>CM040975.1:6930083-6981258 GCA_022985145.1 Pangasius djambal
ATTCTTAAAAAGAAAGAAAGCACTGGTGAGCTCAACAACATCGAAAGGCCTGGAAGACCATGGAAGACAACTAAAGTGGATGATTGCAGAATCCTTTCCTTGGTGAAGAAAAACCCCTTCACAACATCAACAGAAGTCAAGAATACTCTGGAGAAGGTAGGCGTATCATTGTCAAAATCTACAAGAGACCCCTTCATGAATGTAAATACAGAGGGTTTACAACAAGGTGCAAACCGCTGGTAACATTCAAGAACAGGAAAGCCAGATTAGACTTTGCCAGAAAACATCTATAAAAGCCTCCCATGTTCTGGAATAAGATTCTTTGGACTGATGAAACCAAGATTAATTTGTACCAGAATGATGGGAAGAGAAAGTATGGTGAAAGAAAGGAACAGCTCATGATTCAAAGTATACCACATCCTATGTCAAATATGGTGGAGGCAGTGTTATGGCATGGGCATGTATGGCTGCCAATGGAACGGGCTCACTGGTGTTTATTGATGATGTGACTGCTGACAGAAGTAGCAAGATGAATTCTGAGGTGTATAGGGCTGTACTCTCTGCTCACATTCAGCCAAATGCTACAAAACTGATAGGACGCCACTTCACAGTGCAGGTGAATAATGACCCTAAACATACTGCGAAAGCAACTCAGGATTTTTTGAAGGCAAAGAAATGGAATATTCTTCAATGGCCAAGTCAGTCGCCTGATCTCAACCCAACTGAGCATGCTTTTCACTTACTGAAGACAAGACTGAAGGCAGGAAGACCCACAAACAAGCCACAATTTACCCATCTTCTAATGGCTACTTCCAGCATGATAAAGCACCATGTCACAGAGAAAAATTAATCTCAAACTGGTTTCATGAACTTGACAATGAGTTCAATGCTCTTCAGTGGCCTTCCCAGTCAACAGATCTGAATCCAATAGAACAACCTTGGGCTGTAGTAGAAAGGGAGATTCACAGCATAAATGTGCACCTGAAAATCTGCAGGAATTGCATGATGCAATCATATCAACATGGAACAGAATCTCAAAGGAATGTTTCTAACATCTTGTGGAATTCATGCCATGAAGAATTGAGGCTGTTTTGAGAGTAATGTGAAGCCCTACCCAGTATTACTATAGTGTTCCTAATAAAGTGCTAAGTGAGTGTATTTTCCCAGTTAGATTGTCTTGATAATCATGTTCTCACTATTTTTCAGCCCTTATTTTTATTAGGCTGTTTTTTTATTATTATTATTATAGATTATTAGGCTGTGCCATAGTCCTCCTCGTTGAAATCAACTCCCTCTGTCAAATCTATCCCCTATCAGGCACTGAAATTTGTTCTATGGAGGAATATGTGCAGGAAGCCTTGGAACTGGGGTACATCTGTCCCTCCACTTCACCAGCAGCTACAGGCTTGTTCTTTGGCCCTGCATTGATTGCAGAGGTCTAAACGCCATTAGCATATCACTGTTCTTAACAATTAATGCCATCAGCCTTGAAACAGGTATGAAGGCCCACATCTTCACTAGCCTAGATGTACACAGTGCATACAAACTCATCCAGATCAGAAAGGGAGATGAACGGAAAAGGTCATTTATCTGAATGTCAGGTCACTATGAATATTTAGTTAGTTCCTATGGACTGATCAGTATCCCCTCCTTGTTTCATACCTTTGTGAATTAAGTAATAAGAAAGTTCTAAAGCCATCATTCTTATGTTATGATCCTCGAAGCAAGACTATATCTATTACGACATCGTGGAAATATACCCAAGAATTACCCATGCACCTTTTAATTTTAAATTCCACAGAGAAAAAGTATAGAGAGCTCCTGGCCATAAAACTAACCTTAGAAGAATAGATGTACTGGCTGGAATGAGTAGAACATCTTTTGTTGTTTCTCCTATACCACTGCAACCCAACCTAGAATATGTGAAACAAACAAACAGGCTGAATTTCCTACAAGCTTGATAGGCACTCTTTTTCCACACAATTCAAGTTTATCCTGACATAAGTTTATCCCCCCCACTTGCATTCTAGCTCCCATCCTATTTGAAATAATGTTGGAAATCATCTGGGCTCAAAGAGAGGAACCTAATCTCTAGAGATCTCTAGATCTCTTCAATGTCCTCTGAACAAAAGCTTCATGCCTCAGTCTATAAGCGAACAATTCATCCAAAGGATTTATACTACAAGACTGCTCAGTCTGTGCACAAACTAGACCTTACCATCCATCCACAGGACTCTACCTCTATCTGTACCTGTACCACAGCACCCTTGATCCCATCACAACAAACTTCATAACTGATCTGCAGTTTTACAAGGATTCATCACCATACTCATCATGATCAACCGTTTCTCTAAAGCCTGCTGTCTTCCAACTGCCCTATAAAGAGAAGATATAATATTCCAGGGTTTTTTCAGGGGTTATGGAATGAACAATTCACTTAATTATGGATCATAATTCATCTGACTCTCATCCACTATCAATTGATCAAGTTGAATACCTAAATAAAGAAATAGGAAGGGCAAACATTGTCCAAGAATACAAAACTGGCAAGAAAGGAGAATATCCTGGACTGGTGTTACAAATACCACTGTGGTTTTAGTACATGCAACTGGTGTTCCTGAAAATGGTGCCACATAACTTTTCTGGACATTGCTATGCTAACACTGAGCCTCATTTTCCCATCTTCCTTTCACTTTTTCCACATGATCCAGCAACCTTGCAGGAGGATATTTTTCCTTTCTCTTTTCCACACTCCCCCACTCAGCCTTGCATATCATTATTATTTCCATTTGCAGGGGAAACACTTAAGGGCATTCCTCAAAGATGAAAATGCAGGCTGGTCCAATGGCTCAAGGCATAAAGACATACTCTTGTCATCAATACATTGCAATGATGCTTTTGTGATATGGCTGACAGGCAATGAGCATTCAGAAAATAATGAGATGGTCTGAGGTGCCACATCTTTTCTCTCTCTCTCTCTCTCTCTCTCTCATATATATATATATATATATATAGACCCTGTACCTATTTTTCAAGCTGGATACAAATGAATATATTTTTAAGTTGCTCATATGGGCATTTACAAAAGAAGGAATTTTGGGGAAAAAAGTCTGTATCCTACTCATGCTGCTTTGTCTACACATAAGAAGACTAATTAATGTAAACCTCAATTGATCGGCTTCAAATCATATAAATCTTACTGAGTTAGTGAACTTTTATATATACAGATTATGCTGTCAAGTTTAAATAGCATGTGCTATTTTATTTACACGCACAATTTTAATGAAAATTTGGTTTTATATTAATGGCATTAACTAAAGGAATATAAAAGATTAAAAAAATAAAGAAAGCAAGGCAACATAAATCCATAAATTAATAAGACTTGTCATTCAATTAAGAATGCCTCTATATAAAAGGATGACAGGCTCAGGTGGTATATAGGTTGGTTTAGTTTGCTGCAGCATCTTGTTTTAATGCAACACTTCTTTACAGTGAATATTAAGTAGCCATTGTTTAAATGACCTGTTATGTCTCAAGGTGCAATGTGTTGTATACTTCCTAGTGTGTGTGTATATATATATATATATATATATATATATATATATATATATATATATAATTTTCTCTATTTTCATGTCAAACAATTTTCTTTTCACCTCACGCAATTCAAATCTAATTCTAACTTTTCTGTAATTTGGCTCCAGATTTTGGCTTTTATTGGCATACATATGAGTCAAAATAACTTTCACTTCTGCATCTGAGAAAGTGTATTTTTTTGCCTTTCGCTCATTATTTCACTTGTGTGAGCTTTGCTTTTTATGGAATTTTGTGGGCATCACCAAATACAAATCAGCTGTGCTTTGCACGTGCCTGATAAATTACGGGTGATTGACTTTCATCGACATACACATGTGAGTATGAATACAGTGTTTCTGAAACTTTTGTAATCCAGCAGAAATTTTTAGTGAGGTTTGGCTTAAACAAACATTTACACACAACTATCTATCAACAGATTGATAAATGAGGCCCAATTTAGTGCCAGTTGTAATCTTCTGACTGTCTTCGAGCTCCATACCTATGAATGCACAGTCTGCACAAATATCAGTTTGCATTTCTTGTAATCTACTTTTAGTCCTAGAGCTTCCACATGTTCCACATCAGGATTTCTGGCTGGCTGGTCACTGTCCACACAGCAGGCAGCCATCTAGTTAGAGGAGTATGCACAGACCCTGGCTTTGTTTGTCCTCATTAAGTATTTAATATCTAAAATTAGATCAATTCCACCACATTTTTTTATTTTTTTTTTGGAAATTATCAGGTTGAATACTTAAAACAAGAAATGATCTTTCTGGTTCTATTGCCTGGTTTCTTGTAATGACTCAACTTATGTGGTCAGTAGCTATTGGGTGCGGTCTTGTACCTCTGTGAGGTGACCCCCTGTGGTTAATGGTAGCCAGTATTGAAACTGTAAATGACAGCCTGTTCATCAGCCACTGATCTGTTGTTATCAAATTCAATGCTGAGAGTTGCAGAGAGAAGAACTGACACAGGGATCCCTTGTCATGCTTTGTCATGGCAGAAAACTACTTTTGTGTTGTGGGCTGTCATGGCAAAGCCAATGGCAGTTTGTGCTATATCCCTGCAGTCTTTGAAACGCAACTCTGTGGGAATAATGTGATAGCTCAGACAGAAGCTAGAGGCAATCTGTTGCTTCATATGTTTTGTGTGTGTCTTGCATGGAAAGAGGTGATCATTTAATTCTTTCTGGCCCTGTCTGCCTAAGACAAGTCCAGGTACCAATGTCAGCTGGCATAGCCCTTTTTACCAGGCTCCAATAATATCATTTGAGCCAACCAAACTTGTCTCACCTGCATTAGCCGTCTCAGTGATTTGTTGCTTCCTGTTGCTATGACTCCCATAGATTTAAGTGCTGTCTGCAGGATCTCTGTGCCCATTGCATCTCTTTCTGCAAGCATTATTTCCTTAAGGGCTAGAATCACGTGTAGCAGTGGATTGTGTGTTTCTACTGTTATAACATGTTAAAACTTTATGGACTTGTTACGATTATAACATTACTTGACATTAAATGATATTTTAAATTAAATGATTACTGTTAAATGATATATTTTAAATTTATGTTTTACTGCTTTGTATAGTATACAAGCCACACTGTGGCATGCATGAAAGGATGTTTAATGTTCACTGTCATGACAGCAGCATCAAAAAACAGTAATGGCAGAAATTACATAAATGTCAAGAGTTACAGAGCCACTGTTTTCTATCATTATATTGTTGGGAAACATTCGGGACATAGATTATAAGCACTAGTGTGGACAGATCCTAAAATGGCATAAAATCACATTTAAAAATTCATTAAAACTTTTGACTTTGATACTGCAGCAGAGGTCACACACTGATGAAACCACAAGTGGAGAATTTGGGTAACTGATCATAGGATACTAAATTGAGTTTAGGATTTTTCAACCCTTCTTTCTGAAAAACCAGGCAAGGGTGAAAACCAGACAAACTGATGGCTTTAGACTTGGCTAAAGTCTAAGAATTGTTGTATATACTTACAAGAATTTGAGGGACTGGGGAGCCAATAAGACCTTTAATAAAGTGGCAGTGGCAAGTGGAACCAATGAGCAGAGAACATGAAAAATATGAGAATAAGAAACAAAGACCAAATAAGGAAAGCACAATCAAAACATAAACATAAACAGGCATCCACAGTATAGGAAAGCTATGAGGGATCAGAACCAGGGTGATCGTTAACCTAATAATAGTACAGGATTACTAATGTACATATTACATTTTTAATGGAGTATATTTTCTAGATAATTCAGTTGTTAACTGTTCCTTTTTCTTTTTCTTATATAATGAGTAACTTTGAGACCCCATTCTTCTAGCCCCAAGCCAACATTTATGACTAATTGTCCAATTTTGCAAAATCTGCGCCATTTTCTGCGTTTGTTTATGGTAGTCTTCTGCCAAATATTAAGCTTTTAGTTGAGCCAATATTTAAATGCAATATGAATCTTCTGCAGGCTATTTTGGAGAAAGCAGCAAATGGTGTTGCTTCAAGCAAAAAGATATTATCCTTCTTTGCAATTGCAATCATAATACTCATATTTGGATCCAATTTACCACCCATTTGGTTGGTTGATACAGATTGAGCAACAAAAACGTACAATATAATTGTATTGCAAAGTATGGTAAAGGAACACTGTGTTAAATTTGGAGGTATCTTCAACAAGAGCATGAGGAGCTCTGCCAGTATTCAAATTATAATTATACACTATATTGCCAAAAGTATTGGGACACCCCTCCAAATCATTGAATTCAGGTGTTCCAATCACTTCCATGGCCACAGGCGTATAAAATCAAGCACCTAGGCATGCAGACTGCTTCTACAAACATTTGTGAAAGAATGGGTCGCTCTCGGGAGCTCAGTGAATTCAAGCGTGGTACCGTGATAGGTTGCCACCTGTGCAGTAAGTCCATTTGTGAAATTTCCTCACTACTAAATATTCCACGGTCAACTGTTAGTTGTGGAAGTGGAAGCAATTGGGAACAACAGCAACTCAGCCATCAAGTGGTAGGCCACATAAAATCACAGAGCAGGGTCAGTTCGTGCTGAGGCGCAAAGTGCACAGAAGTCGCCAACTTTCTGCAGAGTCAATAGCTACAGTCCTCCAAACTTTGTGTGGCCTTCAGAATAGCTCAAGAACAGTGTGTAGAGAGCTTCCTGGAATGAGTTTCCATGGCCGAGCAGCTGCATCCAAGCCTTACATCACCAAGTGCAATGCAAAGCGACAGATGCAGTGGTGTAAAGGACGCCGCCACTGGACTTTAGAGCAATGGAGACATGTTCTCTGGAGTGACGAATCACTCTTCTCTGTCTGGCAAGCCGATGGACGAGTCTGGGTTTGGTGGCTGCCAGGAGAACGGTACTTGTCTGACTGCATTGTGCCAAGTGTAAAGTTTGGTGGAGGGGGGATTATGGTGTGGGGTTGTTTTACAGGGGTTGGGCTTGGCCCCTTAGTTCCAGTGAAAGGAACTCTTAATGCTTCAGCATACCAAGACATTTTGGACAATTTCATGCTCCCAACTTCATGGGAACAGTTTGGGGATGGCCCCTTCCTGTTCCAACATGACTGCGCACCAGTGCACAAAGCAAGGTGCATAAAGACATGGATGAGCGAGTTTGGTGTGGAGGAACTTGACTGGCCTGCACAGAGTCCTGACCTCAACCTGATAGAACACCTTTGGGATGAATTAGAGCGGAGACTGCAAGCCAGGCCTTCTAATCCAACATCTGTGACCTCATAAATGCACTTCTAGAAGAATGGTCAAAAATTCCCATAAACACACTCCTAAACCTTGTGGAAAGCCATCCCAGAAGAGTTGAAGCTGTTATAGCTGCAAAGGGTGGGCCAACTCCATATTAAACCCTACGGATTAAGAATGGGATGTCATTAAAGTTCATGTGCATTTAAAGGCAGAACTTTTGGCAATATAGTGTATATCAAAATAATTAACACCCCCATTTAAACCACTAATAATTTTGCAAAGAATATGCGTACATTTTCAATGATTTCACTTAAATTACACATTAGATACATCTTTTTTCCAAACATCACAAACAAAACAAACAAACACAAACAAGCTCAAGTCCTTCATTGTCTTCCTGCTCTGCTGAGGATGTTTCTCCATTTCTCTGCTTCACTGAAGATGTCACTCCACCTTAGTACTCCACTGAGGATGTCTCTCCACCTTCCTGCTACTCTACATCGCTCCTCCTTGCTTTGCTGTTGACATTGCCCTACCCCAAGCTTTGTGGAGGACAACACTCCCCCTTTGGCTTCGTGAAGAATGTCGCTCTCCCCTCTGGATCTGCGGATGACGTCATCGTCCGACTGCCTGACTCTGACAAGACTTCGCTCCACCCCCAGTCTTCACAGAGGGCAGCGCTCTGCCTCCTTGCTCTGCGGTTGATGCCACTCTGCCTCTGTATTCTTCTGAGGAGGTTGCTACGTCTACCTGTTCCGCTGAGGATGCTACTCCTCCTGGCCAGTGCCTTAATCAAGGCCCCTGGAAGCTTATGGACACTGGGCTGTGGCTCTCCATGCATGGAGCAGATCCCAGCGCAGATTCGCGAGGAGGCTGGA
The DNA here is from genome assembly GCA_022985145.1 of Pangasius djambal. Lineage (NCBI taxonomy): Eukaryota > Metazoa > Chordata > Actinopteri > Siluriformes > Pangasiidae > Pangasius > Pangasius djambal. The sequence continues at coordinate 6,938,255 of CM040975.1, forward strand.
GCCTATGCCATTGAAGTAGGGGCATGAGACACCCTGGAAGGGGGCCAGCCCATCTCAGGGCACCTACAGACACTTTGTAAATGCTAATCAGCCTTTAACGCATGTCTTTGGACTGGGGGAGGAAACTCTGGTACCTGGAGAAAAACACACAGGGCGGGACCGGGAATCGAACCGTGCCCCCCTAATGCAGAATTTTGAATATTACATTTTCAAGATATTGAACTTTTCTTTCTTTTAAATATTTCAAAATTCTAAAACCTTTGGTTTATTTCCAATTTAAAATTTTAAAAAAATCCCAGATTGTCAATGTGGTCTCAGACTTTGGACCACATATCTATTCAGGTGAAATGCATGCTCACTTGGGTTAAGGTCTGGTGATTGACTTGGCCAGTCTAAAAGCTTCTACTTTTTTTCCTGATCAAGTCCTTTGTTGCATTAGCAGTGTGTTTTGGTTTTGATGTTTGGTTTGCATTCATCATATTTCTGTCAACAACTGCTGTTATTTTCCTTTAGAGGTGAAACCCAGGGCTCGAACAAAGAGTAGACATTCAGAGCTATTAATTGTTTAAACAATCAATCTAACAGGATCAACAGCTTGCAATATTTTTGATCACTTGAAAAATTGGTAGCTTCAAACAGAAGGTACCATGTTCTAAGTTATTTAACACATCTAGATGTAAATATCAGGAAATGAAAGCTAAAATCCTGCTCTAACGTCTTATATTCATCTTTTGATCTCAAGCCCAAGTATAAAGCAAAAGCAAAAGAACTGGCCTTGCTGTTCCAATTCTTTGGCCTTGCTCTTCCAATACAATATATAGATATATACATGGATCAGCCGTAACATTAAAACACTGACAGGTGAAGTGAATAACATTGATTATCTCTTTACAATGGCACCTGTCAAGGGGATATATTAGGCAGCAAGTGAACAGTCAGTTCTCAAAGATGATGTGTTGAAAACAGGAAAAATGGGCAAGTATAAGGATCTGAGCGACTTTAACAAGGGTCAAATTGTGATGGCTAGAGGACTGGGTCGGAGCATATTCTTTCGGAATTCGGAGATTGGCAGGTCTTGTGGGGTGTACCCGGTATGCAGTGGTCCAAGGAAGGACAACTGGGTGAACCATTGACAGCGTCATGGGTGCCCATTGATGCGCGTGGGGGTGTGAAAGCTAGCCCATCTGGTCCAATCCCACAGAAGAGATACTGTAGCACCAATTCCTGGAAAGGTTAATGCTGGCTATGATAGAAATGTGTCAGAACACACAGTGCATCTCGGCTTGCTGAGTATGGGTCTACATAGCTGCAGACCAGGCTGAGTGCCCATGCTGACCCCTATCCATTGCTGAAAGTGCCTACAATGGCCATGTGAGCATCAGAATTGTACCGTGGAGCAATGGAAGAAGGTGGCCTGGTCTGATGAATCACGTTTTCTCTTACATCATGTGGATGGCCAGGAGCATGTGCGTCACTTCCCTGAGGAACAGATGCCACCAGGATGCAGTACAGGAAGAAGGCAAGCCAGCGGAGGCAGTATGATATTCTGGTGTCGTTGCAGTCCAAGTACACCCCTTCATGGCAACAGTATTCAATAATGGCAGTGGCCTCTTTCAGCAGGATATCTTAAGCCAATCGAGCATCTGTGGAATGTGCTGGACAAACAAGTTCCATCCAGAAGCCCCACCTCATAACTTACAGGACTTAAAGGACCTGCTAACATCTTGGTGCCAGATACATCAGCACTCCTTCAGAGGTCTTGTGGAGTCCATGCCTTGATGGGTCCAGAGCTGTACAGAATATACAATATAGTATATTAAATATTATAATATATCATCCAGACAGTACAGGCTCCTATACAATCCCCTACTCCACAGTTCACACAGGAGCTTCAGGCAGGTGTGGTGTTGCTCACCAATCCCAGGATGAGGGCCCTCAGTTGGATTCTTTCCCCAGTGAACAATAGGGAGGTTTCAGGTCTCAGGAAGGAAAACTCTGACTGTTGTTTGTGCATATGCAAATACAGCAATCAGCCATTACATTAAAACTAACTTCTTTTCCCTTGTACCAAGGTAGGTTATGGACATAAAATCTGAATGGACCAAGTTCAAGTCTTCAGCTGTAGATCAGAAGGCTATCAGTGCCTGTGTAACAAACTTCACTGATGGGCACGGAGGAGGCAGGAACCATGTGAACTCAAATGTAATGTTTAATAATAAACAGAATTCAAACATAACAAAAATAAAAGTAGCACCAACATAAAACACATGTACCTCTCTCTCTCTCCCTCAGGTGTTTCCAGCCTCTCCTTTATCACTCTCTCACACTGATTGGACTTAGTGCCAGATGTGCATACTCACAGCCTGGCTCCTCCTTCCTCCTCGTCACACTCCTCTGTGGCCAGATTCAGGCCTCCAGCCTGACGTACACCCCCTCCTCCCCTTTCAGGGGGAGCGGTGCTCCTCTCTCAGCTATGTCCTTCGGCCGGCCAGAGAAGAAAAACACTGGTCCCCAGACATGCTGTCATCTGGTCCTCAGCCAACCGGGAAGCGATCCCCTACGACATCGTGCTATGGCACTTGACCTCCTGGCGGACAGCTACGGCTCCTCCCCTTTTCAGGTGGATGGCAGCTACACCTTCGCCTCCTGGCAGATGGCTACGGCTCCTCCCCTTTTCAGGCAGATGGCAGTGACTCCTCCCCTTTTCAGAGCCCAGATAAAATGGAATGGTTGTGTCAGGAAGGGCATCTGGCACAAGTCCTGTGGCAAATCAAACATGCGGACCAATGATCTGCTGTGACGACTCATAACGGGAGCAGCTGAAAGAACAACAACATTCACCCTTTCATTGTGGAGTGAATACATACCTGAAAGTAACTGCTGTTCCTATTATTAGCTATATCATCATACAGAGGGATTTTCACCTCTGATATGTAGCTATGGCCCCACCTGCTACTGTGGACGAGCCCCTATTGATATGTACAGTTAATGGCAAATAAAGACATTCACAAAGTTTTTTTTTTTTAATTGCTTTGTTTATGCTAAAAATTATGCTTCTCTTAACCAGGAATATTCATTCACCACTTCCTGTGACCCATGTCAATCTCCTCATAGAGCATATCTGCACTCAGTGACTCCAAAATACATCCAAGCACCCATTCAGTGTCTGATTCCCAAATACGTCCATGTGCTTATGCAGTCTCTAATTCCCAACTGCGTCCATGTTCCCAGTATTTCAGTATAAACTGAAAGCTATGTCAAGTTTCATTCTCACATTCATCTTGGAGAGTCATTTAGCATGCAGTGAGAGATCAGCTGTGACGTAACTACCCGATTTTAAAACCCCAGAAGCAAACGGCACCTCACATCAATTCCACTTCATTGCCTTGAGGGCTTTTTGGCCAAATCCGACGACAAAAATCAAATGTATTCATTTTGAGTTGCAGTTTTCAAGTATGACTTTTTTTTCCCCTGAACTAGCTTATACTTTACCAAACCTAATACTCTTACCAAATGCATTTTGTTTTAAACCTTAAAGGCTATTGGTTTGCAGTCTGACCAGCAGTCAGTAGCTTGGCGCCGTTGGCGGGAGCCGCGCGCGCTGACGTTTCAGCAGCAGCAGCGGCCACGCGCGCCGAGAGGGAAGGCATCGCGCCTCTTCTCACATCCATCTGAGCGGCTCGCGCACACAGAGCCCAGCATTACAGCGCACAACTTCACCGGCAGTCGCATTTGAGCCTGAAGTTAGAGCGATGCAACACAGTCGCCATTTAAAGTCCAACCACATCTCATCGACTTCTTCTTAACACCCACAAAACGACATTTTCTTTCTTTCGTTCGTTCTTTTTTTCTTCGGAACATATTGTTGTTGTTTTTTTTCCCGGTTGATGCGAGACCTTCTCCGTCATATGGAAACGATGTGGACCTTACACGACTCTGTTGGATTGGTTTTCTTTTCCTGTTTGTCGATCCAGATCGGATTTTCTCTTCAAGGTGAGCGATTATTTAAAAAAAAAAAAATTAAAGCCGAGATAGATCATATTTCTGATCACACTTTAATCAAAATTATTTGTTTTCTTTGATCGTCCTGGATGACGAGCTTATATCTATCACAGTATTAATCTCGATTGATGTGATTCGCAGGTTAACTGGCAGAATGATGATTTTTAGGGCATGTAGCCTAGTAGCAACTGTTGATTTCGGATAACTGAATAATGTGCCTTTTGGCCATGCATGGTGCTCGCTCTTGCTAGGGCTCGTGATGCTCTTTCTTGCCGTTAAGCGCGAGGGAATAAACTTTGAAGGGGCGTCACGCGCGAGCTGCATCTCAAGTTGTCGGATGTGCAGAAGCTAGGCTCGTGTTTGGGCTTCGGCTTCTCACGTTCAGCATTCCGCCCACCTCACCCCCCCACCCAAAAAAAAAAAAAAAAAAAAAAAAAAAGTGGATGCAAAAGTCAGAGTTTACCATGTGGACTATCAATTTGTGTAGACCCCGAACTATAGTTCGAACTGAACTGCTTTTTTTTTTTTTAATGCTGGTGGAAAAATAATCATATGAAATATGTTCCCCCTAAATTAGCCCATACTCATCCGCAACTAGAATCAGTATTGCTCTTGAACGTTGCCAAGCGATTTTTATTGTGTGATGCATGATATAATTCGGCTGCATTTTAACTCATCATAAAAGAGAAACATCGCAACAGACTGTGCTTTTCTGTTGCGCATTTGCCATGGCTCATGTATGGGCGCATTTGCTCCGCAGGCAGATTCACCGATCTGCCATCAAACATCACTGCCAGGGAGGGCCAGAACATTGAGATGGCGTGCGCTTTCCAGAGCGGCACCTCCTCCGTTTACTTGGAGATCCAGTGGTGGTTCATCCGCGCTCCTGAGGAGCCGAGAACGAGCGAGGAGGAGGAGGAGGCGGAGGAGGAGGAGACCGAGGTAATCACGCGTTATGGCGCTACAAGACGGGGAAATGCGCTACAAAATGAAAAATCTGTCAATGGTGGACTATATAACATATATACTTTTTTCAGATCCCCACTTCGTCTCATTTTCAAAGGATGTTATATTATATTTGGAGATGGCGTCTTAACAATTCACCAGGCTTATCAGTAAGGAGGGTAACAACTGTACAGCTTTTTTTTTTTTCTTATTTTCCTAATTGAATGACAAAAGCTATTGAAATGATGAACAGTATGAGCTCACTGATAGGGCGAAATAAGAAGGATGGTAAACATAAATAATATATCATATTTATAACACATAGATAGATAGATAGATAGATAGATGTGTCCAAGGTATATACTGATTTTCCTTGTGTTAGTGGCAGAATTTATCATTCAGGTAATATTCTGTAAAAAGTGCCATCTATGACCACTATACAAATAATTAATTAATGCATCATTTGTCTATAAGGTTAACACAAACATTTACACAGGTATCTCAACAGCGGTGGCTTTAGTGAGTATGCATTTGTGTCTCCTAACCAAAGTGATCATGATACTTTCTGCTCTGAGAGCGCGTTTCACCATATAAAGCAATTTGCTCATATCAACAGGCCAGTGCTACAATGAAGTGATCTCATGGCATTTACTGAATATTAGCCTGCTGATAAATATGGATAAATTGATCAGTCAGGTGGAGTAGGTATACCTTCATATATAGAGCTGAATTATGTTTATCTACTGATTTGCTTGACTTGAGAGACTAGAAAAGCCTCGTTTTGTAAAGTTGCAACATCTATATCTATGCTTTGAAACGCAAAGCTATCCATTATCTCTCTTCTGCAGAACAGTTCTTATATTCTTACATTCTATAGTGTTTTATCTCAGTTATTTTTTAAATGTAAGTTGAGTATGTATGTTGCGTTTAGTAACCTCAAATGGAACTGCATTTTTGGTGAAAAAATAATCCTATGCATATCTTATATATATATATATATAGTATTTACATGCACGATATAGTCTTTATATAATTGGCTGTTGTTTATATAAAAATATACTCAAATATACTCAAAGCTGTCAGTGTGATTCAGTGTCAGTGAGATTCCACCAGCATGGTTCCCACTAAATTTAAGTCTCACCTTTCTTGAGATCCCCATAGGTTTGTATGACACACTCGCCGTAAGGCAACTGGACTCATTTTGAAGGACAGGATGTAGGACTGAGGCATATCTGGAGATGGCATCTTAGGCTTCCAGCAGGCTTATTAGTAATGGCATTGCTTGAATGACAACAAGTCTGTGTGTGACAGTCTGCGTCTGTGATGTTTCTAAAAGGAGCTGATCCTGAAACATTTGTGACAGCATTACAAAAGCACTGTGACACCCATTTGTAGTGTGTGACATGTTCTGTGTTTATTTATAAAACAAATTGTAATCTGTGTTACACCTTATCATGTCTAAGACTGTCTTGTAGCTCACATTTTAGAGAGGCACAGATATACTTAACCTTGTCACAATGCTTCATAATCACTTTGAGCAAATGCCATGGCTTGTTGTGACATTCCATTAAGTCATCAGAGCTGTTTTTTATTACAGTGGAATTGCAGTCAATGGCACTGCAGTAATACCACTGCTTGCTCGTGTTAAGCCTTCACTCAGTCTCTGTGTATTTGGCGGCATTTTACAGTTTGTCATCACTGACACCAAGAGCAGACATGCTTCCTTTCATAAGTGCCTTTTCCTTCACCTGGTTTGCACAATGAGGCAAAGGTGGCTCTTTTTTCTCTCCCCAGAAAAATCTGCTTGGGTTTAATACCACTATTACTACACTATTGTTGTCACTCATCATGCACATATTGCTGAGGCTTTGATCCACGATTTCTATCAATTTCAGATCTGGAATGACAATATCTGCTGTGCCGTAAGTGGCGTTGTTCATAGAAACTCATTCTTTCCAGAACAGCATGCTTCAGATGACAGGCAGCTGGGTCTCTGGTGAGCTGAGGTTTTGACCAAAACAAGGACTGAAGAGGTATTCTATGAAAAGATGCTATTGACAAATCAGAGTAAGAAGATGGGTGACTACTGCAAATGGGCACTGAGATGTTACACTAAAAGTGTTAACCTATGAAGGGTATCCGTTTAGAACATGAATATGAATTTGTATTCAGCATACTGGTGATGTGGGCTGCAGCAGTAATGTTGTTGTGTTAAGCATAATATAAAGCTGATGTCATGCATGGGTCTGAAAATTACAAGGGAGAGTCCTTTGAGATCTTACACTCTTAATAATAATGAATGAAGAAATATTCATTTAAATATTTGTAATGGTGAACTTAAGAATTCACACCTGCTTATGGTGGGATTTTGTTTGCTCTGATCCTTGCTATCAAACTCCTAATGGGTGAATCTGATGTTCTCAAGTAGGATCAGTGACAGCTGGTGATGATATTGAATGCCATGTAGCATGGGGTGTCACCATAGGCATAAAACATTTGTGCATACACATTAAACCACACATTAATTGCGTTCTTATTTAAGTCAAGTATTCCAAGTCGGTAATCATGCCATGTCTCTTCCAAACAGCAAGCATGGTAAACAGAAAAGCTGCACTTGCCATTAGATAGTTCTTTCATTCATAACAAGGAACACAAAACATACTGTATGTTCCTGCTATTTGTTCATTTTCATAATTTGTACTTTGACTGCACAATGTATGCTTAGTCTATTTACTTCTAGTAGCTCCTCCAAAGACAGTTTTAAAAATGAGTTATGGAGAAAGTAATCCCTTAAATAAATCTCCGTGGACACCAAATCAAGGGAATATTTCGCATTGATACTCTGCATGAAATACCTTCTCCATATCAATACCTTACACACTTCTGTATATTTTTACTTAGCCTCATTGGTGTTTTTTTTACTTAGCGTTATTATTGTATTTGTTCCACCAATGAAAAAAAAATCCACTTAAGCAAAAGCAACAGTCTGCAGTAAATAAGATGATGTGGGTGTCAAAAATTAAGTCTTATTTTTATGTATTTTTTCCCCTGAAAAAGAGAAAGTCCCTGCTAGTATAAAAAATGTCATTCCTAGAATAACATTTCTTTCTGTTAGTACTGCCATTTTATGTCATCAGTGTGTACCTCTTACAGCTCCTTTCTTGAGCCACTTGAAAATCACCAGCTTCCAGACAAAAAAAAAAAAAGACTTTTACATTTCATTTCTTTGTTGAAAACATTGACCATATATTGCTTGAATCAACAATTTAATCACTATTTTGCTAGTGATTTGTTTATTCAGCATCTCTTGCATCATTCTTTTAAATCAAGACTCGTATTACTTTGTATTGGTAACTATCTAGCCTGCTAAAGTGCAATGACAATAATTGGTTGAAAGGAATGTTAGTGCATGGACAATTCCTAGTTGAAGAAATCGTGTTCGCTAGTCCTGAAAATATCTTTGTATCCTAATTCTGAGAGCAGTTCATAGCTGGTACCACTACAGCAGGAACACAGCAACTGCTCTTCTATGCATACACAAAATGATAGATCAATGTCAAAGACATAATCATCCCTCAACTGAGATTTGATCTGAGATTCTCAAAAGCATATTAGTGCTAAGATCATCTTATGTGCTATGTGTGTATGTTTAAAAGAAACCTTTTTCTCCCGTCTTATTATGATATTTTGCAACTATGCATTAGGGAAACCATATTCACAAGAATTGATTTTAGAATTGAAGAATTGAGATTTTACCTTTCTGGATAAAGAGAATGTCATGCATAATACACTAAATGCTCACTTAAACCAGATAAAGTATACTTTTTTTGTTTTCCACTCTTTAGAAAGTCCCTCAAATTATTTGCATAAAAATGTCTATTAGTGTAGCCATGTCATGCATTAACATATATTAGAGCCAAGAGCTCAAGTCACCAGCAGATTACTAAAGTAAACTGGCTCATCTGCAATATTGGCATGTTCAGATCTGGACAGCTGACTCATTTGATTATTTTGACCCTCACCAATATTACTTCCATGGTTTAATTAGGCATCACGGTGCATCCAACTGGTAGAGCAAACACGTATCTAGCAGTCAAGGCCATGAGCCTGACAGCTGGAATTTAAACGGCATCTGTGGTACCAGATCACCAAAATTCATCTGGAATTCCTGAAAAGTAACAAGGGCAGGGGTCAAGTGACACACCATCAAGTTGTGCATCTCCGGTATGTGGCTGTGTGGCGGTTATGCAGGGTTGCCTATCGAGCATGTTCAAACACTTGACAAAGCCATGTGGGTAAACATTTAAAATGATGTACTGGCAGATTTCCTAAGTATCAATGTCTGCATCACTGGGAATTGTTTGTCACTAAAATGCATTAAATATACTTTAGCTACAGAGTCCCCCAACATTTGCATAAAATTGTGACCATATCAGCATCTGTGATTCTATAATGTGCAAATAATGCTCTGTGTGATGCGGCAAAACATGGATTACAAAGGTACTATCTGTTTTGCTGCTAATTGGCAGTAATATGATAAATTTGATGTTACCTTTTGAAAGTACTCAAATGGGAACACTGTGTGGGCCTCTAGTTACCAAGCATGTGTATAATTGTTAAAATTGAATTGAATATTATGCCTTGCTTATTACATTTTGGCTGACGATGAATTTTCATACAAACAATTGTGATTTAATTGTCTGTTATATTGATTTTTTTTTTGCCAATAATATAGGTATAATGGTAATGGTAGTGTAAAAATGCACCCAGTAGTAAAGTAAAATGCACACAGATCTGAAGGAGAACCATTTATCAATGCTGAAAATGTAAGTAAGGTTGATTTCAGTCTGGTGTTTAGGCTGTCAAAAATGGCAAAGAGAGCCATGAAGCAAATAATAAACTAAAATAATAATTTAAACCCTGCAGCTACTGAATACACGATTACATAAACAATGTGCCATAGAAAAAGTTCTGTAAATAAATAAATTATTATGGCAGAACAAGCCATATACTTTTAGCAAAACTTACAAATCCACTAAATATTACTGTTAGGTAACAGAAAACACTTACACATGGTGCATAGGTCAGATCGTTTGAGAATAATGATTAAACTATGATGGTGCAGTGATTTGATAAAACTGATGAACTCAACAAGAATATCGCTGAGACATTCTGCTTAAAAGACTACATACACCGATCAGCCATAACAGTAAAACCACTGACAGATGACATGAATAACATTGATTATCTTGTTACAGTGGCACCTGTCTAGGGGTGGGATATATTAGACAGCAAATGAGCAGTCAGTTCTCAAAGTTGATGTGTTGGAAGCATGAAAAATGAATAAGTGTAAGGATCTGAACGACTTTGACAAGGGCCAAATTGTGATGGCTAGACGACTGGGTCAGAGCATCTCCAAAACACCACGTCTTGTGGGGTGTTCCTGGTATGCAGTGGTTAGTACCTACCAAAAGTGCCGCAAAGAAGGACAACCGGTGAACGATGTGCTTGGGGAGCAATGGCTAGCCCATCTGCTCCAAACCCACAGAAGAGCTACAGTAGCACAAATTGCTGAAAAAGTTAATGCTGCCTATGACAGAAAGGTATCAGAACATGCAGTGCTGCAGATGGGGCTGCATAGCCGTAGACTGGTCAGAGTACCAATGCTGACCCTTGTCCACCGCCAAATGTCCCTACAACAACCACATGAATGCCACTGCTCCGGGTGTGTGTTCACAGGTGTGTGTGTTCACTACTGTGTGTGTGCACTTGGATGGGTTAAATGCAGAGCACAAATTCCGAGTATGTGTCACCATACTTGGCCACACGTCACTTCACTCATTCACTCACTCACTCACTCAGTCACAATGGGCACATGAGCATCAGAAAGGCACCATGAAGCAGTGGAAGAAGGTGGCCTGGTCTGATGAATCTGAAAACATCATGTGCGTGTGTGTCACTTGCCTGGGGAAGAGATGGAACCAGGATGCACTGTGGGAAGAAGGCAAGCTGGCAGAGGCAGTGTGATGCTCTAGGCAATGTTTCTGCTGGGAAACCTGGCATGTGGTTGTTACTTTGACATGCACGACCCTCCTAAACATTGCTGCAGACCAAGTACACCCCTTCATGGCAATGGTATTCCCTAATGGCAGTGACCTCTTTCAGCAAGGTAATGCACCCTGCCACAATGCAGAAATTGTTCAGGAATGATTTGAAGAACGTGACAAAGAGTTCAATGTGTTGACTTGGCCTCCAAATTCCCCAGATCTCAATCCAATCTATCATCTGTGGGATGTGCTGCACAAACAAATCTGATCCATGGAGGCCTCACCTGGCAACTTACAGGACTTAAAGGATCTGCTGCTAATGTCTTGGTGCCAGATACCACAGCACGCCTTCAGAGGTCTTGTAGAGTCCATGCCTCAACGGGTCAGTGATGTTTAGGCAGCACAAGGGGGTCCTACATAATGTTAGGCATGTGGATTTAATGTTATGGCTGATCAGTGTATATTCTCTCAAGCTTTCTCATTCAGCCTGGTCTCTGGTCAATGTTCTAGCAAGTTCCCTAACCCCGATGGCTGATGACAATAAGGATGGCAGCTCAATGAAATCACTTGGCTCTGATAACTGCTCCCATTGACCAGTTCCTCATTAAGAAGACACATTGACAATCAGTGTTGTCGCTGTCCTGATCATTCTGTTACCTGCAGATGGGTTTTGGGTCTCAAAAAATGACTTTTTATGCTGATCTATGACCATGTTCTCCTTCTAAAACAAGTTATTTAAAGCATCTTATTAGAAACCACAAAACCGATCTGAGTTTTTCAAATAAAAATGTTTTACTTGCATTATCAATTGATCTCTGCAAATAGTGCACAATTATAGTGAAACTGACAGGCAAAGTAAAGACAGCATGCTTATCTGAAAGTTTACACAATGAAAATGTTAACACGTGATAATGATAATTCATCATGGACAGACAAGACTATGGTGGCTTTGTGAAAGAACATTCTACACTGACTCAGCATCACAAGTAGGAATTACCGCTTTACACATTTAAATGTATAATTAATACATTTAAATATATAAAATATATTAAATACACCATTATTGGGCCATTATGGTTAATTAGCTGCACTCAGTGAATGAGCCAAACAATTTGTCAACAAAAACGTAGATCTAAAAATCTGTTTTTAACTAAAATGTACTGATTAAAGAATAATTTATTATTGCATGCTCATTCTTTAAACCAGGGGTTATCAAGGACTCCTTTAACTGCAAAATGAATTCCACAGACCCCCTAAAAACAGATTTCTTTTATGAACATAATCAAACTGTTCGAATATTAGGTTGATTATTTAAATGTGAGCAATAATATTCTGGCTATAAAATCAAATAATAGACCCCCTGGCTATTCTTCATGGAAACATGGAGCTCCCCAGACCCCACTATGAGTAGCACTGTATTAAAGTATACATAATGTACGGTACATTGCAGTATCACATCTCTTGGACTGATATTCATCTAATTATACATCTAATGACTGACTGGAGAATACATGAATGGAAATAAGAACTATAAATATTGGGTCTATCTCTGTTCCCATTACTTATAAACACTTCCCAGTGGACATTTGTAATGGAATGGATGTCATGGTCTTTGCAAATGGCAGTTAATAGAATTTGAACTAAGAACTGATCCAAGAGGGAGCTGTATTTGCACATACAGACTTAGTTTAAAAACTGCTGTGCACTAAAATATAAAGTGTAGGAAAAGCAAAAAGGGAACAGGAATGAATTGATCGGGGCCTTTTTTTGTTTTTCTTTTTTTTTACCATACATAATTTCATTAGAAATTCTATGAAAAGTTAAGTGGAGCATGTCTATGTGATATATAGCTGGCCTAATTCAAGAACACACATTTGACCTTTAAGACCTAGGTAGAAAAATATTGTGGTGTTTAAAATGCAATACATGATTTAATTCATTAAACAATACATCCTGCACTGCCTATTTTCCACTGTATATGTGCACCGGTTAGATTATAATTGGGAGTTGTTCATGATGTTTTCAGTAAATCTATCACAGAGCGTGATTAAACAATAGTACAGGACTTTTTCCTCATTTAAATGACATATATGATAGGGTAACATAGTGGTTGAAATATAAATATTTTTCCTCAAATCTTGTTCTGCATTGGTACAACATTTGGCATGGCTGATTAGGTTTGATTGCTTCTAAATGTCATGACATTTGACCTTAATAATCTGTGAGTGCGGCAGCATGATGGAGCAAATGTTTGTCCTCCGTGTGGAATGCATGCTAGTGCAGGTTGAACTTCAACAAGAGGACTGACATTAAAAGCACTATACATAGCTAGCAAAAAAAAAAAAAAGAAAACGCACTGGGAATAAACTGTTAGGGCCATATTCAGAGTTAAGTGCACATAGTGAGGATTTAATGATGAAATTGCACACATTCGTTATTCTGACTTCAGACATAACTACAAATTTCTGACAATTTGATATAACCACAGTATGTCACACGGAAATTATGGTTTGGGCTGTAAGTACACGCAAAAGAACTTTGGAATGCCATTTGAGGGGCATACATAACCCCTATGTCCCTTTAAAATTATTATTATTATTTTTTAAATCAGATATGCTTGCTTATCTCAATGACCATTTTTCATGAATAACATTATGAATTAAATTACAGTAAGCTGTAAGCATAGAAGATGGGTGCTCAGTCAGCTTATCCTTCAAACCATGCTCAGGTTTTCTTAACAGAAGAGCACACTGAACTAAAAAAAATTGGCATTATTATATCCATTTGACAATTCACAATTAAAACAAAATTCATGATAAAATAGCTTTTATCCCGTGCACATATCCCATGGGATAGCTTCTATCCCACATTACAATTTCATGCCCTTCATTTAGTATCTTTTTGCTTCACTAAGTTGTGCACGCAACTAACTGGTGTCTCATAATATAAAAAATAAAATGCACAATAATAGGATGTAGTATAGGATTCAGGATGCAGCACTATACTGGCAATACTAGACCCTGTTATTAACTGTTTCAATGCTTGTCATCTTGTCATTCATATATCATATTATGTATTAGTCTTTTTATTTTTTATTTTATGTTGTATCTTGCTTTTATGTTGTATTTTATTACATTTGGCAGCACGGAAAAAGAACACTATTTCCTTCTCCAGTCCAGTGTGTTCTATGCCTGATTTTTTTGGGGGCTTAAAAGCGAGTGTGTGTGTTTTTAAAGGTAATGGCCTAGATGCTATTGAAAAACCCCATCTTAGACACCTCATGTAGGTTACACAATTGCTTATGTATGCTGACATAAGCAATTGTGTAACCCATCTCTGAAAATGCGCAACATCCCAGGCATAAATATTGACTTAAAATTGGTCAGTAATTTCTAAATATGACATTTGGCTTTAATGCTCCAAGCCGTAAAAAGATCAGATGGAGAAAACCGCCAGTGAGCTGTAGGAGAAAACCCTGAGAAGTAAAATTATCCTCAGAGATACCCTTACTCTGTGATTTGCCGAAAGGCTAAGATTTGTTTTAGAAGCCATTTCAGTGAGGGTGCTCATTTATCATGGGTGAAAAGTCAATTTTTCCCGAAAGTAGACAAATAAGAATCGGTGTGACTGCAGTGTTAAATGAGTGCATCTACAGTGTATGTGCTGTCTTAAATTACAATGGCTCCTCAAAAGTGATTTTCCAACCATAATCATGGACAAAGGATACTGCAACAAGCTAGAGAGAGTGGTGCAGGGAGGAAGAGATGGGGGAGAGAGAGAAAGAAAATGAGTGGACAGAAGGATGGAGGGGGAGGAGGACGAGGATTCAGTGAACATGCACTATGCAGTGAAGATGCCAGCAGCGTGGTCCAATTCAATTTACTAGATCAAAACAAACGTTGTTCTCTTTGAAGACACTGGGCACGAGGGCATCCAATTAGTGAATGACTTGCATTTGATCTGTCACAGCCTCTTGCAAGAACATGGCTAGAGCTGTTCTTGCCACATGCACAAATGTGCATGCCTGCATTATGCTAAAGCAGAACTGCTTGCGGCGCCAACCTGTTGTATTCAACATTGGGTTATATTGCATTGTTTTAAAAGAAGTAAATGAAATATGACAGAATTGTTTGTGTGCTACTCTGGACCCCGTTGTGGTCGTTGCATTGTGCCAGCAAATCTGTGTTCAGTCATCCTGCTCTGCCTCCAACTGTTCATGTGTCACTTGTGGAAAGGAAGCGGAAGGTACTGCTGTTTTGTTAAATTGGGAAATTAGCACAGACTAGAATCCAAAGCTTAACTGGAAATTACTCATGGACTTATATTGATGAGAATCTCAAGATAATCAGTGTTCGACTGCATAGGATTAGAGGAATTTATTTGTCAGAAAAAAAGGTTTACAAGTTGTGAACTTTATCACAAATTCATGCATGAATGAATTAAAAGCATGAACAATAGAAACACAAGAGTGAGCCATGCTCTCTTCTTTCCATGCACACCTGCAACACCACCGAAGAAATCTATAGCAGTGCATTGATGATGCACAAACATTAAAATCTAAAGCACCCACAAGCTCCTGCTTGGTAAGTGAAATATACTAAACAATTGATGTTATAGCATCACATTACATTTCATGGAAGGAACTTGATATTTTTCAGTGTAGTAGTAAAATTTGTTCAGCAGTTTCAAAGGCAGTTAAGTTTAACTTGTTTAATTTTGGCTTGGTAAGATTAATGATGATACAGTTTAGATAAAGAGTTTAAGAGAAAGATCCATTTAAATCCAAAAATTTCATCTTTCTTATGTTTTTGTTTAAAATATCTACTCTATTAAATTCCTTATTTGTAATTTAAATTGGTTATTTTTATTGTAACAGGGAATAATGATTAGATTCTCCCTAGAGGAGAAAGTCAGTAGAGTAAAAACATATTAAATGTTAAATTGCTCCTCACAGTTTTATTTTACATTATATTATTTTAAAATGACAAATGATATTTGTCATAGCTGTTCACACGTTCATTTTAGTTTTAGCTGTTCACACATGCAGCCTTAGTGTTTAGGTATTTTACCATAGTTTTTAGGAATAAAATAGAATTAAATCTATAACCTCATGTACCCCATATTCTGGGCAAATACCACAGAGCGTATGTGTCCTCTCGTCTCCTATGCTAAACTATAACACAGTGCCTATCTAAATACCCCTCAGTCCTTTGCTATAATGGGATGAATTAAGAGCCAATTGTGACTCTTTGGAAGAGAAGCCTGTGGACGTCTGCCTGCAGCCGTAAAGGAGATGAGTGCCCACACATAAAAGTGGCAGATTAGATTAAACACAGACGGCTCAGTTTGATGTGTGGGATGACTTTGACCCCCTTCTGGGTTTAGCCTCTTGCCCTCTGCTCTGCCAATGGGCCTCTTGCCTCTCATTCCTGCCACCAAATAAAATGCATTCACTCAGGAGGGCTTCGGCTCATGCAGCCTGCTCAAATGGAACTGCCACACTGTTTTGATTAAGGATGTCGATTTGAAGCTGTAATTGCCACTGCGCCTCATTGTGTGAAAGTCGTTGGCAGAGGGTAGGAAAAGCATATTGTATTGTGTGGCAACCGATGAGCACTGATTAAATGGTATTGTGTGTATTTGTGGGTTTTTCACAGCTGTGCTTCATAAGTACCATGTAAATAATAGTCTTAAAAGCTACAAAAAAAAATACAATGAATGTTTTTACTGCATGGACAAAAACCTCTTGTATTATATTGCTATGAAATCATGCAGTCAGGATACTTAGCATTAATAAATGGCATTAAAGTTCACAATGTGGAGAACACAGTCTGAATCAGGGATTTCAGATATAAACATGGAATTTGGTGATTTATTTGGAGAGATTATTACAAAAAAAAGGAAATTTGACCTAGGATTAAGATTGTGTATGTATTTTCATATTTAAAGAATTGTAGGGTTATATCAGACTTTTTCTTGTTATTTTTGTTGAAAAAAAATAAGTTAACATTATAAAGATATTATTTTTATGCCAATGCAGTAAGTATAGTTTTTTTTCACAAATTTATTGCTGAAAAGTATAAAAAATAATACTAAAATTGAAGGTTTATATATGCTAAGACCTTACTGAGGTCATTGAGGGCCTTTATGTCTTAATATATTAATATAAACAAAATTGTCAGATAGAACCTTATAATTATAAGGTCTCAATTTGTTGTTCTTTTAGTAAGGAAGAAAACACAAGAAGAAGTGCTGTTGAAAATAATCAATGGCAGAGTTATCTGATGTAGCCCGTCATGAAGCATGTCCCAAAGTGTTCTATTCCTCATATACCACAGGAATTTGCCAGTGATTACAATTTATTTATTATTTAATGAATGGTAAATTGTACATTTTAAGCTTTTATATAGAAATTATAATGTAGTAGAACAAGCACATTAATATAAACCTGTGATTTGAATTATAACTGGCACTCCTGTCAGAGCTCTGCTGTTATAAAAAGTTCATCAACACCTTAACAATCAGATTCATGAATTCAACAGTGCTGTGGCGCAAGCAAACATTTGTCCGCATTAATTCTCTCAAGCTTCTGTGTCTTTGTTTATGTATGTTTGCACGGTGGATTAACTAGTTACATGTGAATAAGAATAACGTTGAAATGATTTTAGCGCCACAGTATCCAAAAAATAGCCTTTTTAAAAAAACATTTTTTTAGCTCACTCAATTTGTGTTGGTTTTTGTTAGCTCACCTTATTTATGTAGTATCATGGCCACAACCTTGTAGAATCAATGTACAGCTGATTCTACAGGCATCATATAGGGAATTAAATGTTTGAGAAAGCATTACATGTATTGAACAGAAATGTTAGCGTGAGAGTGAAAAATTCCTTGGGTATCCTGTCCAGTCTTATACAACATACGGACATAGTGCTGATAAGTCATGAAACAAGGTTAAAAGTTTGCATATTTGAATCCCTACACAAAATAAATCTGATCAAGTGCCAGAATTCTTCAGCTTAAAATATTACAATTGTAATAGTAAAAGTAGGGTAGTGTACTTATGAATAAGCCCTGATGAAATCATCCATCTGAAAATGTTAAACATGAAAATAGTTTACTGCAGTAGGGATTTCAGCCTCTACTGCCACATCACTTCACAGATGTACCTACTTTAATACACTTACATCAACTTTTTAGCACATTATCAGTCCCTTCATCAGTTAAGCCAGACATGTTTCAGAGAGAACACCAGAGTACTAAGGTTCTATAGTTAGACAAATGCACTTAGCTACAGAGCTGAAAAACACCTGGAGCTTTTTACTTTTAGATATTTCTTATTCACTCATTGTATATAATGTATGGAAAACAAGTGCATGTTTTTATCATCATGTATGCTTACTTTAAATGAACCTTTCAGTAGTTTTTTGTTTTTTTTTAAATTTCTTAAATAGTACATAATTTTTTATTGTATCATGTGAATTATGGTTTGCCTCATGTGCACAAATTCAATGCCAGTAATCATAGTTGCCAGTGTCCAAGACACAAGTTTTTATGAACATGTTTTCAGGGATCTTATAAAAAGAAAAAGAATGTATTGGCCAGCAAAAACTCTGATTTGTGATCTATTTGTGCGTGTGTGTGTGTGTTTTGGACCAGACAGTAAGGTCAGGGGACAGCAAAGACATAAGACACAGATAGAGCCTAGACAACAAAAAAAATTGTGCTTCAGGGAAAGATGTGGAGCGAAACCACTCCAAATCCAAGTGAAATAATTCATTCCAGGCTGTCAGTCATGGGCAGATAGAATGTCTAGTTCAAGGCTAAAGCCATCCATCATATCAGGTGTCTCTCCCTTCATAGTGAGTCACACCTGCAGATCCTAAATGGCTTCATACAGGGCAATGTTAATTGCACCTGCTGAGGCATCTGCTGAGTAGCCAACATAAAATGTGTTAATAAGTGTTGGGCCACCACGAGCTGCCAGAGCAGCTTCAGTGCTCCTTGGCATAGTTTCTACAAGTCCCTGAAGCTATACTGGAGAGATGAACACCATTCTTCAAAAAGATATTGGCTTCATTTACATTACAGGCCTTGCTGCACATTCCAATATTTTAACACAGATTGGATATTTTGTCCCGCCTGTTTGCATATATGTTAGATTTGACCCATATCCGATTTCCATTTGTGTTTGTAACAAGCTTCACGGATGGGCAAGGAGGAGGCAGGAACCAAGTGAACTCCAACATAAAGTTTAATAGTAAACAGAACTCAAACATAACATGACACCAAATGGAGCACGAACATAAAACACGCATGCATCTCTCTCTCTCTCTCTCTCTCTCTCTCTCTCAGGAACTTCCAGTCGCTCCTATCACTCTCTCCCACTGATTAGACAGCTCAGTGCGACGCGTGCATCCTCACCACCTGTCCCCTCCCTCCTGCAGTGGTTAACTCATTTTAGACCAAAATGCCAAATAGAATCTTGTCATGATATACTATATGGACAATTGTATGTGGACACCTGACCATCACACCCATATGTGGGCTCTCCCTAAACTGTTGCCACAAAGTTTAAAGCAAAGATTGTCTAGAATGTCTTTGTATGCTGTACCATTAGAATTTCCCTTCACTGGAACCGTCAATGCCCCTGTACACAAAACAAGCTCCGTGAAGACATGGTTTGCCAAGGTTGGTGTGGAAGAACTTGAGTAGCCTGCACAGAGCCCTGACCTCAACCCCACTGAAAAGGTTCTGGATGAATTGAAATGCTGATTGCACCCCAGGCCTCCTCACACAAAATCAGTGCCTGACCTCACTAATGCTCTTGTGGCTGAATGGGTAAACCCCCTTAGCCATGTTCCAAAATCTAGTGGAAAGCCTTCCCAGAAGAGTGGACTGACTGTATCTTTGCCCTGCCATGGCCTGAGAAATATCCTTGTAGACAGTGTGGTTTCTGTAGTTTCTTCCCCCCCCAACAGATTGACAAGCCAGTTTAGTTTAGTTCCACTGACTAACCTCATTTCTCATTTAAGCACCAAATGATTATATGGTCTCACCTATATAAGCATAACAATGACTGTAATTTTAGAATTAGCAGGAAAATTAGATATGAGCATTTAGATATGAGTTAAATGACCAAATTTCAGATATGTTTCAGGTTTAGTACCTCATTTGAATGTAGCCCTTATTGGATGTGAAGAATCTGATCCAAGTTAGAAGTCAGTGAAAAAATCAGAATTGGTTGGCAGTATAAATGCAGACACTCCCTCAGTTGGGGTTTTGATGACGGAGTTGATGGAGCACGCTATCTAACTAGGTGTAGGAACAGTCATAGCTTATGATATACAGTATATCATTTTCATAATCAATAAACCATTAACTTAGACCTTGTGCCCTGTGCATCCTGGAAGAGACCACTCCCATCAGGTTAGAAATGTTTCACTGTAGGACAAAGGTGATCAGTCAGAATATCAGTCAGAATAATGTTTATGTTGATTTACAAAACAGAGCACACAGGTTTTTTTAGTTTTTTTTTTAAATAAAAAAAAAAATCATAAAAATTATAATTTTGACAACTAAGTTGTCAGGTACTGGGTTAGATTTACAGGATAGTGATTTTATTTATTTGTTACTAATTTTGTTTTATAGTTATCTACTCTGAGCCAATCTGCAGCCCACGCTTTTGCAACCTCTGATCTACATGAAAAACATAACAGAACATATTCTTTTGCCCACATACCTTCTCACAGAGCACACTCTGAACTTTAATTCAACGTGGATATTAGTTTGATAAATGCATGATTTACTTAGAAAAGGCTATTGCATTTAGAGTATTTAAAAATGTTAAAGAGCACATAAGATGCTTTGAGAACAAAGTATCTTGATTATTCCTTGTGAATACAATTGCATTACAACAGTATTTCCAGATATGTTTGATCTACCTACCACCAAATAATATTATATCAAGATGTGATTGAAGTGTAGACGTTCAGCTTTAATTCAAGGGGTTTAACAAAAATATTGCATCCATTTTCACAGGCTCAAAAATAATTGGACAATTAACTGATAAGTAGTTTCATGGCCAGGTGTGACCTGTGTCCTCGTTATTTCATGACAGAGTAAGGAGATGAAAGGTTCTTAAATGTCTGATGACTTCAACCCAATTGAGCATGCTTTTCACTTACTGAAGACAAAATTGAAGGCAGAAAGACGCACAAACAAGCAGCAACTAAAGGCTGCTGCAGTAAAGGCCTGGTAAAGCATCTCTGGCAAATTTATGATTACGTTAGTCTGTCCAGTTACTTTTGAGCCTGTGAAAATGGAGGGACTCCATTGTAGGCTGTAATTCCTAAAAAGTTAATGCAGTATTGTTGTGGAATTAATGCTGAAAGTCTACACTTCAATCACATCTGGATATAATATTATCTTCATCTTCATTTCAAATCCTTTGTGGTAGTGTATAGAGGCAGAATTATGAAAATTGTGTCACTGTCCAAATACTTATGGATCTGACTGTAGAGGTACACTGGCTAGAGGTACACTGAAATATGATTGCGTGTGCAATTAGGTATATATTTAAACTTATTTTCTTGCTGTAGCTCTAAACACAAAATGAGAGTGAGTGAGTGTACCACTCAATTAAAAATCCACTGGATGAAACCTTCCTCTGCAACTTATTAGAGTCTCCCTAAAATTCTGAGAGAGGGCATTCATGGCTTTCTTCTTGTATGTGAACTCTTCGTAACCTATGAAAAATCAATTATATTTAGACTCAAACCATAAAGTGAAGCCCAGCTTTTAAATAATGCAACACATGCACTTTCTTAGAATATCAAGTTAAACGAACAAAGAAAAAAGCACTTTTTCTTTGTTCGTTTTCACTTTTTCTTTGTTCCTTTTCACTGTCTGTCAGCATTGTGGAAATGCAAAAGGAAATGCTTCAGTGTGGTATTTGATTTATTTGTGCAATCATAAAGCCTGTGGACTTTCTAGTGTTTATCTGAACTTAGTTTGAGCTTCCTGTGAACTCCCAGTGTAAAAATACATGTTAAATATAAGTGCTAAATTCAGCTAAGTGTTTAATATTTTTATTAAGTTTATTAATTTGACAGAATACACATTTATATCTGAGTAGTTAAGGGATAAATAAAAAAAGTCCACCCTGAACATCTTGGCTATTAATATTATATTTAACAGGTGATCTTCAGTGGCATCCAAAATTTATTTTGTAATAAATTTCTGTGTTGATTTTTTATTTTCGTTAAAATGTCTTCATTGATGTTTGTCTGTTTTCACTAATGGTTTCCTGCATGACCCACAATGCCGTTCGACTGTCTGCCGATAGTAGCGCTAGTGCGAATTAGCCTTTGCTTCCTCTCTCCCTAAAAAGAGCGATGCAGCAATGCTTTTATCCATTCGGTTGTCTAACTCTTTCACCTCCTCATCTGTACACACTTCTCAAACAGTTCAGCTTCCAAAGTTTCAGCTTTCATGCTAATACCAATGTCAACACCATCATTCTTGTCATTTCGATGTTCTCTGGGTCTCTGCTGTAACTCAGAACAACTGTGTTCCATCACCATTGCATTCTGGAACTTTGAGTCCAATGTTTGCACCAATGTTTCCACTAATTCCATGTTAGAGTTCTCATTAGTATGACAGTGATCATTGCTGGAAAACGGTGAGTCAGAATAGAGGCTTTTGCTCCTTTGGTTTTAGGAGCTAACAACGAAACCTGACCATTATCACTCATGTTTGATTTTGATTATCATAGTGTCTTTGCTAGCAATGTCTCCTTGTAACATCTATGCATCAGACAACCACTAACCTCTCACAGGAATAATGAAAACACAACACCAACCACCTAAATAGCACCAGAGTCATTAAACAAATCACAAATATTTCAATATAAGCATGTTTACTGTGTGTCAGGGTGAGGTTTTTGGAGGTCAAGGTAACTCAACAGCCTAACTGTGGTTTTCTTGCAGGCTCTCTTGCAACCTGTTTTAGCAGAGAACCTTAACTGCAGTTCCACTCCCCACTGAGTCTATGTATCTAAACAGTGTAATATGCACCCCAAACTATATTTAAAGGATGATATTCTGCTAGATGTTTTATTAAAGCTACGAGTTCTCCCTGTCCTCACAAAGCAAGGTGTATTTTAGTGCTCAAAGCCTCAATAAATTGAACCAAGCATGCAATATTTGTAAGTCATGTTATACCCTGAAGTCATGAACAAATGTGACAAGTATTCCCTTGTTCTATACCTGAGATAAAATCAATCACCAACATCTGTCTCTTCTCAGACTCACTGGAGTTAACAAGTCATTTCCTTCAAGATGTCTACATATGTATAATAATTCTCTGCAGTTTAGAGATTTATTACTTGAATCAACAGAACATCAACACACCAAAGTGCAAGTGAAATATGTGTACACACACAAACACGTCTGCAAGCTAGCAAAATTCATTAAGTTCATAGTTGTCAGGAGCCGCCAAGGAGTACATTATATGTCTTTGAGATTTCTGGGGATGTGTTGCCAGTGTTATGAAGGACTGTCAGTGAAAAAAAAATATCATACCTTTGATAGCTTGAAGACACACCGAACCCTGGAAGTAGGCTACTGAGGAGATTTCCAGTGGTGAAAAGAGACAGAAACTATTGACAAGGGTAGAAAAGTTGAGGGCTGTACCTGTTCTTTGAGCAAAGCTTCTGATTTATGGATCATTTGGGATGACTCTCGACATTTACCAGTGAATATTTTGTGCGGTATCATGCAGTGAAAAAGAATGAAGGAATAACATGGCTATTCCAAAGCCTACCATGGGTTGTAATTCCTCATTGCAAAGACAATAATGTACTTAACATATAATTTAGTAAACCATTTGCATTGATATTCTCCATTAGGGCAACAAAATCTAAAACATAACAAATTGACATTATCAGACTAGCAGGCCACTCCTGATGATGAGAGATAATTATATCAGAATCTGCTCAGTTAAATGTCATTAAATGTACATCCTGATGTGTGATTATTAAGAAAACTGCTTAAGTGCATGCAAGAGCGTAATTAGCTCTTATCTCCCTGCTCTTAAAAGTGCAGTCCAGAGGTTGTTCGCCTCGAATTAGTCGAGGCCGCGCTGTGAAATTTGCAGATGCACACACATTTGTTTTATTCCACGGAGCCCTGAGGTCATTATGTGTGAATGAGAGTATGTTCAGCATATGTCTACTCAGCTGTGGTTCATCTGGTCCAGGGGTTGCTAAAGCATTGGTGCTGCCATTATAATGTATCCGTGCTCCATTTTGCATACGCAGGGCAAACGCAGCAATAAAGGCTTTTTTGGTATTCGTTTTTTCATCTATGCCATTTAACAGTCTTTGAGATTGCTTTCTATCCTTGCTAAAAGAGGGGTGAAGATTCATAAATATAGCAGAGAATGAGGAGACCAGAAGGCTAAATTTCATTGTAATGAAGTACAAATGTGACAGAACCACAGCCATTCATAGGCGCTACACCTTTTTTTTTTTATACCAGAATTGATGCCATTCTCCTTTTCTGACATTAATTTAGCACTCAGACTTCAGAGCCTCATGCATTATGCAAAATGATCATGGGGCACCTTTTTTAAAAGAAGCTAATCTCGCTGAACACAAGGCAAGACAGGGTCCTCTGAATGAAGCAGCCTATTGTAAAGGGCCAACAATCAGAAGTGGTCCATCAAGAACATCCTGAGACTGGTGGCTCCATAGACGGTGGACGCATTTACATTTGAATGGTAAAAATATTTTGTTGTTGCGTATAGGGGTGTGCATAAAAGGTTGGCTTCAATTTCCCAAAACTATTGTATTGTATTTGAGTGGTTAGAAATTTGTTTTACCTAAATAGGCTTGAAGATCATTTTGTACATAGCTACAAGAAATTTTATTTGGTAGATCGGAGGTCATCAATTTCAGCCCTGCAGGGACAGAAGCTAGTGATTCAACTTGGAGGTAAATTAACAGGCTTAAATCAAGTTGTTGTACTCCCAATTGAATGTTAGGAATCAGGGTTGTAATTAGAAATCCATTAGATCACAATTAGCTTGTGTTTGTTGTATTTGTACGAATGGATTTCTATTGGAGGTCCAATTTATGGTACACGGTAAATTGTGTGCTAATTGTGATAAAGTACAACATTTAAGAAGTGGGAGAGATTATGACTCAGAAATTATTTCCTCCCATGTGGCTTTGTAGGTTTTACCATATTTTCAATTCTCTTTCAGTGTCTAGCCTTCACAAAAGCCAACCATGGCATCAAGCTTGATGTCAGTCCTTTTACAAGAACCCTTTTTCACTGTTCATTCATTTCTTCATCTTCAGTAACCACTTTATCCTGGTCAGGGTCACAGGATCAGGAATTTATCGTAGGGAAACACGGGGTGAGGGGTAAAGGCAATATGAATGTCTTGCTGCAGCATCCCTCGAGCAGCACAGGGTTAGGGGATTTCCTCAAGAACCTGGTGGCAGTAGTCAAAGGAAGAACACTTAAACCTAAAACCCTCCAGCACAAGCTCTGCATCCATAGTGCCCATGCAGGGATAAAACCAGGAACCCTTCAGCTCCACTGTCCTTTGTACCTCTTCTGTGTGACAGGCTTTTTTTTTCCTGATGTTGTTTCCTTGATGTAGTACTTTTTGAATATTTTAAACTTACTAAATAGCAGAAAAAAAAAAGTTTTTTTAGCTGCCGTCTGTCGCTGTGACTGTTCTAATGAACCATCGTTCCCTTCAGCTGTCAAGAAAGAAATGCCTTGTAGAAACAGCATGATATCTTTTCCTCTCCCTTGAACAGAAAAAGCTACAGAGTCTTTGAAAAATTTACAGGCTGTATTGGTTCTATGACTTGCAAATTTCAGAGCATGATTATTAAGAGATGAAGTGGTCTGAACTTGTGAAGGTGAAGGGTGTTGATGTAAGATCTCTATGAATTACTGTTAAGGTGGATTAAAATTATGAAAACCTGCAGGCAGCCTTTCATGTTTTTGACTGTTCCGTTGAATTCTAGATGGAACTGATACCAGAGCCTGACCCAGATGATGAAGGAACTAAAATAAGTGTAAGTAGATGTTTTTCATGGGTACTGATTGCAAAATGCAAATCAAATTGGCAATCAAAATGAATGATTGAAAGATTGGATGCTTTAAACCTTGCTGGCTGTTCCTCTCACAGACAGTCAAGGTCCAAGGCAATGACATTTCCCACAAGCTTCAAATTGCACGGGTGAGCATGAGTGATGAGGGCCTATATGAGTGCCGAGTCACCGATGCCAACTACGGAGAACTGAAGGAGTACAAGGCCCAGGCCTACCTAAAGGTCAATGCAACAGTCCGTAGAGGACTCATCAAGAAGACATCACCTCTGCACCTGACCAATAAGAAGCCTCGTAAGAGCAGCTCGGCTTTAGGTCAAGACAGCGACGGTATGAACTCAGACCAGCACTCCCAGTCCTCCTCTACCTCGCAGGCATCACAGTCTAAAACAGTCAAACACAGCGCTGGATCAGGTAAGAGTGGCTCCGGCACAGCTTTTGCATTCACAAGATGTTTTTTTTTTTGTTACTACTGAAGGGTTATAGAGGCAAGTATAAAGGAAAATTTAATTTCTTTTGGCTTCTTAAAACCCCAAGAAATCATAACTTGACATTAGCATTAAAAAATAATGCTATGCAGAGTCACCTGTATCACATTCAAGAATACCAACAATCTTCACCTGGAAATGTAGCACTGCTCAATAAAACTATACCAGACTCCTCACTTTAGCCTTACACCAGCTAAAATACAGCCATTTCACTATTGTCCAACTCTGAATATTCAGGTATTTTTAGCTGTTATTAAAATTACATTTTATTACAGTAACATTTATCGGATTTGGCAGCCATCGTTATCCACAGAATATTACAGAAGTCCTTTATTATCTCCATTAAAAAAGCATGCTAGTACAAATAGGTCAGATTTCTGACATATAAATAATACTGTCAGCTAAAACTGTGTTGGAAAGAAGTTAGTACAAGGAGTTAATCATTTTAATTTAGTGCTTGTTTAAGTGCTTACTGAAGAGGTCTTCAGTCTTTGTTTGAAGACAGTTACTCAGCTATTCAGACAGCAAAAGGACGTGCATTCCACCACCTGGGTGCCAAGCCAGAGAAAAGTCATGATGCATGTCTTCAATTTATCTTGAGGGATGATCAAGTAGAGCTGGGACTTTACCTTGTGTAGTGATAAATGTCAAATCTCTCAATTAAGTTTGCTAATTAAGTTTGATACACATTTTCCTGAATGTAGCAGGTATGAAAGCTCTCATCTGGAGCTGCTAGAAAAACATTAAATACTAGATTCATTCATAAATTCAAATTCTAAAAGTAACTTTGAAAACTTAATAGGTTTTGTAATTTGCTTCATACGAACTGCAGCAACTTATAATGGAATTTATTGGAGTTCCTGTAAAGACCTTTATAGGCCATTTCACCTGCCAGTAAAAGCCATACCTCTCCTCATCAATCTGATAAAGTAGATATTGCATAAGGGGAATAGTGCTGATCCTAATAGAAAATTTATTTGAATCTTTTTGAAACGGTTGCTTCACACAAGACTGTAAAAGTAAAAGTAGGTTGTTATAGGCCTGTTTTATTAGACAACTTTTATCTTTTAATAAATATGAACTTTTAAGTGCTTTTTATATTGATCCAAAATTAGACTGACAATATTTTAGATTAAAACCTTACGGCATGTGTTTCAGCGGTATGTTAGTAAGGATCCTACACCCTGACAAGCCAGGGTGAAAGGCCAGTTGTGTGTGTTGTCAGAGATGGCTGAAAGGTTGGAAGGGCATTTCAACATGGTGAACAACTGTGCTCTAACAGAATATCTGATATTCACCTCAATCTCGCATGGGGATGGCAGACAAGCTTCACACACTGTCTCTCATACACGTGCACACACACACACACACACACACACACACACACCGAGCCTCATCTACGGAGCAAGAGAGAGAAGAAAATTGCTGTATAATACAACATTTAGACATACCTGTAAAATTGCAAAAAAAATAAATAAATAAATAAAAATCTTAGCAAGCGGAAATACCTGGAATGTAGTCAAATTTAGTTAACATTTGTTTTTATAAGATAACAGACCATAAATAAAATGATCAGGCATATTACTATACACTTTTACTAATTTCGAGACTGAAATGTTCTATGATAATAAGATAAGATAATTTTGCTAATTTATAACATTTACAATCTTGAAAGAAAACAAAATAATCTGCCAATAGAATAAGAAAAATTAAGGCCTGAAATCATTAGCTCAAGTTTAGCTCATATTGATAATTACTGCTAACTCCAATGCAGAGCTGGAATGCCTCAGGCACATTTGCCTAACTACACCTCCACACTAAGCCATCTAGAAGATCAGCAAGCTCAAATTACAGGCCGTGATATTCTGACATGACTCTTGACTCTAGTTTTAGCTAATTGGACAGAACTGGTTATAAAAGTGCAGATGCAATGTATAATGGACAGACTCGGAGAGCAAAAACAGCCAGCAGGAATGATGCAACATTAGGTTACATTATTCTTGTCATAGAGTATCCTAGGGTGGCAATTTAGAGACAAATGATTAATTATTCTCTATAAAGAGGAGGAGGAAACCACAGGATGCTTCAGCCAACTGAGATTGCTTCTCCACAGCAAAGCTCCTGCTCAGTTGATCACCATGGGCCAAATGAAGTCTGGCAGGGAGGAGCATGAGGTCACAAGCTTGTATCTCTCTCTTCTCTTCTTTCTATTCTCTGCTCCTTCCTGAGAGAGACTCCCTAGACACTCCTCCTCTCAAACAAGTGCTTGGTGTAAAGGAAGAATCCCGTAAATGTCACAGTGATTTACCGAAAATTTCATTTTCCATTTCCTCAATGTTGCCTTTTTATTAGGGGTTTTATGGCCACATATACATCTCTCTCTCTCTCTCTCTCTCTCTATTTTCTTTCTTTCTAACTTTCGCCTTCTCTTTTGTAGTTGTATGTAGTACACCTCTGATATTTTTACCATAATTTTGAGGAAGCAATAAATCAATATATCGATAAATCAATAAATCAATGACTAGTTCCTTATTCTCAGTCAACAAGCTTCTCTTTTAATAAATGCACACATTTTAATTGCCCATACTTCATGTTATGATTCTTCTGATGGAAATTCATGAATGGATGCTCCAGTTTATGAGTCCCATTACAATATCCATTAATTCACTCCCTCTTATGCAAAATGATCATTCATAAATCATCTTGTTACATAATATGTTAATAGAACTGCAAACATACTTTAGGAGAACAGTTATGTATTTGATGAATCCTGATATATTCCCCTAATTCAGACATTAAAGCCCTTACAGGGATGTGGTATATAGTATATGGGATAAAATAAACAAACAAACAAATAAGTAAGGGGGGTGTGTGGGGGGTGTGTCTTTCACATTCATCTACTGCCCTTGGAAAGTGGAAAGACACGCAGGCTCAAAACTGACAATGAGAAACTGAGCCATTGAGATTTTTTTTAAATGCATAGCTGAAGAACTATAATTCTCTGTTGTTGACCTTGCTAACTTGAAGTAAAATATGGTCACATTTCCTAACCTGCTGACACAATTTTCAATTCTCTGAGGGGGAAAAAAATACAGGACTCCAGAGTGACACATGTTAGATTAGACTTTTAGATAAAGCCTCTGCACTAAAGCACTACCAGAATTGCAGGATTGCTAGATGTTCAGATAGATCCCAACCCATAACATCATCTTCTCTTTGTATAACTAGCTGTGGAAATAGGTATCAGAATTCAGGCCTTTCCGGGATTCCGCAACATGTTTATTTGCAGTAAATTTACTGGTTTCTAGCTATAACGAGATCCATAAATGGCAAAATGCACGTGCTTCATGATACATTGTGAATGCTGACTTGGATGTAATTGATACCCATGATTCACTGTTTACTGTTTTCTCTGTCAGCTTTAGGATAACAAATGTGCCTGTAATTTCTTCTTCCAGGTACCAGGATAGATACGAGCTATGGACTCACTCTCCTGCTTTTTGCTAGCGTTTGTGTGAGGGGAGCTTTGCTATAGTCTGGGACTATTTTTTTTCCCCCTTTCACTGTTCTTTTAAAGCCAAGAGAAATATCATCTGCTATTTCCATACCACGGACACCACCGTTGCCCCAGTTTTTGCACCCAATGTTCTAATTATCTATACCAGAATCACTTTTGGTCAAAAATATAAGGCCTAGAGCATAAAACTGTATTCTTGGACATTTATTTGGTGACCCCGATATTAACATTGGATGGACATGAACTAATTATGGACTTATATCTCATCCAGATATTGTTAATAATTTGGTTGTATTTTCTTTCTGTTCATTTCCAGCTGTGAATTTAATATAAGATGCTCTAAAGCCTGGAAAGAATTTATATTTGTGTATTATATAAATATAAATACAGATACATATATAATGATATGATTTTGAACCTTCTTGGACTTTGTACAGCCTGCATCCATCCTGAAATATTATGTGTTCAAGGACACTGAAGTAAATGTGAATTTAACAGCACTGACATTTAAGTAAATATTGTGGCTGGATAGGAGTTCTGCTTAACTATGTGATGTTCTGCGCTGTTTAATCTGCTTTGAAGTTTCCTGATTTTGTTTTATGCAGATTGTTCGTGCTCAGATGCACATGCTATTCCTTTGTTGTTGTAGGGTTTTTTGTTTTCTTTTCTTTTTTCTGTTCTTTTTTTATTTTGCATAATAAATGTGAGCTTATTTCTGTTATCAACCTGTTAGTCATGGTTTGTCTTCAAGGACAACAAAACTCTTTTTACACATCATGTGCATGTCTTAAAAAAAAATATGCCAGGACATGTACTAATTAGCTGATAATTAAGTCAGAAAATGCTGACCACTTTCTATATTGCATGAAAGTTTTCTTTATTTTCAGGAAGGAGAAAATATGTGACAGGAAATACTCAAGTCAGCGTCTGTGGACCTATGAATTTCTTATTGTCTTGTTGACTAAAGATGCTTAAGTGCATGTGTGTTTTGGTATTTCATCCTATTTCCACCAACTGGAGTATGATATGGTGATATTCTTGTTGATATTCTAAGCATACCTTCATTTCCACAAAGTCTTGACCATCTGCCTTCCTGCTTCAAACTCCATTATACTAGATCATTGAATTTCCACCATGACTAGCCAGTTGATATTAGATTTTCCCCCCTCTCCTAATTGGATTTGATTTCTTAACATTTACAATGGCTTTATCATTGTAGCATAATATACCAGAAAAATTTTTTTAAATCATACTGCACCATTGGAAGGGAAAACAGAAAAGCCATGGTGTATCAAGAATGCCACTTTCTTTAAGATATTTAGCCCATCCATTAATCACACATTATATCATCTATTTTCCCCCATCAATGTACCAAAATATATGGGTACTTTCTTTGAAGCTCAGTATGCTACTTCACGTAACATGCTAATCATTAGTAAGATCGTTAAACTTCTTATATGTTTTTCAATCAAGCACTAACTTAAACTAATACACCTTTTACTAAGCTCCTGGCATATTAAAATATTTAAGATTGGGGTCATGAGGAAGTTAAGATTTGTAAACAAATCATTAAGACAAGATGATACCTCTGAAAAAAATTCATAAACACATCTGGACATGACCTTTCCAACTGTCATCATTATGCAGTGTACCCCCTGTGTACATTCTGCGCTCAGTTCATACAATAAATGCCACATCACTGTCCTTGGGAACACTTGAGTTCAGTTTGTGTTCAGTTTATGAAGCAAAGCCTCCTGTGTAGCTTACAAAAACAAATCAAATCTTTTGTAAATGCCTATGAGAAGGTGTTTTGAATGAGATTCAGACTTGTACAACTGGCATCTACGTCTGTTTAGTGTCTTTGTAAAAGCCACAGTAAATTACGTAAACAGCATGATTGTCTTCATTTATTTCAGCAACATTAAAGTGTGTTCTCTACAATGCTGTCCATGATTTATAAAGGTGGTTCCTGCAAAGGCTTGACATCTCCATAACTTCTTGGTTTTCAGATTTTGCCTACACCTGTCTCATACTATTTTCTTTTTTATATATGCCCAAAAGGAGTGGTGCACTGGAAAAATTAAAAAAAAAAAAAAAAAGCTGTTGTAGTGGAGAAACTTGAGATGTTTTTAGCTTTTTCTTCCATTTTTTATATTGATTTGGTTCTTTCTCGTGAATCATAATGGTCCATTTGCCAGAGCATGGAGATATTATGATTTTTTTATTGACACTCTGAAAAGCAGTGCAGCAGTTTGTACTGCAGTGTCAATAAAGATGTAATATGTAATTAATCATTGCCAGTTGACAGATTCATTTGACATTTATCAAAGTTTTTATCTCTGATACAGAATAGGAGTTGCATGATTTGCAGTTTTTACAAATATGGCCATGCCAATTTTGGTTAGCGAGTGTTTGAGCAGCTGTGTTAAATAGTTCTGTACAAAACTGTGAATTCAGAACTATGTGTAATTAAATGTACATTTCATAAGAAGGAGACACAATTAACTCAAAAAGTGATGTTGAATCAGTGTGAGCTACAGAGAAGGTATGTTTGCACAAATATTTCAAGATGCAAGACCATTTAACAAATGCTACAAGTGTGTCAGCAAGCAGTCAGTGTTTAGGTTTCAAATCATTGTATAAACAGGCATTTAAGTCAGATGATCAGATATCACTCTTATCTTGTCCATTAGGGCTTCACTTGACTTTGGGATCTTATCACATTACAGAATGCAGTTATTCACATGAATGGATGAAGCACACTCCCCACACACAAACACTAAAAAAGTAACAATTACCAGAATACTCTGACTGCTAAAAATATTAGCTGTTGTATAAAATGCAAGTGATCTATATTCAGTTGAAATATTGACTACTTGGACATTAAAAACTGTCTCCAGACCTTTCTTAGCCATTTTAAGTGAAACCTGCTATGACTGTCTCCTGCTAAAAGTTTCCATATTACCAATTTCACATCCCATGTGTACTGACCTGAACTATTCCACACATATCCACTCTCAAACACTCGCACAGCAAAGCCTTACTAATGAATGTACACATGACCCTTGAGTAAAAAAAACAATCTGTATTAAAAAGAAACTCAGTTGACCCCACACATTGTTAATTGAGCTTGTCTCTGCCAAAGAAATCAAACATTTTGTGACAAGAACTAACAATACTTTTTTTTAAATAATGGGAGAGGCAGTCTTCTCTTGTCCAACATCTCAACCAATTATGCAGACTTTTCATTTTGACAGAGATCTTGTTATTCAGTGGAAGTCCTGAAGAAATGAGCCTGTCAGTTTTTATCCGATCTTTATTTTGTGGAGGGGAAAGAGATAAAAAGCCACTTGAAATTCACATTTGATATTTGCAAGCACCAGCGTCATTGGGTTTGTGTAATCAGTGGGACTGGGAAAACGAGGGCGAAGGGAGATTGGCAGAGTGTGAAACGGGACCCAAGGGGGGAAGTGCCGAGTGATTTCCAGGGTCTCTGTTTGTTAATTTGGTCAACATCGCATGGTTATTTGTGTGGAAATGAGCAGCCCCTTTCCCCTGGCACTTTCACTGGGGTTCTGGCTCCCCTTCAGCTCAGTGCTGATATGAGCTGGTGGGATATTGCAGCATGAATAAATCAGCACAGTATGCATGACTTTTTTCCCTTAAAAAAAGCTTTTTAATCTGTAGTAGGGTTTTATGGTATTTCTGCAGTTTAAACCCCCAGATATTAGCTTTTCTATATATTTGAAATGATATTGTGGACTGCCAAGTCATGGCTATGCAACCATAATGCAGCCTTTATCATCTACAGCCGAGATTAGATATCCTGTCTAGATCCCTCTGTTCCAAGTTGATTTGATACTTTTTGAAATGTACCTTTTTTTCCCCCCACATTCAGAACCATTCTGTTTATTTATATTAGACAACCTAAAGTACAAGTAATGTTCCTAAGAAAAATGTTCCTACATTCATAATAATGTCACAATAACACAATAGCACTGTGCTGATGAGAATGGGTGTGGCACTTTTTTTTTTTTTTTTTTTTGTATTTTTGTGATCATTGTAACATGGTGCCTTTAGGCTATCTGTGAAACACAGTGACATTTTTATAATGATATACAATTGATTTTACTGCATATTTCCCATTGATATTTTACTGGTAGATATAACCCACTGTCTGACAGAATTTATAAAAATGTTTTTTTGTCTTATTTTGTGCCAGGATCTCTCACTTGCGAGAGCCTCAATGACATAATGTTTATACTGCCTAATTACTCATTTTTATTAGGACAATATATTTGTTGAGTCTGGTATTTCATTATTTTTAGATATTTTATTGATTATATTAAAACTATAGTGTTTTAATATAATCAATAAAATATCTAAAAATAATTAAGATATTTAATTGATTATATTAAAACTGTCTAGTGTTTTTGTTTGTTGTTTTTTTTTTCAGATAATATAATTAGGTCAGTTGTATTTAGTTAGTACCTGGGTAAAGTAAAATATTTGCTGAAGTGGGGTGACATAAAAGCATTCTCAGAAATGGCACAGCTGGTGTCAGGAAAATACCATTTTGGCATTTTGTCTGTGCGATGGTCCCAGGTGGCCATAAAAGTGAACACAATTTTGGACCAAAGTAGGTTTGAAAATACCATTGGGCTCCCAAGTGGTGCAACAGACAAGTGAGTTCGAAATCCAGTGATGCCACAGCCACCGACGGACTCTGGGTAAATCACAGTGACACTAGTCAATCATGGGTGCCTGTGTGCCCATGTATGCAGAAAAGGGCTAATAGCACTTTCTTCTGAGTGTGTTATGCTATTTTGTGATGCAGTACGAGCAGCAGTTTTTAAAAGATGCCTCATGTGTCTTGGAGGAAGCATGTATTAGCCTTCAGGGTAAAAATGCCCAAACAAATTAGCAATATGCCAGTATTCTACCACTAAATTAAGTTTCTGCACAGAAAAGTGAGCCATAATCCACAACCTTGGGGGGAAAAGGACCCTCTCTTCAAGGGTTTCTTGGAGAGTTACAGCTTCTTAGCTTCATTACAGGGTTCTCCTTGAAACCTGTTCTGTTGTAGGGTTCAACATAAAACCTTTAATAACCCTATAAGGGATAGACAGTGCATCAACATGATATTGTCAACACTCCATGCTGATGTTACATTAAATAAAATTCAATGATAATATTTTATAATATCATTCCACAGGTCACAGATTAAAAATAATTATGCTCAGTCACTAACATTGATGGCTGTTTGGAGATGTGAACTGTGCTCATAATGGAGTACAATGCAAAAAGCAATATCTCTCAACAAAATGAAGATCCTCAACTACCTACATGGTTACATTCTCACAGACTTACAAAAAAAGGCTTGAATTATTTATTTGTTATCTGTAATTGCAATCAATTGCACCTGACATTGATGTAAGGTCCCTTAATGGCACCTCCGAACCCTTAACTTTAATGAACTGTGGCTCTATCTGTCACCACTGATGTAATGGTTCTCTTCGCCATAAAACAAAGCCAGAAGGAGAGAAACAAGGTGAAGGTGATGAAAACTGACAAAAAGCAACTATTTTCATTTCTCCCTTGGCATCTTAATAAAGAGTGATACAGTGTTTTCAAATTGTTCGAGCAATAAAGAAATGACCTTGCTGTGTTAAACAAGAGCAACATACAAGAGCAAGTAGGCCAGGTTTTGTCCCTGTGAGTCTGATGCAGTGGCAGGGAGAATAGAGAATTGGAACAGCTGCAAGTCATGAGTGGGTGTTAGTTATGAGAGAGAGAGAGAGAGAGAGAGAGAGAGAAGAATCAAGAGATATATGGAGGCTTTGGGAAATGGGAAAAGCACTCAACAATGCAGGGATAATGCATCCAAACATATTTGCGCCTTTAGAGGGAAAATAGAAGAGAGGCAGTGAGTGTAGAGAGGATTAACATGACACATGATTGATAGTGAATTAAAGGCCTGGTCCTCTACTCATTAAAGCTAGCACTGACGCTACAATGGAAAGTGAAAACTACCGTTCGAAAATGCATGCAGAGAGCTGAACTATAATGTCAGTGAGTCATCATGAAATATAATAACATTGGATTTATTTGTGAAATGAATAAGCTCTACTGATGTCAATCATTTTAAACATGTACTGTGTATGTACTGTGTGTGGCATCTCATCACCACTTACTACAAATAAGGCTCTAACTCCAACACTAGCTTCCATCACTTTGGAATATTTTTTGGAGCTTTTCCTCATGGGGACCAGCCAAATGTACCCATAAGATAAACCTGTTGGATATTCCTATCCTTTAGGGGACATTTGGTCCCCACTAAGATGTATAAACATGCCTCCCCACACCCACAAATACAGCCAATGATACAAAACACAATGAACTTTATGAACACTTAATATCATAAAAAGTATTGAATTCCTGGTGTCATTTTTGCTGTAAATGCAATGTTTTGTTGGATTGTTGGGTTATCACACCTTCACAGAAGTTTGGAGAATACTGGTTGTGGATAGCACATGATGCAACTGGGATTTAAACTCAGCTCTGTAAATGTGCTGTCTGCACTACTCAGGGATAGCTTGTATATAAAATACATTCCCTGAACTGCTGCCCGTATCTCTTTACATTTCCTCTAGTCATTCAAAAGCAATCACTGCTGACGTTAAGAACTTTCTCTTTTATTCTTCCAGCTCCATCCAACAGCTTTATTATAGATGTCATGAGTCAGCCATGGAGCCAAGCAGAGGTGGTCCAGGCCATTCAAGATGAAAGGATGAGGAAGGAACATAATATATTGTCATCTCTTCATTCATGTCTCTCTCAGAGTGTGACTTATCTGAGGCATTATGAAGCAATTTGGAGCAAGCCCTTCCTCTTAGTTAACTTTTAGGATGAGTTAAGCATTAAAGTGCTGCTCATAAAGAGCTCAACTCTGCATATTAATAAAATGAAATGACTGGTCATTACATGATTGATATTTATTGATGCGAGTGCTGTCAGTGATTGTCAGTTAATGGTGATAACTCTGTAAGTGGAAGATAATTAATGGCTATATTACTACAGTAAAATGATAAATGAGCAGGTGCTGTTAAGCATAATGCTTAGGAAGTAAGTAACTGAATCAATGAATCAAAATTTTCCTGCATTTCCTTGAATACTTTCTGGTATTATGTCCTTTAGCAGCATTTTATTCTGAATGATTCATTTGAGGGTGTTATAATAAATTTAATTGGGGAATTACCTATTTGTTTGTTTGTGTTGACAGATTAATTAATGCCACTGTTAGAAATGTTACAAAAGCATGCACATGTTACAAATTGCATGGAGCAGGTAGTTTTTAACCATTAATTAAGCTTTATAATTTGTTTATATTGATAATTGTAAATGTCTAAGAATTCCTGAGGAAAAAGAAATTAGCATGCCACAACTTTTAACGTTTTGATTCTGGTGGTTTATTAGTGTGGGCAGTGTCCAAGCCAGAAGACAAGCTCATTTTGACCTGAAAAAGGTCTCTGCCTCCGATTCTGGCTTCAGGGAACCTGTCTGATTAACATTTTAATTAACACAAAATATTGCTAACTCTCGGCCATTCTCCGAGCCTCTACTCAAACAGATTAATTAATGCAGTGTTCTCCCTACTCAACTGGCCTACAAAGTGATTATTAAGAAGAAGAAGAAAAAAAAAACAGAGAGAGATAAATGTCATCACACACCCTATTACAATATACGGTGGTCCTTTTCCAAACTGAGAAACAGACTTGCAACTGCAGATGAGTGCTTGCAAAAACTCAAAACATTTCCATTTTAAATTTTTTTTTTTCTACTTAATCTACAAGATGGCCTACTTACCATGGCAACCAGAAAAATGAATCAGAGTGGACTACATTTTGCCAAAATCTGCATAATTTATGCAATTTTCAGTTGGGGATTAATTAAAATCTACAGTGTATTCTTGGGTCATTTTTAAGGAACTGTAAGAAAATTATAGGTTAAAAAGTGGCTGAAGAGATGCACATGGTTGCTTTGAAATACAAGGTACCATACATCCTAAATAAAACACAATGAGATATAGGAAACTAATCAATGACAGGGTGGGGTAAAACAGTTTCTTTGACAATAGCAATTTGTCAACGATTACAATTTTCAATTTATTAAAGATTGCTACACCATAATTCTTATTCATGTATAATTACATTTGATATTGTAGAACGTCTGCTAAACAAGATAGTTCAACAAGTTAGCTATTAACTGTCAGTCTAAGTCCCTAAATTAATAAGGCAGGAAAGAAGGCATCTTGTTGCAGAGAAACAAAGTGCAAAGTCCCCTGTCCACAGACTTTCCTGTGTCAGAAAACTTTTTTGTTTATATTTATTGTATTACTTTATAAACACATAAAGGTCACATAGAACAATGTTATACGCAACACAGAACAAGGTAATTACTGTCCACAACTATAAGCAACATAATAGTCAGGATAATGTCGAGACAAAGAAGAATTTAATGGAGGGTTGCACACAGATATCCTATAGTGTCTTAGAGGCTTATCAAAACAGGTTATAAATTTATTTCTGTAGCAGAAAACTGTATTTCTGTTACAAATCACTGACACTAGTGACTCCTTGCATAAATGTTAAACAAGCATCACCATGAAAACATGTAAACAATTTTTCTTTGTTAAATAACAAAACATTTTTAATCTGTTTATTTATTAGCCTTAGCATCTGGAGCATCTGCCATACCTAATCCATCCATCCAATCCTTCCCTAACAAAAAAAAAACTTATCACATAAATGATTATACATTTTTCTTTGTTAAACAGCAGCATATTTTTGTAAATCCATTTATTATTAGGATTAGATTATGTGGAGCATCTGCCATACAAGTATACTATATGGCCAAAGGTTTGTGGACATCTGACCACATCCACATGTGGCACGCAATTGTGTAGGATGTCTTTTTGATTTTTTTTGTCCATGAAGATATGGTTTGTGAAGGTTGGAGTGGAAGACCTCGAGTGGCCTGCACAGAGCCCTGACCTCAACCCAACTGAACACCTGTGGGATGAACTGGAACGCTGAACAAACCCCAGGCCTCCTCATCCAACATCAGTGCCTGACCTCGCTAATGCTCTTGTGGTTGAATGAGCACAAATCCCCACAGCCAAAATCTAGTGGAGAGCCTTCCCAGAAGAGTGGAGATTATTATAACAGCAAAGGGGGCTAAATCTGGAATAGGATGTTCAATAAGCACATATGGGCGTGATGGTCAAGTGTCCACAAACAGTTGGCCATAGAGTATAGCTGAGCCGTTACTATAGAAACAATAAAGAATTAGACTAATATAAACTTATCATTCATTTTTCAACCAGAACTACTCTCCGAGCTGTGCTGTTACATAAAATTAATTCCCAACGTCTGACCAATTCTCAAATCTCAAATTTGAGAATTCAGCTGTGCTGTAAAAATTCTATAAAATAAATTAATAATAATAATAATAATAATAATAATAATAATAATAATAATAATAAACACTTTTTGACCAATCAAATTTCAGAAATGCACACTTTTGTGCATGGTATAATTGTAATTATGTATCTTTTACTTTAGCAACATAAGCAAAGTAGAGTCCCCAGTGATTACTGATTGCTGAAAATGATAGTTGCTGGTGCAATTATTAGTTTTACAAACATTCTAGAGGAATCTATAAATGGTACTCAGTGGAAGTTTTCTCTATTGATCAGGGATGCAAAATAAAGTACCTCTGAGGGCTAAAGTCTCATAAGGAGTCATAGCTGCTCATTACGAGGTGTGGATGGACGGTATTAGGCACTTGAGTGGGCTTGTGCACACTTCACCAACACCATTAACAACAACCTCAAACAACAAATTTCCCAGTGTTAAATTAACACCTAAAGCGCTCCTTTGAAAACAATGCCTCTTCATTGTACACTGGAGGCATTAATTTAACACCTGATTTTGTTGTGCTCCAGCTGAGAGGGTGACTTGAAGCACCGTTGTTAAGACCGGAACATCTTGTTACCGAACTTGTTAAAGAAAGACCTGCAGCACACATGGTATTTTAGGATGCCCAGATATGTCAACATAAAAAGACGGTTTTGGAAAGAGCACAACGCCTGCAAATGCAGCATGCTCTTTTTTATTGTCAGATTTCAAATGTGGCACAGAACACAGTGAACAGAGAGAACTACATTAGGAGGTGGAAAATAAGAAGCAGAGGAAATGAATTATTCAGCATTCACAAAGAACAGCAGCAACACTGCTAATTAGAGTCACATACTTTCTGTATACTTTCTATGACTGGTAATATCATGTTATCCAAATTAAGTTTATACTTGACCGTGCAATGTGTGTGTGTGTGTATGGGATGAATCACTGACAATCATATACTATATATGTTTTCTGATAATTCACTTTTAATATAATATGTTTTTACTATATCAAAAAGAAAGAATGAGGAGATAATAAACAACTTTGGAGCAAACAAACAGATCAATCCCTCCTATTAGATGAATGTGTATAGATAGTTGCAAAACTTCAATATAGAATGCTAGCAAGTAATGTTTAATATAATTAGCTAGTTTACCAGACTGCAATGAAAAAAACCAATTTGAAAATGATTAGATTCAAAATTAAAAAAAAAAAAAACACACACACAAGAAAGCTCTACTCTGTACAGCAAATAATATTTTTTGAGTATTAACTCTTTAATGCTTGATAATGACCCATTACCACATTTCCATCCTTCGTCTGTTTAGGCCTCATTTGGTCATTTTTTTTTAAATCGTGTATACATAATGCATAATGCAAATTAATGCATTTATATTGTATACATTTTTAGTTTTTTACCATATAAGGCCCTAGTAGTGGCATGAATGTGGGCATATACTGTATTATAATTAATTGTTCCTTTAGTTTGTAAAGAAATCTTTCACAGCAAAATCAAGTGAAGTCATTTAAATGTGAAAAGTGCTTTACAGGTAAGGCATTCATGGTAGCTGTAAATTCTCTTTAGGCTGATTGTCAGACTGGCATATGTAACTGCTGATTCAAAAAGACATGTAATTTTCTATTTCTTGCTATAGTAAGCGTAGACATCTGGATTTTTGAATCTCAAAGGCATTTTTCACTGATCCGATGGGGCTTCATCAGTTATATTCAAGACAAGTCGAGCTTTTCTGTCATTCCTTCTCATCACAGCCACTCAGGAATGAAATACAGTTTATCTGGAGCTACATTTTACACAGGACAGCAGCAGAGAAGAGGAGACAGTAGCAAAATATAATAAATACAATAAACACGTGTGTTCATTCGACATTCATTAATTTCAAGTGGCAGGAATGAATAAAGGTATTTGGTACACTATACAATAAACTCTGCCAACATCAAGAACAGAACAACAGCACAGTACAAATTAGGATGGAACAAATGGACAATGTAGTACACAATATAATGCAGCAACTCCTAATAGCAAAGACAGTATCACTTTCTATGAGCCCATATTCATAAGTCATAATGAAAATTGTTATTATTATTATACTGCTATTATAATGCTTTCTTTGTATTCATTGTACATGTATGTTAGTAATTATTCCTTGTAAGCACTTTTTATTAACTGTAAAAATGCCTCATAAA
The DNA here is from genome assembly GCA_022985145.1 of Pangasius djambal. NCBI lineage: Eukaryota > Metazoa > Chordata > Actinopteri > Siluriformes > Pangasiidae > Pangasius > Pangasius djambal. The sequence continues at coordinate 6,980,053 of CM040975.1, forward strand.
GCTCTAATAATGTTCTTATGTTATTCCTTGATAACTTAGAACTTAACTTACCACGGTGTGTCATTATAAACATTTAAAATGTCATCACGGTATGCTTTTTTGATGTAAGTATACATCTTTGTATGTTTTTGTACTTAATCTGGAATTAAATGTTACCATAATCACATTGCAAAAATAAAGTTAATATATAATGAGAAATAATTTTTTAACATATAATGAGAAATCATTTTTTATAATGTTTTTAATCATCGTTCATAAATATTACAGTTGCTCTATAATTATCCACAGGTCATTTATATAATTACAAGGTTTTGATGAATTGTGACAGTTGAGTTCAGGATTTTCATGGATAATTTATAAAACATTATTAGGGCTTTATGACGCATTATTAGATATTTTATTAGATATTTTAAAATGCTTACAAGGAGTCATTACTTACAAAGAATTCTAAGCATAGTTATAATGATTTATGTATATGGGCTTTAGAAAAAGACTTTACCGCAATGACCGTCTTGTTGTGGTAATGTTAACTTTGTACAGCTTTTATCAGAAGCAGATAATATTAAAGTGCAATCTATGTGCACAATAAACAGCGTATGAAAGGCAATGGCTGGTGTGTGGAACAGCTGAGTGCAGCAGGTAGAGTGGGGTAGAGGAAACTCAAGAATACTGGCCAGTCTGAGGACTATCAAGCTGTTAGTAGTTCATCTTCATATTTTGTGTATCAAATTTCCTTGAAGGGTGACAAAATATGGAACTTTGCAATGCTTTAAAGCCAATAATTTTGAATAGGATCTTGTCTAATGAATTTGTGATTACATTTTAGGTTTACATTTTACATTTACATCTAAAACATTTGAGAGACACCTCTATCCAGCATGACAGAGAATATGTCATCATACTCATTGTACAATAAGATAGTACTGCAATGAAAATTCAATTCAATTCAATTCAGTTTATTTGTATGGCGCTTTTTACAATGCCATTGTCTCAAAGCAGCTTTACACAAACAAAAAAGTAAGATGAAGTGTGAGAGTGTGTCTGATTAGCAAGCCGAGGCGACGGTGGCAAGGAAAAACTCCCTGAGATGGAGATAGGAAGAAACCTTGAGAGGAACCAGACTCAACAGAGAACCCATCCTCATATGGGTTAACAGGAGTGTGTGTGTGTGTGTGTGTGTGTGTGTGTGTGTGTGTGTGTAAATGT
>CM040975.1:6981358-6994299 GCA_022985145.1 Pangasius djambal
TCGTCTTAAACACTGAGACTGTGTCTGCTTCTCGAACACTAGCTGGGAGGCTATTCCATAACTTTGGGGCTTGGTAAGAGAAAGCTCTGCCCCCTGCCGTGGTCTTGGCGATGCGTGGTACTGTCAGACAGCCTGCGTCCACAGAGCGAAGTAGGCGTGACGGAACGTAAGGTACTAACATGTCGGTTAAATACTGCGGAGCAAAAAACAGTAAGACCTAAAACAGTACACCTCAAAGCTTTGGTTTATTTTATTTGATTCTTTTTTTATTTGTGCTTATTTCCCACGTGCTTAGAGAAGAATCATTCACTTAAATTCTTAGATCATAGATTATAATCAGGGGTTAACTTGAAATTTAAGAGGCGGTGGAGATATTTCTTCTTTCATGGTTGCCATTTCTGTGCACACAGTATTGTTCGATTTAAGTACTACGGCTTTTTCATCACTGATAAAGATTAATCCACAAAAATGGTTTGCTAGGTAGGTCTTAGTGTTCTTCTGAGTGCACATAGTAACCATCATAATTAGTAAACAACTGAAACCATCACAATTAATGAAGTTGATTATCAAGTTTAATAAAAATGACTTCAGTGAAAAGGGATTTCATTTAAATGTTTTTGCCGGTGAGAGAGAATGCTTTGGAATTACTCCATCTGTAACGCTACAGCATGAAAATCATAACCACAATAATCTGGGCCAATTAACGGCTGATGTAAATGAAGCAAACCAAACAGCAGGATGCATCAAAAAAACGTATTTGCATGACTGAGAAAACCAGAGAATGAGAGGAGGAGGATGTGCCACTTCATAGAACCATATAAACATGAAGCATGGGGGAAAAAAGCTCATAGATGGAACATTTTAACATTTAATGTGAATTATATGTTTGCTTAATCAGTTTACTTAAGGATTGCCTGTCAGCCTGGTTTATCACAGTGAATAGTTAAATAGATCTCAGCATCAAATTATATGACCAGTGTTTAGCTCTTTTTGCTGTTCATACAAACCAACAGGAGAGAAGCTTTGCACATCTCATTCAACCTGCCTTTATACACTTCCTGTTTTATATATAACTATAAACACTTATAATATAAATATAAATACTTATAATACTTGTAATACTTATTTGTTATAAGGTATTGTGCATAGCACCTTATAAATGCATTAGATATAGAGAATTTCTAGAAAATGTTACCAATTTATATATCCTTAAATTTTCCTATTACAAAAGATTTGAAAAACACTTCAGTTTTTTAATTCTCAATTAATTTGTGCATATGGCAGCAATATGTGACTGTGCAAGTGACATCAGTTGAATATTCTCTGTGCTGTCCTTCACACAAACACTGTACTGTCATGTGTCTGATAAAGAACATTTGCTTTAACACTCTAATTATTTCCGCCTACTGCTGGGTCTCCTGCACCATGCGGAGCATCTAAGCCATTGTAACTCTGCCAAGAATTACTGGAGCCTTGAGAGAGTTTGCTCAATAAAATAGCCATTCAACCAACTCGCTGAAGATCATCTATGCACAGTGTCTACAGGAAAGTCTATCTTCATAAATAAATGACATGAATCAGTGATCTAACGAAGCCCTGTATTGAGCCAAAGCTTAAAGTTGACATTTCCATTATGGTGAAGCATGTAGTTGGAAAATTTGTTCTATTATTGCATTCCTTTAATCTGATTTCAGCAATGGCAACAATTCCAACATTAATAGAACCTTAATGAATCAATTAAATAAGGAATAAAACATGGCAGGGTGCTGTTATGGGAAAATAATCAAGAACAGGGTGTGATGTGGCCTGACACAAAGCAGAGTTACTGTTACCACGCCAAAAGTTAATTATTTTCCAAAGTAATTATAGAATGAAATTTATTAAAGAAAGACATCATATTTGTATCCATTAATACCTACATTTAATGTCGTGGAATGTCCACAAAAGAATGTTTCTTTTTTTCCTCACTTGAAGTTAATAAGCCAAAAAGAAATAATAATAATAATAATAATAATAATAATAATAATAATAATAATAATAATAATAATAATAATAATGCAGCTTTTCTTGTTACTGAGAACCTGAGAAGCACAAAGTCCTTTGTCCTGAAGACTAAAAAATGACACTTGAGACTCCTTCCATGTTAAATACGTCTCTTCTTACAGATAACGTATTGAAAAAATTATTGGTTATGCATTTCTCTTTGTAAAATACATTTAAAATAATTTTTTATTAGTTGCCATAAAATTTCCTTGTGAATTTTGCTGCAAATGATATGATATGATACTATGCAAATGATAACATGAGAAAAAGTGCCTTAGTAAAAACTTGTGATTTGGTTTGCAGCTGGTATTACTGTCATAGCCGCTGTTATAGAACTTTAATCTTTCCCATCAGTCAGATTTGAGAATTCAGTAGCGCTGTGGTATAATGAATAATGATGAATTCCCCAGATGGAAGTATTATGATTTGAAAGATTGTGCATAATAAAGTCAAATGTAAATGTAAACTTACATTTCTTTAATTAGATCTCGAGGTAATTTGAATGAGTCACACTATCAGTAGTGTCAAGGGCAAACACAAACAACTGGGCAGCTGCAATAATATGAAGAGATAAATTAATTGTCCCATTACTGCCTGCTGTCACAAAATTACATACAGAAGATTATATTGTTTTAAATCCTTTAAAATTTCAGCACCTGACACTAGGCCCACAGTTACACATACTGTTATTAATCAATAATTTATTGCAGTTAGTGAATTAAAATGATTTCATGTGCTTTCATTGGTTTCAGTGGGAACTGTCTGCTCCATCTCAAATAACAAAACTGTGGCTTCTCTTCTTCTTCTTTGTCTTCTCTATCTTCTACTTCTTCATCTAATTATTATTATTATTATTATTATTATTATTATTATTATTATTATTATTGTTGTTGTTAATAATAATAATAATAATAATAATAAAAATAAAGTAAACAATTAATCTAAAATAGCATTAAATGATCTGCATACATTAATTAATCTTTCTTAGATTTAGTAGTTATAATAACTCTATGACAATCAACCACAAAAGAATTAAATGGTAATGTTAATTTATTTATTTATTTTTTTGTTTGTTTGTTTTTTGTTTTATTTGATATGTTTTATTAAACATGCAAGCCATTTCAACATAGATCTTGTTGGTATGATTATGATTTTTTTTTTTTTTTACACCTTTTTGCTTTGATGCCACAGTTAGGGATAATTCTTTAAACATACGTAACTTCATTTACTTTTGCGATCCACCTATCGTACTTTAGATACTTTTACAAGTATATGACTGAAGCAGGTCTTTAGGAATAGACACTGTTTCAAATAGAGGAAAGGATGGACGGACAGAGGGACTGATGGACTTTCTTTCTTTCTTTCTTTCTTTCTTTCGTTCTTCTGCTATCTATTCTTTGGAATAAAATGACAAGATGAGAAAATAAGATGAGATCAGATAAAGTAGGTATGTGGCACCTTACTATTGTTTTAATATTGCCTTTTGCTTTTTACTGCAATCTAGCATTTTCGATCTGCTAGTTTACAGTTGAGATTTCATTTCACCAGAGCAGATTGCAATAGATATTCTTTGTCATTCAAATCCAAACTATATTCAAAACAATGCAAACTTATTGCACACTTCCAGCACTGCAGGGCTTTGTATGTATGCTTCTTTTCAAAAAGCATATTTGCTTTAATGTAGAATATGCTCAGAGAATATTGTATTCAGGTAGTGAACAAACTGTAAAGCCACAGCCACATCTGAGACACCTTTTATGGAGGCCTTTTAATGTAAAAAGAGGATCCACTGGAATTTGTCCTCAACTCACATTGGATATTATTCCTAGGAGTGCACTGGCATTTCAACTACCTTTTCTTCAGTCGCTGTTGTTTACCTATTATTCTCTGGAGGTAATATACCTGACAGCTGGTTTACACCAGAGGATCTTCACTTTTAGCGAGATCAGTAAATTGCTTCTTGAGAATAGACACAGCAAATAGTGTCTTAGAACACTTAAGATCATTAGGCTGGGGTGATGCATCAGGCAGGTTGGCTGACATGAGCAGATTAACCTCACTGTTTTTAAAGCGCTACTCCAAAGTGCAGTTTCCGATCACTGATTTGTCTACTCCGTAGTTCTGTTCTGCGCGTGTGAGTGTGTGTGTGTTTTCTCTTTAATGTTTAGAAAACAAAAACTAGCAGCCTAAATGTAGTGACTTTCAGTATGCTGACATCAAAAGTCACTTTCAGAAAATTGTCGGAATCCCTGCAGCTTGTTTTAGTATTCTTCTTTTGGTTTAATATGGAAGAGGTAATGCAAAATGAACAACAACAGTTCCCTGATCACCAGGAGCTCCCAGAATACACAGTCCATATCCTCACCCACATCACCACTGTCCTCAAACTACAATCCCTCAAATGCATCAGGATTCTAATACCCTCACCTGCTACTCATTCACCCCTTACACACATTTTAGTTCCCATAGTTTATTGCTAAATCTGGTTTGCGCTACATCACCTTTCATTACTAAGCCTTTTTGCATTCTGGTCTGTTTACAGTCAGTCCCACCTTTTGGTTTTTGCTCTCTGGTTTGCCTCTTTTTGAGAAGTTGCTTGTTCTCTGCTTGATATGTGGTATTTGACCTTTAAAAAAGACCTTAAAATACATCAATTAATACAAGTATAGGTTACTGTGTTAATGTTACGTATGATGTATTAGTGCTGAAGTTTATGTTTTGTTCGGGTTAACTAAAGCATAATGGACATTAATGCCTTAATGTACAGCATTACCCAGCCTTTTCAAGTCAGGTCAAGTCAAGTGGAGTTTATTGTCATTTCAGCCATATACAGCCAGTTAGTAAATAGTGAAACAAACAATGTTCCTCCAGGAGCAAGGTGCTACATAAGACAAACACAGAACAACACAGAACTATAAGGGGCTACATAAATTTATACGTAAAGTGCACAAGTGCAAACATGTGCAGACAGCACAAGACTACTGGGACAGACAATGGGCACAGCAAGTCCCAGTGCAGTGCCAACCAGTACACAGTTCTGTTTAAAGTGAATCTAGTGACAATAGTGCAAAGAGTACAAGAGTACAATATAAGTAGCTGAAATAGTGTAAACATAAGAGTAGCAGCCTATGTACAGTATAATAAATTGTAGCAGCATAATGTAATGTGCAAAAACTTGCAAAAAAAAATTGCAAAGAGGATGGACAGTTTTGTGTGTGTGTGTGTGTGCACAGTTGTGTGTGTGTATGTGTGTGTGTTCTTTCAGTCCAGTTTCTGAGTCTTTAGGAGTCTGATGGCTTGGGGGAAGATACTGTTGCACAGTCTGGTCGTGAGGGCCCTAATGCTTCGGTACCATTTGCCAGACAGCAGGAGGGTGAAGAGTGTGTGGGGTCATCCACAATGCTGGTGGCTTTGCGGATGCAGCCTGAGGTGTAAATGTCCGAGATGGAGGGAAGAGAGACCCCAATGATCTTCTCAGCTGTCCTCACTATCCGCTGAAGGGTCTTGCGATCTGAGACGGTGCAAATCCCAAACCAGGCAGTGATGCAGCTGCACAGGATGCTCTCAATAGTCCCTCTGTAGAACATGGTGAGGATGGGGGGTGGGAGATGTACTTTCCTCAGTCTTCTCAGAAAGTACAGGTGCTGCTGGGCATTCTCAGTTATGGAACTGGTGTTGACTGACCAGATGAGGTTCTCCGCCAGATGAACACCAAGAAATTTGGGGCTCTTGACGATCTCCACGGAGGAGCCGCCGATGTTCAGCGGAGAGTGGTCATTCTGTGCTCTTCTGAAGTCAACAACCATCTCTTTAGTTTTGTCCACATTTAGAGACAGGTTGTTGGCTCCGCACCATTCCGTTAGCCGCTGCACCTCCTCTCTGTATGCTGACTCGTCGTTCTTGCTGATGAGACCCACCACGGTCATGTCATTGGCGAACTTGATGATGTGATTCGAGCTGTGCATTGCTACACAGTCGTGAGTCAGCCGAGTGAACAGCAATGAACTGAGCACACAGCCCTGTGGGGCCCCAGTGCTCAGTGTGGTGGTGTTGGAGATGCTGTTCCCGATCCGGACTGACTGGGGTCCCCAAGTCAGGAAGTCCAGGAGCCATTTACAGAGGGAGGTGTTCAGGCCCAGCAGGTTCAGCTTTCCAATCAGGTGCTGAGGAATGATTGTGTTGAATCCTGAACTGAAGTCTATGAACAGCATTCAAACATATGTGTCTTTATTGTCCAGGTGGGTGAGGGCCAGATGGAGGGTGGTGGTGATGGCATCATCTGTTGAGCGGTTGGGGTGGTAAGCGAATTACAGGGGGTCCAGTGAGGGGGGCAGCAGGGTCTTGATGTGCCTCATAACGAGCCTCTCGAAGCACTTCATGATGATGGGTGTAAGTGCAACTGGATTATAGTCATTGATGCAGGACACTGAAGACTTCTTTGGCACAGGGGTGATGGTGGTGGCCTTGAAGCACGTCGGAACAAGGGTGCTGCTCAGGGAGTTGAAATGTGTTGAAGATGTCCGTGAAAACATCTGTCAGCTGGTCTGCACATCCTCTGAGCACCCTTCCAGGACTGTTGTCTGGTCCAGCAGTCTTCCGCAGGTTGACTTTGTGTAGAGTCTTCCTCACATCGACCGTGATTAGGCACAGCACCTGGTCATTGGGAGGAGGGGTGGTCTTCCTCGCCGTCACACCATTCTGTGCATCAAACTGAGCGTAGAAGTTGTTTAGCGCATCTGGGAGGGAGGCATCACTGTCACATGCAGGTGATGTTGTCCTGTATTTGGTGATAGCCCGGATGGCCTGCTACATGCGCCGCGTGTCTCTGCTGGCCTTGAAGTGGCTGTGGATTCTCTGAGCGTGTGTGCGTTTCATAAGATTTCTTATGAAAACTTAACACATCTACCTTGTATGTATAAATCCGTATGAATTTTTATGTTTCACAGAATATGATATACTGTATACATTATATGGCCAAAAGTATGTGGACCATCACACCAACATGTGGGCCTTCCTCAAAGTTTTGCCACAAAGGTGGAAGCACACAATTGTCTAGCATGTCTTTGTGTGCTGTAGCATTAAAATTTATTCTCACTGGAACCAAGAGGTGCAAACCTGTTCCAGCATGACCATGCCCCATGCACAAAGTGAAGACATGGTTCACCAAAGTTGTAGTGGAAAAACACAAGTGACCTGCACAGAGCCCTGACCTCAATCCCACTCTAAATCTCTGGGATGAACTGAGCAACAGGCCTCCTCAACTGATATCAGTGCACTAATTCACTTGTGACCAAATAAACAATTCCCCACAGTCACATTCCAAAATCTAGTGGAAAGCCTTCCCAGAAGAGTGGAAGTAATTATAACAGCAAAGTGGCAACTTAATCTGGAATGGGATGTTCAACAAGCACATATAGGTGTGATGGACAGGTGTCCACATAGTTTGGCCATACTGTCCTTCATACCCACTGCTATCAGATTGTTAACTGTGCAATAATGTGGCAATTTTCTCTACGTTATTTTTTCTTTTTTTATGGATGCATTCTAATGGTTGTCACCACAAATCTATTTACAGCTTTAATGACTAAAGTTTATTTACTCAGTAGAACTCCCGAATGATTGCCTGAGAGAATGACATTATTATTATTATTATTATTATTATTATTATTATTATTATTATTATTATTATTATTATCCTAAGTGTGCCATTTGTAGGAAGTGATTTGTGAATATGTGCATTTTTTTTCTCTCTGTGTAATGATTAAAGACACACTTGGTTTGATTTCCTATGTTTAGCTCTTGTTATTTTATATAGGCCTACTGCTCTAACTTTATGTTTATTGATTTTTTTCCAAGAAGGAAAGAAGGATTTAAAGGAAATGTGCATTATAGCACATGGATGGTGTACTGTACAGTATAACCATTTTTTAATAGACCTGAATCCGTCATCAGAGATACATCATTGATACTTGTAACAAATATATATATATATATATATATATATATATATATATATATATATATATATATATATATATATAGTTTATCATTTTATTTTATAATAAGGTTATTACAAACAATTGTAATTTATATAATAGGTTTAAATATTAATCAACAATTTGGATACATTATAGCTAGAATATCTGTCTATAAACCCTGCATATGTTTTATGAGCTCTGAGCTATTTTTATTCAAGCGTTTTTAAAAAATCACATATGTGCATTTCAATCCTCCGGCACTTGTACTAATCCTTCCTATTCAAAAACCAGATGGAAGTTCTCTAGTATAATAAGATATTCATCAGCCATGTGTTTTTGTAATGTATCATTTAGAGATACAAATATGAATATCACTTATGCCAGGACTTTGCACCCCTGGAGACATTGCAGTCATTATGGTTTAATGTTGTGAGTTGCCTAGCTGTATTCAGTTTCCTAAAAGGGCCTTTTTCCTCCGTGTCTATGATAGAGATAGTCTGCCCTAAAATACTTTGATCACAAAGTGTCTATATCACACTGAGGATGAGGATTCTGTAATGAAAACTACAGTCTAGTGTTAGAGTTAATGCTCTTTCAGAGAACTGGCTGCAAAGTTTAATGTTATTCAAATGGAAACAAATCACTTACATACACTATAGTTAAAAAGCAAGCAAATCAAATGAAATCACATTTACATTTACATAATATATACATCTTAAATCTATGTGTTATTCTTGTCAGTAGATTTTGTGTCAAAACAATAGACATTATTACAAATTTATAATAAATCACAGCAATATTGTAGGGCATTATTATTGAATTATTAATCCCACCTCTCATGAACATGTGAGTGCATGTATAATAATAATAATAATACATTTTATTTATAAAGCACTTTACATTTTAAAGAAAATCTCAAAGTGCTACAGAAAAGAGTCATAATATATACAGCAATTAAAACCAGCTGCCAACTGAGATTAGCACAGAAATTTAAATTCTAAATATTAAAAGACTTTTTAAAAAGGTATGGTCTCATGCAAGGGACTAGTATCCCATTCATTGTGCATTTCTTCCTTGTGCTTCTGGATAGGCTTCAGATCCACAGTGGCCCTGACCAGGATAAAGCAGTTACTAACATACAGCTTAGTTAAAGATCCTTAATCTTGAAACTTAAGTCAAATTGTACATGTTTATGTACACTCTGTCTGAGGCTGAGTTGTAGATAAAAATCAGTGCTATTTATCCAAGCTCTGGCACCATTGTACTGAGCTAGATTTACAGCAGTCATTACATGGTGCATTATAAAGGAGAACCCCAAGGCCATTTGCAAAAAAAATAATAGTAATAATATAACAACATAATGTGGCCAGCATTGAGGGAAAAAACCTACAGCAGTTGCTCAATCATAGAGGAAGAAAAAAAAAGAAGAAATAAATAGTACCATGAAATGGCAAAGCTGCACAGAGTTTTGTGCTATGTACTGGGTGTAGAACCACAGAATGTGTGGGATGAAGGGACAGAGTGTTAATCCCATTAGCATTTCTATTATATGTGTATAATATTTTAGTAGTTGAAATCAATTATTTGCACAACAACCTTGTGCAACTGGAAGTAATCTGGAAGTTTAACCTGTTCTATTCATCATACTCTTAGAAAAATGGTTATTCAAGCATTCCTTAAGGGGTTCTTTATATATTTAACACCTCTTAGATTTCTTAGGAATTTATTTTTGTAGTCCTTTGATAGGAAAACTATGTTGTACATGTATTATTCTACACAGAAAACCTGAGGGATAACTGAAGAACCCTCAAGAGACTTAGATATTACCCTTTTGAGAATGTTCCATGTCATCCATTCTGATTTGACAGCAATATAAATGTAGAAGTCATTTTAAAAATTGACATTACACATTACAAATATTAATTCATTGATCTATTGTACCGTTTTATCCTGGTGCGGACTGCGTTGGCTCTGGTGTCAATCCAGGTAACACTGAGCACTTTCTGGGAGAATACACCCTGGATGGGAAACCGGTTCAAACATTCATTCATATTTAGCCTAGCCAAACTGCCTAGTTGCATGTTTTTGAACAGTGGTAGGAAACCAGGGAACCTGAAGTGAACCCATATGAACAGGAGGAAAACACAGAAGCTCTAAACATGGACAGTAACTCAAGATCAGGATCAAACAAGGGACTCTTATTGATTGAAATGTCACATGTTTGGGAACCCCCATTAGTAGCTTTGTTTTCAATGCACCACTCTGTCTATTCATTTTCACTTTTTTTTTTTTTTTTTAACCTTGTTACCCTCAGGAAAAAAAATTATCTAAACATGATCTGTTATCTGTTACCAAATAGCAACCAGTTGGCAGCCATACATGCCCATGCCACAACACTTCCTCCAACATGTTTAATAGATGATGTGGTATACTTTGGATCATGAGCCCTTCCTTTCCTTCTCCATACTTTTCTTTTCCCATCATACTGGTGCAAGATAATCTTGGTTCCATCTGTCCTTGCTTTTCTGCACTTGAATGTTACCAGTGGTTTGCTTCTTGAGGTAAACCGTCTGTGTTTACATTCATGAAGGTAGACTTTGACAATGATACACCTACCTCCTCACCAAGAATTCTGCTCTCATCCACTTTGGTTGTCTTCCATGGTCTTCCAGGCCTTTTGGTGTTGCTGAGCTTATTGTCCAATTACTTTTAAGCCTGTGAGTATATTGGTAAGAGAATGTTGGACATGGAGCTGCCAGGCAGGAGGCAAAGAGGAAGGCCAAAGAGGAGGTATATGGACGTAATAAAAGGATATGAAGCTAGTGGGTGCAAGTGTTGAGGATGCAGAAGATAGGGATAGGTGGAGAGTGATGATTCGCTGTGGCGACCCCTGAAGGGAAAAGCCGAAAGAAGAAGAAGACTTTTAAGCCTGTAAAAATGGTGGGACAATGTAAAAAATGGCTGTAATTCCTAAACGGTTAATGCAATATTTTTTTAAACCCCTCGAATTAAAGCAGAAAGTCTACGCTTCAATCACAAATTGCCTGCTTCATTTCAAATACATTGTGATGGTGTACTGAGGTAAAATTACAAAAATTGTGTCACTGTCCAAATACTTATGGACCTGACAATATGTATTTGTTTACATTCCTGGTGTGTATATGTAAATGACGTGATACTATATGTAAAATGATTGTAGATAGTTTTTTTTTTTACATTTGATTTTACCAACTCCCCTGCCTTGTTGTTTACAAGTGATAAATTATTCACTGACTAAATGTTGTCAACAGATGGCTAAAACCATTCAAGCACATATTGCTGTTCTGTAGGGATATGTGAATTTTTACTTCTCATCCTGGCACTGAAGAAAGGAAGAGTCATTATATTCACAACTATTTACCAATAAATGTCTCGTCAAAAAAGTCTATACTATGGTATAACTATTATTACAGTCATGACATATAGTACCACATACATCTTTTTTTCCCCAAAAAAAACATTACATGTTCATTTTAAACAGCTTTTAGGTATTTCTGATTGTGAGACTCTAATAAGCCTCTACATGGCATTTAGTAATTGGACAGGCTGCCTATGTGTGAGATTGACTAGCTCCCTGTCTGCTCTCATTGCAATTACCCAGCAGAAGAATTCCCAAGTCTTCTGCCCTCTCATAACATTAATATTGGTCATCTATGGGAGGAGTAGGATATGAAGATCAAAGAAAACACAGGGATGAAAATCAAATAGCAGTCATGGTGTGGCACTTCTTCTCAGATATCTGTAAAATGATGTCTCATCAGTGCAATCCAACCAATTAAATGCATTACATTGTCAGTATGAACCATAAGGGTGGCTGTTGGCACAAAAATCTTTATACTTTCCAAGTAGCATAACTGACAGACCTAACTAACTAAGCATTGATCAGTAGATGGTCGCAAAAGGCAGAAACGGGGCAAAAAAAAATCACCTGTTTTTGGAGTCTTACATTAAACAGAACATAAAAGAAACCATTTTCTGACAAAAAACATCACCCTTACCTGTGTATAAATTCTTCTTGTAGTTTATGTAACGAAGTTTACATAACCCAGGATTTGCCATGCCTCTGCAAAGGTAAGGTCACATTACATCATTTCCCCATCAGTCTTAGAAAATGATCAAGAGTGACATACCTTGTCCCTGGTTGTATCTCTTGACACCTGTGGCCCCAATGTGTCGGCCCAACAGCAATTTCCTTTATCCTTTGTCAGGACAGCTTTCTCCCTTACAATGCTCTCTGCATTTCATGCCAGGACAGTCTTTGAAAGTGTACAGATTATTCTCTCCTTCTTTTTGACTTCTTCAAAAAGAACAATTATTCAATACTTGCCTCCTCTAGAATCCAGTTGCATCAGTTTATCTCAAACATTGTCTAGATTTTTGTGCAAAATCATTGATATTCCAACAAGTTTACATATAGTAAAAAAAAAAAAATCTGAGAAGGTTACTATTTTTCATACTTAGCGTTTCTGTTTCAGGTAAAAAATAATCCATTTAGAAGTCTTAATAAAGGTGGAGCAATATTAGATGATTACTGTTAGGTCTGGAATTAGTTTTTGTGATTTTGCCTTTATACACCACCATAATGCATTTGAAATAAAAGAATCAAGATGTGTTCAAAGTGTAGACTTTCAGCTTTATTTTAAGAAGTTCCACAAAAATATGGCATTTACTATTTAAGAATTACAGCCATTTTAAGCAAAGTACTTCCATTTTCAGGAGCTCAAAGGTATTTGGACAAAGTGACATAATTGTAAATATAACCATAATTTTAATACTTGGATGGAAATTCTTTGCAGTCAGTGACTGCCTGAAGTCTGGAGCCCATGTTCTCAAAACTCAAATTCCGAGTTTCCTCCCTGGAGATGCTTTGCCAGGACTTCA
>CM040975.1:6994399-7006108 GCA_022985145.1 Pangasius djambal
CTTGAGTTGCTTTCGCAGTATGTTTAGGGTCATTATCCACCTGCACTGTGAAGCGGTGTCCTATCAGTTTTGTAGCATTTGGCTGAATGTGAGCAGAGAGTATAGCCCTATACACCTCAGAATTCATCTTGCTACTTCTGTCAGCAGTCACATCATCAATAAATGCCAGTGAGCCCGTTCCATTTAGGCAAAATTGCTGGATTGTAAGAAGACTCTGCATGACCCAATTGTTCCTTGGCACCTCTTTGGGCCTAATGTTCCAGAACTGCTGGAAAAGAGGGTGAAATATTCTGAGGCCACTCACCAGCTGAAACAGGTGTAGCACAATCCTACCTTTAAGGTACCATTGCACCTTACCATGCTGCAGAAGATCCTCAAGGTTTTTGAGCTCCTCATCAGCAGTTGCCGGGGGACCATGTCAGCGTACCCCTGACCAACTCCCACCCCCCACCACTAAACATCACACCCATAAAGCCTGAAGTGTTTGGTCTGGCGGGTGATTGTTTTTCAATGCAACATCTATAGTATTGGAGGAGCACAACAGTAGATAGTAGGGTATGCTTTACAGTTGCGACACCAGCCCCCCAAGTTCTCAAGGATCGTCCCTCAGTGATCAGGGATGCAATTCATTCAGTAGCTCTCTGTCATGAAATTCGTTCTCTGTTGGAGAAGGGAGCCATAGAAAAGGTACACCATCTCGTTCAAAGGGATGGTTTTTATTCAACTTATTTTCTCATTCCGAAAAAAGATGGTAGTTTTCATCCAACTCTCGATTTAAGGCATTTAAACTTGTTCCTGAAAACTCTACCCTATCGAATGTTACTCACAGCTGATGTTCTTCAGTCTGCCATGAGGGAGGATTGGTTTACAAGTGTTGACTTGAAGGACGCATATTGTCATGTTTCTATCACACCTCAGCAGAGGAAGTTTTTTCAATTCAGTTTCAAAATCCAAGCCTGCAATTCAAGGTCCTTCCATTCGGTCTGTTTCTGGCCCCTTGTGTTTTCACAAGGTGTTTGAGTGCAGCTCTGTATCCTCTGTTGTCCAGAAGAATGCGTATTCTGCCTTACTTGGACCACTGGTTCCTTTGTGCCCCCACAAGGCATTAAGCTGTCTACGACACCAGCACAGTAGGCAGTGGCAATGCTCGAAGTAAATGCGATTGAGATCATGGACATGGGATATACCCAGCCAAGATTTATGGTATGAAAAACATTTCTCCCCTCTTTTAATATAGCAGATAACAAAGTAATCCCTACTGTACTGCAAAATCCTGCCATGTGTGTGTGAGGGGAGAGGGATCGACTGATCTCATTTGCCTGCAACTTAACTAGATGTTATTTTTAAAGTGGCCTTAAAACTGTGAATTAATAGAGAGAATGAATGAAATTGATTATATGTGTACTTCATTTTGAATTTCATTCAATCATACTCCCTTAGGCATGAAATTCAGTTTCAGATTTTAGATTGCTCTTTTACAAACCACAAAATTCAGCTTCAAATTGTATGATATAAATTCAAAATAATAGTATACAAATTCAGACTTTTGCATTCATATTCAAATTTTACTGGCAGGATTTTAATGGCAAATGAAAGAGGAATCAGCTTACAGTTGAAATACTCTTCTATATGAAGTAGCTTATTCTCTAAAACCACTTAGTTATCAAATAGCATATTATTAATGCCCTCCGCACCATTTATTTGTTCTGACAAGAGACTACTTATTTAATAAGCACTTCATTTATTGCCACATTTCTTCTTCACTTAATTTATATTTCCTGTTTAGTCCAGAGCTTTTTTGACAGTTGATCATTTCTACCACTTCAGCTTTTAAAGTGCAATTTGCACCTCATGCAGAGCGTGTCCATGACAAGCTACAGCCTTAGTTAATTGAAAGTTAATTCCACATGCATTGCGAGCACACTTTGCAGCCACACCAAGTTTTGTTGGCCCTGAATTTGTGTTGTTGGTCCTGTGGGACTCGTCAGAAATAAGAAAAAAAAAAAAAAGCTCAGGTTGCTTTGCTGCTAATATCAAAATTATTGAATTATTATTCCCTGTGATCCTAAACATCATAAATTCATGAAGAATTTATTCAGTTTAGTTCACAAATGCAGGCTTAAAGCATTAGTAATTTTTTTTCCTTGGGAGATGGAGTCAGCCCTGTAAAATCATCTTGACATTTCAAGAGAGCACTTAATTTTCTCCTTGCTCAACCACTGTATGATGACATTTGTGCTACAATTGCTACAATTCCTTTGGGAAATCAGGCATTGGTATTTTTTAAGCTATGAGAAAGTGGTAGTACTCACAGTTTATTCTTTATCCCATGTATAAATGAAATGCAGACCCTATGATTATCTAGAACTAATAACAATGTACCACTAAAGAGCCTTTTCTTCATTTTATTACACAACTTTTAATTACTAACAGCACTCACAACCATGTGTCAGTCTATATACAAGAATAACCACCTGATTTTCCTCTGTGATGTTTGCCAGTCTGATAAACTCAGCTAGATACCTGACACAACCTTTGGTTTATTTTTCCCCTCCTTCATTCTTTCTATGTTTTACTTGTTAGATGTTGTCATAGGTAGATGGAGAAGGGCGTATATGGGGAGTGCACACATACTCCCTATTGCCTGGAATTTACCACTCTATACTTATGTTATATGCAATGTAAAATAAAATTATAAATGATTTATGTATGATGACCCCTGGGACAAGAAAAAAAAATACAACAAAATTCCTTTCATAACTCAGCACCGGCTTACAACACTGTACTCTTGCTCTCAGTGTATGCTTATTATTGAGTTTTAAGCACAGGCTTGTTTCAGTTCAGCCAATTTTACTGTGAACTCAGTTCTTTGAAGCTCAGGGGGGAAAATTGTATGATCTCAGTGCAGCTCTATTCTGTGTAGGTTGTCATTGTGAGTCACCTGAAACAAGACAGTTGCTCATCATAACAAAAAATCTATGTAAACATCTCTGAAAATATATAGAAGAAAAAACAGCACTGATATGCCTAGGAGTGCAACAAAGGTTTTGGATGATGCAGATCATATGATGTATGATCATAGTCAGATATTGTGGTGGATTTTCAACCTCTATGAAAGAAGATAGATAGATAGATAGATAGATAGATAGATAGATAGATAGATAGATAGATAGATAGATAGTGAAGCTTAATGTACATTTGTTATTGTAAAGTCAGCTTACTAATGTCAGTACATACTTATGGAATGATTTGAAGATGCTTTTTTTTCTACTGGAGAGAAATCTCATTTCGTATAAATTATTTTTTGAAAAGGTCAGGCACAGAGAATGCACACAGAAGCTGAACTTTGCTGAACTGAGTGTAGACACGTGGGCAGTTGTGCCGGCTAAAGAACAGACTACACCATGAAGAGGAGGTATAACAGAACAACAGGAGATTTATGAAGATGAACAAACCATGTCTCTGCAGCAGAAGTAAAATTAGAATGAACATGGAATACAGGAATCTAAGGAGCGAGAAATACCAAGTGCTTGTGCGTACATATGAACCTCTCCACTCTCAGTTATTCCCCACATCTTTCTTCTCTTTGCAGCCTTTGACCAGAATCAAGATGTCCAGAGTATTTTATCATCTTTCATCTTTTACTCTATTCCACATAAAACTTTGCTTTTTTATCTATTACTCCTACAACTGGCTCCTTGAAACTCAGCAGTGAGGAAGTAGGTCTAACAGCTCTTGACTTTGCAAAGTGTGAAGTTGAATGTGTTGAGCTAAACACAGCTATAAAACATTAATAGAGCAATAGAAATAATGCGGATGTATAACAATATATAAAGAATCTTCATGCATTACTTTATTGATAATGCCGCACCATGTTTACCGATTACTAAGAGAGAAAGAACATATATTCTGTTGTGTGAATATTTTAGAACTGATAAAATGGGGAACTAGGAACCTAATCAAACATTAATGTCAGATAGAAAAGAGGAAGAATATAGAATGTCACCTTTTATGCTTGGTTATTTCTGGGCATGCTGAGAAAATATAATGAATACTGTCGTAAATCATTACACAGAGAACAAGCCCATAGGCTAGTATATATGATCTATATTAGCCTGGTCATGTATGATGTAAAATTCATTTATACTTCTTCTGTAAAGGCTTTATCCTGGTCTGGGTTGCAGTGGATTCTGGGAACGCTGGGAGTGAGGCAGGAATACACCTTGTAAAGGTGAGGTCTATCACAGAACATGATGCCCACCTACCAGCACCTACCGAGGAAACCAGAGATGCAGGAGGAAACACATATGACAAATGTAAAACTCCACGCAGACAGTAAAGTAGAGTTGAGGCAATATCTAATATATATATATATATATATATATATATATATATATATATATATATATATATATATATATATATAGTATTGAATTTGTATTGAATTTGATGTGTCTGATGTTTTTTCATCCACACTTTTACCATTTCCACCATTTTAACACAAGTAGTAATTTATCTTCTTCTCGTCTGCTCATACGATTTCACAAGCTTATATGTTCAGAATATTCTGCTGCTGCTGATAATCAGATGTTTATATCTGGCATTATAAAGTGTATGACCTTTGCATTAAAGTGTCCTGCAAACATTTCTTGCATTTCTAATAGGTTGAATTCAGCACACACAAACACACAGCACAATTTCTGGGCTGAATTACTTCAAAATTCTAAACTGATTTCTTTCCTTCACATAGAACAGTTGCTTTTTCTCACAGAATTTATTGCATTTGAATGCAGCAAGATAATAATATAGCAATATACTAACAGTGTTGTGTGCAAGTAAAAACTTTTATACCACAGCTCTGTTTAATTCTCAAACCTGATTGATCAGAAGGTGTTGATTAATTTTCTATAACAGCATCTCTGACAACAGTGAGACTCCATTCAAATCCCAGGTTTATATGAATGTGCTCATTCTGTAATATAGTTTCTATAGTTACAACTCATTCACAGGGAGCGGAGCTAATAATAGACAGATTAAAAAACATTAATTAACAAAGAAAAACATATAATCATATGTTGAATCTTTTATTTAACATTTATGGAAAGTTTCAGAGCTTTGTAATAGTCAGTCAGAAAGCGTTCAGGACAGAGAAATGTGTGCTCAAAAACTGTAATTGCTGTGGTGTAAGAGGAATAAAACATTATGGGACATTCTGCTATAGAAAAATAATCAACATCACAGTAGTACCTGTAATGTCAGGGTGCATCACACCACCCATCATTGATTATTTTCTTATAACAGCATATCTCATTGTGTTTTATTCTTTACTTATTATACATTTGTTCCAGGCTAAATCCCCATTTTTAATTTTGATACTATGACATTTCTAAACAAGGTGCACAAAGTCCAATTGCTTTGAGAATAGGCATTAAAATGGTGGCTAATGGTTTATGGGTCGAATCTGAACAGCTTTTCAAAGGCCATTATTTTAAGCTCATGAAGTCATGTGTAAATCTATAGTACAACATTAGTGGCTCAGTGTCACTGGAGTTGAATTTATTTCAGCTGTCATTACAGTTGTAAAATGTATTTCTGTCACATTGCATGTTTCTGGCAATAGATAAACCCAAGCAAATATAAGAGGGGCTTGATGAAAGTTGAGCACTATCTGGCAGTGAGGTTAAGCCTTTAAAAAAATTGAAATCTAACTGAAAAGATAAGTCATCCTTTTTCTGCTCAGGATAAGCTCTGAAGTGGGCTTTTCATCATCTCCCCTCCGCCCCCTTCTGAAAAGAAGTGGCACTCTTGAGTTGAAGCCTCCAAAAAGTTATACATCTTAAAGTAGTGCTGTAGATCTAAGGAAATGAGGCCTGATTTTATCATCACGCTCCATATATAACTATGAAATTCTACATAATTTATTGTTATTTTATCAAAACCATGCCGGGCTGTCAAGAGAGATTTTGTCTGATTTACAGTCATGGGTGGATTTCCATTTTTTTCCAAGGAGCAAGAGGTTTTAATCTAAGGATATATTTCCTTGCTGTGAATTAGATCAGTGGAATCAATGCATGGAATACATCATCAGTCCATCAACATGACAAATAAAAGATTACACTCACTGAGGCAAGAACTGAATAACTTTTAGGGTGTCTAAGTGTAATGGTACAAACAAACACTTGCAAGTATGTTAATCTTTAAGAATCTTTAGGAATAAGTAGATGAACAACCACCCATACGTTATGATTAAACAGTCAAAGAGAATTAACTTTTAATAGCTGGAAGATGTACGCTGGTTACATCATGTTTAAGTTACTGGGTCAGGAAAAATATAAACCTTGCTAAGAAATCAGTAACTCAAATGGGTCATTATTAGTTTTATAATCAATGCATCAGTACATTTCTCAATGCATTAATAGCCACATACTAAAAGCACCATATATATCTTATATTTTTACATTTTTATATTTTTAAATAATAAAAAATGCCTGCAAATAAGATATAATTACTAATTATTCATACATTAAAAAAGCACCTCCAAACACATTCATGCTAATTATAATATGTTGCAACAACCAGTACTGTGTACATTAATACATTTAATTAATGCAAATTACCAGTCTCCTGGTATCATGGTAACAGCAGGCCTATCAGGTATGTGTGAGGCTCAATAAATTATAAAGATTTGACATTAAATTCCCCTCAGCTCATTTTAAACTACCCAAGTCAGCTTTTCGTAAGTCTTTAAAGCAGGTATTGCTAATGGGGATGTGGGAACAAGTAAAGTAAAAAAAAATTAAACACAGCTGTTATGATTCACTGACTGTTAGATGAAAGAGGGGCAAATCGCAGCTTGACATAACACCCCAGGCAGGATAAACGTGTCTCTGCCTCAGGGCGGCAATATCATAATTTGTCCTGCTGGTAATGCAGGGCACTTAAGGAAGACAAGTGGACCTCACGAGGACCCCTGTAGCCATCTGTCTGCTGCCAGGTGAAAAATGACAGACAACACATGTCCTGTGAAAAACCATAGGGGAAGCAGCCCTACTTCAAAGAAAAATTAATACTTGGCCCAACCTGTGGTTGCATAGCCGAGCAGAGTAATAGCTCTAGGGCTTGTGCCTTTCCAGTGTATCAACAAGTGTCATGACATTAAAAAAGAAAAAAAATCAGTCAATTTCAGAAGGATTTACCTGGATTATGCTGCATGTTAACGATACTGTCCACAATGCTTCATCTGTCCTCACATTAAAGTTTTTATAAATAGCTTTGATCACAACTTTCAGACTTGAGAAAAATGGTATATGAACTTATTGTAACCCAGTTACAATGTATAAAACCTTAATAAATAAATAAATAAATAAATAAATAAATAAAAATTCTAGATCAATGTACCATTGATCATACTTCTTACTAGCAGACCAAATCACCATCAAACTCAAGATATCTTAATAAATCACTTTATTTTCAGTAGATATTCATCTTTTGTATCTTGTAATTATATGAACAAGCTTTTATGTTGCTTTAAATTACTAAAAGAGGTACTACTCTCAACACTGAGAGTTAAGTATGCATTTAAGAATGGAGTATGCACTTTGTGCATACTTTGAGGTCTGTTGTAGGACAAGTAGCCAAAACTGAATGTAACTAAAAGTACATTTAGGCTGCACTAGAAATTTTAAATGAACACATTGCATATCTTTCCATTTTTGAACAACACATTTGAAAATGGAGGTAATTTGTTCTGAAAATATCAAAGCGCCAAACTGTGTTATTGTTAGTGGGTTGAGTGGCACTACAGTAGATGAGGAGGTTTTTGACTATCTCAAGCAGTTTGGTCTAATCTCAAGATCAGTTTAGATTACTCAATCTGATTCAGAATACAGCAATCAAATTATTGTAGAATATACACAGGGTGATGCAGTAGAGGCCCTTCAGGGTAGCTTGCCTTTAGATAGACCATGCATTACTAATCCTGATATAATTCACCACATTGCAAACCTATGTAGTGCCTACAGTAGTTAATTAAGTTCAGCAGTCACAAGTGCCTTTCTGTCCAAACTAATAAGCTTGGCTAAACTGAGTGGTAAATCCTTCAATGGTGTTCTCAAAGAAGAGATAGTATCACAAACTCCATTGGAGAGTGTGAGCCAATTGTAGAAACAAAGATAACTCAAGAATCTGTTTCAGTCTTAAGACTTAAACAGACAGTAGAAATGTTTTCACCAGCTCATGAATCTCTGTATGGCCCAGGCTTGAAAGCTTGATTATTGCTCTGAACCAAATCCTTCCATTCATGCTCATTCATATACGGCCTAAATACGACCATCTGAATACACCAGAAGTGCAGGGGATAGTCGAACATGATTTCAGTCTACTGTTCGATTAAAGCCCTTTTCAGGTAGAGCTCCTTGCTCCAACTATGAAGTTCATTATGACACATGGCCTAGGTGTTTTCACCAGCTCATGAATCTCTGTATGGCCCAGGCTTGAAAGCTTG
This sequence comes from Pangasius djambal, assembly GCA_022985145.1. Taxonomy (NCBI): domain Eukaryota; kingdom Metazoa; phylum Chordata; class Actinopteri; order Siluriformes; family Pangasiidae; genus Pangasius; species Pangasius djambal. Next base: position 7,002,903 of record CM040975.1, read on the forward strand.
ATTATTGCTCTGAACCAAATCCTTCCATTCATGCTCATTCATATATGGCCTAAATTTTCACCTTCATCTGCATCTTTTCAGTTATCCCCTGACCATCTGAATACACCAGAAGTGCAGGGGATAGTCGAACATGATTTCAGTCTACTGTTCGATTAAAGCCCTTTTCAGTTAGAGCTCCTTGCTCCAACTATGAAACTATGACACATGGCCTAGTTGTTTGGAGTTTTACATGACTGACCCCACCCTATCAGATGTGGTATTGCTGAGGAATAGTGCAGATAGCCTTCTACTTCACACAGCCAATGTGGTCAAACCATTAGGTCCCCAGACTACCCCAAAAGCTTACCTGGATTTTGGGATGAGCTTGTTGCAAAATTGCTCTAAACACCATTCTGAAAAGGCAACCAATCCCAGCTGGTGATTCAAACAAGCAACTACTCAATCAATTCTGTAGGGGGTTCTGGAACAATACTATAATCACCACACTACAGCTTGTTTCAGCAAAGAGAAAATAGCTGCAGAAAAAGCAAGAAGTTTGGGAGAAGAAAAATGTGGCTAAACAGAAAACCTCCTACTGTGTAAACAAGGAGAAGTTCCTGTTGAGGTGCTGATGGGGACTAGACAACAGATAAGCTCCAATCAGAGGCCTAAAATCAATGTAGCACTGAATGAGCACTGTACTTCCAAAAAGGGTTGGTTGGAAGTAAAATTACACCCAATGTGAAACTGGAAGGAGTTAAACGCAACTGTTTAATTGATACTGGTTCACAGATCACATCACTTGCTAACTACTCGCAGCTGCTGAGGATGGCCCCACACAGACAGCCTAAAGATACATGAGATTACTGTGGATGGTACCACTTAGAAACATGAAGATGGCTTTGGACTGATATGAACAGTTTTCTTATGATGGCTTAGGACTACAATTGCTATGATAGGTTTAGGACTACAATTCTCACAAACAGTTTTGCATTCAAGTCTCCATCAGTGAACAGTTGATAACTTCAGCAACATAGACTTCATGTGAAAACTATAATGAATTTTCCTGTTTACACAATTGCACCCTTTGACCATGTAGTACACAGTTATAGAAGGTAATTAATTGTAATTGCTTTATCCGTTGTCATCCTGATAAGGATGGGTTCCCTTTTGAGTCTCGTTCTTCTAAAGTTTTCTTCATCATATGGTCTCAGGTAGGTTTTCCTCGCCACAGTCACCTATGGCTTGCTCAATAGGGAAAAATTCATATATTTAAAAATGTATATCCTGGATTTATATATTTCTGTAAAGCTGCTTTGTGACAATGTCCACTATTGAAAGTGCTACACAAATAAAATTGAATTGAATTGAACATCAATTTCTCAATCATTCTGTCAGTTTGATCTGATTCTGTCTGATCAGTACCTATCTGAACATCAAAGAGTCAAAGATTTCAATATATATTGGGTATGTGCAAGTCAGTGCTCAGTTCCCTAAAGAGTTCATTAACTCAAAACCTCAAATGCAGACATTAGCCCTGATAGTACAAGACACACATTCCAGTGGCAGTGTACCAGCCATAATAGGGACAAATACTCTTGATTCCCTTTATGAGCAACACTGTGACATTAACTCCTCCAAAAGCACCCCATTCTATGGTTATGCCCAAATCCTCAAAACTCTACAGTTGAGGCACCAACAGAGTTCAAGTAATAAACATGGAATAGCAAGGCTTAAAAGGCATGAGCCAAATGTTGTTCCTGCTGATAAGAAAGTAGTCCTCAAAGGCTGTGTGAACATAAAATCTGCAGGTCATGAACAATTTGCATTACTTAAGCAGCCATCAATTTCATCCTTACCTGTGGAATTTGTAAGCTGTTTGGTTTTCTTACCAAAGACATTTCCTTTTAAAATCCTTGTGCAAGTAAGAAACAAGACAGGCCATGACACAGGTGGTATGACATAACGATTCCTGTTAAACCTGAGTTAACTGAGTTAACCACAAGGCATGAAAACAAATGAAAACAGCAGCTTGTTGTTCAAGTCAGCAAAATGCAAACACAAAGTTTGACTTTGGAGATTCCCCTCTTTTGGAGGAGTGGAGAATGAGAATAACTGCCAAACTGAACAGTTATTCTGATGTTTTTGCACACTATGATCTAGCTTATGGTCATGCAACAAGGGTCAAGAATAGAATCAAATTGTCAGCATTCCTGTCCCATACTTCCACAAGATTATAAGGCTGTTAGGAAACATTTACAATCCTTCCGAGAATCTGAGTCTCACTTTTCATCACCTGTCTTGGTGGTATGCAAGTAGAATGGCAACACAAAGTTATGCGTTGATTATCGGAAACTTAATTCATAAACCATTAAAGATGCCTATGCATTGCCTAACATGGAAGAATCTTTCTCTGCACTCAGTGGGTCCCAGTGGGTCTCAGTGATGGACCTCAAGTCAGGATTCTACCAAATAAAAATGGAGGAAAGTGACAAACAAAAAAAAAACAGCTTTTGTATGCCCCCTAGGATTTTGGGAATGGAATCATATTCCAGTGCTTAATGGAGAAGTGCATTCTAGATATAAATTTGAATGAAGAGCTGTATTCCTTTCTGCAAAACATTGGTGGAGCATGTGGTACAGCTGACAAATGTTTTAAATCATTTGAGGAGATATGGCCTCAAATTGTTACCTGAGAAGTGATGCTTCTTTCAGACTTTGGTACGTTATTTAGGCCATATTGTGCCACGAAAAGGAGTGGAAAACCAAACTCAGAAAAAGTAAAGGCACTTAAGACCTGGCCAAGACCCCAAACTTTAAAAGAGTTGAAGTCCTGTCTCGGCTTTCTGGGCTATTATTGCAGGTCTGTCCAAGATTATTCAAAGACTCTAAAGCCTCTTATCGACCTTGCATCTAGTTACCCATCTCTCCCCAAGGGGGATGCAATGGCTAAAGCAGACGGCAAGTATCTCAATCCCAGAGATCTGTTTGCTGAAAGATGGACACCTGCATGCCAAGAAGCTTTTTTAACAATTATCCATAAGCTAGCATTTTCCCCAATTTTGGGATTTGCTGACCCAAAATTACCTTATACATTACACACAGATGCCAGTACAACTGGACTGGGGCAGCATTATATCAAAATCATGATATACAGGATCGCCTTGTTGCCTATTAAGTAGAAGCCTTTATTTGTCACATACATTACAGCACATTGAATTTTTTTT
>CM040975.1:7006208-7030922 GCA_022985145.1 Pangasius djambal
TATATATATATATATATATATATATATATATGTATGTATGTATGTATGTATGTATGTCAAAGTTTGAACATATAGCACTCAGCATTTTTATTAAAAAATTGAAAGAATATGTAACATGGCAGAAGCAATTTTTTTAAATGATAGCTGGTGGTGCTATTGTTCTTAGTTCCAATAAATAAATTAATGAGTTAATATATCCACACCACTACAGAGTCCTCCTTGCTACAACAGCCTGTATTATACATGACTAAATCAGTATTACAGTGCCTTATAAACCCTGTTTGATCAACAAACCCCCTTATGTATCACTCAGAGTGATGGAATCTGTCACTTGATGTAACTTAATTGTATTTATTTGTGTTCATCCCATGGCACCATCTGTTAATTATTCACCTCACACAATTCCATTAATTCTCATCACAGTTGATATTAGAAACACAATATTATGGGATTGAAGAGCAGGGAAAGAGAATGGCAGGGACTGATTGCAGTGCAGATGGCTATGACGTTTGGGCAGATGGCACGTCATACTGATTATGCCGTAGTCTTGGCTGCTTGTGAACATGATGCATTGATTGATTCAAGGCAGGAAATGTACAATGTTTGGGACAAGTCAAAGTAGGTACATGTTTGTAAGCATATATATAAATATATGAAACACCGCATCACTTTCAATCTCTAGCCACCTGTCTAACTTGTCTTTGCAACCAGCCACCTGCTATATTGTAAAACTGCCTTTCCATTAAAGTGCTTTCACATGATCTAATTGCACTTATAAGTTCCCACTGTCCTTCTCCTATCCAGTCCCCTGCATTCATCTTCCAGCTTTGACCTACTGTTATCTTTCTTTAGGCTTGATTGGAATTAGCAGGTGTTTACTGAGGCTAGAATTATGTATAGAAGCAGATGGATAGACTTATACATTATGGATAGAAGCAGAGCAGATTAACATGGCAATGCTTATACAAGGACAGTGTGGCAACTGAAAATATGGTATGTGTGTGTCTGCAGTAGGCGTTTTCTTTTCTTTTCTTTTTTTTCCATTTTTCAAGTTTACATGAAGTACCTCACCACTCCTTTAAAAGTGCTTATTCTTAAGAAAGCACTGTGCATAGGCTATATGTCAATACAACACATAGCTATCAGTAGCATTTCTCAGCTTTTTTTGTCCATATAACAGGAAAAATGTCATAGGTCAAATATGTGGGTTGCTTCTCTGTTTCAGACTAGAAGTTGTGAGGATCTTTGGTGGAAGCAAATGACAGTCTGTATCTGTAACAAAAGCACACTGTTGTCTGTAAGTTAGCATACCGGATGCTTTTAGGCTACAAACAGTCATAAAATAAACTTTAAATACACTTTCTCTGATTTACTGCTGCCTGCATACATTTTAAAGATGATTTATAGCCTCTTTGTATGTAGCCAATGAGTATGTAACCAGAAAATGACTAAGTAGTTCTTCCTCAACATGTACCTGAGGTTTACCTGTGCATCATACATTGCAGTTAGATAAAAATGATAGACTTCTGTTTAGATCTGCCCTTTTTCCCTAATTGAGAGGTTAATGCATGATAATGTTTTCTGTTGCACTGCAGGCATCGCAGAATAAAATATCACCTTACTTAATAAAAAAAATACCTTATTTAACTAATTTTGGTGAAACATAATTATGTTAAACATAATTATGCCAGCTGTTACACACATCTGAAACACATCAGCTTTAAGAACTGACCTGTGTGCACAAAAGTTTAAAGGTACACAAAATAGGTAAAACTACAGGTGAGATGTGTCTCACCTGTAGTTTTACCTATTTTGTGTACCTTTAAAGTGTTATTCTACTTTTAACACATACAATATGAGGCCATTATTTCTTGTGTCATAGAGGCAGTATAACCAAATTGTTTATTCGAGTAACCTATCTAGCTAGCTAACTTTAGGTAATAAGCTCATTAGCAAACTTTGCAGACATTTTCATGTCATGGTTTTAGATATTTGTAAGTAGGGAGTGTTTTTTATTATTCAGTAAAAGCTAATTTAGAAGTTTTGACTTAAGTGATGTCAAGAGCAAGTCCCTGCTAGCTAGAACGTTATCCTCATACACTGCAAAAAAAAACTCAGTGAATTTATTAAATTCAAATGTGTACATTGGTTCCATGTGATTAAAATGAGTTACATTAATACAGTTTGTTTGTATACATCCAACATCATCTGATCGTGTACTTACAAAACTCTGAATAAAATTTAAATCAGTGTTCTCATCTGAACTGAGGAATCCAGGCCACTGATGTGCTGCAACAGCCTTATCACTGCTGCACTGTTCTACCGCACGTTAGTCACGTTAATTTAATACTATAGCTCTAGTTCCTGTCAGTGCCAACCTCCTTGCAAGATTTCATAATGTAATTGGTTTACATTAATACTACGTGAATTGATCATGCTCACTCCACATAATTCAATCTAGTAATTGGAATCTTGTTTAAATGAAGTTTAGTATAAGCAATGAAATCACTTTTTGAGAAACTTAATATTTTTATGTAAACTATATGTAATATATTCTCATAAATCTGACGAACTACATATTCCCTTTTTTTCAGTGTATTTATAATGACGGTTTATTATTTTCTTTTGTTACTTTATTTGCAAGGTCTTTAATTTTGGCAACAAAAACATAAGAAGAAGTGACAAGGCTTAAACCAAAACCCAGAAGAAATGTAGCACTGGTGACAGAGGTTTCCAGCAACGTAGCATTTTTGTTGCTTTTGTTTCTGCTAACTAGGTCTTATTGCTCACTGACAGTTTCTTCACAAATTATCTTAATGATGAAGGTTCAGTTTAGAAACATTCCATATTCTTCTTAAATGGTTTGTTACCATGAGTTTATTTAGCACGCTCATGGGTCTGATCTGACAGGCGAAGCAATTAGACTTTTACAATAGCAGCTGTTACCCATTATACATGTGTTAGATAGTTAAAAGTCACCTCAGTCAATAAATTATTGTCACCCAATGTGACTCCCCTGGAATGATACATTGTGTCAATCATGAGCATTCTCCAGCCTAGAGAGATATTATCAAAGTCTCCTTAGGAGAAGTGATGGTCAAACTGATGTGGCATGCTGATTATTTGATGATGATGTGATAAGATATGAAGGATTAAGAGAGAGGGAGGGAAAGAGACCTCCCAGAAGGTGGCAGATGTTCTGTCTCCTGAATATCTCTATCACAAGACCCTGGCATCTCAGATGGATTGAATGTGACATACATAATCGGCTCTCTGAAAACCATGTGTATTAACAGATGTTAATTACCTTGCCTTGCCTTGTCTTAGCAATCTTCCTAAAATCCTTGTGGTGATGCTATGGCCCTTGTCTAAAACCACCTTTCATAAAAGCATCTTTATTACAATTTATTTTTAACAATCAATTGTTATTACATTATAAGCCTTCATAGACAGCGATCACTGACATTTCTCTACTAATGAATGATTTGGCAGTACGTTCACAAATGCTGTTTGCATAGTTTGGTAATTTTGTTGACAGATTGCTATATGCTTTGGTGTTATATAAGTGTCAACATTGTCAGGAGATTAAATTGCCCCGAGTTGATAGAGGATTCTTCTCTATAGCATGCTCAGGCAACATTAGTCGTCTCGATTAATGCAGAACCAAGATCAAACATACTGTATAACCTTGACAATCTACCTAGTGAAGCATTTCCTATAATATATAAATATATATAAAGATAAAATATTCCTATAATAAGATTAAAAATACATATAAATTTTTGGCATATAAATGCTCTGAAAAAAATCATTTAAATCTATGTAGCTCACTGCTCGCTGACCAGAACACAACAGTGTTATTTCACACAGGCAAAATGCAGCCTCTAGGGAAAATGTTTGCCAGAGGAACCTAACATTTGCTTCTTTCTGACTACAAGAACTGTTGGGGTTGAAAGCACTTCTTTTTGCACTTTCACAGCTGGTCAGCATAAAATCAGAAACCAAACCTCTGTGTCTGACAGAGAAGTAACCATTAAGAACATAGCTGAAGAAATCCTCTGAACCCCTTTATGCTTTGTGGAATGTAAAATTAATCTGTGGCGGTGGTTGAACACTGTTTGTAGTTGGATGGCAGAGTCAGGGATGAGGAGCAAGTAATTCTACGAATGAGCTTACACGCGTGTGTGATTAATGTGAGTCTATTTATATGTCTTTTAGTGAAGGAAGGTGGTGTTGAGCATGTCTACACTGAACTGCTGTCGCGGAGCAGAACCTTGTGCTTGTGTTGCCCTTTTTACCGTGAGTTGGAGAGCAAAGCACTGAAAAGCACCTTGATGAAAAGAAATAAAAGAAAAGTCATGCTCTCTAAATCCTGCCTCCTGCATCCACATTTCCCTTCATACCCACCAGGGTGTCACATAATCATTACATGCATTTTGACTCTTTTTTTAATACATAAAGTTAAAGGTGAGGTAGGGTCCAGTCATGCAGAGCTGAGCACCTTGTTCAAAAGCCTAACATGGTTCTCTGGTAATCTGGTAAATTGCTGTTGTGCCATGTTCTTTCCATTTTTTAAATAATAGATTTAATGGTGCTCTGCTGGATGCTTGATTGATGCTTTTCTTGAACTTTGTTTTGATAGGTCCCTGGTCTTCATTCTGTTTTTGTTTATGTATATTCTCTAACAAACTCTGGGGTCTTCCAGAAACAGGTGTATTTACATATATTGAGATCATGTGACAATTGCACACTGGTGGACTCTATTCAAAAAATTACGTGACTTCTGATGACACCAGAACTAATTCAGGGGTTTTACACCAACAGGAGTGAACACATATGCATTCACAACATTACAAAATTTGGGGAAAGTTCCAGGGATATGAATACTTATTGCAAGTTACTGTAGTATGTCCTGCTCTCTTAATATCCATGACTAATATGACAGTGACTTGACTAACAAGACTGAAAGTGGGTTGAAGAAATTTCCTTCGTAGAAGCTCCAAAGCTGGTGACCAAAGTACAGTCTCCAAAGTACATTACTGAATAACGACATATCACAAACCACCAGGCAGCAAACTATACCACTGGAGATAGGACAAGTGGCACACATACACCACCAATACCTGCCCTCAATGATGGGAGACTCCAGAAAGAGAAGTATAAGGGCATTATCATTGTTGTTCTCACATTCATCTTATTCCTCCGTTTGAAAGAGAACCGAGGACAAGGGAGTCACACAGCATCCCTCCATCAAATGAGAGTTATGTACAAAATCTCCCATTTTCAAAGCACTTCTGTCATAATGCAAAATAAAGTAAAATGGTCAAAATGCTGTTTTTGATGAAAGGTGTGTCAACATTTTTTTTATTTGTGTACACAATACATAGACCTTTACAGTATGCCCTCTCTCTCTCTCTCTCTCTCTTCTATATAAGCATCCTTATGGATAAAGTGTTTTTGAAACATAATTTAAACAGCCTTTCCACATTCATTTACATCCTATTGCAAACAGAAGCTGTTTTTTATGCAGCTAGAAAGACAGCAGAATAAGAATGAGACCCAGAAGGATGAGGAACACTGATGCAACCTTTAATCAAATTTGGGCAAGTTTGAAATTTCAGCATTCCCTCATTCCTTCCATAGATCTGCTGATTTCTACATTTATAGATTCCATTATGAATTCCATTGGATATACGCTCCTTAGTACGGACATGCAAGTGAGGGAAGACAAAAGAAAACTAAATTTTAAATTACAGAACATTTCAAACATTGCGTGAGTGAAAATTATGACAGACTTTTCAAAAATGTCTGTATCCTAATCAGAATCTCGATCATTTGAGAATTTATTCTCAATAAGCAGATGAAATTATTTGAAAGAGAGAAAAGGAAAGCTTAACTTTACACAAAATTCTCTGAAACTTGCTAGGATTTTGATCATTCGGCACTAGACTGCTGAATTGATCATCCGCTTTACTCATCTATCTTCAGATTCCCACATTCTGCTTGGTTTGCTTGTTTTTTAAGTTGCCCTTGTGTAATAGAAAATGTCAAAACAGCTATTTCATTAAATTTCTTCGAAAAGCTGATGCCAATCAGGAACAGAGCCAAATAACAAAAAGGCTGAATCATGCCAAGCTAAAAAGTGCTCAAAATAGGGAGAAAGGGGTGTTTTTTCCTCTCTCTCTCTCTTTCTATCATTTTTAACATTTATTGACAACACACAGGTTGAGTGCTTCACTTTTGTACATACAAAAAAGAGAATCAATTCATTACTTAAGGAAATGTTTCAGTGATTCTATTAACATGGTCTTGGGTTAAAACACAGTATATAATGAATTACTGCTTGATTCAACCCAGTCAAGAGTCTGTAATAGAATGTTCCTGGTTACTACTTTTCCTCACTTCTCGTTTCAGTATCACTGTTGCCACAACCTTGATCTTTATTGTCACCTTTGCATAGCTTGGTTCAGCCATGCTTTGTTCTCTTTGCAATTGCAGTTTGGAGCACAAAAGCAAGTTAATTTTTCTCAAGGTTACAAATTATCTATTAGGAATCAGGGAATATACTGTAGATGTCTTTCTTTATAAAAGAGGTATACATTCTTAGAAAAAAGAAAGCCCAAAAAGAGAGCCCAAATCAAGCAGCAGTGAACCAAACACTTGACCACTGAGTCCAACACCAGAGTCAGTATCCATCAGGACAATCTCTAAAAAGATTGGTCCCACAAAAGAAAACAGACTAACCTATAACTGATCATGGTGGCATATTAGTATAAAATTATTTTCTGTTAAGATATTGTTTAAAATGTGTACTTTCTATAGGCTACTGCTTCGCTCCAAAGTCCATACACATTCTCTTAAATAAAAAAAAAGGAAAAGGAGGGGGGTGAGCTAATGCTAAGCATTGGTGAAGCTGTAGTACAAGTCAAGAATATAAATAAACCATTATTTATATCATAGCTTGTAGGCTATAACAAACCATGAGAAAGCCTTATTTTGGTTGAGACACAGGGGACTGCCAAGTGAGCACGTTTTGATGTAAAGAGGCAGAAAAAGCAAATGCTATTAGAACAAGCTTTTTCTTGTAATCAGAATACACCACAAACTTAACTGGCTGAAGTGTGATATCCCATAATGTGCCGCATGGTTTATATCAGTCTGGTGGCTCAAGGTCCAAACGTTCTCTCCATAAATGTAATTAAATGACAAACTATACTACAGTAAGCATCTTATTCTCTATGAACCTGCTTGCAGCTGGTTTACAGCCTTTCACTACTTTTTATAAGCACTATAGCCTACTGTAATTATACTTTACTCATGTGGCTACCGATTGACAGCATGTTAAACAAAATGTGCTTCACGTGTTATCTTTTAATAGAGGTATGTTGGCCAAATGAAAGCAGTAATGTGAGCCGGTACTGGGCCACTACTCATTTGTTATCTGGTTGGCCCACAAAAGCATCTCTGCAGTCCTGTGACCAGACAGAAATGATCTGGTCACCCTAGTCCAACATGAGACTAAGGGAATCATAAAGCTTAATCAAAATGCTAATTTTATCAGACATCATGTATTTTGAATGCAAACAGACTGTTTTTGCTCTTCCAACATTATTTGTTTATAGCAAAGAAATTGGATTATTTTTCACTGCATGTCTATCAACCATTTTGTAAAATGGGTTGTGCTGTGTTCTTTCTTCACTGCACAAATTATTTGAACTACTTACCTACCACTAGTTAGCCATCTAAAATATAAGGTCTGGCTGAAAGGAAATGGGCTGCTCTGCTGCAACCTCACAGTGCACTTTCCCCAAGGTTCTACACATCTCTGGGTCTGTCAGACACAGCTAGCCTACTAACTATAGCTAGTTAGGTGAAATATAGTATAGAAACAAAACTATAATTCCTATTCATTGATTCATTCATTACACAATCACTGTTCTCTATGTATTTTATTGTCTAATAAATGCATTTTGTTCTCCAGTCTGTCAAAAAAGCACAAACAAGATAATGTTAGCACACTAGCTACAACCCTCACCAGAGCTTAGAAAAACACAGATCATGCATTGAGGGCTCAAGTCAGACACTCACCAATATAGCCAAGTTTGAAAAACAAAAAAAAAATCAAAGAAACTCACCACCACATACCATTACTTACCAACCACCATTAGACACTAGTTGCTATCATGAGTTCTCTAGCTCACCAACTTCTCAACTGGGTAATGATACAAACTCACAACAAGGATAACCACCTGTCTTCTGTCTATAATCTATCATTCACTAGCTCCACACCAAATTAGAGAACAAATAAGTGTCTTACCTGTTTAGCAAGTGTAACATCCAGAAGCAGGATGCACGTGCAGGTGCTTGGCAAGATATTTATTATTATACAGTACAAGGGTTAGGATAGACAGGGTTATCACATGTGAATCCATAATCATAAATATGGCAAACAGACAAAGATCAAACCAGGAAAAACTAAACATGGAACCAGAAAATTGAAAAAGAAACATATCTAAGATTTAGACTACACAAATGCATTATATGAAATCACAATAAGATTTTACAACAAACAATGACACAATTGGGTATACATAGACAAACTAATAAAGGACTAACATCCAACAGGTGAGCACAATTAGGCAAAAGACCAATGGGACAGGACAGGGGCAGAGACAGGACTGGAACAAAAACCAAAAGAAACAGTAGCACATGCCATATGTTGCCGTGGGTACCTGAGCATTAATAGGAGAAATTGTGACAGTAAGAATAAAGCTAGACCTCTATCAATCCTGAATCATTTTTCTTTTATAGTGTAGTATCAGATACGTTCTCCTTCATTCTCTCACTTCTGTTTGCTTTGTCTACATGCTAACTCACTCACTCTCACTGCCAGTCACCATGTAGTTGGCCTTGTTTTGTGTCTGAAGTTGGCTCATGATAAAACTAGACATACAGTATCTGAGCTGATGTATGACGTATACATACAGGTTTCCTGCTAATTCTGACCCAACACCCTTAACACAGGTCTGACTGTGAATTACTCTTACAGCATTCTCAGGGCGACTCACAGCAGCTCAGAAACCTCATGTTATACAGTATTTTTTCTTCGCTGATTTAATAATCATGCAATGCAAAACTCCTGTAGCTTTAAATAAGAATCTGCATAATATCTTATTCTCTAAAGTTAATTCATATGACAATATAACTGTATGTTTTTGTTTAATGATGGTTTACTTATTCTGATAAAAAATAATTAGTCACCACTACAATACTAAGTACACGTGCAGCTATAGCATGCTTCTCATTAGTGGAACACATATATATAGTATGACTTAATTAGACTTAATTGGATTTCAATTTCAACACTCACAAATATCCTTGTACATTGTACTAATTCATTATGTCCTTCTTGAATCCCTGTTCCCATCATGAATACCAATTGTACCACGTGTCTATATTCACCCTTCAAACAACCGTTCCTCTGCTCTTCACATATTTTCTTATTGGAGCTGTTGGAGATTTTGAAGCTTAACTTGAGAATCAGGACAGCGTTTTGCATTTTTCAATGTCAGACCTGGATAATGACTGCCTTTTAATAACGGTGCAGTTCCTCAAAGAGACTACAGTTTCTAATTAATTTACTGTATGGTGGCTTATTCGCAATTACTATCACTACCCATATTGAAACAACCATTGTGATCTGTAATGAGGATATAGGCTAACATTATGGTCATTGCTGTGCATTCACATAGCGTCACACTGCAGTAACATTTTGCTATCATCATGTACTATATAGTATATTATCATGTACTCACTGTCCACTTTAATAGGAACACCTGTACACATGCTCATTTATGCAGTTATCTAATCAGCCAATCATGTGGCAGCAGCACAATGCATAAAACCCTGCAGATACAAGTCAAGAGCTTCAGTTAATATTCACATCAATCATGAGAATAGGGAAAAAGTATCTGTAGAGTATACACAGCATGGTGCGAAAAACAAAAAACATTGAGTGAGCGATAGTTATGTGGGTGGAAACACCTTGTTGATAAGGGAGGCCAGAGGAAAATGGCCAGATTGGTTCAAGCTGCCAGGAAGGATATATTAACCCATATAATCACTCTTTACAGAAAGAGAAGAAAAGCATCTCAGACAGAAAATTATACCAGACACATCAAACCTTGGTGGGTGCGCTACAACAGCAGAAGATCACATCAGGTTCCACTTCTGTCAGCCAATAACAGGAATCTGATGCTATCATGGGCACAGGTTTACTGAAACTGGACAGCTGAAGATTACAAAAAAAAAAAAAAAACACCTGGTCTTTTTCCAGCCTTCAACTGTCCAGTTTCGGTGAGTCTTGGCTGACAGGAGTGAAACCTGATGTGGTCGTCTGCTGTTGTAGCCCTTCCACCTCAAGGTTTGATGTGTTGTGTGTTCCGAGATACTTTTCGGTTCACCATGGTTGTAAAGAGTGCTTATTTGAATTACTTCCTGTCAGCTCAAACCAGTCTGGTCATTCTCCTCTGATCTCACTCATCAACAAGGTGTTTCAGCCTGCAGACCCTCCTCACTCTTTTTTCGCACCATGCTTTGTAAAGTCTAGAGACTGTTGTGTGTGAAAATCCCAGGAGATCAGCAGTTTCTGAAATACTCAAACCAGCCCATCTTGTACCAACATCCATGCCACGGTTTAAGGTCACAGAGATCACACTTTTCCCCATCCTGATTGTTTGATGTGAACATTAACTGAAGCTCGTGATTTTATTTTATACATCGTGCTGCTGCCACATGATTGGCTGTTTGGATAACTGCATGAATGAGCAGGACAGTGAGTGTATATTCATATTGTTGTTGTTGCCATGCAGTACTGTATGTGTTGTGTTGCAGGATCAAGGATGAAAACAGTATGTATAATATATTCTAATTAAGCAATAATATCTAACTACAGAATAGTATATAGTGCAGTGGTCGACAAAAGTAGCTAACAGAATCAGTAACAGACAAGCAAGCTTTTAGCAAGTCTACTACAATGAGATTATCCTCATAGCTTCCACAGACCCATTGGCTATGCTTTACATACCACTGGGGGTCCCCAGACCCTACATGGTTGTGGGTTACAGTGAGAGAGTTGTCTAGAACATTCAAATGACACCCCACATACTACCACACCAAAACCTTTCCACTGGGATACCTCAATCTAGTGAAAATCATTCTCCAAGCATTTTCCATAGCAATTGCACTGCAATGACATACGCTGGGGTTCATCCAAATCGTACCCAACAATACTAAAAGTCCACAAGCTTATTAAGTTGTGGCAGTTTCACTGCAGTAATGAGGAATATTATTCAATTAACCTACCAGTCCTTTATAAAGGAACCAGTATTTCTGGCAGTGCATATTAATGCCTCAATAACCCCAAACCACTGGTCACCAATGGGAATAAAACAGCAGAGTTTAATATTTAAGGATTCATTTGTCACATCTAGGAAAATAAAACAGTCATTATGCTTTTATTTGCTAATTTGCTTTTAATGATATCATTACACAATTCACAGATTTTCTTTTTGTATGACATTAGGAGAGAGCACAGCTAAACACTGAAAATACTTTATTATAACACACACACACACACACACACACACACACACACACACACACACACTTATCCAGAAACTTGATGTGAAAGCCATTGAAGCTTTTATTAGATTTGTTGCTGGTTTTCTACCTGCTTTAAAAAAAAACCTCTTGTTTCCATGTGCATGTGCTGTTAAGGTTTTTTCCTTATGTTGTCTCAGGGAGTTTTTCCTTGCCACGGTCGCCTCTGGCTTGCTCTTTAGGGATAAATTTAAAATTTTAATTTTAATTTTATATCAGGATTTCTGTAAAGCTGCTTTGTGACAATAACCATTGTTAAAAGGGATATATAAATAGAATAGAATTGAATTGAATTTCTATGTATTAATATTCCATTGGAGACTTAAATACTGTCTGTGTTTAAGTGTGTTCATTCCTAGTAAACATTATTCTTTTTTCCCTTTTGATCCATTTTCCTCCAGTTTTCCTCCACTTTTCTCCATTCAACACAGTTTATGTCACATAAGCCACTGACTCTTTTCTATATGTTCTCAGCCAGAGTAGGATTAGGCAAGAATGTTTGACATCATTCTGAAAATAAGCATTAGTGCCACAATTAAAATGCTACATTGTATATTTCTTTCTTTTATTATTTCACACATTGACACTTAAACCAGAAATCTATAGACAAGACTGGTACAGGTAAAATATTATATGGCAGTTTTATCCTTTGCAATAGATGTTACAATGAGCTAATCAGTGCACACAGCTCAAGGGACAGGATCGGAGTGGATTTAACAGACACACTGTAAATAATGTTCATTGAAAACTTTATTCCAACATGTGGCCTTAATGCCCAGTACACACCCTGTTTTTCAGAGTTTCGTATCAGCCTGTCAGCAGGCTCCAGTGAGTAATGGTGGGGTGGGAACCTCTCATCATCCCATTTAAGTACTCCATGTGATAGATGTAGTGGATATCACACAATAATAATTTACGTTGATACCATGATCTCCACAACGAAGGACAAGCCTATTCCGAGTCTATTTATCGACTTGAAACTATTGGCTTGATCAAATTTTATCATATAAAGCGTTGTATATTATCTACCAAGAACTCAAAAGTGTTGCATAAAAGTGCACAAGGTTCACTTTTCATCACAGAGGAACCCATGCTTCACTTTGATAAACATTGAAAATTCAGCAGAGTTAGGGATTACAAATTCTGGAATATATTTTTCTTTGTTTTTTAGTAAAGGGTTTTCAGTAAAAGCTTTGAGTTCTCATAATTACCTAACATAATTGCCTAATTAAATAGCAATTCAAGTATGCACAGTTTACAATAATTTAATTTCATATGCACTCTAGTTTGGTTTTCATGTAATTGAATTGAGCAGACTATGTCCACAGCTTTACACAGGTGACCCTCATGGCAATCTCTCACCAACAGCAATCTGTCACTAAGGCTATTCATTAATTTAGCTCTCCTAAATTAGGCTCTTCTTAGTAACAACAGACCAAAACAAGATGCTATGTGTCCACTGTGCGCAGCGCTTATATCTCCCTATGTGCCTTTTACCGGTGCCTCGCCACTTGAGGGGCATGTATGTCTACAATGCAGGAAGGGAATGAACCTGTCAATCATGAAATCATGGATTTCAAATAAATTAGTTTCAGCAGTTTTAGCTGAGCCACCAGGTCATCCACACAAGCGTATTATAAAAACTGCTGTGTCCTTAAATAGTTTAATATGATTCACAGATTTTATTATTGCATATTTAATGATATGATTTATTTTTCCATTCTTAACAATAAAACATCCTAAAAATTACAATGTCTAGACTAGTCTTTGCTTTAACTAGTCTATTCAACTACTTTTTTTGAATTACTGGTCAACTAATACAAATTAATCCCTATTAGCAGAGTGTGAGAATTGACACTTCCCAGACACTTCTTCAAGATGGTACTACATTTGCTCTCCTTCATGTAATGTCCTGCTAACCTTACGAACTGACTCATCTGTGTTTTTAACTTGGAGACCAGACAGGCTCCAGTTCCTGCAGTTTTTTCTATCTGGGGTCACACATATCCATTCTCCCAGACAAGCCCAATATACCATATATCCCTCCACCCAATTGCACGCTTCATTGGTTTGGCCGTGAGCTCTGCCTGTCTCAGCGATTTCAGAATGCAAATGCTCCACATGCCACTTCTAATCATGACTGAAAATTGTTATACTTTATATCACCCAGATATGTGGTGTCATATGCATATAAGTCTTGGCATTTTATCCACTAATTGACAAAACACCACAGGGCACAGGACAAACTGAACTGAAAGGTAACAAATTGGTGTATTTCAAACAGAATCCTGAAATATTGCTGAAAATTTCTTGGGCTATGGCGAAATGGGAATCTGGCACTAGCCCTTGAGCAGTACCCTGCCAATCCACTGGTTTATTGATGTGTTTATCAGTGGAAGGGAGCACAAAGGGGCATTTGGGGTAGCAAATATAACAAACACCCTTGTAAATGCCCAGCCAAATAAAATGGGCACATAACACAGTGATTTATAAACTCTGAGGTGACAAACCTCTGCAGTGTTAACTTTACCAAGGGAGGGCTGGGGAAGACAGAGATGATATCTGTTGCACAGGTTTGGGGGCAGGTGCCACGTAGGTTTCGTGAAGTCTGGGCATACTGCCAAATGAATTCTGGCCAGCTGTACCACCACTATAAGGGATAAGGGTCGATGGCATTGACCCCAGCTAGTCATTGCGACTTCATGATCTCCCTGGGTTGGTTCTTTCATTAATTCATTCATTCTTTCATTCATCTTCAGTAACTGTTTTATCTGGGTCATGGTGGATCGGGAGCTTATCCCAGGATCACTGGGCATAAGGCAGGAATAGCGTACACCCTGGATGGGATCAACAGGCCATCACAGGACACCATGAACGCATACACACATTCACACACTAATTCACACCTCTGTAATTTAGAATAGCCACATCACCAACTGTCAAGTTTTTGGGAGGGGAAGGAAATCAGATAACCAGGAGAAAACTCATAAATGCCCCGTTCACAGCTGATTGTAAGTGGACAGTTCTAAGAACAGGTGTGAACGTGGTCAACTGCATCTTGAAGATGCATTGTGATTCAGTTATTCAAACCACATTTGGAGGTCACCTGGAATGCATATGGCCACATCAGATTTGTAGTGTAAACACAAATGCTTTTTGATGCATCCTGGATAGCAACAAAGTACCGCCTAATTGACTGTGTCATTACCTTAGCCGGAGACTATGTAGTTATAGCGAGACTATTTGGTAATTATGATAAACTGATAATAACTCTCCACTGCCTTTCTAATATGTACCCATAGCATTCTATTGGGTCTTCTGGTTAAAACAGCCGAAACAAAAGCAAGTGATTTTTAGAGCTTCTTTCATCATCTCATCTGCCATTCATTTCGTTATCAGACCACAAGAGTGAAGCATTTGAAACAGACTGTACAGTACATAAAATAGGATTCGCAGGACATTTCTGCCTAAAAAAATGCAGCAGAAGGCTGCCATAATAAATGTCTGCGACACCCTTCCCCTACAGAAATGATGTATGGAATCCGAATGCAAGTTGTTACAGGAGACGCAATTATAATGTCAGGTGTGAAAGGCTATTTGTACTGGCTGTTCAGATCACATGAGATGGATGTTAATACCAGGTGTGAGCAGGGCCACAGACTGACAAGGAGATATTCTGCACATATTAAGCCCAGGTCAGGATCAAACCAAAGCCCCTGGAGCTGGGAAGATGCAACACTACCCACTGTACTACTGTGTCACCCATTGGGCTGGTTCTTGTCCCATAAAAAGCACAGTCTATAGATGTCAAGCAGTTGCTGCGCAATGGCAATTGGGTGAGCAACATTTTGATCCAGAGGTCCTTGAAGCAGCTTTGTTGTCATTCAGTGTGAATCCCACTCTTTCCATGGTGGCTTCCCACTGAAAGGAATACTCTATTTGTGCCATGGCTAGCAAATTCTATACAGCCATTCGGGCCACCCCCTGACACAAGGGGAAGTAATCGAAGTGGATGGTTATCCCCGAACCAAGCATAGGCCACAGGTCTTTTAGAAATCAATTAATTCCTCTGGGTCATCTCCTGCAGCCATCTTATTCAAGAGGCATCACCTGGCACCTTGTAGTACAGGGCCGGTAATAGCCGCTTCAGCGGATCCCCAGGGTAACGAGAATTATTGACAATGTCAATAGTTATTGCAACCTGCTCCCATGTGCAACTCACACACAAAACTTTAAATGTTGAAAGTTGATATGGTGACAAAATTAGCACAGTACAAAAAATGATTGAGTCTCAGTGTTTAGCCTTGCTACCTATCATCATAATGAGGCAGTAGTGTGACCCACATAGCTATTTTTTTTTTTAAATAATCTTATAATTATAATAACATAATGTTATAATCAGACTATTTTTTTGGCTGAGTAACAAAATAGTGCTGATAAATGCTTAATTACATTTTGGAGCAATATCTCTGCTTCTTATTTGCTGGTTGGTAACAATGCTTGGTAACATTTTGCACTGAGGTTCTCTTAACTAACATTATTTACTGCCATAGTTAGCATTTACGAAACATCAAATTCAGTATTAATAAATCATATGTATTGTGAACAAAGTAACAAACCTTAATATATGTATTATTTGACTGATTTCAAATGTTTATAACTTACTGAATTCTGGTCTCCATGAGTAAATATTGGAACTTGCTTCAGCTGCAGTTCTGGGTTGTTTTTTTTTGTGGTTTTTTTTTTGCTTGCCTCTTAACAACCGCAAGCATGTCCATTAAGGTGCCAGCTCATATTGGTCATTGTGGGCTTTATTTTATTCATCCATGTGTAGGAATTTGAAAATGATATTGCCCCTAAGATGTTTTTTCCAATCCAGCCAAAAATAATACCAAGAAAGCAGGACTTAGGGTTAAAACCACCCTAACATTAGAGAACTATAAACTCCACTTTCTGCCTTCCAGATATTCATAAACTACCCTGAAGTAAGTACCTTCACCTTTGAAGCTTACGTGAAGACATCTGACACATACCTCAGAAGACTGCTCACCCAGTCTGCTTAGAGCCTTAAAGTAAACCCCTGGGATTCCCTGCTAGCGTCAAGATGGCCAGTGAGTTACACCACCACCAGGCCACTCCATCCCCAGGGGGGCAGAGCCATAAAAGATAAAACTGTCCCTCCAAGAACACTTGGACAACGGAAGAGAAGTTTATCCAATTCTCCAGTATAATATCACCAAAGACAAATACATAAAATCATAAAATTGCTCAGGACACTCATAAACTCCCTTTTCATGTACTGTGTTGTTTGTGTGATAATTATGCTTAATGGATGTGTTGAAATGAACACGGATCTCAACAACCAGGTCCTGTTTGGTGTCAATTCTAAGCTAAGATGTTTAGAACTATAGTTCCACAGCCACAGAACACTCCTGTTTCATGATATAGTCATCTTATGAAAATCCATAAGGTTGTCTCCAAGACACAGTTCTTAGGGGTGATTTTGACAAAAAACAATCTTTAGATAAGCTGATTCAACTGAGGATATGGCTGGACCTTTGGCATAATTCTCACTGAAATTTGTCCAGACAAAGGAAGAAGACTTTCACAATCTCCAAACAAGAAGACTTCATACGACTGCTAGGTGCTCAGCATGATCTCTGCAAAACTGAATCATAGGGCTCTTTCTCTGTGATTCTCTATTGATGCAACTAATTCTCTATTGATGCAATGGCTGACTAGATTGAAGACACTTCATGGATCTGGACCAGCAAGGAGATACCACCACAAGGTATCTAGAAAGCTTCTTTATGTACCTTCTTCAATGTTGGCATGGAAGTTTAGCTATAATTAGTTTGTTACTTTGAGCCACTCTTTTGCCCACTTCATATAATATTAATCCAAACACCTGTCTACACCCTAGGTATATGTTTGCCATTCAACTTCATTTTGCTTGTTATCAAACCTTATTATCTATCGGTTATACTGTATATGTATATATATATTTTCCATTCTCATATATTTTTATTATATTGATGCAAACCTTTCTTCTTATTATTGAACTTTGTATTTTATTTGTGTGTTTCTCTCTTGTCACAAATGAGTTCTACAAACTATTAACAAACTCACTTAATAGATCTAAATGAAATATCCTTCAGATATTAGGCAAACTATTAGTATTGCTTATCTTGTTAATGCAAATATCATCAAGTCATACTGTATCTCATTTTGAGATTGTTTTGTTCATTGGACTGGTGCCTCATTTAAAATATGTATTATTTAAAATAATTTCTAATATTCAATTTAATAGTAATAATTTACCCGCATCGCCTACCCTAGAGATGGTATGAACACTGCTCAGTGCAGATGTTAACTATTTGGCTTATTTATGTTTTTTTTAAAAAATCAATTATTTTAGCTGTAAATCACTTTGTTAAGGTTACTTATGATTTATTAATGCTAAAGTACTTGGTTTGTTCATAGTTTGTTACTAGAAAACATTTTCAGGAAGAATAGTCCTCTTTTTTTTTTCACACCCACTATGCCTTTCATCTACAGTCTAACCAAATATGTACTGCTGTCTTGTGAGTAAAGGAGCTACTGCTGGACACACAAAGAGAAATTGTTTTCCTCTGCAGCCCACAAACATGTTTTTGTCTCACAACTTTTGTTAAACTTTTTTTTTTCTATCCAGTATATTAGTTCCTATCTTATCTCTCATGGCTTTTGTCAGCTGGATTGTCAGAGTAGTTGTTTTGTGAAGCCTGATCTAGCCACACTCTCAAGACACAAAGGCAATTAAATCTTGACAATCACGGAAGTCATCTCTGTCTTTATCAATCACCTGCTGTAGGCTGCCTTAAAAAGATTTTAAGGCCTTCTCTCAGTGTCTTGATAGGGGTTTTCAAAAACTGCTGACAACAAGCCTTCAGAGACTTGAGTCAATCAGAAAAGAGGCAACTTACAGAAATGTTGCCTACAACTGTTACACTTTTCTTGTCAGACAGAGTCCTAAAAGCTTCTAGAGTCATGCACTGAGACAGGCCAACTAGCAACCAAGCTTGTGACCCCATGAGTCCTTTGCAAAGTGCTTTTAGGTCAGTTTCAGATGTTTTGGTATACAAAAATGGATTTAAAAAATCTGTTCTTATAGTTAGCAATAATGTATAGAATGCTGTGGATTTAAACATTGCTACTACTACTCCTATGACATTTCAATGGTTTTAATTAAAGGCTGCAAGTCTTTTTTTCTGACTCTAATAATTCTACATGTAACATACAGATCAGTTAAATCAATAGATAATTGAGATGCAATAACTGAACTCTGAATAGACTATCAGAGTCAAGCATGTTTGAAATGGGAGTGCAAATCCAAGGGATTTTGTCAGTATCTAATATACCCTCGAACTGCAAAGTGTCTAACATTTGCTTCTAAATCCAATGTATTTTTAAAGAATGTTAAGGCAATTTATAGAGTGAAGGGAAGCTGAATTTTGTACATCAGGCAATTAAATATAATTATCTTTTAACATCTGATTTGGTTAATCTTTACAATTTGTCATTCTGTAATTCTCAGAATAATACCTGGTGATTACTGTTACAGAAAAACCAGGATTACACTGACTTAAATTCGGAGATAGCTTGCTAACCAAGACGTTCTGGTTATGATCAAACATTACATAAACCACAACATGCCTGACCTCCATTGAAATATAAGACAGCAGTGGAACCTTTGTTCAGCTGCTCTTTGGTCTTGAAGCCTATGACATTATGAAAGGGCAAGGCTGGGTTGCATACAAATGGAACCACTGAAAATCTAATGTCTCTTCCCTTGCAAGTGAAATATTTCTTAGAAAACCTGAATGTTATTGCAAGATGGCTGTGGGACATTTTCAGTGAGCTACCTTCTTCAAGGTTAAAAGAAATTAAGTGGAGCTGGAGCCGACTGGAGTGTGTGATGAATAAGACAAGGTCTTAGCATCATGAATCTTTAGTTTGTTCCTCCTGCTACTGTGGCCCATGTGTCATATTTTATTGAACAAAGGAGACCCTGGGGTAAGAGGTTCATTACCAGTTCTCTTCTGTCCCACTGGTTGTGTTGATTACGTATAATTTTATGATGTGAATGACAGCAGCTATGAATATTAGCATAATAATGACAAAGCAGCTTTGAATATTAGCATAATTTGGACTGGGCAGACTTTCATTCTTAAAGTAGTTAGCTGATAAAGACAGGGGAAGTTTGTGTGCTGTTGTTATCACAGCCACTAATAATCCAGTTGTGTTGCATGAGGTGCGAAAACACAGTGGATGCACACACACATTCATACACTCACTCATACATGGGAGCAGTTTAGTGAAGCCAATCCACCTACCAGTATGTTTTTAGGAGGTGGGAGGAAACCCACATGGACAAGGGGAAACATGTGAAACTCCACACAGACAGTAGCCTGAGCTCCAGATCAAACTGGGGACCCTGGAGCTGTGAGGTGGCATTTGTATAATTTTCTTTTGGTAAGAGCATTCTGCTAAAAGAATTGGAAGATTAAGTTTAATGTTTAATGTTTAAAATGATTGCTAAAATATAATAAAGTTTAACAACATAAGTGGTACAAAAGTCATGTTGCTTGAAAGATTGTGGATCTTCTCTGAATAGGAATGCTTCAGTTTCCTCACCAAGCTCTGGTGCAAAATTTGAGATGATAAAAGCATGTCAAATAATTAATTCCCATTCTATTGGGAATTGCTGAAACTATAGAAGTATTTCCTTCCTGTTCTCTGAAACATCTGATAGTTGAGTCAATAATGGGATACCACTAATTTAAAGGCAGCAGCTGTGAGTCCATACTCTGTTTTGTCTGCATAATATGAGATGGGTAAGTACTAAACAACAAAGTGGTAAAAGAAGTACATCACTGAAATTATGCTCACATAGTGGGACTGCTAATCTAGTGTCATAAGGCACTCTTCAACATTTTCAACAAAAGTTATTCATGACGGGTTTTCATTGTGCCCTTTTAGTAATTAAGGTCCCATCTAGTTTTCTTCTTCATTTTGCTGTCCTGTTTGTTTGCCCACCTATCCAAGTATAAATAATGCATGCTACAGAAGAAGCAAACAACAAGCTAACAACCCCACTGTGTCCAAAACCAACCATCAAATTTCTGCCATGCTGAATTTTAATTAAAAACACAGATTTTGCATATGTAGATATGAGCATGATCTTACTTGCTGAGGCTAGGTTGAAAAACTTCACCACCTTTAATGAGCTCTTCTATAAGAGACACTGAAGAAACGGAGAGCTGTGTTTCTTCTGTGACCTACATTCAGCAAATCAAGCAAAGAAAGAATAACAACTAGACAGCAAACAAGCTACTGCCAACATGCTGTGTATTCTGAGCTTTAATCCTAGTGGTAATAACCAACAACAAACACAGTCACAGTCTATTATGACTTCTTAGGTCAGTGCAAAACCTAATGATTAGTAAATTATTTGCTGTTACAGCAACAGTTCCAGCTACCCGAAATCTGAGTATCTTGCAATGAAAATTAAGATGATATTACAAACTGCTGAATACATAGTAATTGTTTTGGAGATGCTATTAGGAGCTTAAAATGGAAGAATATACATCTTCAGCCACAGGCACAAATGATTAGGGTCCAAGAAATTAAGCCTACACATGGCTAATCAGTAACTGTTCAGCTTCACTGGCTTCTAATCTAAGGGCACTAAATCTAATAGGCCATTGTTAATACTACATATATCTCTGATTTTCCACTTTCCCTATCAGTATGGACTGAATAGGCTCACCTACACCAAAGTAATGTGACTAATTTTGTTTTATTTGCCCCATCATGCTAAACTAGGAAATCTGGGGTTGGACTACAAATTGTTAGTCAGCTATTTTCTTGAGATTATTTTGTGCTGGCTGTTGATGCTGTTAATGGATAATGGTGGCAGCATGGTGGTTCAGTGGGAGCGTTGCTGCCTCACAACTCCAGGGCCCCCAATTCAATCCTGAGCTCACATTACTATCTATGTAGAGGGATCTATGCTCTGTCTGTGTGGGTTTTTCCAGGTTCTCCAGTTTCGTTCCACCTCTCAAAACATGCTGGTAGGTGGATTGGCTAAGATAAATTGCATCTAGGTGTGAATGAGTGTATGCATACCTTCCTGATAAACTGGTGTCCCATCCAGGATATATTCCCAGGATAAAAATAGTTACTGAAGATAGATAGATGAATGAATAAATGTTTTAGACAATGGACATGGCACCATAGCTATATATTCTTTGTTCTGACTGGCTAATTGTGTTTGTCATGAGGGAATGGTCTGGCATGCTAGAATACAGAAGAACAAATCTATGCTCATTAAAACAATTTAATAATTACATTATTAAAGTTTTACATTTTTTCCAAGTGTCTTTGAGGGTTCCTCTGCGTTCTCCAGTTTTCTCCGACCTCCCAAAAACAAGGTGGTAGATAGATTGCCTACACTAAATTACCCAAAGGTGTGAACAAGTGTATGGATGTGTTTGCATGGTGATCTGCAATGGACTGACATCATCCCCAGGGTGAATTCCCACCTTGAGTCCAGGGTTCATGGGATAAGCTTTGGATTCACCATGACCCTGACCCAAAAAATGCAGTCACTGAAGATGACTGAGTATGTTCGGTTTGTGGCAGTTGCTAAAGCCAGATGAAACTAAGCTTACAAGAAGTCAGTCACAATGATTGCTACAGAGCAAAACCTCTATGTCACATCAACTCAGTCAGCAAACTCAACTTCCCAGAACACACCACAACCTGCTATGCCTCCCAGAGCCCACTACTGCTAACTCATTCCCAATCACCTGATTTCTGATTACACTCACCTGTTCCATATCACTTCACAGCATAAAAGAGCTTCTCACACCACACTCATAGTAAAGTGTCAAAGTAATGATCATGATCAAAGTAATGATCATTTTTGTTTTGTGCATTTGGCATTACCAAGCCTGTTATTTCTGTGATCGCTATTCTGGTTGTGACTTTGCTAGTTTCCTGCTTTACGTATTTTGACATAGCCCTGTTTACACTGTTTTCTGATCGCCTGACCTAAGGCTGTTTCTCGACCTTGACTTTGCTTCATGTTTGTCTGCCTGCCTTTCATTAAAATGCTTAACTGCAATTGCATCTGTCTCAGCCTTCTCTAACATGACACTCTACTGTTTTCAAATTCATGCAGGATGGTGTCAGAGCTTAACCTGTGCTACATTCAGAATACTTACAAAATAATAATCAAGCGGTGTACATTTGTGCAAGTGCATTGCATAAGCACTCTGCTGTCTGAACCTCCTCTCTTTCCATAGTGAACACCCAAGTTTAGTGGTACACTAAAGAACACTTAATAATGTTGCTAGGACCAATCTAACTTTACTGCTTTT
The DNA here is from genome assembly GCA_022985145.1 of Pangasius djambal. Taxonomy (NCBI): domain Eukaryota; kingdom Metazoa; phylum Chordata; class Actinopteri; order Siluriformes; family Pangasiidae; genus Pangasius; species Pangasius djambal. The sequence goes on from CM040975.1 coordinate 7,029,296, forward strand.
AAGGTACTGATGATTCTCTGAGCATTTAAAGTTGTTTTTTTCCCTTTCTCTGTTGCTATACACATTATAAAATTATAATATTTACACTATTATCCATAATCTTTGTCACATCATCCTTTATTCTCAACTTCATTCTCACACCATTGAATGTTAGAATGGTGGGAGAGGACAATGTCACCCCATTGTCATGCTGTTTTTGCATGTACATAATTCTTTACTGTAAATTCACAATTCTTTGCTGTAGTAAGCCTGTTTAGCATAAAGTTTATTAACACTTTACCTGAAGTTTTGCTCTTAGCCCATCTATCTCATGGCATTAATGGTATTCAGGGATATTGTGAACGGATCTGAACCCATAAAGAGTCATTAACATACAGCAGGAGTGGGTGATGATGAGGATTGTACGAAGGGTCAAAACATTAGACTGAAGTGAAGCTGAATTGCTAATAAGGAATCCTACAAGGAATAGAAATTCTGGCCTGTACAACTAACTTTCATAAAATATACTCATGTAGGATGTGAGTGTAATAAATAGATTACATAATGTGTAATAAAAATATAAAAGGTGTTTTTCTTCAGGCTTTTAAAAAAAAAGATCACCTTGATCTTATATCTGTAATACAGAAATTCATAACAGCATTAATTTGCTAAATTATATCAATACTGCATTTTGATGTCGCCAATAGCTTGATGTTAAATTCCTTTAACCTTTCTGGATCAATTATCACTATTTTTTTGAAGATTGTCCTGTTAGGCAGGCTTTGTTCAATGCAATACATATTTGAATAACCACAAGCTATGAAAATAAAATGTGCTTAATAATGTCATTATTTTTGAATTATTATCTGATAATTTTTACCTTAATACTTAACACCACACAATATATCAATAAGAATTTATCTAATATTAGATAGAACATAAGATAGGCATTACTTTAGAGGAATTCCATAGACATATACAGTATTTATATACATACTGTATATGTATAGTATGTATATACAGTCAGGTCCAGAAGTATTTGGACAATGATGGAGTTTTAGTGATTTTGCCTTTATACACCACCACAATGGATTTGAAATAAAACAATCAAGATGTGATTGAAGTATAGACTTTCAGCCTTATTTTAAGAGGTTCCACAAAAATATGGCATTTGCCACTTAGGAATTACAGCCATTTTAAGCAAATTACTTCCATTTTCAGGGGCTTAGAGGTATTTGGACAATTGACTGACAAGAAGTTAATTGACCAGGTGCGGGCCATTCCCTCGTTACTTCAAGACAATTGAAGCAGATAAAATGTCTGGAGTTGATATCAGGTATTGAGTTGGCATTTGGCAGCTGTTTGACTGGAGCTACCAATATGAAGTCCAAGGAGATCTCAATGTAAGTGAAGGAGGCCATCATTAGGCTGAAAAAAACAACATAAATCTATAATTCAATTCAGTTTATTTGTATAGCGCTTTTTACAATGTCATTGTCTCAAAGCAGCTTTACACAAACAAAAAAGTAAGATGAAGTGTGAGAGTGTGTCTGAAGAGCAAGCCGAGGCGACGGTGGCAAGGAAAAACTCCCTGAGATGGAGATAGGAAGAAACCTTGAGAGGAACCAGACTCAACAGAGAACCCATC
>CM040975.1:7031022-7047348 GCA_022985145.1 Pangasius djambal
TAACAGTGGAAACTAATATTATGCTTACGTATTATGTTTCCTAATGGGAGCATGTATAACGAGAAAAGCAGTGGGCCTAATACTGAACCCTGCGGAACGCCACACTCTACCCGATAGCGCGCTGAGTGAACACCACTTAAATCTACAAACTGATAACGATCTGTTAGATAAGACCTAAGCCAGTCGAGGGCTGTTCCCTATAAGAGAGATAGCAAAAACCTTAGGTGTGGTCAAACCAACAGTTGGGTACATTCTTAAAAAGAAAGAAAGCACTGGTGAGCTCAACAACACTGAAAGGCCTCGAAGACCACAGAAGACATCTAAAGTGGATGATTGCAGAATCCTTTCCTTGGTGGAGAAAAACCCCTTCACAACATCAACAGAAGTCAAGAATACTCTGGAGAAGGTAGGCATATCACTGTCAAAATCTACAATCAAAAGGCGTTTTCATGAATGTAAATACAGAGGGTTTACAATGAGTTACTACATTGATTGGCTTTCATAAATAACAATAGGTTTATTATTTGCATAAATAAACAGATAGATGTTATTTATTGATCCTCAAGAGAAATTTGGGTGCTAAAATAACTTATATAATAGTGACTTACTTACACTTACTCACAGACTCCATGCACCAACAAAGATATCTTGAAAAAAAAACAACTACAACAACAACAACAGCCAGAAAGCCTCATTATTTGTTAAGGTTCATGTGAAAAACATTCAGTGGTGTGTAGGATGTGTGGGTTATTGTTTAGGGACACTGTCCTATTTTTCTCACTGAGTGACACGGGACAAGGTTACATGCTAGAGGGAGGCATTGTGGAGCCTGATGGCAGTCAGCCCGAAAAGAATAACGTTTCCCAGAACACCTTGGTCAAATGAACTCACTGTACCCACCTGAATCAATATTCAGATGCTGTATATAATAGAAAAAAATTCATTCTAAATCCTGAGGCATGGCTTATACACATTTAACACTGCATCACATGTCACACCTGCATTTCCACTCCTCTTTAAATCCACCTCTGTTATTGATCCTAAAGAGGCCTCTTGATGGAGTGGAAATAACCAGATTGCTGGTCTTTTTCAAATAAAACTTGCCACCTAGTACATTACATAAAATTATTACTGCAAATGAATGAATGAATGAATGAGACCCTATACACTCACAAAACAAAAACGTTGTTACGCATTCCTAAAGTAGAGTGATCAAGAGGAAGGTGGGAATATAATTAAGCCATGACTTCTGACTTATTTATAACCTGACAACAATTGCTACAATGTGTAAGTAATCCTCTCTTTCTCTCTCTCTCTCTCTCTCTCTCTCTCTCTCACACACACACACACACACACAAACAGACACACACAGAAAGTGATACTCTTCATTTGTCTTTCTTGCTCATCCTCCCTCAGAGACTGATGGTATTAATAATTTCACCCCTGTGAAGTCCAAACTTTTAATGATTTTCAGCTTGGCAAGGCATCACAAGTAATAGATAGGGCTTCACTAGCAATCTTTAATGATTAAATTTGTCAGAAGGAAAAATTTTCTTTTTTTGCAAGGGAAAAAAGAGTAAAACATGTGCAATTATGAGAAATCCCCACTCTGTCACAGTCATCTGTTCTAATCATTACAATAATGATTTACCCCTCTGTTCGTGACCCTTTTCTTTTTATCTCTTTGTTAGGTTTGATTTATATAATTTCACCAGAATTAATGAATCATTGAAATGTCTCAAATATAGATAACCTTTTGTTAAAGTTTGATGGATATAACAGGTGTCTCTACAGTTCACTGCCTGTCTAAACCTCACCTGATTCATCAGAACAAATCCCTGTTTCCCTGTCTGGATATCACTGTAAAGATAAACATTCAATGAATACTGTGAATTCATGAGTTTGGCAAATGGCCCAGGATTTGTGATGAATTCATCTAATTAAGGGCTATTACTTATCAGATGGCTCAGAGTGCAACATTAATCATACTTAAAAAACTGCAAAGGGGTGTAAATTTGGTCTTGCTCTTAGGAATATGAATAAAAGCGAGTTATCAAGCGATCAGACATGAGAGCACTCACATCTTGAGTGTTGGCCAAGTAGTTAAGAGTGACCACAATTACAACAGGAATAGTGTATCATCAACTTTGCTGAGTTTGATAGATGTTTCCAGTTAGATGAGAATACTTTCCTCATCAAGGATGTAATTTTACCATGAATAACCGCATCAAGCTTTGCATACAAAATGAAAACCACTGAAACTGTCCTATAATCATTGTTAATAATTTGCCTGCTTGATAATTTGCCTGCTTTGATCTTAATTTTGGTTCGTCACCTAATATCTGTTTCGTAATAACCTTATAGGTCCAAATAGTTAATTTAGTTGTCACAATTTTGTGAAACTGTCCACTGAGCATCCACAGATTGTACAGTATATCCATACAAAAACTAGGACCATCATTACAGCTTTCCTTTTATAGCTTCCTATTATGATAAGGCAAGAAGGAGACTTACTCAGATGAATCCTGACACGTTGCTCCGAGTATGTGTAGGAACTGTGAACTGTGGGAGTTGCGAGTATTTTTAATCATGAGCAAGTTCCAATTGTTGTCTCTCTGAATAATTCTGCTTCATCTGATTCCAGCTGTTTGAGATCTTGAAGTCGAGAGGGGAAGAGAGTGTGACAGCTGTGGTACCTCCAGAGAAATGCTTTCAATGTCACATGGGCTGACAGTAATTTTATGTATGTTTAACAGTCCATTATTCTGTTAAAATACCACAATGTCACATTAACCCCCTGTTTACTTAGTGTTTTCCCCAGCATCTCCTCAACATCCACCCACCCTGGTCACACATCTTGATCATTTCTTAATCTTCTTAATCTTCTATAACTGTATAATCCCACTATCTTGTGTCACCCAGAGGTAGGATGAGTTCCGTTTTGAGTCTGGCTGCTCTGGAGGTTTCTTCCTCATGTCATCTCAGGGAGGTTTTCTTTGCCACTGTTGCTTCTGGCTTACTCATTAGTGATCTACTGTTAAAATTTGCTATAAAAATTTTATTTAATTTAATCATTATTGCCATCTAGGTGTAATTTGTTTATTTCTCAGCTCCCAGTAATTTTTAGTATATTCTGATTTTCACCCAACCAGTGAATTTGTATCTGACTATGTGACTCTAGGTGGTATGGTGTTGCCGCAGGTAGTGTTGCCGCTTCACAGTTCCAGGGTCCCAAGTTTGATCCTAAGCTAGGGTTACTGTCTGTGTGGAGTTCTCCCTGTGTCCATATGGGCTTACTCCAGGTTCTCTGATTTCCTCCCAAAAACATGCTGTTAGGTGGATTGCCTACTCTTAATTGCCCTTAGGTGCAAATAAGTGTGCAGATGTCAGTGTGCATGGTACCCTGCAATAGACTGGCACCCCATCCAGGGTGTATTCCCACATCATGCCCAGTATTCATAAGATAGGCTCTGGATCCACCATGACCCTGACCAGGAAGATGAATGAATGTGACCCCTGTCTATGCGTTCTTTGATTATTGGTTGTTGGATGGCATTTGCTCATGTTTGGCTCCTGAATTTTATAATCAGTGTGTTCCTAACATACTATGTGGGCTGCTTTTTTTTTTTTTTGCATTACTGTCTTTCGCTTAAATGTTTTGGTGCCAAATGTACTACCTGAACAGCAGCACTGAACAGCTCAATTAATTAATGACTGATTCAACTCCTGAAGGACTCACTAATTAGCTAATCAGAGTTGGGAAACACTAACCTGCACAGTGCTGAGGCCCTGCAGACCAAAAATTTATGCCCCTGTCTTAGAACTAAGGTCCTAAAACTTCCTGATCCCACATGCGTCACTTCTGACCATTTGGTCGATAGCTGAATTATGTTTTTGAGGAAAAACTCAATGTGAACAAATGACCCGTTGCCATTTGGCCACCTACTTAACATTTTCTTTCCCTCTGGGAAAGAAACACTCTAGCATTTTCTCTCTGTTTCTTTAATTAGCAGAAAAAGCCAAACTAACAGTGTCAGTGCAGATAAAATGAACAGAATACATGACATTAAATTGAAAGGTCATGGGTAGCTGATTGCTTCCAGCTGGCTTGTTCTTTTTAACATGAAATAAGTAGGAATGCATAGTAGGATCCATGTCACATCATGGAGTAGAAGATTCCATCAGGTGTAATGAACCCTCATTAGAGTAGTGTATCCAGACACCCTCTTTAGATATATACTGTGTCGTGCATGAAGAGAATGAAAGGGTGATGATGATGATGATGATGATGATGATGGACCTTATGTAACATTGTGTGAGGCTAGTATTTGTAAGACAGGAAATGGCACTCCAGTGTTTGATGCACTAGATGTAATAGCAGTAGCAGGTATTGTTCATACTGTGGTGTTCAGAATTGTTTTTCTACCAAGAGAACATTGATTCACCTAAATTGCAGTATAATGAGCTACTAAAACTCTGAAATTCCTCATAATTAGATATCAATTCACTTCAAAGTAAAGTCTATTTCAAATTTCTTGAAGTTGTTTGGCTCCATTAAACCTTCACTATTTTGTAGATTAAATACAATGCAAATGGTGTCTCCATTATATTGTAAAAGAGTACTAACACAGAGATTAGTTAGATTATTTTAGTTTTGTGTAACAGAAATCTGGTTTATATCAAAAGGCAAACCAGAATAACATGGAAGAACAGAAGGTCCAAGTCACATCAATTAACAACTGACATACCCCGAGTATTTGTATTATTAGCTGTCACCTCCTCTCACTGTACACTATCGTGTTGGGATCTTTCATAAAATCTCATGACTCATAACACTGCTAATTTTATGACTCTTATTTTTACATGTCCTTCTCTCCAGAGGACTCCTGGCACTTCTTATTGGTGCAATTAACAATGTGTACCAACTTGATGCAGAAACAACCTCAGTTTTCTGCCTCTGAGTATGTAAATATGTACTTTCTTTTTCCACATTTTTAGAGGTTTCATAGTTACCAATATTGATTTTGAATATGAATCAAGTTGCACTTTGACTTACTCCAACACTTGTCTTTTGCTGTAGCTCTCATTGTTCTTCCTAAAACTATCTTGCACTGTATTGTCTATTGTTGGAAAATCACTTCTACTCTTCTATAGCAGTTATATGACTATCAACTACTATAAAAGATGCTTGATTAATCACTTTGGATAAAAGTGTTTGCCAAATAATGTGCTTCTATGTCTTCTAAATACTAGTCTCCTCATTCACTTCTAGCTTGCTTTCTGGTTTTATATACACACACACACACACACACACACACATATATATATATATATATATATATATATATATATATATATATATATGTATGTATATTTGCTTGTGTTTGCCTTGACTACCTGTGAACCAACCATTGCCTGCATGATTTCATTGAAATTCCTTTGAATAATCATCATGCAAATGGGTCCCATCTCTGTCTCTGAGCCTCTGTCATTACAATGTGAATAGCATCCATCATTCATTCATCTGGATTGGACCCAGTCTATTGCAGGGTACCATACACACACACTCTCATTCACACTCTCATTCAGTCCTAGGGCAACTTAGCAGCGCCAATCCACTTAGCGGCATGTTATTAGGAGGTGGGTGGAAACCAGACAAGGACACAAGAAAAACTCCACACTCCACACAGGCAGTAACATGGCAGTAACTCAGGATTTAACCATGGATCCTGGAGCTGCAAGGCAAAAATGCTACCTATATGAATAGTAATGATAATGTCAATGTAAATACAAATGTATGCAGTATATGACCTTATATAAAAAAGTAATATATTATCATTATGTGTTACAGAGCAAATAAATAGAGAGGAGCTACAATGACCTCCTGTGACTTCACTGCTTGCTGCTTTAGAAATTACACAAATGCATTCACTTTTCAGTCACTGCATTCTTCAAAATGGGCAGTCTTTAGAGAAATCTATATTAAAATACAAATGAAGAGCTAGGCCATGTTTTCTATGTTGTCTGTGCTTAGAATCTGCTGCATTCTTCAAAATGAGCAGTCATTAATTAAATCTATATTATAATACAAATGAACAGGTCATGATGTTTATGTTGTCTGTGCTTTCAGATTATTGATAAGATTTACTTTAGACATCTAAGTGGTGGTTTCTCTGACTTGTAGCACTTAACTTGAATAGGCAGCTAGGCTGTGTCCAGCTCTGCATTAATCTGGCTCAGGTTGTTCCATACATAAATTATATAATTTAATCTGTTAAGTCCAGATGGTGACAGAACAGAGTCACTAATTTGCCCATATGGTAAATCAAGCGTATGGTGGAATTGCAGGTCAGTTTCACTGATAAGCTCAAGCTCTCCAAACACTACTTAATTCCTCCTAGTATGTAAAACAAATACATGCTTAGACAGACCCCCTTTTTTAGACATGCATGAACAACTGGGAAGCATTTATCCTGGCCCGCTGTCTAGACAAAACCATGCACAAGACTCAGATTCACACGATCCTTGTTAACAGTAAAATGCATAGATTTGCCTGTATAAAGAGTTTCATACTTGTAAATGTAAATGTCAAGTGTCATAAGTGTGCCTTCTTCCATGACTGCACCCAGGAGGGGAAAAAAAAAGTCTTTTCAGAATTTTACCAGGAATGGCAGTTAAGAGCTTAAGCACAGCAGCTGGTGATTTTAGTGTATAAATGCTTCTGACCCTCCATTACCACTGTCAGAGTTGGTAATCATGCAGCCATGAACAATAATAGCAAGGAACCTGAGCAAAATGTAATCACCTGTAAAGTAATAAGTTAGGTTATCCACATACACCATGAGGAAATCAGCACATCACTGAAAATGGATGTACGACTAGTGGCTACATGAAATGAAATGGCTACATGATGCCTCAAATTCAGAACAAAATTAAAAAACAATAAATTAAAAGCAATCATTGTTCTGTAGAGCAAGTAGTGCCTTGATGTAACCACCGGCAATTACATAAATGAAAATGCAGGGAGTGTTTTTAAAGTATTATTATTATTATTATTATTATTATTATTATTATTATTATTATCATTGATGTTGTTATTATTATCACTGCTGTGTTTCAATAAAGTCGATTTCTATCAAACATACAGTATGTACTTACATGAACAAATTAACATATAATTATTATAACAATTATTATTTAATGTAAGCTAGCACAATGTAGTTAACATTAATTATCTGACCCTGTTGCTTGAATAGACAGCGGCTTGGTTATTTAGCATATGATGTTACAGTTCTTAATCCTTAATCCTTCACATTTGCACTTTAACACTTCCCAAAGTTGGAATCAGGTATGTGTGCATTCACATGTTGGCACATGGCAAACCTACAGCAGTGGTGATGTGAACCAGCTGTGGAGTGTGTAAAGTGTAGAATCGAAGTTACAACTATAAAAAGGCTACAATAGCATCATCAATTCCCATCAAACCTGCTGTCAGAATTGTGTACATGCACTTGAAGTCCTAGCTATAACTATACCAGACAACATTCACTATATTAGGGAAATTGTATGTATGTGTAGGAATGACGCATCTTATAGAAGAAGAGTATGCACTCCATGGTTAGTGATGATTAATTGCTTTTGGCAGTGCTGCTGTCTTTTGTAGAGACAATATGCCTCCCACACCTTCACCACAAGTTTTTGTAATGACACATGGCAGGATCCTAGTGATTGGTCATGATGGCAAGTAGCAGCAATGGCAATAGCAATGGCTGTGGAAAAACTTTATACTAAATATTTTTTGCATCTAATTTGTGCAATTATTGTATATTTAACATTGTGCATAAGCTTACTTGCACAGTAATGAGCCGTTCATGGAATTTTGCAACTGTTCATCATCAGTGTTCATCATAATTGTGGATAAGGGAAATTTTTGTGAAGAATATGAATGCATATCTAAATGTGAGTCTGCAAACTTTTTGTGTTGTCAGTAAGTAGTTAAATTTCATAGACTGTAACTATACTATGAAATATATGTAATTTACTATATATATTATATAATTATGTGATGCAATTCGATAAAATTATTGTGCCATATAAACATTCTGAAACAAGTATTCTGACCAATCATCTGAATTACATTTTTTTTTCACTCTTTTTTTTTTTTTTTAAACCCTTTAAAATGTATTAGGACATTATAATGTGCTTGACTCATATGTGGAAAATCGTGCTGCAGTTGGCTGTCTCAAATGCATGCTGCCTTATAGAAATAAACCTGCCAACCCTTGTGGATCTGTTCATCACTAAAGCCAGGAAGCAAGCTGGAAAAATCATCACCACCACATATTTGAACTCTTTCCCTCCAGCAGGTGCAGATCAATGTGTAACTAGACCACCAGCTTCTGGTTTCATAGCATTCCATTTTTTCCAAAAGCCATGAAGCTGATGAATGTTCAATCCTTCCATGCATATGATAACTATGCTACTGTGATCAATGTGTAACAAAGTGCAATAACTTGTATTTACTGTGCAACCTCTCCTGTTTGTAACAACTGTGAGTGTATAAACACTATTATTTTCATAATTGTCCTGTAACACCTTAGTACAGAGTCACATATTGACATTAATTCTTGACTGATAAGTAGTGAATAGAGCAGTTATCTGGCAATATAACAGCTTATTATTTTTTTATTTTAGATTGCATAGTTATATTAGTTATATAGTTATAATGTATAGTTAGATTACATTGTAGGTGTTCCCTGCTTCTCCTTAATAACTACTTAATAAACTGCTAATGTTGTTGAACTGCTGTATTCACTACATTTATGCACATCAACTGGCTATAAATGTTTTCATTTACCATTTATTATTTAATATTTGACACTCTATACCGACATGCTAGTCAACCACTTTACGATGATATGATTTCTTTTTTTTTTTGTGCAACCCCGTTTGTATCAAATTTATGTTAAAGTATACTTTTAGTGTCATGCTAATACACAGCTTAAATTATTAATTCCCATTAGTTAACCATCTTTTTTTTATTTCAACAACATACATAAATAAGTTTTCAGGTGCTGCCACCACAGTATGTACCTCCTGTACTCCCTACATCCTAGTGAGATTTGTTTATACACACAAACAATAGCCATAACTGGACATTAGGCCATCGACAGGAAGATAAATCAGCCAAAGAAAGACTAAGCTGAGGTCTAAAGGCCAGTAATGATGATGAAGCAGCAGAGAGCAGTGGAAGTTTTGTATAGTGTCAGTTATGATAATTGTGTGGCAGCACTAAAAATAAAACAAACAGGACCTGTCTGTATATGAATACGTGTGTGTGTTACTCTAGGCTATTGAATATATCATCAAATGGAATAAAGAGAACAAAAAATGTATAGAAGAAGACTAATACATCGCAGTTCTTTCCTCAATATGTTCAATGTGGTGGTGTAAAAGAGCTATAAGAGCTAATCCTTTCAAGAAAGTGTGTCCTTGAAACCTTTCTCTTCAAATATTTTGGCCTGTTGTCTTTGCTAAACTGGGAAATTTTAATAAAGGTAGTTCTACCTATATCTGAACTTCATTAATACCATTTAAGGCAATGAATGAAATTAAAACCCAAACAAGGGGCTGATATCGATTTATTCTTAATACTAGATCTTATCCAAGCATTTCTCTTTATTTTAGCTCGCTCATTTATATTGTAGTATGTGCATTTAAAAAATCTAACTATTATAACTGTTCAGTGTCTGGGGTATGTGAAATTGACACTCCAGAGTAGTTGGTGACCTTGAGGAGAAAATGAGGAGACCTTGAAGAGAAAAATAAACATTAAACACAATTGCTCTAATATTCCATTCAAATAATTGCACAAAAATGTAAAGTACAACATTGTGTTTATTTACCAGTCTTTGGCCAAAAATTATTTTGCAAACACGTGCAGTATATACATTTGTCACCCATCACTACAGGGGAAAAAACAAAGCGCTCCCAATACAGATACAGTATTGAGCAAAGGTCTTAGCCACCCTATTTTTTTTAGTACAAAATTTGTTAGATTTTTATGTTATGACTTCTACATTATTGATTCCGAACATTAGTTTTTCAGCACAAAATTAAATGCTACAGAAAAATGTTTGTATGTCAGTAAGGAAAGTAGCATATTATGTAAGAGACCACTTTTCAGACAAAAAAAGGTCTCCAGTAAACTGTGTCTGGTTCTGCAAGATACTCGGTAAAACGTACCAGCTAATTTCCTTATAAAACTGCACAAATTTTACCTGAGACTATTTATTTTACTATTTACTAGTCTTTTGCTTTTTTTTTTAAAGCAAAGGGTTGTCACACCAAATACTGACTTTGTAGAAACATTTAATTTCATTATTTTTGAAGGCATCTTTCCTGTATAGCATTTCTTTGCATGTTCCTAAGATATTTGCACAGTATTGTACTTGATGACCTCCACAAGTCAAATAATGATTAAACTACAAATAAATACATTAAAAGCAGGTAAAAAAAAATACCATTAGATCCAAAATCTGGTTGCTGAAGATAGTAGGGTAAGAATAATTTTAAAATCATTATTTTTGAAGTGTGCCAATAATTCTGGAGTTGACTGTATCTTTTGTGGCATAATTTTACAGTCTTTGCAGTACATTTTCTATTTTTAAATTTCACTTTAGTACATACCTAAGTGCTCCAAGTCTCCATTTATATCACACCCCAAATCTCACTTTTTAAAAAGAATGTAATGCAGAGTTATTTGCATTTCTCAGATTTAGCATATTCCTGTCTCCAAACCAGCAGTTCCATTTTAATGACCCTGTTATGCATGTTTCACAAGATAGACAGCAGTAATAAATGATACAGCCCCTGTGATAATTATACAGTGCAATTCATTTGTCTTAACACTGGACAGAATTGGCACAGGCACACAGCCACACAAGAGAAATGTATTCTCTTGTTTCAGATGATTTCCCTTTTTTTCTCAAAAGGAATACATTTTGCCAAAAATCAATGTGTATCAACTGCTTTCATACACGTGTCGTTATTGATTTAGGTGTTTGCAGCAAAATGAAGGGAATGAGGACATTTAAATGTGACAAGTAATGTGCTGAGAAACTCATCTATGTGTGATTCCTTCCTCTCTATACATAATATAAACACAAACACATGCACACACACACAAATTCAAATAGCCATGATGACTGTAGCTCGCTGTTCCTCCACTAGCTGAATCATTACCATAATGCCAGGGCTTCATGCCAGAACAGCAGAGAAGACCTTCCTCAGACTTGATGTAACAAATGGGTCAAAGGGTTTTTAAATTGTGTGCAACCGTGCCATTGCTATTCTGCATTGCAGCCATGCACGGGTCTGACAGCAAATTCTAATTAATGGAAATCGGATGCTCGAAATGAACTCCCACCACTTAACACAGAAAGACTTTAAACCTGATTTATTAGGCTACAATAATCCCTTGTCATGCGGCTCTTGCTAGGCCTGCACAGTCACAGCTGTAGCATTAGGTAAGCAGAAGTGGAAGTTAAATTGGGACTGCAGTTACAATGCTTGACTTGTCTTCTGATTTTTAGCAGCCTCTAGCTGTTATTTATATATATTTTCCCTTCAGAAAAGTTTTCCATTGTAACCAATATGTGCCTACTCAGAGGCACAAAAGAATTTCCCATTACTCAGTAGGAGGTGATGGCTTTGCTTCCTCACAGATTGAGGGTCCCTGGTTTGATCCTGAGATCAACTTACTGTCTGTGCCGACTTTGTGCCCCCTATGTCTGCGTAGGTTTCCACTGACCTCCCAAAAACATGCAGGCAGGTGGATTGTCTATGCTGAATTGCCTCTAGGTGTGTGTGTTCATGGTGCCCCAGCCAGGGTGTAATCCCACCTAACACCCATTTTTCCTAAGAAAGTCTCCTGGTTCACAAGGCTAAAGCAGTTTATGAAGTTCTGAATCGGGATATTATTTCAATTGTAAAAATCAATGGAATCAGTTCAATACATGTTAAAAGTTTGCAATTTTGCCATGGTTTCAGTGAAAGCAGACAGTGTGAAACACAGTGAGAAACACAATGAACGTTTATGCTTATTTGGACAAGTCACTCAGCGGGAAATGCGTAATGAGGTATGAAATACTTTCCTTGCTTGATTGGGTAATGAGGTATTTAAATGCAAACCACATTCTCTGCATGGCTAAGTTGAAGGTGGACAAAAGTCCAACACGTTAAAAGAAGGGAACCAACAAGATTTGGGAAGCTGGAAAAATTAGAAAACTAGTCATGCCTCCCAAGTAGACTATTCTCAATAAAGCTTAAGAGAAAATGAAGCAGGATTATCTTGCTGCTGCTCCTGTGTCTTTTATGAACAACAAGATGGGTTTCTTTAAAACATCTGTGCTATATCTGAAGTACTTTGTTTACACATTTCCAGCATCAGTGTGAGAGTCCATGGAGACACAAAGGCTCAGTTATATGACAGAACACTCACTCCTCACTTGGAAATAATTCAACAAAGAGCATCCTTGTTATGTGCTTATATAAGTGCCCACAAATATGTTTACAATGCATTTAACTTTAAACCTGAGAAAAATAAATTGTCTGTGATGCTGAGATTTATTCAGACTTTCAATGACAGCCTCCACAGGGGTGGACCCAGTCATGGAAACATGCCAACAGCATATTTTAAAGTTGTTTATACCTCTATTTAAGATGCCTGTTACCTTTATGTTTCTAAAGCAATATAAGCAATCTATTTAACTGAGAACATGTGGTTGTTCATACTGCAGGTGTCCCTGTCCCAGGCACAGCCATCTGGTTCACTACTTCAATACATATACAGTACACATCACAAACCTCTGCTCATTGTGATCTGTTGCCCCTAGCACATCACTCTTGAAGTTACCAAGCCAGTATCTTTCAGTGCATGCTATTCTAGTTTTGACATTGATTGTTTAAGTTATCGAGTTTGCTTTGTCTGGTCTAGTCCATTTGTTGATCTTTTTTGATTTGTTGATTTGTTTTTGACTTTGTCTCTGCCCTTTGGATTTGTCTGCTTTGCCAATAAGCCTGCATTTGCATCCAAACCCCTGTCTGCTCGTGGCACATCGTACAACTACTAGATTGTATTGTTGTTGTTCATGTTGATTTTCATTGTCTACCATTTTGTTAAGACTCCATGTTCATACCATTACATTAGGTCTGTGTTTCAGTTTATGTGCAATATATGATAGCTACTAACTAGCAAGACTCATGTGTCAATATCATTTTTTTAGTTGAAATTTTGAAAGAACAAGTCATGTTCATTTATAACAGCCAGATTATGTCACTTTTTGTAAGCTGAAATTTCATAAAAGAAAACATTTAAGATGTTTAACTTTATCATGGATGGCACAGTGGCACATTGGGTAGCAGTCCCCAGTTTAATCCTGAGCTTGAGATATTGTCTGTGTGGAGTTTTGCATATCTTCCTCATGTCCAAGTGAGTTCTCCAGTTTCCTCCCACCTCCCAAAAACATGGCAGTAAATGACTTGCCGACTCTAAATCACCCTTAGTTGTGAATGTGGATGTCCCATCCAGGGATGAGCACCAGCTGCACCACAACCCTGACAAGGACAAAACATTTCCATGTCTCATTTTAAGACTTACACTTTACAAGCAGTCTACAGGACATGTACCCTCTTTGTACAAACATACAAACAGACATCATAAATCAGCTATCATAAATACTGCTTTTGGCATTGCTGATGTAACATAGTCAAGTGAAAAATCTGTGTATTATAACACTTTCCAGGCGGATTTAAATGATCATGTTACAACAATCAAATCTGTCGGTGTACTTCTGATATTATTATTAAAATTACTTAATGAAATTTTTTTTTTCAACTGGTTCATTGTTGTGGAAGTACTTCATCAGTCCATTACTGTGATATTTTTAGCAACAAATTAGAGATGTTTGTTGATGTTGAAAACTAAATTCACACTAATTTATAGCAGTTTCATGTTTTTCTCATAGACTTTCACAAAAATTTAAACTATAATCATACTCATAATAACATATAGGTCAGATATATGTCATAGAAAATATGTGAAATTTATTAAGGGTTTGAGATAATATGCATAACTATGTTGTTACAGTGTAATGATTTTCAGTATCAAACCCTTTACAGTTGACGCTGATATTACCAAATACAGGAGAAATTGCAGAGCACATTTTGGCAGTCCTGACATTTTTAAGCTCACTATAATCTAAAAATAGTTTAAAATATGAACACAGTGAAAATAAAAACACACGAAAATCACTTATTCTTCATGTTGTCCTTCCTTTTACAGTGGTGTGAGAGAGGAACGCAGTAGATATGAGAAATTTTCCCCGGAATAGCAGTGAGAACTAAAATGATAAAATGCCCACTGGCATAGTTTGTCTTGCTCGACAGAAGCTGTAGATTCAGCGCTTTTTCTTTTTTTTTTTGACCTAACAGACTCATGGGCTCATGTTCTTGCTCTCAGGAGTCATATAGGTCAAAGCCATTATTTCTTGCTTTAATTCAGGGGAAATACTTACATATTTCTCATGTGGCAACAACTTTTCTGTTATCAAAAGCTTACTGTCTGCAACTGGTGATTTTAGCCACCAGTTTGGTCTACTAGTGTAATCTCTTAAAACAATTAGGAAGATTTGTCATGAGTTGGCTTCCTGCCTACACCAGCCCTCCAGTGAAGAATACAAATTTCAGGTCAACACTTATAATTCCTTTCTTTCTATCCTGTGCAATGTTTGTGAAGGATATCCGATTGTTATGACTTATTGACGTACCACCACCACTTCTTGCATCCTAATGAGTTTAAGTTGCAGAGTGATGTTCATCAAGATGGATTTAAACCTCAGTCAGTCAATCAAAAACTCTACTCTATACTCATAAGCGGCCAAGCGTTATTTCTTCAGATATCTTGGGAAATTGCTTGAGTGAGTGCACTTGTGCCTCAAGGGACAGAAAAAAACAATGTTGTGAGTTTCAGCGAGCTGCGATATTGGTGAGAAAACATTGAGTCAATGCATACACACGATGGCCTGGGAAGTCAAGCTGCAATAGCAACATGATTGAGTGTATGGAAGAGAGAAACATGCCATTTTTCAATCTCAAGGACCTCAGAACTTTCACCTCCCCTACTTTTCCCTCTTTAACTTTTGAAATTTTCCATATGAACTTTTGTTACCCCATAGAGTATAGGTAATCAAAGTACAGTCAAAGTAAAAGATTTTGCACCCTTCTGCTTATCCACATTTGTGCTCAAGGTTTAGACAAATTGTACTAAATCCCTGCATTTTTATTTTATTCTCTTTCAGAACATTTTTTAGAATATCACACTTCTGATCACTATGATTAATCCAACAACATGTCTAAGCACAAGTGCATGAAAAGGCCTTTAGAACTGTAGGTATAAAGACTGAATGTTCATTATAATCTAGGTCAATTATGAAGGTTAACATCATTATGATTTTTGAAATGTGTTTCTTCATGATTCATATGCTATTGTGTGATATTAAAGATAATGAAATTTGTGCTGCATCTGAATACAGATTTGCATAATATGTATTGTATTTTCACTCCATTTTCTTTTGTAGTCTTTGTAAATACATTATCTTATTTAGGATGAATGAAGTCTATTGCTGTATGTACTCTGCTCTAATCTGTGAAGATGGCAGCTGGTTGTATTAGAGCAAAGTGGTGGTTTAGTGACTCTAAATTGCCACTAGATGTGAATGAGTGTGTAAATCTGTGTGCAAGTGATCTTGGGATAGGCTTTAGATCCACTGTGACCCTGACCAGGACAGGGCTTACTGAAGATGAATGAATGACTGTTGGTGAACATTCTGTATTTGCCTGGTTGGGCAAGGTCTTATTTGAATTTATTAAAGTTAGGGTTAGGTGCAGGGCAGTACCTTATCTTACAACTTCATCCATATGAAACAGAACAAACTCTAACCATGTCACCCTCACTACTTTGCATCCCTAAGAATTTCTCATGAAATCAGGGTGGCGCCTCTAAATGTGGGTAATATCACATTATTCATTCATACAGTACTTTGCTAAAGTGTTAGGCACATGAAAAGAATTTTTATAAAGTAAACATGCTTTTGAAAATAGTGAAATGTCTGAAATTTTTTTTTTAAATACTATACATGGTATAGGCTTAGTGGTTAGCACATTTGCCTCGCACCTCCAGGGTTGGGGGCTGAATTCCTGCCTCCGCTCTGTGTGTGTGTGTGTGTGTGTGTGTGTGTGTGTGTGTGTGTGTGTGTGTGTGTGTGT
>CM040975.1:7047448-7057572 GCA_022985145.1 Pangasius djambal
TTCTTCTTCTTCTTCTTCTTCTTCTTCTTCTTCTTCTTCTTCTTCTCCAATCAGGACAAATTATTTGTGTGTATAGACAAAATTTGCATTTATGCTTTTAATCCAGTACTTGACTCAAAGCCTATGCTACTCTGAAAAGTAAAACAGTGTCTCCTTTATTTTCTCTCTCTTGAAGTTAATGACACAAAAAACGCAGCTTGTCATTTTACCAAGAAACCAGAAAGTGTAGATTCCTCTGTCCTGAAGACTTTTTTGTGCTGGGAAAATTTACAAAGCACAATGACTATTACATAAACAATAAATTAAAAAACTTGTTGTGTTGTCGAACAACATTAGTCTGCTTATTATTAGGCTGAGGTTATGAGGAAAGTCCACATTACAAGCCCTTGTATTTGAGCTGTTACTATAGAAATAATAATGCATTAGAACGAGTGCATTAATAGAAACCTATTGATTATGTTACAGCTAGAACTACTGTCTGAGCCGTGCGGTTATATACTGCATAATAAATTTACAACTTCTGACCAATCAGTGAGACATCTTCAACCTCTCACAATGCAGACAATTTGCTGTGAAAATTGTATTGCCATGCTCACCCGTGATAACCTGACCAAATGAAGGCCAAACTCCTTAGCTACACTGAAAAAGTAGTAGATTCAGTAAGTGGCAGACATGAGCTCTAGTGTTTCATCCAGGCACAGAAACATATCAGGAATCTATCAGCGAGAGTGACACCAAACCCTCCCCTTGATGGAACCACACCATAACAACAAGCTGTCTTTGCAGAAAAAAACATGACAGGCACAAAATATCAAATGCCAGTTATAGTTGGGACAAGAAGGCAAATGAGTGACATTTCATTCACCTTAGTCTAGAGTGCAATACGAAAAAGGAAAAGAAAAAGAAATTGACCCGAATGTTGAATGGTCTGTAGTACATTGATGGAAAGAAATTGAAATGCACTCATATAACATCAAATTCCAAGTATGAAAAAAAGGTATGTGTTTTATATCAAAAAATAAGGGTGCAGATATTTTGGGGGGAAGCGTAGTTCAATTGTGGTTTGACACATCCATGTTTGCATGCTGTCACTGGACTGAGAGCTGAAGTAATGAGCCGCTGCTATTGTGATGCTGTTAAAATGGGCTTTATTCAGCTTGTAAGGTCAACTAAAAATACTGAAGCAAAGTTTCACTTTTCAAAAAAACTTTCTTTTTATTGATCCTTTCTACCGGAAACTTTTCATTTACAAAACATTTGATTTCGATTCAATCAAAGCTGGTAATGAATTTTGGAAAGTGTAGACAATAGTAATGTTTCATTATACAGTTCAAAGCACTGAATGGTTTCTGTAATTATAAAATTCCTTTTAATCATAATGGTAATGATCTAGATAACAGCATTTCATTATGTCTTAACACCCCTACCCTCAAAAATAAAACACAAACACACACAAGAAATAGGTCTCAATTTATTTAATAGGCAAGGGGAAAGTACTGCAGAATACCATCACTGTCAGTTTGGGGGAAAAAAGAAAAGAATGAAAAAATCAGTGTTTGATATGGCCTTAACATAATCGATAAAAGCTGGCAAGTATGAGAAGCTTGCGTTCTCTTCCACAAAGTGATGCATTGGGATGAAACAATAGATTAGGAATCCTCCTGTGAGTGTATAAACATAATGAATTCGTGTAGGCTTCAAAAAAGTTTGTCTAGGCAAAGGTGGCTTGCCACTGAATGATAGGAAATAATTGGACTGGGACTGCTGCTATGAGACTGAAGTGAAAAGGAAAGGGGAAAAAAGAACAGTGTGTTATAAAATCTATAAAGCAGTACTCTGATCTGCCGCAGAAGGAGATGGTCAGTAGGTGAAAATAATTGGAACATGGTCAGAGTGAAATTCATAAAGAGACTGAAATAATGAATAAAATGTAGAATATAATTGCATTAGCTGCAGGGCAGAATATCAATTGCCTTAAAGTCTAATTTGATAAGTCACTAATTAAGTTACCATCTAACTTTTCATAGGACCATTCCCTAGGTGATACGTCAGATACTTGGATCAAGTTTACAGGGGAAATTACTGATTTCTTCTAAATTAGCACAGACTGACAAAAGGGACCTGCACTATAAATAAGCAATCTATAGAAATTGCTTCAGTAATATTGTGATATAGACAGTGATATTATATATAAGAATATAAAACAATCAGTCACACTTAATGACAAAATTCATAGGTAGGGCTACATGACAACATCATAAGTTTGTTATTATCTTACACAAACCTACATAAACATTAAACGGCTTTTTCCAACAAACATTAGACATACATTTTTCTTGACCTAAGGTTGTGTTATGACTGTTTCCTGGATGACTTGCTGATTAAAATCAAAGCTTCTGGTGAATACATTGAACACATTGGGTGTGAGGCCAGAATAGACCTTGGATGGGACACCAATCCATTGCAGGGCACCACACACACACACACACACACACACACACACACACCCATTTGCACACCCATTCACTGCTAGGGCCAATTTAGCATAGTCAGTCCACCTACTAACATGTTTCTGGAAGGTGTGACAAAACCAGAGAACCTGGAAGAAATCCACATGAACACAGGGATAACAGGTGAAACTCTTCACAAAGCTTCAATTGGCATTACATTCTAACAGTATTCAGCTGGGAAAATGTGACAACCTTAAATCAACAAAAATCTGCCATTTAACTGATATGTGAATTTAATCAAAATTGACAAAAGCAGTCACAGTGGCTGTTACAGTTGTTGGGAAGGGCTTCTGGTAGTGCCATGGAGCTTGATGAATGCTGAATGGCATTTAAACAGTAACATTAAGACGTAATGTTTTACGAATACAACATCAAGAATGTTGTAGCACGGAAAGCTGAAGTGCTGCCCAAACAGATGCCATAAATAGCTAGCTAAATGCATCCAGGCATATAGGCAGCTCCACAGTAAGAACATGACCTAGCTATCTAGTGTTAGCTATCTATTTTTTTTATGTAGAGCTACAGAGGTTTGTTAATGCAATATAAATTATGCATGTTAGCTAAGTAGCAGGCTAAGCCTGTTAAATTTTTAATTAGCAAGGCAACTAAACTGATATAGTTATTTACCTGAGAGGAAATGAGCACTGCAAAAACGGAGCTCCTCTGTACAATTATCCCTCCTAACTGCCTGTGACGACAGCCATCTTCTGTTAGCTTGGAAAGGTGGCTGATTTGATAGTTATGCATTAAAAACAAACATGTTTATGAACACTATTCCAAGTCAGACACCCATCAACACAACATGCCATTTTATAAAACAAATTCTGGCTCTGCTCTTAAGAATGACTATAGTCTCCTGTTATATATTTATAACCAGGGGGCGTGGCTAACATCAGAGTGACATGTCACATTCAAGGGTCTATTCCCACCCCCAAAGTCTCAAAATTCATCTTGATTCATGAGCAAAGTGTAGCCAGAGCAAAGTGCGAGCATGGGTCACTGCTGACTGCATGCAAAATGGAAATACACTAGTACAGCAAAGCTTCTCTGTGCACTCAACTCACTGCCCCACGCTCGCAAATAACTATGTGTGCTCACAAATCACAACACCTCCCACTCTCTGTTAATAAGTATGCTTGCTAATATTGTTCTGCGCACTCAGCTTGGCCTCCCTCATGCTCTCTCTTAATGATACTCTTTAAATTCTGTAAATAAAGTGTTATGGAAACATTTCTGTGTTTTTTGCATAGTTCTCCTGCAGAAATGTCTGTATTTGTGAATATAACTATCTATTAAAAAATATCTTATCAACTGAAAATATGCTGAATGTAGCTAAAGCAAAATATTTCTCATTAAAGTTAAATGTGTTCTAATGGAAAGGTGTGATAAAAACAAAAGTAATATTAGTAATTTCAAGTAATTTCAGTCAGAATAATAATTAGAATCTCTTTATTTTGAAAAAGGATGTTACACATACGAGGATTTTGTCTTGGCGAGTGCACACGTATGATATGCAACATATTAAACACACAAGCACGTGGACTATTAACAAATATTCAAGAAAATAGACATTTAACTAAGGGAATTTTTAAATAAAAATAGAATAAAAGATTAGATATTAAGAAGCATTTGTGAAAGTAAATAAAAGATTAAGTGAAAATATACATGTAGGGTCTGATGAAGCAGAAATAAAATAACTATTGTTTACAGATTGTTACAGAATGATATGAACATTGTCCTGTAGTGCAGGGAAGCTGTTGGCGTATCTTGTTGTGCTGGCTTTGATGGCCCCGAGTCTTCTTTATCCACAGGGAAGTGGCAGGTAGAGGTGATGTCCGGGGTGAGAGGGGTCAGCTATAATCTTGCCAGTGTGCTTCATGACCCTGCTGCTGTAAATATCCTGAAGTGTTGGCAGACTACATCCGATGATCTTCTCTGCTGTCGTGATTATGCATTGGAGTTTGGCTTGCTCTTGTGAGGTGGAGGATCCAAACTAGATGGTTATAGAAGAAGTGAGGATGATCTCAGTGATCACTGTGTAGAACTGGATCTTCAGTGACTGTGGCAGGTTGAAATTATTCAGCTGCCTCAGAAAGAACATTGTCTGATGCGCTCCCTTGGCTATGGAGACCATGTTCCTCTCCCATTTCAGGTCCCTGGATATGGTGGAGCCAAGGAACTTGAGTGACTCCACAATGGAAACCACAGAGGCATTGATGTCGAGGGGAGGTGGGGGAGTTTCATCTGAAATCTACCACTATCTCCACAGTCTTTTGGGTATTCAGTACCAGGTGGTTGTGACTGCACCAGGGCATCAGCCACTCATCTTCTTTCCTGTAGGCAGATTCATCAACGTTGGTTATGAGGCCAACCATAGTGGTGTCATCCACAAACTTCGGGATCGTCACAGACAGTTCCTCGGAGACACAGTCATTGGTGTAGAGACTGAAAAGAAGGGGCGAGAGCACACAACCTTGTAGTACTCCAGTACTGATTCACAGTAATTCACAGTATTTTCACTTGACATAGTTTTTGATGCAGTTGTACTGTGTTCTATTAATATTGTGTTTTCCAATGGATATAAATGTCATTTTAAAAAGTCTTACTTATTTTCAAAGAATGAGAGCATTAATGCAATGATGGCAGTCAATGTAGACTTGTGCTCTATATGTAATGTAGTTCAGTGTGATCTTTAATGAGAATGTCATGCCTTGATTATCACAGAGAGCATTATAGATATAATTAGTTTATTTATGACAGGTAATAAGCAGAGTCACATTTTTTTTTCAACATTCAATTCACAAGAGTTTTAAATGGATAGTCAACAATGTGGGTCTGGGCTATGACTCACCACTTTTTGTCATATGAACATGGATTTATGTAATTGTCTATATAAAGTTCAAGGACTATTTAGCAGCCATTTTGAAGCTGTAACTCTTACGTGTAGATGGAAGCATGTGAATTCCCCCTAAGCATGAGTCTAATCCTGAGATGATTGTTCAGCTCCATTGATTTCTCTGACTAAGGATCCTCTCAGGCTCCTGAAAATTAATCATTTAGCTCTGTGGGAGAAGGTGAAATGATTGCAGTCCAATATAAACATCCATCAGGTCCCATAGTGCAGCCTAAAGGAGAATATAAGCAGTGTCTCTCCTATTTTCTCTATTCCTCTTAGCTTTGAAACCTGGACACCACACACTCTGAAAGGGCTCCTCAAATCATTGACCTTTCTTCTGTCTTTTCACACACAAGTGCCTGGGTTGGACCTGCAGGGCTGCCACTGCACAGATATTGGTTCTCTATGAATGGGTTTGAAACTCAGATGATGAATAAGATTGCAGCATTGTGCTGTCAGGATGCAGGGGTTTGCAGTGGAAAGACAAACTTTTGGAAAAAGCAGCTCTAGGTGCGACTGCTCAATGTTCAAAGAGCAGTTTCACTTTTACATTGGTTTGAGTCTAAATATCACTTATCAAGGTTCAAGGTTCAAGGTTCTTTATTTGTCACATACATATTACATTCATGTGATGTAATGTAGTGAAATGTTTTTCCTTAGTGCCTCGTCCCACAGTGCAACAATGATACATAAAAGAAACAGAATATAATAAAATAAAATCTAGTAGACTATATGTAAAAAAAGCTTAGCAGCCTTTAGAGGAATGAAATGTAGAATATGAATATGCATAAATTTAATATGTTTTAAAAAACATATATACAGAGCTGTAGTGTGCAAACATTTTTTTAAAACAATTATCAGAAAGATTACAAATTCTTATAAATTCTTATAAATTCTTTTTATTATTTTTATTTATTAGTATAATATTATTTATTATAAATAAATAAAATGA
The DNA here is from genome assembly GCA_022985145.1 of Pangasius djambal. Classification (NCBI taxonomy): domain Eukaryota; kingdom Metazoa; phylum Chordata; class Actinopteri; order Siluriformes; family Pangasiidae; genus Pangasius; species Pangasius djambal. The sequence continues at coordinate 7,053,807 of CM040975.1, forward strand.
AAAATTATTATTATTATTATTATGATTATTACTATGATTATTATGATTATTATTATTATTATTATTATTATTATTACACTACTACTACTACTACTACTAATAATAATAATAATAATAATAATAATAATAATAGGGGCTCCTAAGTGGTGCAAGAGAAAAGTGTTAGCCCTATCATCAGAAGACTGCAGAAGTTTGGAGCAAAATTGGCCATTCTCTCTGGATGGAAGTGGTGGCATTACTCTCTCACATCTGTCAATCATAGTAACACTAGGGAATCACGGGCATCTGTAAGCTCATGTGTGTGGAAGGGGACGGTTAGTGCTTTCCTCTAAGTGTGTTCACCACTATTGTCTATATACTTTTGTGTTTCAATTTCAGGTCATATAGAGTAGGACAAAGCATCTAGTGCAATCTTTTGTGTTGTCTTCATGAAAACCTGTCTCAGTCCAGGCCTTGTGATTGTTGTTCTGCCAAGTGTTTGTGTTTTCCTACTCTCTTGCAGAATGGGAATATAAATTCTTGTAAAAAGCGGTCATGCCGTTAACACTCTTTACGGAGAGTAAGCACATATATCTATCTGCCAAAAGGGAAGTAGATGGATTTGATACTCCTGGGGAAGTTTGCAGGTGTGAAGCAGAACTGGTCATATTTTGTTGTCCATGTGATAGTAGTGTAAATATTTAAGAGGAGTATTTATTTAATGAAGTATCTAGTGGAAAATTATCCGCTAAAATAACCAATTTCTAATTTGACTCAACCTGTGCTGTTGCTAAAAAAATGGAAGGACCTAGCCTCATTGTTAAAACATTGGAGACTCAATGGCAAACCCAATCATGTCTCAAGCCCAATCATTACTCATTTGTTGCTTGTGTGGTTAAAGTGTATTTTATCATTCCCTTGCTGATGAGGCTTGACCATGCTCCTCATCTCTCATTCCCATGAGCCACTCTGTTAACACCATACACCTGCAGCACATCTTATCCAGTGCCACAATAAAACCAAAAAAGACAGATGGAGGTGCTCAAGAAGCCTTCTGGAATCTGTGTGCTTATGCTAATGTTATCTGAGTATGTACTGATGTACATACTCAAATAACATTAAACAATAGCTGGAAACAAGACTGATTGAGGAATACACAGACTGAGAAAAACGTACCCTGAAGTGTTCATCCATATTTGCCCCATTTGCTTGAATCCAATGTCTTAGTGAAATGAATTAAAATAACTTTGTTTCGTAAAACATCGTTTGTTGAATATATTTGGCTTCTGAATCGCATTGAAACAAAGGTAAAAGGAAGTTTTAAATAAATAGTTTTAAAGACAACAAACAGCTCAGTATTTTTTGCCCCTAAAATATGATGGTGCCAAGCTTAACAATCTCATTATTGACAAATGAAGGTTGAGTGTATGCTTTCACTCATATTCCTCCTCAGCAATCTGTTGGTTTCTTCACAAAATAAGCCATATCTTTGCCTCATCAGGGAGAGCAGAGGGCAGGCAAACATGCATTTGCAGAATAAACTCTCCTAACTACACAAACATTGGGTTCATCTGGGTTTCTGCTAATAGCTTGCTTGCAAATAAAGGAGTTTATCGAAAAATGAGAGGCCTCTGATGTGGGCAAGGGAAAGACTTTTTCTGTCTTGGCAACGTCATTTGTGAGTCACTGCTCCTCTTTATGCATCTCACTCCTTTTCTCTCATTTGAGTCGGCCGTTCCTCCATTTACCAACCACGGATTTCTCTCACTTTCGCATGTTGGCTATTTTTTCTCTTTCATTGTCATTTTTCTTCTCTGTCACCCTTTTCATCATTCCCTGGCTCCTTCATGAACACATCTAAGCCTTCCAAGAGACCAACATATGGTGCAGGCTGCTAGCTGCATATAAAAAAGGAGAGTGCTCCCTGGTGAGAAGAGATTATTCAGGGCAGCTCAGGGCCACCCAAAGAAAAAAAAGTAAAACTTATTGTGGAACCACATACATATTAAAGCACCACAGGAACAGAGGAATATTAACGTACCAACTGCCAAGCGGGCATTTGGGAGCTCTTCAGGAATGACTACCCTAAGTAAGTCACTCTTTGTTTCAAAAATCAACGAGATTATGGCACCAAAAGCAAAACCAGAAGAGACATGCTGAAATATAGCATTGTTGACAGTCTGCACACCCCCACATTCAGTGAAATGCAGTTGTTTGCAGCTGTGTTCTCTCTCTCTCTCTCTCTCTCTCTCTCTCTGTCCAATGGAATAAATTCATATCAATTCTAGCAAATCTTGTTTCAGCATCAAAGCAACAATATGGTATGGAGATAGGCCTCTTTATGCATTGTACTGCTGCCACATGATTAGATGATTGGATAATTGCATAAATGAGCAGGTGTACAGGTGCTCCTAATAAAGTGTTTGGTGAGTATAACAATCCATGCTACACTTTGATTAAAAAAGCCAGACAATTTCAGAGAGCCAATTTCAGAGATATGGAAGGAAAAGCGTAATGCAATGTCTCTCTTTCATACACGAAACCTGTGTGAGCCATCTGTCAAAGGCAGCCGCTGATGAGGCTCTCCAGTTCTGGCCTGATCCGGTTTTGAATTATCGGGGGAATAGCTCTCAGTTTGCAACTGCTGCACTCGTTCACTAAAAGTTATCAATGGCAGACAGTAATGGAAAGATTTGAAAATGGACCATTTCTATGCAGTCCATATAATGCATTAATAATTCAGAGAATGCTTGATGCATTGGGTGTGAAAGCATTTATGTATCATGATAAATATTCAAGCTCATAAATGGACACTGCATCACAGAAAAGATGATTTAAGATATACAGTGTGTCAAGTGCACAGTGGAATGTGTAATGGATAAATGAGTTTAAAATGTACTTTACTCTGACTGAACAGCATAAGAACATTTTGCCAGAGAGAATGCCACTTATTCAAATGTAGCAAGTGTGCCATCTTTAATATTAAGTAGGATTATAATGAGAGAATGTAAACATGTGTCAGCAGATGTGCTCAGAGGAAGAGCTAAAGCAGGTAAGACGTTAGCGAGGGGCACAGAAGCCCAGCAGGTGCTGTTCTGAATCTGTCTAGGTTCCTCACAGTCACGCTCAAGAAAAACAAAACGGGCATTGCCATCCGCCCACTCTGACAGCCCCAAGATTCACACAGCCGACAATGTGAAAAGACCTCTATGGTTGCAGGGGTGCAAACACAGCTGGCTTAGCTTCTTACTGTTGCTCATCCATTGCACCACTGATCATTTTTACTTTGCCTTTGGGCAAATTCAATCTGGATTTCTTTATTCAGGAGTTCCTCTAGTTTTAGAATAAATGCCGTAAATTGCACTGAATACGAAATATTCTGCTATTTCACCTGTGAAAAAATCAGAAAGCAAAGCTATGGGGAGCTGGAGGGGAAAATTAAAACCTATTTGGTTATATTAGATTAAAAAAATAGATCATACTTGTTTAACAGATATGTCTATCATTGTAACATTACACGATTATAGTGGGAGACCATGTTTAATGTATTTTTCCCCAGTAGTTCCCAGGGTGATAGGGCTCCTGCTGATGTCAGCACCATTCTCGCAGACTAGTCCGTGTCTCCTCCAGTGTGGATAATGATCCCACTATATCTTTCTCAACCACCTGCCATGCAACACTAACAAGAGCTTCAACCCACCCAGAAAAAATATAATCACTTACCTCTGCAACAAGACTGTATTGACACTGAATTGGCACATACCTTTCTCAGCATCTTTACCAAACA
>CM040975.1:7060605-7078762 GCA_022985145.1 Pangasius djambal
ATTTAATATTGCCTCAAGTGGCTTTGCCAAGTTTGAGTGTATTTAAATTCACAGTGAGAAAACACCATATGAGGGAATATCTTTTAGAAGAACGGTGTTTGTCCCTCCAGTACAGTCCCAGAGACGTGTAGACTCTTACTGAGGCTCTTCATGTTGATTTTTCATTTAAATTTCATTTAAATCCCTATAATTAATACTGCTAGTGTTAAATAGCTCCATGTTGCTTGTTTTCTATGTTTACAGCTTCCCTTAGTTCCCCAGATCATTTGCCTTAATTCGATTGTGTTTTATCTGTAGTGTGCATTATTTCAAGTTGGATAGGGTTTGGTTGGATTGGATTTTATTTATTTATTTATTTATTTATATCTGAATCTGTATTAAGCTTTTTGCCTATATATTTGCCCACTATGGATTCTGACCATATTCTTTGGAAATGGCTGAATAAGCAATAAAATGGAGCATTTATCAACTATGATAACAACCACATGGTTGTCCCATGCTGCATTCTTTAGCTAGGAAGTATCTTCTGAAATCTGCGTATAAAGAGGGAACATTAAGAGTATATTTTTATGTTACAATATATCCGAAATTAAGTAATTGTAATGTAGGTAATGTACAGTATATACTGGGCTTGTGTAGTCTTCATATGGACACAAACATCCTTTGTGTATCCTTTCACCTTATCACCTTAGGATTCTTTGTCACTTATTTGAAGATTCTGTGGATTTGCACTTTTGCTGAGCTTTGTAGTGTACTCCTAGGGAGAGCAACAACAGTATTAATTTCTTCCATATGTGAACAGTCTGTGTGCCTGTAAATGCTGTTCCCACTCATGAACTTCCGCAATGTTTTTTTTTTTTTTTTTTTTCGTGGTTCTCTGAAACCTCTTTTGGTTGGGCTATATAACATTTGGATATAATGATGTTCTGAACAGCAGGTAACCAAGATTGTGTATTTGTACATGGCAGGGCATGTCTAATACAATCATTAGAACAACTGGCTCCAGTAATCTTGTTTTCAAGAGAACATTGCAATCACATGCATTAAGAGGTTCACATTTACTTTTTTTTCAATTATCTTAATGGTTTAATCATGTGTTTAGTTGGGACGCACCAGATGCGGAGATGCGGAGATGGGGAGTCAAATGAGGGGTTCGTCCTCAAGTTGCACTTCGACTGACTCACAATTTGACCAACTTAACTCATGTGAGAATTACAACTTGTTAAAGGTCACCCTGGATAAAAGCACGAAGGTTGAATAAATCATGACTGCCAAAATAACACAGTAGATAAATAAACCGTTCTTTTTTCAACCTTCTGCAACAGCCATGACTGCCGTGTGCAGTCATTTATTGTGGTGCTATTTAAATACAGCTTGCAATGGTGAAGCACAAAACTACAAAAAAAAAAAAAAAGTGCAAAACATCAAGCAGAGATAGAAGCTGGAGCTGTTCTGATAGCACAGTTAAAGTCCCTGAAAGGCAAGTTACAAAAACAGGTATCCTTGGTTACAGAAGAAATTACAGAAATTGGATCTAAAATACTCAATTGTGCTACAGATGAATGGGTTTTGTTTATCCTCACGTGATAGATATGATGAATGTACCATTAGGAACATTAATACCATATTCGGCTATTGACGTGGTAGTTTATTGTCACTCATCTGCTTTATTTTATAACGACAGATTATTCATTATGTCTTTCTGGCTAAACACACTATACATTGGAACTACTATTGTTATGTATATCTCATTGCAAGATAGTGTGGGACGCATGTAAATGTGCCATGATAGAAATGATTAGCAATGAAGATTAATGAGTTGCACCACGAAAAAAATATGACCAATAGAAACCACAAACAACATAAATGCAGATTTTTTTTATATGCTGTTGTTTCCATCTGTCATTGTTTGAGCTGATATTTAGTAATGCAGTAAGACTGCAAACGAAAAAACCTTTGTCCTTTTAAACAGTGGAGAGAAAGGTTATAATATTTTAATCGTATTTGAATCTAATAAAAAACATTAAAGTAAATCACTGTGCAAAATATGAATTTGCATTAGGCAGAGTATATTATTTTGATGGATAAGTCCAACCCTGCTTTCACCTGGGAAGTTGTCCCGGGTTCGGGTTCAGGTTCAGGTGGAGACCATTGACGTTTATTCAACAAATATGTTTGTGCCAAGCAAATAAGTTAATAAAAAAAGTTTGGGATCACATAAAAACAGTGGGCCCCTGAGTGGTGCAACAGATAACTGTTCACCCTATCATCTGGAGATCATGGGTTCAAACTGCTCTGCCATGGCCTGTAAGTAGGAGGGATGGGATACTCTCTCTCTCCTCTGCCAATCACAGTGACACCAGTCAATCACAGGCATCTATGAGCTCTGGTTTGCAGAAGAGGGTAGATAACACTTTCCTCTGTGTTACACTGATGTGTACTTGACGTATAAGGGGAATCAATATGTTATTTACAGGGCTAAAAAGGTCAACAGAGAGAACACTCACACACACACGTTTATCGGTAAATCTGAACAGACCATGATTGTGAAACAAATTCTTAAAAACGAGACTGGGTAGGTTTTGTGCATGGTAATGTATAACTTCTTTTTTTCCACAACCTTTGCTTGGTAGTTGACACGTTCATACCCACCATTGTGGCATTATTGTGTATGTAATAATAAGTAATCAATCAACTGCGGTAATGAAAACCAGCTATGCTAGTTTTAGAGATCACCATCGTGGCGTTTTTGTGAATGTAATAGTAATCAATCAACTACCGTAATGAAAACCAGCCAGTGCTTTGCATATCTGCACACACTCATTAGGGGCTGAGCACCCCTAAAGGTCTAATCCTAGATCCTCCCCTGATGTACACAAATAAGTTAAAATTGGTTAGAGACAGTGTGTATCATTTCTAATATTTAATAGAACTAAGGTTGTACAGTGTGCATTGTAGTGCTTTCCTTAGAAATAATATAATACTTATGTGCAATAAAACCTACAGCTAACAAGCTGAGTTTTAAATAAAGTGCATGACTAAAGATTTGAGACTCAGACTTGCAAAAAATAACTTGTGCACATCTCAATCAGGAAGTGGCAATGTAAAGTTATATCATTATACTACGGCACTATGCGATATCATATTTAAAAAAAAAAAAAGTGGCTCTGGAGATCCTTTTGATTGTATAGAATGAAGAGGACATATGGGCTTTTTCGGTTGTTAAGCCTGGCAAAAGTTCTCCTATGTCACTTTCAGCTGCCTGAAGTGTAAGCAAACTTAAGAAGACTTCCATAAGCTCAGTGGGTGTAGGCACCCACTTTCCCAGGAGACAGCATGCCACAGTACTAGCTGAGATCTGAGGAACATCTTGGCACCATATCAAACAAGGTGTTTCCATTCTGCTCCATGAGTGACAGTTTGTGCAACCTCCTTACACAAAATGGTGGCCATAATCATAAGATGTTGTCAGTAATTGTAGAGTAGTCATTGACTCAGTCATACAATGTCTTTGAACTGCCTTGCTAATAAAATATTCACCTGTTTTAGCAGAGTGAGTCATCCATGGACCAGTCACCAACTTCCTCTGCTGAGGGGTGTATTTGAATACAAGGCTTAGTATGACACAAATTAAAAGGCTATATGTGGAAATATGTGACACCACAGACCTACAAACCCACAAAGAAGAATAATGAGTAATCCAAGGAAATAAGGGATGACAATATGAAAATGAATATGTGCAGTAGCTATTGAGTAGATCACAATATGCATCGTAATAACACTATGTAATAATAAAAAATCTGTAATAGGTATAAATGTATGTAAGAGATATGTAAGGGTTGTGGGGGAGAAGCTGGCACTGAGCCTGCTGGTTCTGGTGAAAATGTTCCTGTATCTCCTCCTGGATGGAAGGAGGCTGAAAAGTTTGTGACTGGGATGAGAGGAGTCCCTGCTGATGTTGCATGCTCTATGCAGACATCTTCTGTGCTGAAGATCTAGTTGGGCACCAGTGATGGGTGGTTTTCACCACCCTTTGTAGGGCTTTTGTTTCAGACACAGTGGAGCTGCCATACCATACTGTAATAGAGTTCCAAAGAGTTCACTCCAAAATCACATTAAGATTATTTGTAAAGTGGTAGATTTGACACTTTTTTAGCAGGAACATTTTTTGAATATTTTCTGATGTTAACTATCCTATATTGTATATTGTATAAAGTTGAACATGCATTGGTATATTTTATTACACATTAATGAACTCGAAAATCCTCCATCTCCCTTGACAGAAAGTGAGGGTGCTTTCAAGTGGGAAAATCGAGTCGAGACAGGAGCACAGGCCAAAAGATCGCTCATGTCAGATAGAGGGAAGGGGCGGGGCCTCTGGGGTGTCAGTTAATATTGGAAAATGTAAAATATATACTCGGTTGTCAATCATATGTTGATTGGCTCTTCTGCCATTTTTATTAGGGGAAAAGAAGGCTGCTCTCTTGGCAGATTTTGGAGCGATAATTAGTAGCTGTGTACTCCGATGCTGAAATGTGGAGTTCCTAGTCTGTGAAATGCACAGAATCCTCTTTTATCCATTCCATAGGAAGAGTTGTCTTACTCACAAAGCTCCCTTGGACAAGCCAAGGCCAATATGTCACCCAAAGTCAATACCTCTCCTCAGCATTACAAAGACAGATATGTACCTGGAATTAAAAGAGACTCCATAATCAACAGATCAACAGATCAGATAGCACAGGGCATAGGGGCATTTGGGGCCCATTGATTCAAGCCAACAAATCGAGGGCCTTATATGAGAAGAGACAATCGGAAGGGAGTACAGAGATTTGTTTATAAATACTTTATTCCTCCTGGCAGGAGGGATCTGAGGTTTTAATGAAACTGTCAGGGGCAGTGAGACCCTGACGAGAGACCAGACAGTACCGCCCATCAGACACACACACGTACACACACAAACAGGGCTGAACGATGGTCCTTGCCAAATATAATTATGTCCAGATTACTACAGCCTAAGATCCCTCTGGGTTATCCCTCCACTCTCCACTCCCCTTCTCTCTTTCATTCTGTCTCATTCTCTCTCTCTCTCTCTCTCTCTCTCTCTCTCTCCTTCTTCTTCTTCTTCTTCCTCCTCCTCTTCTCTGCAATGCAGTGCAAACACAGCAGTCCAGTTCTTCTTCATTAACAAAAATGAGATTATATAACCCAAGAACTACTTTCACATTCACACTTACATCTTTCTGCAGCTCCTGGATTTCTGTAAGTCCATGTGCAAGTTGTACTGGATAAGCCATTGTGATGGAACAAATTGTAAATATGCGTTCAGATAAAAAAAAAAAAAAAAAAAAGTAAAGAAAAGTAAAGACATCAAACACAAACACACATCCTGTTCAATATGGACTCTGTGTATATTTATTCATAAGCAGACAAGGATCAAACAATGGAGAGGGGCTATTTGCATGAGGTGACTGAAAGTGTGCTATTGGATTCCTTTCATGGTCTCTTTGCTGAGTCAGCATACAAACCCTTTACAACATTCACCTCAGAAAGACAAAGACACAGCCTCCTAGAGCTCGTTGGGTCTGAGACAGCCATTAAAGGTACACATTGCGCTGTACTGATTTAGATAGACAGCTTTTTTTGTGGAAGCCTTAAGAGCAATGCACAGCAAAGAAGTGCAACCAAGGACTTGCATTGATCTATGGCCCTTATGCATCAGTGAATTCACAGCAATGATGCAAATGACTCCCTCTCTTTGAGTCAGCAGTGCTTGGAAATTTTACATCCCGGGATTTGCATTGTGTTGTATACACAGTGTACAGAGGTTGTGAAAGCTTTTAGATGAAACTTCATCAGCTGTAGGAGGTTAAACCAGCTGATATTTTACTTTTGTAGGTTGAAATCATTTATTCTCTGAGGTTCCAAAGTTCAAATATTGATGCACATTGCTGTTGAAATGTCTCACTATTGCAAATTAAAAGTCCCAGGTGTTTTGTGAATTAATCAGCTTTCAATTTTTTCTCTTTCCAATATCGCATGATTGCTACCAGCCAGCTCCCAATATTTGATGCTTTAGGGCCTGTAATATTCTGTGTATTATATCACAGAGTGGCTTGCCAGTATCATTGTTTGTTTGTTTGTTTGTTATTTATTTATTTATTTATTTATTTATTTATTATTTTGCCAGACCATTTGCTAACTTAAATTGATCCATCAACTTAAAATGGATAAAAATTAAATTTTGACCATCAAAAGCCTGACCACATCTGAACACCTTTAACTGAATTACCAATCCATTGGATTTATAAGTCTCGACTGAATTCCATTAAAGCAACATCTGGCTTATGTCTGGAAACAGAAAACGGAATACGAATTATGAGTCAATGTTATATCTATCATACATTACATGATAGATTGTGGGGTGTTAAATATTAAGTTGAAATAATAAGCTAATGACTAGAAATAATGAAATAATAAATAGAAAAAAAAAAAACATTAAATAGAACTTCAAAATAGTAACTTGTTGAAATAACTAGACATAACGTGAAACGAGAAATAACATGTTAAGTCAAAACAATGAGATAATAACTTGAATAAATTGCATAATATTTTGAAATAACAAGTAATTAATGAAGTCAAAATGAAAGATTAAGTCAAAATAATGACATCACTCTTCAATAAAAAAACTTTTATTGTCGTTTTTCTCCATTTACCTGCCCAGGGACTGCAGATGGAAATTAGCTGATAGCTAACTCTGCTGCACACCATATTTTCTCATTTGAGATTAATGGCTTTTGTACATGGTCCCTGACAAATAAACTTAAACTTAAACCATTTTTTCACAACTTGCGCTTCAGGGCTTCCGTAGGAGTGAGATAAATGGTCTTTAGATGAAACCGAGTTTATTTGTGAGAATCTCTTCAGCATATGTTGTACTGCTTCTCTATAAATGTTCAGTTTAGCTGTAATTAGGTGCTGGGATAAGCCTTAGATAGGTTTTTCAGCAGGTTTTTCAGGAGAGCAATTTGACCTCAAACCATTTCACGAAGAGCCTATGACATTGTTACAAACAGCTGGGAAACATTTTTTCTGCATCATATTTAAATCACTGCCAGTAGTACTAGTAATATAGAGAGAGTCGCACTAAGTCAATAGCAGGTGTGGTCAGTAACACTTATGAAGCCTGATTATAATTTAGAATCATTTCAGTAACTTTCACATCCGTAATTCTTATTCAAGAGATGTTATGTTGCTTTTAATACCTGAAAAAAAGAAGCATCAGTGGTCTGAGTTAGACATATTAAATCTTCAGTTTGATACTTTCAATTAGTCTGGATAGTAAAAGAAAGCTGTACTTTACCTTGAATAAAGAAATGTTCCAAAGAGGGCTCATATTAATGCCCTTATTTTTCTTTGCATGAGCAACTATTCTTATTGCCCATGTTCTTGAAATAAAAGCAGCTGTTTTCCAAAGTTACATAAATTCCCACTCCACTCTGTTTTGCTTGCACAATGGGGCGTGTTGTTTTGCATAAGCATATTTAGAGCTCTGAGGTCCGGTGGCTGTGTGGATGCTGAATTAATGGTAGTGTTGGAACAGATCCGAACCAGGTGAGCAATGGTGAGCTACTCTTCTTCATTTATCAGATCTAAAAGAGGGCTGACACGCCACACTGAGCGAGAATGTGCATCCCGCAGCTTGGCTCCATGTAAATGTTTTGAGTGAACAAAGCAGTGCTTCACATAAATATGAATAAGCCCAGTCTGTCTAGTGCTAAATGAAGTTATGAGAATAATGCTAAGGAACGTGGCAATTTGTCATGTTTGGGGAATTTAATAGGATAATGTACACAAGTATATTCACCATAGCCTGCCACCTGTCTCTTTGTGGAAAATGAATCTGTGCATACAAATGCTGTGAGAGTCTTAAAGCAGTAAAGCATGGATATACACTACATATGTAAACTATTCATAATATGCCATAGACTAATATATGTCCTTGTATATTAATTGTTTGTTTTTTATTTCAAAGAAAAAAAACTGTTAATATGTGTATTGTGTTTGTAATGGTACTTGCGCAACTTCAGACATGCAAAAACAGAAATTCTAACAGATAAAATGATTAAAATCAGTGTAAATTAGTTCATAACTACAGCCACTAAACTCACCACTCACCTTCTAGTTTTTAAACAGGGAGACCGTGATCCAGATGTACTTTGCGCTCAATTTCATGGTCTATTAGGACTCATTCTGCACAGAAAACCATGCGTGTAATGCACAAAACAGACGTACAAACCTAAACATGCAATTTTTATTTGGCATGTACATGGCAACATGCAAAGTGAACACTGCCAGGCAAAAAAAAATTGGACTCAGAGAAGAGATTTCTTTATTTTTACTATTTTCTGCTATTGTTGAATAATAATGAAGACACTAACACTATGAAATAATACATATGGAACTATGCAGTGACCAATAAATTCTTTTCTTATTTTTGAAATTCTACAATACATTTAATGAAGCTTTGCTCATTGTCTTTTAGGCAATGGATTAGATTGGATTGTGCAAAAAGTTGCAAACTAGTAGTTCTGTACACTACTACCTTAATTAGCATTTGTGTCAGTTAACTGGTGTACTTATGACAATATCTATAATAATATAAGACCGTTTTAGGACCTTGATCACAGAATAAAGAAGGATAACTATTTGTTTTTTTCCAGTTAGATCCAATAAGATCCTATTTATTTTCCAGTAAAAATAAAGAGTCACAAACATTTCTCAGTTCATTTGTACCTATTTATTTATCATTTGGCTGGGAGTGTCAGTCTGAACATATTACATACACATCATATCACTGCACATACATTATGGATACATGACGATCACACCCATATGTGATTCTTCTGCCTCAAACTCTTGCCACAAAGTTGGAAGCATACATTTGTATAAGATATCTCTGTATGCTGTAGCATTAGGATTTCTTTTTACTGGAGCTAAGAGGCCCAAACCTGTTCCAGCATGGTAATACCCCTGCGCACAAAGTGAGCTCCATGAAGAGATGGTTTGTGAAGATTGGAGTGGAAGAATCTGCACAACCCCACCGAACAACCTCGACCCCACCGAACAACTTTGGGATGAACTGGAACATTGACTGCACCCCAGGCCTCCTCACCCAACATCAGTGCCTGACCTCGCTAATGCTCTTATGGCTAAAGCGGCAAATCCGCACAGCCACGTTCCCAAATCTAGTGGAAGGCCTTAGCAGAAGAGTGGAGGTTATTATAACAGCAAAGGGGGGACCAAATTTGAATTTGGATGCTGAAAAAGCAAATGTGTGTGTGAGAGTCAGATGTCCACATACTTTTGGCAATAAAGTGTATAACAAGGAAATTCAAGACAGGAACACTAAACGTTTGTGTGACTGCAAAGTTTATGAATGCAGGAGCCACTTTTGACCTGAAGAAAATGGAACACAGTTTAATTTCACACTTTTACAAAGAAAAAAAAAATAAAATAAAAAAAGTACCTTATTCTGTACACAGCAGTCTTTTCATAGCTTGGAGTCTAATGACATATCAGTTGCATTAATGCCCTCCACACTGTTTACTTGCTCTGACACAAGTGCCTTGAAAAAAAAACCACTGGATTTATTAACAATTTTGTTTTCATTACAGAATGCATTTCCTCTATAGTCCTTAGCTCTTTGACAGCTCTATGGTTGACTATTTCTAACATTTCTCAGCAGCTTTCAAACTGAGATATGCACCTCAAGCAGAGGGCATTTAGTAAGTGGTCCCAGCTGCAATTTGTGTGATAACCTACAGCCTTAGTGAATTAAACATTAATACCAGACACATTGTGAGTGCATTTTTATGGTGGCATCAAGTCACATTTTACATCACGCCTTCCAACGTATGTACATCTGGTCTTGCATTACTATACTAAGTGTACTGTGTGTTCTGTTCTTGTTCTTTGTATCTCTCCACCTCCTACATCATGCTGTAGGTCTCACAGGCCTTTTTTCTACACAATATAATCATCAACTGACCATCTGTACACTATAACATCTCTCTCATCCCCGAGCTTCTTCTACAGAGATAATTATCTAGAGATAATTAATATCTCTATATATTTCAATTTAGCTCATTTTAATGGAGATTCTGCTTACTGGTGCTTTGATACATTGAAGAGATGAGCTGGCATGACAAGCGTCATTGACTCAAAACAGATTTAGAATATTCATCTTCATAATTTCACAAAAATAGGATTTCTGTTTGCTCCCGTTGGGACCGTATTCTGTAAAAAGCCTCCTACACAGAGTGGCAACAGTACCTGTGGATGTATGTAGATAATAATAAAAGGTTCATATAAGCAACAGTTTCACCTATTAGCTTTATTAATTAACCATGTAAGGTTAATTGATTGATTCCCCATGAAAGCCAGAAGGATATGAAACTTCAACATTAAAATATTACGTTAATAAGCATGTCAGTAAATGTGTATGTCCAGCACACTTCTAGTGTTTGTTTTTTTTTTTTAAATGATTTTATCCATAGATTTGAAGAGAGATCTGTGTGACTATGTTTCTAGCTCAATAAAAAGGAGCAAAATAAGAACATGCTGACTAATTCAGTAATTATGATTTCGGAAAATTAAACACATCGTTTGAGATGTTGATTTAACTCATGGGGACATGTAGGGCACTAGCAATGATGGTTAGCTTACTGATGCATTTCAAATGAGTAATGTTGGACCACGATGGGGCAGCAAGTCTTAGTAGCTAATCCATTTCCATGTTCTCTGTGGTGATAGTTCATTAACTGGTCCACGGAAGTGTGGTTGCTGCAACTTTTATCTCGTCAGAAGCCCTCCCTGGAGAGCACTATCATTTTTTCCTGAGCGCTGTAGGAAAGAGTGCCCGTGCGCTTTGCGCCAGTGCAACTTTGAAGGAAATAACAGATGGTGTTGCGCAGTGGAGGAGATTACCAAGGTTAATGATACTGAAAAATTAGCGAGATTGATGCATAATTACAATGATGGATGAAATCAAAGCCATCCACTTGAAACTCCATTAGAGTGATCACATCTCAGCAGTTGTTTGCGCGATCTTAAGAGACCGAGTTGTTATCTAAATGTCAGGCGATAGGGCGGATCATGAGAACTCATTGTCATGTCCAGTTGAGACATCCCGGCATGTCAGACCTCTCAGCGGAAGGATCAATGATAAATCATTCCCTGGGTTAATGGTCTTTTGATACTGACAGGATTATGAAGCTGATTGTGAACCCCACAATTTCTCATGTTGATGATCAGAGCCAGTGGTGCTGAGTTTACATAATGTTCTCTGAACAATTACTAATGAATTCTTGAATATGGAGATATAACATCCTGGCTGCACACTCTTAACACACAATTAAAAGTGCGAAGCTGTACCTTTCCTTGTCACTAGGATGGGTAAACGGTATCTTTATCCCGTGAAGGTGTGTGTATCGTATCTTTAAAGCTTACTCTACAAGCTATTTAAAGATACAATAGTCATCTTTAAGGTCCAGTTATGTACTGTTAATGTGTGTCAGTCTGAGAACACCTGTTGCTACAAATGAATTCGAACAAACAGCTGAAAATTATGAAAAATCGTGTTTTTGAATTGTATTTTATTTCTGCCTATAACACACTAATCATTTCACAAAAAATATAGGAGAGTTTCTAGCATCGCCTTGGATTTCTGCAAACATCACCATGAGGCAATTTAAAAATAGATAAGTCTGCCTAAAGATATTTTAATTGTTAGTTTGCCAGCTAAGTGTGCTTTCTTCATGTAAAAAGCATATTTAGAGTTGCCAACTTGCATTTAAACGTTACATCAATAGTTATTTAGGGGTGTAATGATTTGGATCGACGCGTCAGTGGATCGACAAGCAATGACTGAATCGTAGCAACAATCACAGACCAAATATTATTGAATATAACTGATTATAAATCAATTATTAGTGAAAAAAGACAGACAACAGGTGTGTTAAAAATAATTCATATTTTTAAACTGACGTGTAAATAGGTGATTTGCCCGACACTTAAAAATCATCCTTCTCTGTGTAATAATTGATCACGGCATATCCCAGATTCTGAAACAAAATTGGTCACATATTGTTCAGAGCCTACTAAATCAAATCATATAGTATTTTATCATATGATGTTGTATTGTATCATAGCAGATTCACTGGCAACATTAAATATGAAATTGTCGCCTTTTGAATCTAAATCGTATAGTATTGTATCATACTGTATTGTATCAAATTCAGTGGTATCAGCAAATACTGAATTGTTACGTTATGAATAGAAATCATATTGTATTGCATCGTATTGTATCATATAATATCGTATCAGATTCAGTGGTATCATCGAATATTGAATAGTTACCTTAAGAATTGAATTTGTATTTCAATTCTTGAATTGAATTGAATTAAGAATTGAATGTCGTGTGGAAGCCTGAGGTTTACACCCCTGGTAGTTATGCAGGGAAAGTTTATATTTATTATCTGCTTACGTATGCTCTTTAATTAATTCATAATGCATATCTACTGTAATTATTAATTAATGCCCTCAAATGCCATTTTACAAATATTGGGAGTGTATTTAAATGGCTAAAATGTCTTTCAAGGTGAAATATTGTGGTTACAATGAGTTGTCAAACAGTGGCTCTGGCCTTAATACTGCTCCTCATGTGAGCCGATATTGAGCAAGAAAAATGGGCTTAAGTTCAAGGTCACAGTAATGCTTAAATCAAACACTCCTGTTTTCAAAAAAACTCAGCCCTTTGAATGCAAATCCTGTACAACCGTAATAAGCAGCACTTGCTTTTAAGCAGTTAATGTGGTGTCGTCTTTCAGTGGAGTCTTTAAATGCAACTCCTATTTTACATTTAGGAGTAACCAGATTTTAAAATGATTTAATTTTCCCAGTGATTGAGATACATGAAAAAAGAGAAACGTATTTCAGTTCACGAAAGCCTGAAAGATTTCACCATATGAAGGATTTTTTTCCCAGACTGTCACACCTTTCATTTTAAAATGTATACTATATTGATGTGGGTTCCACCCAATGAGAAGAAAAAAAAAATACAGTTTACAGTCAGTCTTAGCATTTTCTCTACATCTTCTCTAATTTTCAAAAAATATTTGACTACATATTCCCTTTTACTGTGTTAACCAACGCTTTGAATTTCTCAGAATCTAATAAAATCTCTAAAAGCTGTGTAAGATTTTAAATGCAAACCTTTGCTTTTGTAAAAACTAGTCTATTCCTGTTGAGCATGCAGTATCTATCCAATTAATTTCTTCCACCTCTCAGTTCATGTTTTCTACTTACACTGTGATTCATCACACAAGGCTGCAATACTTTTAAACATCAGGGAAATGCTCCCCACCACTATTATGTTGTATCTTATATGCTGTGGATGTATTCACAATGCAAAGAGTGTGAGCTAAAGGCAAGAATAATGAGAAATTGTCTCACATCCACCAGTAGCAACAAACAAATTTGATTAGCGATTTGTATATCATGATAATTTGCAACTTTCAAGATCAATTCACTGAGTGTTTCAACAAAACTAAACATGTTCTGAGTAAGCCCTGACTCCTGCCAGCTCTCATAAAAGGATGGCATGAAATGTGCACTAATATAATTAGCCATACATTTATAATGTGATTTTCTTCAGACTCATCAGCCAAATTTAGACCATGACTAAATGAACATCAGCAGACTTTGAAACTTTCATGTGGCTAAATTTACTGTCCTCCCTGTAGTTTATAAGTCTTGTCTTGTTGGGCTATGAAAAATCAAGGTCAGTCCTAGGTCAAAGTCAACACTTTAGTGAGCGAGACTCAGGTCAACAGTGGATAGTATTTTATTTCAATATACAACTTTGCTGTCCAATTCTCATTCACTAGCAATAAAGTTTTTACAAGCCTAATGATAAGTACTCTAGTTACATCAGGAAAGAATTCAATTACTTTAAGACTGTGCTGACAGTCCATTATGGTCCAACTGTGCGAAAAGGACGTTTTGGTGCTCTTCATCCTCTATGAAACTTTGCTAGCTAATAACTCTTTTGCAAATGAATGGACATACCAGACTACTTAGCAACTGTCGTATGTACTTATTTGAAGAGGTTGGTAAAATGCTACTACCAGCACCAAAATACCAAAAAAAAAAAAAATGTATAATGGATTTTATAGAGTATAAATGAAAATTTGGGGGAAATTTGGAGAAATATTAAAGTGGGAAATAACTTTTAGAATTTTGAAAAAAATAAACAAAAAAAGAGAAATATTCAATATCAATATTAAATATACTATATTAAAGATTCTGCACTATTATTTTGACCACATTTGTACATAAGGTCAGATATTCTTTGAATATTATCCCTTTCATTGAGGCATGTGTTCAGACCAAATCCCAATGCATTCCATCTAACATGGATCATATGTTTTTGCATAAACATGTGGAGACCATGCCAGCTTGAGTACACAGGGTCATTAAAGAAAATGGTGGACATAAAAAAGACTAAGACTACTTTTCTCTGAAGTTGTTGCTGATAATATAATTTCTAATGTAACATTTTGTATTGAAATAGAAAGTTAAAATGCAAGATTGAAGTAATTTCACTCAGCCTTTTAAACCACATTATATGTATTTTGGTTAAAATTTCTACTATGCATTTATAACATTTATTATGTATCTGTTCAATATGTTTCCAAACAACTATGCAGAATTTATGAAACAAATAATCTTAAAGGGTTAAAATAAATATTTATTTCCACCATGTGTTTGACATTAATTCTTAGAGAGACTTGTGCAATGATAGCAAATGAAACTAATCTGTCCCCTGCTTTGACAGGACCGAGTTTCCCTACAAATTCAACTCATTTGGCAGAAATAATTCATCTTAAGCAGTGCTGCAAGTCCTCCATGCCCTTCTGAGTGGACAGGGGCTGTGCTCCAATTACTCATAAAGTTACTATGTAGCTCTAATTCAGAATTAAGCCACAGCTCTTTCCCAATCAATAGTCCTCTAGCACTGACCTGTCTTAATATGATAAATTATGCACTTGATGTTTAATTTCCCTACAGATGGAGTATTGACATGGGTTTAAGGAAAGTATATGTGCACGTTCCTAAGACATTGTATTTTTAAGGAAAGTCTAATATTTACTGTGATATTAAATATCGATATCATTTGCCTAAAATTGGGTCAATACATTAATCTAGTCATATTCAGAGCCTGTCTGATGGATTGTATAGATTCAGTGCTGAATTGTAATTTCATGTAAGTTCCTTCATGGTAGAAATTAAATGCATTTGAAGAAGAGAGAATATAAGTAGAAGGGCATGCACTTGTATGGCCTTGAACATTACCTGTGTGACTAGCCCATCTTACATTAATTTTTCTTCCAGATTTCCATTTTGTCAGAAACCCTGTAGTTACACATTCATTTTTCTGTTTAAAATGAAGTCAGTGCTTTTAATTTCATTGCTACACTATATGAAAGTCAATGGAGAGTGTGATGGATTTCTAAACATTTGAGTGCCTCTTTGAACTAATGCACTGCAAGTCCTTCCCTCCCAATTGACAGGGCATCAGCCCAACATAAATCTCAGTCATCTCCATCTGATATTAATTAATTTCTCCA
Source organism: Pangasius djambal (assembly GCA_022985145.1). Classification (NCBI taxonomy): domain Eukaryota; kingdom Metazoa; phylum Chordata; class Actinopteri; order Siluriformes; family Pangasiidae; genus Pangasius; species Pangasius djambal. The sequence goes on from CM040975.1 coordinate 7,076,295, forward strand.
CATATTCAATATTCTGTGCCACTCTCAAAGGAGAGGAGGCACCATGGACATAGGTCATTTGACTATGATTTAACTGGGGTGGACAGGGCAGGAGGCAGAGTGGTGGGTGGGTGTGTAGAGAATATTCACAGACAGCATAATTAACTAATGAGCATGCCCCTGTGAGCAAATCCATGACTGATGGTATGCCTGATTGGCTGGGATGCTAGAAAGAGGGCAGAATGTCTCCTTCCATTCTTTGACCTAGTGCTGACTGACAGGCTTCTCTTTCTCTCCCTCCATTAACCAGAGGCCCAGTGGTGAGACTCCAGCAGGTCAGGGCAACTTATGTTTGATAAATCAAGCCTTATTAGGCTGAGATGTCATTAGATGGGTGGAGTTGACAAGGGTTTGAAAGAAATTGTTCAGCATGAATGACACTTTTAATGGTTCATCTGTACAACTTCCTTTTCTTGCGATTTGGGGGTGGCGTCAGAACTCCCACATGATTAAGATTAGCACATTGTATTGTATGCTTGGCCAGCTGGTATAAATGGGCAAGCAGGGTTAAGCCCTCCATCACTTTTAGCATCCATGTTGTCTTATTTGCTGTTAACTGTTTGCTGTTAAAGTCTTTGGGTTTATTCTCTTTTTTTAATTTACTTTTGAGTAAACAAAAAAAGCACCATCAATGTTATAAGTAAAAACACGCAGAATGGTCTAATGCAGAAGCAAGCCTGGAGCTGATTTCTTTCTAGCCCAGACTGTAGATTCGCACAGCTTATCGCTGACAGGCTTGTCAAGTAATTGCACATCAAGAAATAAGGTGCAAATTCTCTTAGACTGTATGGAAGAGTACTCAAAATTTTGCACAAATAGTTAGATTTGCACATACTGACATGTTCAGTAATCTGTTTATTCTGTACATAATGCTCATCTGGATTTTGAGTTGTATATACTCATCTTTATTTATCTACACATACAGTCACCAGCTAATCATGTGGCAGCAGTACAGTGCATAAAATCATGCAGGTACAGATCAACAGAGCTTCAGTTACTGTTCACAGCAAACATCAGAATGGGGGAGGGAGAGATCTCAACTCACTGCTGTAAAGAGTCATATTTTCAGACTTCCTAGCCTTAAATCATTTAACCCGCTTGTCTGGCACAAACAACCAGGCCATGGTCATAGTTGCTGAGATCACATTTTTCCCTCATTGTAATGTTTGATATGTGAACATTAACTGAAGCTCTTGACGTGTATCTGCATGATTTTATGCACTGCATTTTTGCCACATGATTGGCTGATTGGATAATGAGCAGGGGTATATATACAGTTAGGTCCGGAAGTATTTGGACAATGACAGAGTTTTTGTGATTTTTGCCTTTATACACCACCACAATGGATTTGATATAAAACAATCAAGATGTGATCAAAGTGTAGACATTCAGCTTTATTTTAAGAGGTTCCACAAAAATATGGCATTTACCATTTAGGAATTACAGCCATTTTCAGCAAAGTACTTCCATTTTCAGGGACTCAAAGGTATTTGGACAGTTGAATGACAAGAAGTTAATTGACCAGATGTTGTCCATTCCCTTATTACTTCAAGAAAATGAAGCAGATAAAAGGTCTGGAGTTGATATCAGGTATTGAGTTGGCATTTAGCAGCTGTTCGACTGGAGCTACCAATATGAAGTCCAAGGAGATCTCAGTGCAAGTGAAGGAGGCAATAATTAGGCTGTAAATACAACATAAACCTATAAGAGAGATAGTAAAAACCTTAGGTGTGGCCAAATCAACAGTTGGGTATATTCTTAAAAAGAAAGAAAGCACTGGTGAGCTCAACAACATCGAAAGGCCTGGAAGACCACAGAAGACGACTAAAGTGGATGATTGCAGAATCCTTTCCTTGGTGAAGAAAAACCCCTTCACAACATCAACAGAAGTCAAGAATACTCTGGAGAAGGTAGGCGCATCATTGTCAAAATCTACAATCAAGAGACGCCTTCATGAATGTAAATACAGAGGGTTTACAACAAGGTGCAAACCACTGGTAACATTCAAGAACAGGAAAGCCAGATTAGACTTTGCCAGAAAACATCTAAAAAAGCCTCCAATGTTCTGGAATAAGATTCTTTGGACTGATGAAATCAAGATTAACTTGTACCAGAATGATGGGAAGAGAAAAGTATGGTGAAAGAAAGCAACAGCTCATGATTCAAAGTATACCACATTATGCGTCAAACATGGTGGAGGCAGTGTTATGGCATGGGCATGTATGACTGCCAATGGAACGGGCTCATTGGTGTTTATTGATGATGTGACCGCTGACAGAAGTAGCAAGATGAATTCTGAGGTGTATAGGGCTATACTCTCTGCTCACATTCAGCCAAATACTACAAAACCGATAGGACGCCGCTTCACAGTGCAGGTGGATAATGACCCTAAATATACTGCGAAAGTTTCCTCCCTGGAGATGCTTTGC
>CM040975.1:7078862-7092420 GCA_022985145.1 Pangasius djambal
ACTATTTTTCCTTTCCAAGAACATCTAATTCAACCGATGAAGAGAATTAATATGTTGATTACATGAAGTAGAAGGAATTTCTTGGAAAAGACTGAATAGTACTGGACAGTGGAGTGGTCCATTCATTGGAATGGAGTTTGAGAAACCTGCGTTAAAGGGACGCAGCTGGTGAATCAAAGTCTGATCATTGGTTTTTCTCAATGTCCTGTCTGTCATTTTGAGTCAGTCTGCAGTGACTCACTTTCTCAGAAACTAAGCCCAAGGTGTTGCATTACTCTGTGTGATCTGAGCTGATTGCATTGTGCTGAGAAGTACTCAGTCTGACACTGCATTGCATATAACGGATTTATGGTGCTTTAGCGTTCAATGCCACTATAGCCAGGGTGTTGTTCAATAAGATACACAAAATACATAGTTTGTTTCTGAGATCAGTTTTGTGCTTATTCATATAAATGATAAACCAGATTACTGTCCTATATGAAATGCATCTGTAATGTTCTGTCAGTTTTATTGTGTATTAATTATATAGTATACAAATTTAAGGCTTTGTACCACAACTATATTGGCCTACTGATATCAGTTTAATATATATCAATGTATTTTTGTTTTGTTTTACATTTTCTTTGTAAAGCGTATCTAAGAATGCATTTGATGCAATATTTCATTAAATACAGTATGTGCTATTTTTCATTTTACAAAAATTCCTTTTAAACAATAGATGATAAGATGTAACAGTTTACCAAAATATAATTTTTGCAATATATATTGCAGTTGTCTTATGGATAAAAATTACATTTAAAGTCAAAACTACACAGGAGACTAAGGAAAGTCTGGCTTTAAGAACAATACATGAAATTATGTGTATATGGATTATACTTCCTTTGAAGGCTAAATAAAATGACTTGGCACAGCAAACATGTCATCATGGGAAAATGTCCAATAAACATAAAGCCAGAAACCAACAGAATTCCAATTAATATTTTGGCATGAATTATTATGACATCTAATAAAGTTTTCTATTATGTTTTAGGAAATAGGCGCCCTAATGATATAAAGTATATGTACACACACACACATACACACACACACACACACACACACACACACACACACACAATTGAACTTCTACATGAACAATGAAAAATACAACAGTATAGTTTGTATACAGAGATGTATAAATAGTAGTATAAAAAAAGGTTAAACCATAATAATGTCTCTATAATAATTATTGATTATTGAATTATTGAGTCTTTATAAAATTATAAATTATAATTTATGCTTATTTCAATAATTATTTATTTCCTTTTAGGAAGCAAAATGGAAAATATTCAAAAATCTAAAATTTGACAATTACAGACTAAATCACAATATGCCTCTGGTGTTTATCCTTTATATAAAAATATATATTGTAGACAGAACTGTAATGTATTTAATTTAATAACCACCGTAAACCATTTTAACTCAGGACATCTAATCCATTATTGTTTCTCTGGTAACAACAAATTCACAGTGACTTGTATTGCAGATGCTCCACACATATCTAACATTAAACAGATTAAAAAAATGTAAAAAAAAAAAAAAAAAAAAAAAGTGTTGTTATTTTACAGATGATGCTTTCTATAAGTAGACATTTATTTAACATTTATGAAAGAAGACTTCAGTCAGTTTCAGTGCTTTAAAGTAATAATGGAAAGTTCAAGGCAAAGGACTTCTGGTTTCTGGTTGCAGTTATGTGCCAGGCTGCATTTTTATTTTCTTCTTCATATTAGATTCAAGAGGGAGAGCGAAAAGAGTCACTGGGGAAATGATGACTGGCTGTATCTGTTATAGAAAAAGAGGCAGGAACAGGAATTAACATGTCTCATGTGTGATAACATTAAATCTATGAACAAAATGGTGTTCAAAAAATAAATTGTAATCATTGGCAAACTGCTGTGGTATAAGAGGAATAAAACGCTTCAGGACATGCTGTTTGGCCACAATCCACCACCCTGTTGTTGATTATTTGATTATATTGGGAAATAAGTGCCCCAGTCTAAAATTTAATATATAGAAATTTAAAACACATGTTGAGCTTTTAAAAAAAAAATGAAAAATTGGAAAACACAACAGAATAGTTAATGGTGTTTGGACAAAAGTATAAAAGTTTAAAAATAGTAATAATAATAATCAGACTTTTTAATAATTATTGATATAAATTATACTAATATCAATAATAAGTCTATTTTCCTTTAGGAAGTATAAGTATTAAAGTTATAGATGTTATAGAAATATCTATTAATCTAAATATTGACATTTCAAAACAAAATCACCTTTTTGTCTTGTCTAGCCTTTATAATTATATATATATATATATATATATATATATATACACACATTGTAGACAGAAAAGAAGCATGTATAATTAGTTTAATAATTTCAAGTGAACCATTTTAACTCTGGGCTATCATAAACCATTTTGTAAATAATGACGGGAAAATAAACAAGTAAAAGTCTTTGAAAGCATGCCAACAATGTGCCAAATCTCTAGCATAGTACTGATATTTTATTTCTCAACACATTCGGAATGATGTCAAATAAAAATCCAATTATTCCCAGCTGCCACACTAACATACCTGTGACAGCCAAAAAAATGGAAGTGTCAGATGTAATACTGTGCTGTGTAGCTGCTTCGCCAGCATACTAGCATATTTGTTTCAGACAAGCAGGATCGTAAGAGGGTCGCTTTCACCTCTGGAACATCATATCTCGTCGGCAGATGATAATCATATGCGTAATAATAAATCTTTCAATTTAGCTGTGAACTCTGTTCAGCTCTACATGGCTTAAATCACAAGGTAGCCACTCTAGACTCAAATTAAAGAGAGTGGGTAAATATGGAGTGACATAAATAAACATTGAGAGATAGAGAGAGAGAGAGAGAGAGAGAGAGAGAGAGAGAGTGAGAGATGTAGGGTAAGTATCATGCTGTGTTAAACAAATGAGGTGTTTGTGAGCTGCGGCCCTGGGTTCTTGGTATGAGAACCGTAAAATTATTAGGTCAGCTAGACCACAATAGTATTCAATGTTTCATCAGTGCAGGCAGTAATAACATGGCAACTTGGAAATATCAACAAGGAAATGGCAATACTTTAATTACAATTATGTAAATTGTCACAGCAAGAAAAACAGCAATTTTCCATAATATGGGTCATGAATAGAAAGAAAAAGGATGAATATTTGGCTCGGAACACAATGGATGTAAATGTCACCAATAACTGTCCATTTCTAAGGACTATTCATGGAGCTATCCTGTGCCCTGTGCCATGGACAAATCCACCTTGAAACCCTAATGAGATTCACAAGCCTTGCGTTTCAGAAAAAGGAAGACTCTGGCCAGGTTGGATGTGAGAGTAGGGCTTTTAATTAAAGATTCAGTCAAAACAAACCCAACACAGAATTCAAAAATAAGTCAAACCACAGGCTAGCGAAAAGGGTCAGACTAGAAATAGACTTAGAAATACCCTGTGAAGGCTGCAGTGAAACTTTGTCAAGACCGCAGCAAAGTATTCAAGAGACATTAACAAGGACTCCATCTCAGCATTGTTTACAGCACGTCCTTGCTGACTTCACTGTGTTCCACTTGCATCTGAAGCCTATCACAGGAACACTGGGCTCAATCAGGAATGCACCCTGGATGAGCCACCAGTCCACCGCTAGGCCTGAACAGTTATATATAGACTAAATGGAAACATATTCCCAAAAGAGGCATTTTTTTTTTTTTTGAATTCCGAGATGGATGGCATTCTCCTGAAACACCATCCAGTCCCAGTGTTTGCATGTCATAGCATAATATTAAAGTATAAAGGCTTGTTTTTAAAGTTCCAAGAGCAATATGTGTATGTATATGTTTGTATTATCTTAAAATAAATCAAACCTAACTATTTGCCCTGTTAACATTGGCAGTCGGAGTTAGCTTGCTAAATTTTGCTATTTGTCTGACAAAGCTCAGTTAAACGAACAAAGAAAAAGGGCCTTAGTTCTGTTTTTAAAATGTTATGTTATGTACAGATTTAGCTGTTAGTGGTAGCTGAATGTTATGGACTAAACTTACTGTCTTTACTTTGGTTATTATTAACTTAGCGTAAAAGAGGAGAAGTGAGTAGCAGAGAGCAGATTTTTCAACAGGAACACACTTGACCTTGGTCTGGGTTGCACGTATAAACAGCTTTGTGCATCATTCTTTCTCTATTTTGAAAAGTGTCAATCTTGTACCTAAAGTCTGAAGATATGCTGATTCGATCCCCTTGGGCCTCCAAGAGGTCATCTAACAAACTGAATAAAGCACTGACACGGCCTTCAAGTCTTTCAGAGTGACTCTAAAAGGGGAAAATGGTAAAGGGGAGTTGATAAGCGCTCGATAAACAGAGTATTGAATTGTTCTGTAGGTGTTCATGATGACATGGTGTGGGCAGTTGTACATACTTAAGACTTATAGAAGAAAAATACATTTTCTCAGACGGAGAACCGGTTCATAGGGTTACCATTTGAGAAATTTAATTAACTGGTTGGCTCATTTTACCATTCACTACCAGGACTGTATAGAGTAAATAGCTTCCTGTTAGCTATGTGATTTTAAAAATAAATTCACATGGAAAAAATCAATACAGGATTTATCACATATCATACCACAGAGGTGTTAAACCAGTCAGAAGATGGTGATGAATTTTCTATAAGAGTAGCTCTGACAGTAGTGCTGGCTGCAAGGTAAACCACAGGTCTGTATTAATGCACTCATTCTAAAACATTATTATTAGCTTTCTGTAAGGAGACATTTATTTAACATTTATGAAAGAAGAACTCAGTCAATGTTAGTGCTATAACGTAAAGCTCTTCCTTTACTTTTCGGTCTCAGTGAATGTTCAGGACAGAGGACACAGTTTCTGAGTTATGTGACGTTACATTTTTCTTCTTTTTTCTATCCATGAGCTTCAAGAAAAAGGGAGAGAAATGAGAGGCCAGTGAGGGAACGAGTGTCTGTAGCATATACAGTGAAATGGAAAATAACTTGTTTCATGGACATTCTATAGCATTAAATGGATAAACGGTTCAGCGTGTCCTTCAACAAATAATAAAAATTAGGCAAACTGTTGGAAAATTGCTGTGGAATAAGAGGAATATAACATGAGATGTCCTGTTGTGTAGTTGAGCAATCTAATGATCTACAGGAACACCTGTACTCTCAGTGTTTTTTGTTTTTCACACCAGTCTGTGTAAACTTGAGAGACTGTTGTGGGTGAAAATTCCAGGAAATCAGCAGTTTCTAAAATACTCAAACAACAACCATGCCACAAAGATCGCACTTCTTCATTCTGATGTTTGATGTGAACATTACCTGAAGCTCTTGACCCGTATCTGCACAATTTTTTTTTCTTTTTTTTGCACTGCACTACTGCCACATGATTGGCTAATTAGATAACTACATGAATGTACAGTTGTGCCAGCGTTCCTAATAAACTGGATGGTGAGACAAGTGGACGTTCTGTCTTAACCTAGATTGAACCTTATAATAGAAAGATTAGGTTAGGTTCGGTTCAACTTTACTGTCATTGTCAGAGTACAAGTACAGAGACAATGAAATGCAGTTAGCATCCAACTAGTAGTGCAAATAGCAAATAAGATAAATGAGGTAATAAGTTATGGTGCAATAAGCTAACAATGTACAGGTAAAGGTAAACAGTATGATGCATACCGGTAATGCGAATGGCAATTAAGTTAAATGAAATTATTAAGAATTATGGTGCAGTATGTTGAGATAGACAGAGTACAGTTAGAGGTAAACAGCATGCAGTATGATGCAGTGGATACATACAAAGATCACAAAATACTAAGGTTACAGTATCTATGCTATGTGTAGGAATACTGGAAATCTTTCTCTTTTGGATAGCAACAACCTCACTATTTTTTTATAGATGTCAATGATAGAATAATAGACGACCAGGGCTTAATATGTCTGCCTGAAAAGGTGAAAGGTGCAAACAACAAAGCAAAGCTGGTAAATTAAGCACAATGAGGAATAAAAATCACATGCGGATCAGATTAATGGCTGTGTAAGACACTCCTTCACTTTCACTCCTCAGCACACCCTAAGTCCAACGAAAAGGTCTGCAATCAATTTTAAAACGCCACAAAGCAGAGCTAGCGCGTGGTATCATACATCAGCAGCACCTACAATTCTCGATAAAAGACGTTATTCACTGTTTTAAGGGAGGAGGTCTCGACTCATGAAGCTCCCCGCTGATCCCTCTGCCAGCCCCCTGCATGGACGGAGAGGGATCCACTCTGACCAATCTGCAGACTTCAGCGTTCCTTGGCCAATGATGTACGGCTATTGCTAGAGGCTGTAGTTCACAGAGGAAGAGCGAGCCTCCCCCTATTGCCGTTAATGATGATCAAACAGGTTGTGGCGATGGCTACATGCCCCCCGCGCCTGTCTGCTCTCCATGCCAAACAAATTATTCTAATGCTGCAAGCATGAAATTAAACCTGCAGGGAGGGATGTGCTCGCTCAGCCCAAGCCTGGCTAAAGTAGTGTGTGTGTGTGTGTGTGTGTGTGTGTGTGTGTGTGTGTGTGTTTATTCATTCTTATCATCCACCTTTCATATGTATTATCTGCATACGTTTGCACCAACAGTTCATGTTTATCTTTGAGAATTCTGCATTTCTCTGAGCCCAATGCTCTTATTATACCAAGCCCAGGATAACAGTCCGATTAACTATTTCCTGCTCACCATGAGTGTGTGTCTGTGTGTGTGGGCATGTTTTTATATCTTGCTGTCCCCACAAGGATAGGAAAATCTGAATGTGTTGACCTTGTGGGAACCTTTAGCTGCCCCCCCCCCCCCCTTTTTTCACAAAAGTTAAAATAGCCAAAAGGTTTACTTTTGGTTACTGAGGTTAAGGTTAGATTTATGTGTAGCATAGCATTAATCTGCTGCATTTATAAATTATATGAATAGGAAGTCCTCACAATGGTAGTAAAACAAACTTGCGTGTGTGTGTGTGTGTGTGCGCGTTTGTGTGCACTGGGAAAGGTCCATACTGAGCATAGCCGAAGGACAGGATTGTGTGCAGATGAGACCCAGAAAAGCTCTGACCTGAAATCATAAGATCTCCACTGAAAATTGCTTCCCCAGTGTCTCGTATTACCTGGTAGTTCAGTAGTACTGAATAGATAGATGAATAAATGGAGGTGAGTATATGTAGTTAGACAGATAACAAACTTAGATACATATACAGACCTTCTGCTGTTGCTCTATAAAACATTGGTTTTCAGGCAGCAATACTTCCACCAGCAGTTCACAGTTAAGACAAATGAGTGAGAATGTGTGCAGAGGGTTACTATGGTTTCTGATATGAGAGGCTGTTTGTGGCCCAGCTGTTCTGTGCAGCTGCTGCTCAGTGCCGTGTTCATTAGCTCCCTTCACAGGCCACTCGCTCTACATTCAGGCCCAGCCAAGGATGAATTCAAGGCAATCACAATAATAGGTTGGCCAATCAGGCTAAACTGTCTTCACATGCAATTATTTCTGGCCTGTTTTTCACCAAGAGCATGTCGGCACCTTGAAAAGGCACCCACACTCCTATGTAGTAGGTGTGAGCCACAGAGTCCAGCCCTGATTGGCCACTACACTGTTCATCAAACATGTCGAATTGAAACACACAACAATGTGTTTTGCATAACCAACCTTCATACTTAGAACCCTTAAAGGAAAACTTCACCTTGAAACACATTTTTTTATTTCTGTTAAAATATTTATAATGTGCTCAGAGATTCTGGTGTGAATTTGTTGGTCGATGCTGTATTTTCGTTATTCCCGTGGGGGGACATTGCTTGAACAGTTACACTGATGTTTATTAGGAGGGGAAAAAATTCAACTATCTCAAACATAAGGGATAGTGGTCAGCTTTCTCTGTTAGCACCTAAAAACAAAAGAGCAAGGGCTTTTTTTTCCCTCGCACACCATTTTCCAGCAATGATCAATATCATATTAATGTGAAATCAAAGGTGAAAATAGTGGAGACATCAAACCCTGGACTCAAAGCTCCAGAATGGCATCCCGTATCTGGTGTATTTCTACCTCACATCCAACATTCACAGGACACAGGAAATGGGGTGCTGCATTAAACTAAAATTCCAGGATGTTTTTTAACTGTAAATGCTATAATGATAATAATACATAGAAAAAAAGCTAAAAACATAAACAAACTTTAAAATGAAGTATTTTGAGGAGTTTTTTGTGTTTGTACGCTGTAGCACAAGTCCACGTTTGAAGTGCTGCTGTCAACTTAAAGGTGAAGTGAATAACACTGATTATCTCATTAATGGCACCTGTCAAGGGGTGGGACATATTAGGCAGCAAGTGAACAGTCAGGGTCATGGGCACCCAAGGCTAACTGATGCGCGTGGGGAGCGAAGGCTAGCCTGTCTGGTCCAATCCCACAGAAGAGCTACTGTAGCACAAATTGTTGAAAACGTTAATGCTGGCTATAATAGAAAGGTGTCAGAACACACAGTGCATCACAGCTTGCTGCAAATGGGGCTGCATAGCCACAGACCAGCCAGAGTGCCCATGCTGAACCCTGTCCACTGCCGAAAGCGCCTACAATGGGCATGTGAGCATCAGAACTTGACCATGGAGCAGTAGAAGGGGGCCTGGTGAATCATGTTTTCTTTTACATCATGTGGACGGCCGGGTACGTGTGTATCGCTTAGCTGGGGAAGAGATGGCACCAGGATGCACTATGGGAAGCTGGCAAGCCAGCAGAGGCAGCGTGATGCTCTGGGCAATGTTCTGCTGGGAAACCTTGGGTCCTTGCATTCATGTGGAAGTTACTTTGATACGTACCACCTACCTAAACATTGCTGTAGACCAAGTACTGTACACCCCTTCATGGCAATGGTATTCCCTAATGGCAGTGGCCTCTTTCAGCAGGATAATGCACCCTGCCACACTGCGAAAATTGTTCAGGAATGGTCTGAGGAACATGACAAAGAGATCAAGGTGTTGACTTGGTCTCCAAATTCCCATGTGTGGGATGTACTGGACAAACAAGTCTGATCCATGGAGGCCCCACCTCACAACTTACAGAACGTAAAGGATCTGCTGCTAACGGCTTGGTGCCAGATACCACAGCACACCTTCAGAGGTCTTGTGGAGTCCATGCCTCCACGGGTCAGAGAAGTTTGGCGGCACAAGGGGGACCTACACAATATTAGGCAGGTGGTTTTAATGTGTTGTGTAGGCTACTTATCTCACTGTAAAATGTGTGGATTTGTTTGTAGTCTAGTAGTGCTGCATGCTTGTGAAAGTTTCAACATTGCAACCTTTTGTAATTAAGAGACATTCTGTTTTAAAAAAAATCATTTGGGTGTGACGTCATAGTGCACGTCACATGTATGCTGCTTAAAATTCCAGCATTTCTGACGGATAGGCTCCGGATCCACAATGACCCTGACCAGGATAAAGCGCTTACTGAAGACGAATAAATGAATAATTATCTTATAATTATGGAGTTTGAACCATACACCACTCTTAGACCCCCAGAGGGACAATCAAGGTCTTTATTGTCTTTGAGTGTAGAAGCATCTAAAACCTAATCCAAAGTCACCCCACAGAAATATGTAAGGCCTGTTCTACAGAAGTACATGTTTGTTCTACCATGTTTTAATCTCTAATAATAATTAAGCTTGCTTTCTTATACAAGCAGTCTCTGTGTTGTGGTAATTGATTGCATTTGAGCTTTTGTATCACTGCCAGCTGAGTTTCTTACCACGACAGCATGGGGAGAATTTATTGGCATGCACTGCAACTGTGCAATCAAAAAGCCTGACCAAGAAATGTTTATTAAAAGCCATAGTTTTCTTTTGTTCAAAATATTTTTTAATTATGCAGGATTTGACACTGTGCAAACCACTCCCAGTTATAGATATTCCAGTGAAACACCACACCAGGACAGTCTGGTGATTTATGCTAGCAACTGAATATTTATTTAATTGCTGTGGGTAAAACATTTCTTGCATTAATGACTGCTTTAATCTAATGTAGCCAGTGTTTGTTGGTCAACTACGCTGTGATGTTCACTGTATGGTCCAAGATTAAACAGAAGGGAGAAATTCTTGTCCAGACCAATCTGGATGGAAAGCCTACATATGCTCGTGCTATAAACAACATATTGCTTGCATCACTTCCGGTCTCTCATGCTGCCTCTGCAGTAATTAATGGGAAAAAAAATCAACCCACACGTTTAGTCACACATTTTGAGTTTGGCAAAGGATAAAGAACCCATATGAAGGCTGTATGTATAGCATGCCTTGTTTTTTTCATCTCCTGGTCTGGATTTTCTTCTGACTGAGTTGATATTGCTCTTAAAATAATAATAATAATAATAATAATAATAATAATAATAATAATAATAATAATAATAAAACATCATCTCATTCATCAGTAGAGGAGGAAATTTAAAAAACGAAAAAAAAAAACCTCTCGATGCTTCATATTTATGTTTCTGGATATAAATAAATAAATAAATAAATCTGTAAATAAGGTAACGCGCGGTTCGGTCCCCGGAGGCTACGTGCGCGCGCTGTAATTAAAGCGTTTCCGTCTCGCACGCGCCTCCGAGTGTGACGCAGCACAATGCAGGTGTTGGTCTCGTGGGGGGGGGAGGAAAACCGACGGAAACGACAGAAAAGGCACGTGCGTGCGTGTGCGCGCGCGCGCGCGCCTCTGAGCGTCTTTTGAGCCTGCAGTATGGCATCTCACATCCTGCTCTTTTTAATCTTCGCTGCACGGCCCAACAGGCACTGTAGGAGCTCTGAGTGTTTGTGCGCCTAACTATCAGGCTTAATGATACTGAACTTCTGCCTAATCAGTTTATTTCTTCCACGATTGCCAGGTTTTGATTGACAGTCTCCAGCGCGACCCTGGTTTAAAATCAGCCCAAATTCATTATAACCCTGTGCTACGCTAGCTGTCAAAACTCAATTATATTTTCCAGCCCAGAAGCATTTTCATCAGTGGTGTGTCCAGATTTTTGTAGCCATGAGCTTGCACAGGGGATTCAAGAGCAGCAGACTAAGTGGTGCCATCTCTTAGGATGTTGCGTCATTTTTGTGCACACAAATTTGAAAAAAGTGTAATTCTTTTCCTTTTGCACCGACACTCAAGCAGTGAGGAAAAGCACTTTTTGGATGTATGGCATGTCATCATCCAGGAATACCTGCAAACAAGGAGCCGTAAACAAGGCGTATAATATAATACAATTTGTACTGTAGTGATGCAGGCATGCATTTTTCTCTATGTTTCAAGTGCAAGCACTTGCACCGCAAAAGTGAGCTTTAGAGTGTACATCGATAAGGCGTTCTACCTCGTCCACTGATCATAACAAGCCTTTTCTCCAAGTGACATGGCAAGTTGAACCAGTCATGTCATCTGCATGCAGGGCCGACGCAGGATAGCTTCCACACTCGATGCAGATTTTGGTAGCATCAAGCCCCAAACAACCATTTTCAACAGGACCAGGGGTTGCTTCTCTGGAATGCCCCAAAGCTCAAAAAACAAACATACTGAGCACATGGGTTAACCGACCCTGCATCTGTTTAAAAAAAATTAATAAAATGCAAGGGCGGAAATGACCGTGATTGTTGGAACCTTCTGATCAGCAGCCCAAATCCTTAACCACAACGGCACCAACACCTAGTAGAAAATGAATTGTTTTGTAATGCCTGATAATGGATTTAATTAAAACCTACAGCACTACAATGACTGCTTGAATCAATATAAGTTAGATATGACTAATTGACTCTAGAAGTACTAGACCTCTGGGCGTCACAACCTCATGGGTCCTCAGTTCGATTTGGGCCTCACGTTACTGTCAGTGTGGAGTCTTGCACGTTCTCCGTATGGGTTTCCGTTCAGGTTCTCCGTTTTCTCTCATTTCCCAAAAACATGCCCTTGGTGGATTGGTGACAGAAAATTGCTCATAGGTGTGAAGTATGAATCATGAATCAATGTGTGCATGGTGTCCTGTGATAGACTGGCGTCCCATCCAGGGTGTATTGAATAAATGAAGGAATGAATGAGTGAATGTTTTGCAGTACTTGATACTCTGTAGATTTAGTGAAAACCTACAGCTAGATATGATTACCTATGAGCTAGGTATGATCAATTAAGCCTGCATGAATTGCATAGAAGTAACAGACCTCACAGGGATGTGATTGGGTGTCAGAGTTGTTGTGGCCGTACCATTTTCATCCCAGCCCAGGGCGTTGTTGAGAACGTTCCTAATCAGGCAACACTGATTCCTGTTATCAGAAGACGAACCCCAAAGAAATGCATAAGAAAGGCATGCATCTCACATGTACAGTGCTCAGCTGAACTTGCTATGGTATTCATCTTTTTTGAATTTTTGATGTTACGCTTCCTTCTTTTTTTTTTTGCCTGCAGATGAGAAACCTGACTGAGAGGATGAGTTGCTTTTATCGTCTTTCTTCAGATGAGCCCAGCAGTCGACAAGAGACGAAACAAAGCATTAAGATGTTCCCAGATTCAATCTGAGTGGAACCAAATGCTCAATGTAGACTACAGTTTCCTTTACTCCTCTTTGTTCCAGCAGGAAGGCACATGATGCTTTGCAGTTGTAATAGCCTATTTAGAGCATGATGTTAAATTTCCTCCCATTCTGAAATGAAACATGTAACCTCACATTGATCCAGCATCAGCACAGTTTTATATACAGGGACGGTGGGGGAGGTGGAGGTGACTCACTGAAGATGCTTACAAAAACATCATTGAGCACGCACACATTTAGCGGAATTACTGCACAGCCCTCTAGTGGAACGTTATTGGTACTACCTGGCTTCTAAACCAGTGCCATTTCGATGTCCAGAGTAGAAAGAAAATGTTGTTTAATAAAGCCTGGGACACCTACCTGCTGTCAAGGTGCAGTGTGTGAAGCCAAGCTGCACTCAGGTCTACGTCTTAACTAATCACAACACAACACTGTAGCTAAATGATATCTAGTTTTCTCTAGGCGGGCTTCCTCTGGCTAGGAACATGAAAGCTTTTGTCTAAGCCATAACCCAATTCCAATCCATGAATTTAATCTAGTGAAGGGCAGAGTAGGATTGGAGGAAGGGAAATAATTTAATATTCAAGTCGTCCATGGTATTTCTGCACATTAGTAATGCTCTCTGTGCAAATTACAGAGGTGAGGATGTTCGTGAATACCAAGACATGAAATCGGATTTGAGGTGTCACAATCATGGAGTGCCATTTTGGCAAATCCTAGCACACTCTACACTGGATCTTTGGCTCAGTGTTCTCTAAGATAGGCATGTCCTATAGGCATGCATGCAGTAGGTGAAAAGTAAAAATAAATAACTCAACAGTGTCCCCTTCTGTCTGTTTTGGAAGGTGAGTAAACATCAAAGTGTTGCTCTTTGTGCTGACAGCCGCTTTTAAATGTTTCCTTTTTTCAGCACATATCCATATGTCATGTCCAAAATGTCATGATT
>CM040975.1:7092520-7107300 GCA_022985145.1 Pangasius djambal
AAAAGACCACACTTTTCCTCTGATATTTATAATTAACTTAACACCATAACTCAAAATCAGCTTCAAAATTAACCAGATTTGACAGTTTGGCGGATCAAGTTTGCAGATTTGGTTCAGGAAAACTGACAAAAAGCAATGATTTTTAAACCCTTATCACTAATTAATAAAATAACAGTAAAGCAAATGATCAAAACAGCACTTTGTGTTTGAGTTCGTTTTATGTCTGCATGTAACTATGACTGTAAAACTAACAAAATTGGGTTTGAAAATTGCAACATTTTCTTTTATTATTTATTGCATTATCTACCTATCTATCTATCTATCTATCTATCTATCTATCTATCTATCTTATTATTATGTAGTAGCAGCAGCAGTAGTAGTAGTAGTAGTAATAGTATTTAAAGTAACAGGAGTTCATTCTAATGTACACATATTTCATGAATTGCAAGTGAGGAAAAAGAAACCTTGATGATTCATAAGCTAAAAATACATTTTCTTCTGTTGTTTATAGAACGTGAAGTGTGCCTTCACTGTAGCTTTAATATTACTTTTTATTGTATAGAAATTGTACAAGAGGTTAGATTAGTTATTAAATATGAAACCTGCACTGGGCACAAAGTATAGTTTGTTTTGACATGTTTATTCAGCAAGAGAAGCTACTACTAACCTCAGAGAAATGAAAAAATTCTTGTTCTGGTTTGGCTCTATAAAAGCCATAGCTATTATAGAGACAAATGTTCATTTTTTTTATTAATCCAGATCATTTGCACGGTTCAGAAACATACAGTCAGTAGTTAGTCAACGCACCAGTGTTTATATTGTGCATGACTCATATGTAAATAATAGACTTCTCAGGCTTGTGATTGAGTGACAGATTTGGTGTGGAAAGGCTTGTGTGGCCATGGTTTTGAGTTGTATATACTGCTGCTCTTAAATGTCCATTAACATATGGTTATGAATAGTTTACATATTTCCTGTCAGATGTAATCACAACAACTGTCATACAGCCACTTTTGATTAATGTCTCCCATTCCCATTCCCTGCCTTGTCTTGTCTTGTCTTGTCCTATAGAGCTGCACACTGCAGACACGTCGTCTGAGTTTAATGTTGGCCAATGAATCATTTCAAGATATGTGTTGTCTGAGGAAAACTCTGGACACTTAAATTACTACACAGATAGGAAAAAGTGATGCTGGTCATTGTATCTATTCCACCAGAAAATGTGGCTAAGTGCATTTCCACTGAGCCTCGGTCCATGTGATAATAGTTTGGGGATAGTTGGACAGTTATATCTAAATTATGGTTCAATTGTCAAATTTTCCTTTCAAGGGTTATTGCAGGCCACTAATCGGACATAAAACCTGACAAAATGCTGGAAAAGGAGTCCAAATTCACTTATTATAAATAAATAAATAAATAAATAAATGCGATACAATCAGGTGAAGACAGAATTATCATGTAAGTTACACAGATATAAACTTACATAGACCATAATACATGTTTCAGTGAAAAAGTAATAATTATACTTAATGAAATATTAAGCAATTGCGAGTTGGATCACTGCTTGAGTTGTCTTTAATAAATATGAAAGGCATGCAGATGAACACTCCAAAGACATTTTCTCAGACTCAATAATTCATAAGAAATATATGTAAGATCAGATGGTATGTTGTAAGGAAATGCCTTTGTTGTTCCTGAAATATTAATGGTAGAGTTTGGCACGAATGAGATATGGAGTAAGATTATGTACATAGTCCAATACAGTTAAAATAAAAAAGATGTTAATCTTATCAATTCACTTGCTTTTTTAAATGTATTATTATTATTATTATTATTATTATTATTATTATTAATAAGATTGCATTCGCTTGGGAAACATGCAATGAATTCCAGATAACAAGTAGCTAAGGAATAAACCATGAAACCAGGAAATGTAATCATTAGCAAATTCACTGTGCTATAAAAGGAATAAAACACTTTGTGATGTGCTGTTATAGGAAAATAATCAGCAATGGGGTGGTGTGATGTGGTTCGATGTGAAGCAGAGTTATTATGAGCACAAATAATGTTGATTATTATTTTCCTGTAACAACACATCCCAAAATGTCATATACCACAGTGATTTGTTGCAAAATGTCTGCAAAACAAGTGAGTTCCTGTTCCTGCTTTTGTTACAACAGCTATAAACAGTGGCTCACTCACCAGCCTCTCTTTTTTTTTTTTCCTATCGTGAAGTTAATAAGAGAGAGAAAAAAAGCAGATTGTCATGTTACAGATAAAAAGAAAAGCCCTCCATCCTGATGACTTGCCTGCGACGGAAGACTTACAGTGTTACATCTGACTGTTACAAAGCACTGAAACTGGAGACTCCTTCCAAAAATGCCAAATTAAGGTCTACTCATAGAAAGCCATGTCAACTATTACACTTGTTTTTTTTAATCTGTTCATGTGGAGTATCTGCCATACAATTTCATAATATGTTAATGAGCGTATTGATATAAAGTGGTGATTTGCCTTGCAGCCGGATCTACTGTCAGAGCTGCTGTTATAGAAAATGAATCAACACCTTCTGACCAATCAGAATTGAGCATTCAAGACTGCTGTGGTATAACAAAATTTACACAGTGACACAAGGTCAAAATGACTATATCTATATCTATATATCTTACTGAGATTGTATATTTCTTTAGCAGATATCACTTTCATGACGGGCAGGCATTAAAAAATCCTCCCATTAATCCACTGATACATGTCTGTGGATTGCAATTTGGAAAGATCAAGCAATATAGTATGGCCAAAAGCAGACCAACACATAACTAATGGCAAAAAAAAAAAAAAGACTAAATGAAAGAACCTAGCTTTTTGAAGAAACTGTATATTGTTCACCTTTCTTTGAGGCATTAGCTTTTATCTATAAGTTATAATGTTATAATGATTTATAATATCAGAATAAGCCTTATATAAGAATTGTGATCTGGATCCAGGTGATAAATTCTGGGGTGGGGATATTTAGCATGTTATTTAGTCATTCAGCCAGTGCTGTAACTTAGCATCTACCGTAGGTTACAGATTTGTCTAACATTTACATTTACGGCATTTGGCAGACGCCCTTATCCAGGGCCACTTACAATTACAATCTCATTTATACAACGGAGCAGTTGAGGGTTAAGGGCCTTGCCAGCAGTGGTAGCTTGGCGGTGCTGGGATTTGAACTCTCAACCTTCCGATCAGGAGTCCAACATCTAACATCAGAGTGATTTATTTGTGATTAAAGGTATTCCATGTTAGGAAGCTAAGCCCTTTGCTACTATCCTGTATCGTTGCCTCAAATTAAGGCCAGGCAGCTCCTTATAGTATATAACCACCCTTCTACTGGATCATGTCAATGTTCTCATTGATAACCGGTGTGATGAACACAGATTCACAACAAGATAGGAATATATGCATGGTTGGGTAGCAGTTTTATATTAGGTACAGTATCTCCGGCTCTACAAAAGGCACCTAGTTTAGTGATTTTCCACATCTGACATAAACATCACCAAAAATAAGCAATAATAATAATAATAATAATAATAATAATAATAATAATACATAGGTGTACATGATAATAGCTGAAATGAAAATCGTGATCACTTTGCACATTATTTAAATCATTATTCAAGTATTTATTTTATTTTATTTTGCACTTTATTGTGTTATTCTTTGAAATCAACTGAAAACTCTGTGCACATTATAATCCCATATTCTTTCAAAGGTATGAAGATCAAAATAGCATTGCTCTTTAGTCACACAGTGGATCACTTAAATGCTAAGGTATATAACAAGAAAAGAAATAAATGTCAAAAAAGGGGGAAATGAATGAATGAATGAACCAACCACAGTTTTAATTAAATACATCAAACTCAGTTTGTATATGTATATATGTATATATATGTATATATATATATATATATATATATATATATATATATATATATATACACACACATACATACACACACACATATATATACATACATATACATATATATCCAGCGTTCATCAATTAGCACGCTTTGGGTAGGATCTAGCTACGTTTAACTGACTGAGAAAGCTAAAAAAAAAAAATAAAATTTTTTTAAAAAATCCCCAACATGACTGAAGAATTTTGCAGAAGACATCCTGACAGTGGAGTTCACGTGTTGGCGGGAGCTGTGGTGGGCGGAGTCAGAGCGCGCGTGAGAAAAGGCAGACGCGGATTGGTTGCTGTCCATGGTACCCGGTGAAGGCGAGCAGATGGGGAGAACGCGGCAAGCCGAGCTGCTTTAGCACAGTGGTGTACTGTGTGTTCACTTCCGTGTGGGAACCTGCAGCTAAAAACATTAGCATGGGGAGCACATCAGCATGGTCAGTGATGGGAGCATGATTCCCAGGCAGGCTTTATTCTCCCAGGTAAGGCGCTCTTTATATCACTCTGTGTGACTGTGCTTAGAGAAGCTAGTATAATGCTTTCCCACAGCGGCAGGTCTTTAAACATGGCAGAAACCACTGGCTGGATGGCCAAAGAGTTCATAACCCAGTGATTACACTTAACATATTATAAACAATTTAACCCACAAGCTATAAACACACCAGATGTGTATTAAAGTTTGACTGCATAAAGATAGCACTGAAAATATTTTGTGTTTTAATGTTTTAGTAAGGAATAATACACAACAGGGTGTGCTGCAACAGGAAAATCATCAATGATCCATCAATGGGGTGACACAAAGTGGAGTTATTGGTACTCCGAAGAATGTTCCGCACATCCCAAAGTGTTTCATTCCTATTATAAAACATCATTTGCCAAAGATGACGTTATTTTATTAATTCAAACATGTTCAGGGTCCCTGGAGGACTCGTGGTTAGGCCTCGGCGCTCCCGCCCTCGTGGCCCGGGCTCGATTCCAGGCCAGGGAACCAATAAAACTGCACCCGATAAAATTGCACAATAAAGAAACATAAACATGTTAGAATGAGCGCATTAATATGAAGCTGTGATTTGCCTTGCAGTCGGAACATCTGTCAGAGCTGCTGGTATAGAAAATGAATCAACACAATAACTCTGTGATTTGTCATGCAGCTGGCACTACTGTCAGATCTGCTGTTAAAATTATACAACAGCTAGTTCCGGTCCACTAATTTGATTGGTCGAGCAGTGTTCCAAGAGTGCCTATATTTATTATAACCACACTGGGGTGTTTCGCTGTGTGTATCACTCCGCTCGTCTGTATTCGCCATGTAAAATTCCACTTCCTATTTCAGAGCAATGACTACAGTAGTGTTAATGACGTCGTCAGCGGACATGGCAAAGGATCATTTTCAGGAATATAACTTTTGACTTAAAATATAAAAGCTCTTCAGATGAAGATGAAAAGGAAGCAGGGAAGCCAGTTTTAACAGGAATGTACAAAGCCATAAAGTGTGAGTCAGCCAATGATGCCGTGTACACTGTAGGGCCAAAAGTATGTGGACACCTGACCATCACACCCATATGTGGTTCTTCCTCAAACTGCCACAAAGTTGGAAGCAAACAATTCTCTGCAATGTCTTTGTATGCTGTAATATTACAATTTCCCTTCGCCTCCCTTCAACTAAGAGACCCAAACCTGTTCCAGCATGACAATGCCCCTGTGCCCAAACCAAGCTAAATGAAGACATGGTCTATGAAGGTCAGAGTTGAAGAACTTGAGTGTCCTGCACAGAGCCCTGACCTCAACCCCAGGGAACACTTTTGGGATGAACTGGAACGCAAAATGCACCGCAGACCTCCTCGCCTGACCTCAGTGCCTGACCTCACTAATGCTCTTGTGTCTGAATGAGCACAAATCCTCACAGCCACGCTCCAAAATCTAGTGGAAAGCCTTCCCAGAAGAGTGGAGGTTATTATACCAGTGAAAGGGGACTAAATCTGGAATGGGATGTTCAGCAAGCACATATGGCTGTGATGTTCAGGTGTCCACAGACTTGGGGCCATATAGTGTAGCATCTCCCTGTAATGAAGCATTGTGTTTTATATAGCTGAAGACCAAGTTAGCAAGCTTGAAGCTTGTTTCCTCTTACTGCTGACATCATGCAGACCTACTGTGTATGTTCTACTAGATCATGCCGTTGCTCTTATTAATACGTCAAGTGAACTTTACGTTTAACCTTTTGCGTTACAGTTTTGTGTTAGGTCTCAGTGCAGGGTTAAAGAAAAGGCACTAGGTTTATTGTACCATTTGGTGACTTCCTGGCTCTGATTCACTCCTCAAGCTAATTCTTAAACTAATTATTACATAAAACCTGAGACATTGTTCTGTGCTGTGACGCTCCATGGCTGCATTTATAGAATCTTGCTTTAGTCCATAGAACCTGTCTTACAAAATGCTCCCCTACACAGACAAAGCATGTAGGCCCTAAAACTTCATATGATTTTATCTGATCTAAAAATAGATAGAGTTTAAGATGACGTTAGTGATTAAGACAAGAATTAATCCATTACTTTGTTTATCAAGCTAGATAGGAACAAATTTGTTTGTAAATTGTTCAAAGGACCATTTAGAGATGGAATGGCATATCTATGATAATTCAGTTAGTTCATAAAAAAATTGTATCCTACAAGAGCTCCAGCAAGAGTTTGTTTAAATTAGAATTTTTATGTTTATATTAACGATTATGTTTAATTTCATTTAATTACATACATGACTTTTCTAAATGTTGTTTGATACTAATGACTTGGAAGAAAGCAATCCAAACCCATCTAATGATGAAGACAAATAAGTCTAGCCATTGAATTAGCAGAAAAGAAATGGCGCCCTAGAAAAGGAAGAGGAGTTAGTGAATGTCTGTGGTCGCCGATGCACTGCAATGGCCGAGCTGCATTACTGGAAATTATAGCGCTTGCCGTGCCTAGGAGGCAAGCTTTCACCATTTAGTCATTATTTCGATGTGCTTTTTTTTGGTGTCATTAAATGTAAATCAGCTGTGCCATGAACGCGCTTTACGGCTGACTGGCATTTGTGAACATACTTCGTGAGCGTAAAGGAAATGAGCGGTACTGAAACGTTTGTAAATCCGATGAGAATTTTTTTTACTTTGGTCTAAGAAAACATTTACAGACACCTTCACTAACAATTTAGCAAAAGAAGCCTACTGTACATATTACTGTCAGAAATTTGGAAATTTGGAAATCCTGTCATCATATCATGGCATTTGAGAAAACAAAACAAATAATATGAATTTTGAATTATGAGCGATGTATGTAATACTTTTTTTTCACATATAACAACAATAACTTAAAACATCCTTTTTATATTACCAGGAATCATACTTGCCAGTAAAAATTCACTCTTCTCTGAGATGAAGCACCCTGCTGAGTCAGACGAGTTCATATAAGTGTGTATTAATATTGATTATCTGATATTTTACGCTGACATAACAGTCTTTCAGATTGGAGGATAGGAACAGCTTATAATAGATATTCCTTCAGATTTATCCTCAGGTCTCAGCAGAAGGTTAATATCATAACAGAACTTATAGACTGTACATTTATTATATACTGTATAGTTAATCTGCATAATTATTGGCACCCTTCCTGTAAATGAGCAAAATAGTATACAGTAAAACATCGAATTTGTGATATGAGCTTCAACATATGGTGCAGCTGTACAGTATACTTCCGTTTTAACACGATATACTTTTTTCCAAACAAGCACAATAGTTACACAACCCCAACACAATAGTTACACAGTAGTTGGTGAAGCTTAAGAGAGAATAGAAAATAACAGCACTCAGACTCTTCCTGCCATGGCTATTAGGGCTGGAGAAACTTGTCGAGGGATCTTGGACTAATCTTCCGTGCATTTCAAGATCATTTATATTCTGAGTGTTGTGCACGTGGACTTTTCTCTTGAATTTTCTCAGACCATGGGTTTTCAATAGAGTTTTAGACTTGCGCTGATTTTGTGTTTTTGCAGCCATTACTGTGTTGATTTAAAGTTATATTCAGGCAAACTACCTTGTTGAAAGCTCCACTTATGGCCAAGTGCTAACCTCCTGGCAGAGGTAAACAAATATATTTCTACACTGTAAAAAAAAAAAAAAAAAAAAAACTTGAAAAAAGTTTAAATGACTGGTTTTGTTGTGTTGGTTGAGCAAAAATCCATGAAAAGATCAGTACAAGTATGTCTAATACTCTTATTCAACCTAACCAAAGGTTTTTTTTTCATAAACTTAAAAAAAGATGAGTTTTGTGAACGATGCTTTGCAAGTTCATCAAAAAACAACCTCTGCAAACGTATTAATTTGAGTTAGGTCAATCTCATTTAGGAACTGCCCTCCCATAAGGGAGAAAGCAAATGCCAAGTCTGGGTTAAAATCTAACCATTTGTTTACGATGAGACAATGAAGAAAAATGGTTGTTTAGTGATTTTTAAAAGGAACGTAACAAACATGCCTACTGTGCATACAGAATTGAGCTTTTGCAGCAATTTTTTTAATTGGAATGTAGTACATAGCAAAATCAAGAATATTCATTAGAGCCTGTGGATGACTCAAAAGCAGCAATGAAGCTGGGCAACATTTCTGGAGACTGAAATCGATTTTAAAAAGCTGTTTCAAGCATGAGTGCAGTTATTGTAAATATTCTTTGTGACGTTAATACGTTTAGGACATACGGTTATTCAAAGACAGAAGTTGTTATGAGATCGTTGTTCAAGCAAAGGTACGTGCCGTTTATGTGGAAAATGTGAATCACTGTGTGTAATGTTTGTTTTATACCCATGTACTTTTGCCCATTCTCTTGATGAGTTCCAATAATTCTGGTGTTGAGTGTGTATAGTGTATGATTAGCATGGCGTCGGATTGGTTTATTGCTTGAATGTGTTGAATTTCATCGTGTTCAACTTTAGCGTAATTAGTTGGTCAGTGATTTCAGAAGCCCCAGATCAATAATGTGGTGAGTTTTGGTAAGTGAATGATAAACTGCTTTGTTGCTTTGTTTTGTATTAAGTAGGACTATTGCTCCTATTATTATTATTATTATTATTATTATTATTATTATTAATTTTAAAGTAATAGTTAGCGATATAATACGATACATTTACAGTCTAGAAAAGCCATTCCAAGATAGACAACAAACAGTCGTAAAGCACCATGGCACCCTTTTTTTTTTTTTTTTTTTTTTTTTTTTTTTTTTTTTTTTTTTTTTTTTTTTTTTTTTTTTTTTTTTTTTTTTTTTTTTTTTTTTTTTTTTTTTTTTTTTTTTTTTTTTTTTTTTTTTTAAGGAAAATGGGTTAGTAAGGACACTGCAGAGCATTGTGTGTAATGAAGATAGTTTGTCTTTGTGGAAAGCTCCGTACAGAGAAACAGAAAGTGAGTGCCAGAGGCGCTGGTTGATAACCTTATGAGAACTCGTCTCTCTGAGAAGATTTGACCTATATTCGTGTCGGTGCTACCCACACACACTCAGACACAAACACCGTCATGCTTCACTACACTCTCCTCCTCTGAAATTGTAATGTAATGTTCTGAGGTTTCATCATTTCTCCAAGCGTATGTTTAGATTTGCTGGAGAGTGGGAGAATGGGTTTCTGCTTTGTTGCCTCACTTATGTACACCAAAATGCAATTTAGTAGGGAAGAAGTAGGAACAGGCTTACAGTGTGAGAACATTCATGTTGTTTCATTTATATATTATATATGCTAAGGATGTGAGGTACAAGAAGCTATTACTGTGCATGCTGAATGGATCTGTAAGCAATAATACACACATATGTATGTATGTATGTATGTATGTACTGTATGTATATATGAACAGGGAGTGTCAGTAAGCCAGTGTCAGCCTTCCTCTTGCTCATTTCTGCGTTAAGGTTCAGCTGCACTATTGTTCCACGATGCACAGCATAACAGCACATCACTCTATTTTCTGTTTAAAAATGCATAGGGAGTGTTTGTAACAGGAATGCTCACTTTCAGTTCTGTAAGACAAAGCCGGGATCATCCCCACTATTTGGATTAACAGTGTTGAAGTACATTTGCTCCCTCCAGGTGAGAATGTGTCGATACACAAAGATCAAACTTAATATTTGGACCAGTTCTGGTTGTGCGTGATAGTCTGCTATTGGGAATAATCACAAAATGCCACTATCAGGGCTAACCCAGAAGAGGATTAGTTCCCTTTTAAGGTTTTTCCTCAAGGTTTCTTGCTCATTGTTATCATCTCAGGGAGTTTTTCCTCTATCGCAGTCACCTCTGGCTGGTTCAGTAGGAATTGAGTTTTTATATATATATATATATATATATATACACACACACATATACAGATTTCTGTAAAACTGCTTTGTGATCAGGTCTATAGTTCAAACTGCTATAGAAATACAACTGGACAGGCTCCTCAAGGATGCTAGATGTACATGCTAGATTACATATGCTAGATGTAACAGCTGCTAGGGAATATTTTTTGCACGAGATATCTTGTTGACGTTTAAGAAGAACGTCAGTTCTCCTATAGCAGCTTGGAATTCTACAGACATCCCACATATATTTTTAGTAACACTTTACTGCGTCATAAGACTTGACATTTGTGTCAGAAATGTGACCACAGCTCTATAGCTGCAATGTTTCCAAGATGCCATTTGTCCTAAAAGCTGTCATAATGTTTGATGTCATCACAGTTTACATCACATATTCATTTTTGCTAAGTATGCGCTAGACAGAATTTCTGCGATTATAGATTTGCAATATTATGATAGACGGCTTGACAATTGTAACTTCATGTCAATTGTCAGAACACTTGACAGAATAACAGACAGAACAGTGAGAGAATAAGTGCTGCATCACTCTGACCTCATATGAAATACCAGGTCTTTCATGACATTTTATTGCTACGCCTATGGTAGCATATAGGAGCTCGTCATGATATTTGTCGCCACGTATATACTCAAAAATGGGCAAAATGATGGACGAAGCCCAAAATGGCAAATATCAAGCTTTTAATGGTCTTAACAACAAAGGTCAGAAAAATAGCAAGAATTCTGTGAATGCTGTCTCATTTACACCAGGGCCTGAGTACAGTATAGAGGCTTTGTTCATGTTCATTTCATAGGGTCATAAACTGTCATGACATTAAATGTTATAGCATCTTTCATGACAGTAATAGGTTAGGGTAATATGAGGTCTTTATATCAGTGAGCATAAACTATAATGGCCACACATCGACATTAAGACATGGGTATAAAAAGTTAAATTGGGGAAACCCTTGTGTTTATAAAGTGTTTCCTTATCAGCAAGGATTCCAAGTAGAACCCATTTAAGAAGCAAAAGAAACAACTTGAGTGTACCAGGATCTTTTGTTGAATAATAGTATTTATCCTACTTTTGGTTCTACAGCGTCTTCTACAACCTAATGAACATGTACCTTCCCATTAAGACCTGCTAGAGATTTGTGCAGGAAATCCTTTCATGCAGGGAGCAGAGAAAAGAACAAAGCAAGCACTTGGGAAGAAAGAGTCAGCAGATTAAGGTTTCTGCGGATCTAGATTAGAGAGTGGTACTAATTAGCCATTAGACATGATGTGCCTTGTGAATACAGAGCCTTAAAGTCCACAAATAGGAAATCGGAACCTTAGATGTGATTGTACGGGTTCATTATTGCAACAGCAGACACTGAATAACCAGTGAAGTAATAATTATGGCAACAGCAGACACAGTGAAATGGGTTTCCTTTCCCTCAGAGATTGCTTGCTGAGAAATCTCAATAATCCAGAAGGAGGAGGAATGTGGCTGCTCGTCTTCTATGGCTAACAATGTCCTCAGAGCCTTGTGCAAGGATTTCCAGTATAAGGATTTCCAGTGGGGATTATGGAATAGATGTGACTGCACATTCCCTTCATATGTAGCCTAATAATACAATGGAAAGGAGTATTATATCTGTGTGCAAAAGCAGGTCTGTGTACCTGTGTGTGTGCTTATAGAATATTAAGATTTCTGAAGGGAGTCAGCATCATTGCACTCCAAGTATTAGTGGGTTAGAAGGCGTCCATCCATCCCCAAGCGTGATGCGCTCATGCGTGTAGCGCCGTCCCACTCCCACTGCTGATGGAATTTCAGCTGTTATGGCACTGCCACCATTTTACAATATGCTTCTTGCACTTTCGGCTCCACAGAGAACTGCTATATGTGTCACATCATAATGCCATCTTGCTTGCATGCAGTTTGTGAAACCGCACTGAAGAATGAGAAATAAAGACCTCGGGAAAAAAGGCTGTAATGTGCTGCTCTCTGGGTAACATTAGATTTGTGTAATACAAAACACACTCTAAATGGTCCAAAGCCTTGTTATTTACAGAAAACGAGTTAGTGCTTATATTGAGAAAACCTTTTCTTGAGCTATTGAACATGATGAGGTTTCTGTCATGTTTGTTTTTTTTTTTTTTTTTAAATGTGCATTTTTACTAGGCATTCATATTATTCATTATCTAGGCTATATCATTGGTATACTGTATGTAGGTGTTCTGTAGGCATTCTATAGGTGTATAAGTTGCAACAGACTTTTTTTTTCCTTTTGTCTTTTGCATGTATCTCATCCACGAGTAAAGTTACAGCATTTAAAAAAAAAAGTTAAAGGGAAGAAAATTGCGTTTAAAAATGTAATTCCAAATGCAGACTAGGAGAATCTCAGACATTTTGACATCCTGTATCAGATTACAAACTGAACCGATTAGATTTATGGCCATTTTGCTACACCCTGTCGCTATCCGGCAACCTGATTAAAGCATGACGTTCACTGTGTGAGGAAATCACACGTCCGCTCTAGCTAGCAAGATTTTAGACATCTTTAGGCAGACTGATTGTCTTTTACCTCCATGTTTAAACTGTCTCTTTACTCAAAGATTGAAGTAAAAAACAAAATTCCATGTAATGATGGTAATATATATATATATATTTATATATTGGTAATATATTTATGGTTTCTTAAAGTTGAAGGATCATAATATGTTACAGGCCGAAAAACCCAATTCTGACCAAAACCTGATTTTTCATCTTTTTTAGCAGTTTGCCAAAATTCAGCCACAGTGACATCTGACGGGTTTTCCCAGACCCCCACACATAATTGACCTTCTTTACTGTGTTTCCATAGAATCGAAAGGAAGCAAAAATGTTGAATTTATCTTAAAATAACAGCAAATTGCTAATGGCCTTACTTAAATTTACTGATAAATACCTAAACAACTGCATATTTGTTTATTTATACATTAATCAGTACTGAGTCACGTCACTGCTAATGGCTCAATTACAGGAATCTCACACTTTGGTTGGGGAACCTGAACTGTTCTGAGAATTGACTCCTCATGAGCTGTGAATCTCATCTACCACTTAGTTCACTTAAATAATGCAGTGAGACACGGCTAAGAGTAGGAGAAACCTTTTGTCGGCTCTCAGACGTCGTAATGTTATCATGGATCAGTGATGTCCGGGCACATCTTCTCGGACAGCACCGAGATCTAATTTGATGGCGGTTTCTTTACGTGTGGATCTATCCAGTCAGAGATGGATTTTCCATTCAAGCTACAGCTATGAAAGAGTTCAATTCCAGTTCGATTCCAGACTCGAGTCCATTTTTAGTGATGGTTGATTTAGAACAACTTTTCAACTTCAACTTTTGCTTAGTGTAAGCCTTTTGTGTTAGCCTTTTCGAGTCCACTGGTCTAAACAATAGATTGCCATCTTATTATGTCGTCTTGCGGTTGTTTGGATGTTAAGCATTCTTAGGAAAATTCATGGATGGACTGAAGAATGCTTTAGGGTACTAGATCTGGAGGAACAAAAAAAAAAAAAACAACAACCTAGTACTCTTCACTCCATGATTATTTACCAAAAAAAAAACTTGTATTATGTCAGAATGTGTAATAAATAAACATAATCATGCACATAGCTCTTTAAAAAAGTTTAAATACCATGAAGGAGTATTAGTCAAAGTAACAATAATTTCATAGTCATTAGATAATTAGTAATTAGATAACCAAAGTGCTTACAGTGCTACATCTAATGAGAACTTTATTAGCTTAAAAATGATCAAATATACCCAAGCTAATCTAATTATGGTATGATTTATTTCTGTAATATTTTTTTTTAAACATTCAACAGATTCGTTAGAATATTGTGTGTCTAAAAACCGTTTTATTTCTCTCTACATATCCGTGTTAATATTAGTGTTTTTTTTTTCAGTGCACTGCAATGTAGAGTGGTTTCTTGACCTACCATGAGATTAAACTCTTTCTCCTTAACAGAAAGCACATTTAGGCTTGATAAGGAAGAGGAAAAACAACAGTCCATGGTGATGGATATCGCATGATTAAACCCGACAATCCACGTTCATGTCATTTTTGGTGGTGTGTGTTATTGTTTCTTTTTTCAGTCAATGGAAATATATGAATATACTTTAGACTCAACCGAAAGAGTCTAATGTCCATTGAATACAGGAAGCATATAATAACTGACAGAAATTCCTACGTACTAGGACATGTTCTTAATTTATAATATTTGCAATGCCATGCTTGTGTTGCTCTGTCAAGAGTGTGTCAGCGTGTCATTTTTAAATGAAAGCATGTTAAAGCAAGGTCTCGCATTTTGAACGCATTAAAAAAAATTGGCTGAAAAAAAAAACATGATCACATCATCTTTGGTGTGTGTGTATATATATATATATATATATATATATATATATATATATATATATATATATATATATATATATATATATATATATATATATATATATATA
>CM040975.1:7114421-7202726 GCA_022985145.1 Pangasius djambal
CAAAAGGTGGACCGACATCATATTGAACCCTATGGGTTAGGAATGGGATGGCACTTAAGTTCATATGTGAGTCAAGGCAGGTGACCGAATACTTTTGGTAATATAGTGTATATTAGGTATTTTCTACAAAAGATCCATTGTCAAATGTAACAAAGGTAAGTCTTTCCACTGAGTAAAGTTGTTTAAAATTTCAATCCATAGCATTTTTGTCGGGTGTTTCTTTTACATCCACATTCTCATTATGGCCTTTTTACTAGCTACAAGTAGTCATTTAAGTAGGTATTTATTATTTTTCCCCATGAGTTGAAGCACTTCACCGAGGTAAAGGTACACCCACGAAAAACACAAACTTATTTCCAAATGTATTTTTTTCCTAATCTCCCTCCACTAAAATTCAATTATTGATCATCCCCAAAAATATGAAAGTGTTCAGCCGTCTGGGCGTCGCACAGTCGCCAGTAAAGTCGGTGTAGAAATCCCTGAGCAGACACTTCCTGTTGAGCTCCCTCAATCGTCTTGAGTTCGACCTTGTAAACAACCAGTCACAACAATTATGACTTGCATTCTTTCTCAAATTTTCATTTTACATAGGTTGATGAGCACCTTTTAGTTATTGGTATACTCCTGTATATCCTCAAAATCAACCTCCTGTTTTCCCTTGTTTTGGATTTTTATTTGTGCTTTTGACAAAGTTAAACCAGATTTGTTTACAGACGATAAAAAAAAAAGTCCTTTCTTTATTTTTAAACTTGAAGTAAAGTGCTGAGTTTTTAATAATTCTGGGTGTATACAAAGTGTTGACACACCCATACATTTAAAGGTTCAATTCTCAAATTTTTTTGTCCTGTCCATAAAAAGATCCCTTATCCGCTTATCCATGGTAAATATAGCAGAGAAAGTTATTTTGTCCATCATGTCCTGGAGCATGGTTTCAACCAGTTTGAGTGGCTTGTACTTATTGAATAAAATGTTGCAACATCCACATCCGTATGACGTAGAGGCGGTGAAACGGTGCTACCTTAGGCTCACAAGCCAGGCTTCTAGGTTTGGCTAGAGAGTCTGGTACTTCTCCCTCGCTAAACCTTGTCAGTAACTGGCCACTTTTACAAAAAGACTCAGACTGACATTGCAAATGCATGGCAAGCCTGTTTTAAGCTAAACTAACTTAACGCATTGTTGAAGAACTAAAACTCACACGTCTGAGTGAGCAGGAAAAAACTTCATTCTTCAGACAACATACTTTATTGCATCAGCAATGGACAAGGTACAGTGTAGTCTTTAAAAAAAATTTTAAAAAACACAGTGGTACATGCTTTTTGTTGTTTTTATTTGCTTTATATTGACTGTAACCCAAAATTATGCAACAACTGGAAACCATATACTTCAAGTACGATAGTGAAGTCATGAGCAATTTGGTGAGTATTTCCTTCCCGGTGATATCTGTTACTGTTTTGTAGAGGTGACACACACATAGAAAACAATACACTCATAGAACAGTGAGAGCAGTGAGCTTCCACACACACACACACACACACACACACACACACACACACACACACACACACACACACACACACACACACACACACACACACACACACACACACACACACACACACACACACACACACACACACACACACACACACACACACACACACACACACACACTCCAAGGACAGAAGAGGCAGGGCCACAGAGGCTGTTCTACAAAATGCATTTCGAACTTATAATACTGTATACTTTCACACACATGGAGACTTGATGGCATAAACCTTTAACACTCATCTTGTTCCAAAAACCTCATTGTGTCTTGATGTTTAAAGCTTGCTTTCCCTTGTACATGGAAGTACACTGCCCGGCCAAAAAAAAAAAAAAAAGAGTCGCTGTTTAGATTTTAATAGGCAAATACATAAGAGTCTGTGAATGGATCATTATTAGAGTGATTCTAATGTTTCTAGCATGTTCTATGTTTGGCAACAGTTCTTTTAATGTGGATGAAGTGTGTAGCTTTTTAGTTCTTTAATAACCATGTAGAAAGACGTATCATGGCCATATTGCAGGATGACACTGCCGAGAGTCCTGACCTTAACCTCAGTGAAAGTCTTTGGGATGTGCTGGAGGAGACTTTACAGAGTGCTCACCTCTTTCATTGTCAGTACAAGATCTTGACCAAAAATTGATGCACCTCTGGATGGAAATAACATCACAACATTTATTCCATTCTTTCACAATTCTAACCCTGATGAATCTCGGCAGTGACATCCTGGAATATGGCCATGATACGTCTTTCTACATGGTTATTAAAGAACTAAAAAGCTACACACTTCATCTTTTAAGATTAAAAGAACTGTTGCCAAACATATAACACGCTAGAAACATTATAATCACTCTAATAATGATCCATTCATGGACTCTTATGTATTTGCCTATTAAAATCTAAACAGCGACTTTTTTTTTTGGCTGGGCAGTGTATATATGCGTACAAGGATTTGATTATCAGATAGTAGCCTTCAACATTCTGAAGCTGGTGGCCAGATAACAGTTCAAAAAAGCTGTCAGATCAGGGGCCAACCCAGCAGTTTCTACTTGAATGCTTCATACGCCACATTCTGCACCAGCAGTTTAACCACATCAGCTCTACCAATTCACTGTTTGAATAAGGTCAATATCATTTTTAAATTTATTCAGCATAGCCCACTTCATGTGTCATGTTTGTGCACATGACACATAGTACGGTAATGTGGGTATTTTTGAAACACTGAAAGTCTTTAGAATGTAAATTCCTTAGACTACAGAGGCTTTCCCCATTTTTCTAGTATCACAAGCAGCCGTCCCTGTGTCAGGTTCTCCATCTGCATAACGTCAGAGGCTGGCACTGCCTTTGGTAAACCCCAGTTCGTGATGGCTGTTTTTGTTGCAAGCTGCATCAGCTTATATAGTCACTTCATAATTGATCGATTTAATTATGAGGAAAATGTTGCACACGGTCCCGAGTCTGCTGCCTTTAGGGCAGCTGTCCGTTGTTTCCGCCTATAAGATTAATGCGTCACCTTTTATTTGTCTCGCTGACCCTCTGTTTTTCTCTCTCCCAGAGATTAGAAAGTGGAATGGTTTTAAAAGTCATGGCAATCAATCACTGCATGTCCAGTTTTGTCCTCAGTTAGTACCTGGCATGTTGATGCGGACTCCATCAATCGTTTGCCATTCTAACCTATCCACGCACTTCTTTTGCTCCCTGAAGCATAAAGATTCAAGACATTGTCCTTTCAAGATCATTATCCCTGGTTAGCATCCAGCTGAAGAGTTTCCGGAGATAGAGTTACTGTAGTCCACCGCTATTGTGCTGCCGCCACCCCGGGAAATGCTGAGCACCCCTGAACTTGATCCCTGTGCCCTTTCTGGGAGCAGCATTTAAAAATAACTGCTGGCGGAAGCAAGCACAGAAAAACCAGGTGTGAAAGAAAGTGAAGCCTGGATGACAGGCAAGTGGACTGCACGCTTCTCCATCTATGCACACGCACCCCATTTTCACACTGTCTTCAGTGCCGAGTCTGGGGCAGGCTGAATTTGGGCTGATGTCACCCAGTCAGACTGAAGGCAAGAGGAGGAGGAGGAAGAGGAGCGAGTGCTCCGTCACCTGGACGCCTGACTGGGTGAAGGTACATCATCCTGTTACTGTTATAACACCGGCTTAGAGGGGTGGAGGTATGAGGATGTGGCTGTACAGTAGATGAGCAAGGTTCAGGTAAGACGGCAGCTTTAACGCGGATTTTTACATGTGGTCTCAACAAAGTTTGACGAGAATAGAAATTGAATAGAAGAACCACATTCAGCTCGCTCTCTGATTTATTTCTGTTTGAGGGTGTGTTCAGTTGCCAGGCTGCTACTTCACCCAGTGTCTTACTGTTAATATTAATAATACAGATAGATAATAATATCATTGCAAGTTAGCCTTCTGTGACACAAAAGATTTGATTGATGGTCACATGACTGTTGTGTTTAGTTGGCACTTGTTTTTGGTCAGTTTGTGGAAAGTTCTCTCATTTCCACCAGAGTTGTAAGTCACTGCATGAAAGCATCTCTAATCCGAAACGATTAAAAGTCAATTTAAAGTTGAACTTACTGTATATTACTGAGAGGCAAAGGAGAAGAAAAATTGAAACTGACAACTACTTCTTGCATTCTTGGTTCATTTTGCAATTTGTCTTTTCATTCTTGAAAGTCGATCAGGTTGATCAGGTTTAGCCTTCCTTTCAACTATGCGTATGGAAATGCAAGATGGCAGCTCTGCATTTCCTGTGTCCATTCGGCATGTCTACTGAGCAAGTCTGAAAACAATTACCGTGACGCTTGCAGTACTGTAAGGAGTACGGACAGTATGGTGTAAGGTGATGCGATGTGCAGAATAGACTGAACAAACCAGAGCTGTGTCTCAAATCACATACTTCTGTAGTATTCTAGACATTTTAACACTATTATAGCTAACCAATTTTCCTATTAAGGTTAGTGTTTGAATTTTTTTTAGATCTCTCATAGCCATCAAATGTACTGAAATGTCCATTTTTGTGTACCAACATACTGGATATTATAGATTAGTAAATACTTTCGAATGTAGTGTCATAGTTTTCTATTTGAGATATGGTTCATGACAACAATTGTGATGGCACTTGAACATTTTAAAGAGAAGTAAAGAGTTTGTTCATGTGTTTAACATCTGCATGAGTTCCCAAGAATAAATATGCGTCGCAAAAATTGACGGCATGAAATCGCAAAAACATTTTGCAGGTCGACATGGAAACCTAATAGATAGGGACGTTTTGGCATTGACACAGTGTAAAGCCCAGTGTAAAATATACACCTGGCCTTTTTACTGTCTTTCCATCACATTTGCTTTTATGGTTGGATGGGTGGATGGATGGATGGATGGATGGCACTTATAGTCTCACTCTAAAAATAAGATTTTGAGTGTGTTGCATTCATTCCTCACATGTGGCTCTACTCAGCGCATTTTTTTTCTGGGTTTTTTTTCTGAATACTCTCAGAAAACATTTTTCACCATCATCACTCTGCACTTTCAGCAGATGGGAAGAAAGTGTTTTTGGCTGTCTGTCTCTGGCACATGCAGCTCATGCCTTCTCTCAGCGTAAGCACATTCTGGCAGTATTGTTCTTTTTGTCCTTTAGGATCAAATGACCGAGGCTTTGATGATGCTGCTGCTGACAGGACAGAGCGGAGTAGCCTTTCTTTTCCGAAGGTGATTCGATGATTCAGTGCTGCTCCAAGTTGTTTTTTGAGGATGATGATGATGACGATGACATTTGCAGTTCCTTTTATAAAGGCAGAGTTTCTGATCAGATAGAATCCTAAATGAACACAAAACTAGACTATCGTTCTGGGCTTTAATAAGCTCGACAAAATCAGTTGCACTAAGGACGTGTATATTAATAGGAGTGGGACTGACTGTACTACCAGAGTGTGGCTTCTTTTGCATGTGATCTTTTATAGCAATGGAATATGTATGAGGTGAGCAGATGAAGGTGGCCGTGTTTGTATTCGTGCATAAGTGAGACTGTCAGGAGCATGCTGTATATACCGGAAAAGTGGCTTTCTCTCTCCGAGCAGTTCAGAAATCAGTTAGGGAAAAATGGATGATTATGGGTAAGCATGAACAAGCATCAGTGTACCTCAGGTCATCCTGTAAGCCCATGCTCTGGTTGATAAATAGATGTATATTTATGTATGATGCTCGCTGCTGTTGAAATGTGCTGACTCACTGCTGCATTAGGATTTATCCATCATACTGCAAGGTCTGCCTTTTCTTTTTTTTTTTTTCCTTTCTCTGGCCATCACTTTCCCCCTTTCCATCTCAGTGCAAGTCAATATTGGAAATCTACACACACGCAAGTGAGAGCAGAACACCTCTTCGCTCTGAAAGTAGTGCTATAACATGCCTGGTATTATTAATTGGTGAGAATTTGGTTTGAAATGTATTAAGATGACAAAAGGGCTTTCGTATTTGCAGCTGTTCTTTTGCCACACTTAGCATCCTTCATGAAAAAGAAAATTACACCCTGAAACACATTAAGTGCATTCATAGTGGAATATCTGTGATATGCTTAGTGATTCTGGTTCTAATTGACAGCATAATTACAGTGGCATTTAATAGGAGAAAAGTAGTCAACAATCTCAAACACAAGTGAAAATGGTTTTGCGGCTTGGCTAGTTGGCAAACTACAAGATAAGAAGCATGATAGCGTTGGAGGTATTAGCATGTCAGCCGAAGCTTTGGAAGCTGATCCGTTTGAGCAGTATACAGATGAAGAGGTGAGAGCTGGACCAACAAAAAGACTAAAGCACTGCTGCATCAGTCTCTTTAGTTAGGTAGCGATGTAGCAAGGGCTAAATCCCACTGGCACCACTCTCAGCAAAGTGAAAATAGACCAAAATGTCAACTCAGAATTAATTATAAAGATTAATATGCCAGTTATTCAGGGTGTAATTTCCCTTTAATACAGAATGGTTTATACCAAATCCATTATGTGCTCCTCATCTGACAGAATAAAAGATACAATTCTGTTTCATTCAACTCATCACATTTGCCTCACTTATCCCCAACCTGCCATGTAAGCTTAATTCAGTTTCACTGGCAGAAAGCCCATGGACACAGTTTATCTCTGATCAAACTGATACTAATGATGGGATTTCAGGCTCCAGCAGATTATTTTATTCTGGCTGTGTATTTAAGTAATCTGTGAAGAGTCTGGTGTTGCTGTGCATCTGTGACATGGGGGGCGAGTCTTCTCTGTTTAACGGTCAATGGAACAGGATTTGCATCTCATTTTAGTGCCAGTGGGCCAAGCACCTGCTCTTCTTTCAGCGTGTTTGCTCTAATTTTCCTCTCGATGCTTATTGAGCCTTAAGATCTCATGGAGGCTTCTTTTATGGTGGTTTGTACAAGGGCTATCAACAGCTTTCGAGAGAATTTGAGGACGATAGCAGCTTGTCCATTTTGCACGTTTTCCTTAATGGATATGCAATTTTCTATGCAAAAGGACAAAATACAGGGCGGTATCAATGCAAATAGATTAATTTAGCCCCTGTAACGAGTTACTAAAGCTACTAAACTTCAGGAGTGTCCAAATTAACTTGGTATTAAAGGTGGCATAAACACATCACTGCCAATTAAAAACAAAACCAAACCATTATTTTATAAATAATGTGAAAAGATGAAAAGACACTAAATTTTCAGTAATTCATGCCAGTTATACAATTTGAAGCCTACCAGTTGAGGGTTGAGTCTCCTTATACATAAATTTACACTTTAACTCAGGAGCTGGATTTTCATGGATACCACATTTCTTCTGTGAAGGCGAACCAGTTATGAATAAACTCATTTGTATCCAGCCTAATAAATAAGCCTAGTGTGTGTGTGAATATCAAAGAAGGGCAGTGAAAAGGCTGTCTTTAAATATACTACAGTATATTAACAAAACATACACTCGTCTACACTGTTAGATTACATTCCTTTTATTCTGAATGCTTTAACTCTTAAGAGAGTCCCTCTAAGATCCGAGCTCATGGCAGCTATCAAAAACAATTAGTACACACATTAGTACAATACCTCTTTTAAGTATTTTGTCCTCTACTGCGTTGCATTTCACATCATTTACACAACTATTCTTTCAATTACGTCTACGAATCGTGTGCACAATTTCTAACAAAGCACACACGCACACAGAGTTGCAGTCTTTATTCAGGATCTTAAAAAAATAAAGGCCTAAGTCTAGCAAATAGCATAGTACTTAAAAACCCCAGACTTATGAGTTGAAGTTCATTTGACCAAACTAATAAAACTACTAAATACTAAAGCAAACCCTGCGAATGTGTAGACCTGGCCAAACCTTGTCCATCAATTCGTCCATTAGAGTTAAATCTCAGTCTCTCCATCATGAGCACGCTGCTCTCTGAGACTGTCTTGTCCCTGTTCTTCCTGAAAACCAGACCAGTGCAGGAGTAATGAATAATGTAAGGTACTCATCTACAGCCAGCCTACCAGAATGGTGTATTAGCACTGTAGCATAGAAGTGGAATAATGGAGAGGAAATAGAGAAAGTGGATGGTAGGAAAGTGCCAAGAGTCTTCTGATCCTCTCCCCACACCTTTACTATTTGAACAGCTGTCTTAATGCTTTCAATTCTTTTTAGCTTATATTTAATATTTGTGCCTTAGTGCAAGTTAAGCAAGACTATATATGAAAGGCGGTTTTTTTTTTTTTTTTTTTAAATCCTTCTCTCTGTTGATCTCTCTTCATGTAGGTCTTGAAGCCTGTGATGACTCAGGATGTCACTCAGAGTCTGGGCAACAGGAGACTCATCAGCTTCTCTCTGTCAGGTAGGTTGACAGTAAAACTCTTCTTTTATTTACCAATTGTGAAAAATATTTTTGTTAACCCTGAATTAAAAATGAATCATTATTGAAGTTATAGATATGTATATGAAATTGCACTATGTTGCAAACCTCACCAGCACTAATTATTGTGATATGTATTGAGACATCCTATTTTAGGCATGTAGCTCACTTGTAACAATAGAAACCCAGAGAGAGAGAAAGATGTGTGTGAGTATAATGCAACAACTCAATGAAATCAGGCAGGAAATGATTAGTACACAGGTAGTCATGGGAAAAGGACCATACAAAGGCAATATCAACAAAAAGGCATGGGTCATACACTCAAGACGGCAGTCGGGAACAATAAAACTCAGAACTCTATACAGGATGGTTGGCAAGACTTCGCAAATACTAAGTAGAATTCATGGGTTTATACACCTATGAACTCGGAAACAAACCAGAAGTCAATGAGAGAGCTGGATTACTAAGGAGATGCCCTTTTGCTGGTGGGAAAGGATAGCATTTAGAGCTTTAATATTTTCATATGTCTGAGAGTGTTAAGTATAGTAATTGTCTTTTTACACCTGCCTTGCTCCAGTAGGTGGCTGGAAGCTTGTACATTCCCTTGCCTATGGAAAAACACT
This sequence comes from Pangasius djambal, assembly GCA_022985145.1. Taxonomy (NCBI): domain Eukaryota; kingdom Metazoa; phylum Chordata; class Actinopteri; order Siluriformes; family Pangasiidae; genus Pangasius; species Pangasius djambal. The sequence goes on from CM040975.1 coordinate 7,123,457, forward strand.
GAGCTAATATTAAAGACTTCACTGTTGGTTAAAAGTATTTACATGCTTTTGGATGCATAATATGCACGCTTCAGCATGTATTTACAAAGGTATATCTAGTATGTCATACACAAATCTGATATCAGATACTTATTTTTACCTTAAACGTTCAACACACTATCCATTACTTTTGGATTTGGATCAATTTACAGTATGTGCTTTGGAGAAGCTTAGCATAAATTGGTAGTCTGTCTCAATTCACAATTTCAACAAACTGACAAAACAAATGACAATTTACCAGAGATTTTTACCCTATGTAGTTGTATTTTAATTACAGAAAGGCATCACTTTTTATTCCTCCAAAGAAAGTTTAAAGCTTATACATAAAAAGGTGGCTCTGTTTCAGCATAGTAATTGGTGGCCATGAAACATGGTTTGCAAGTTTGTGCTTACGCCTACAAGTAACGACTGTACACTCTTAGAAAATCTAGAATCGTCTTCAGTTTGTCCCTCCTTTAAGGCTCTTAAGGTTCTTTGTAGACCCCACAACAGCATTTCCCTATCAGAGAGAAATCTATACAGCATTCAGGAACCATTTCTCTAAAAATGTGTCTCAATGTCAAGAACTAGAATAGCTATTGTGCCCTTCAGACTTCATCATAGAATCTCATACATCTAATCCTTCATCCATACCAGAACCTATCCAAGAAGTGCAGGCCCTGGAGTGTAAACTCATGGAGTGTAAACCCCTTATGTCTGTGTCTGTGATGCCCAGAGATATGCAGGAAATTATTCAGACCTTCTGCCACCTAGCTGCCAAGATAACGGATGTGAAGACATGAGATACGCTTAGCACCTGGTGTGCATATGCCGATGTTGCAAAACAATGACACAGTGCCACGTGGGCACACAAACACACACATCTAATTAACAGTATGTCATTTGGCTATGGAGAGGAGCCAATTTGGGATTTATAAGGTTTTGTGACACTTTGGGAATCCTCTATGTGGGCTGAAAGTTGTTAAAGACTTATACTAGCTTTGTCAAAGATTTATAGTAGCTTTGCGATTCTGGTTGGTGAGAAGGTGTTGATTAATTTTCTGTAACAATACAACTCTGACAAGTACCTTGGCTGCAAGGTAAATCCCAGGTATAGTGTTTTAATCCACTATTCCGAATTTATTAGTATTTCTATAGTAACAACTAATTCACAAGAACCTGTAGCGCACTGCTTCATTTAATAAACAAGTTTATAAAAAAAAAAAAAAAAAAAAAAAAAAAAAAAAAAAAAAAAAAAAAAAAAAAAAAAAAAAAAAAAAAAAAAAAAAAAAAAAAAAAAAAAAAAAAAAAAAAAAAAAAAAAAAAAAAAAAAAAAAAAAAAAAAAAAAAAAAAAAAAAAAAAAAAAAAAAAAAAAAAAAAAAAACCACTGTTCTTTAACAGACAAATGTATCTATCATCAGTTTACTACAAATCAAATTGTGACATTTATGGAAGGAGTTCTTGGTTTTCCGCCATGGTAAAGCATTTAGAACAGAGTGCTTCTCGGTAACATCTCAATCTTGCAATTTTTGTATTATTAATTTCAACAGAGAGAAGAAAAAGAGGCTAGTGAAGGAACATCTGTTTGTAGCTGCTATAACAAATGATAACAGGAACATACTTGTTTTGTGGATGTGTTGTTCATTTTTAAATTAAAAATTTTAATTGTTTGCAAATCACTAACTTATAAGAGGAGTAAAACTTCAGGACATGCTGTTATGGGAAAATAATCAGCTTTGGGGTAGCATTATTCCATTGGTGACGGATCAGCTGTTTATAGCTGTTATAATATCAGGTAATATCAGGGATAAATTTGTTTTGTTCACAATTCTTAATTATAAACAGATGAAAATTACAGTGTATTGGCTCCTTGTTGTACTTAAAAAAAAATAAATAAATAAAATAAAAAAAAATTCACGAGCCCTAGGCTAATACATATTAAACTGATCTGAATGCTTTACCCAGCTAAATTTGTACGTGGTGCAATAGATAGAGTCAGTCTATAAAAATTCTGACAAAAAACCATCTCAAAATAATCATCTCCCTCCTATTAGTAAAAAAAAGTACTACTCCCCACCCTTATAGTGTCACCCAGCATGGAGCTTGAGAGTCACCCTTGCTTTAAGAGCTGCTTAGCGGTCTTATATTTTATTCATAGTCACTTTTCCTGCCCTGGGTAACAAGTCGACTTTAACATGCTGCTACACATACTGTATACACACACTACTGGATTAGAGAGGGCATTGACAGAGCAGAGAAGGACTCAAGAGGCCCTGTTGACAAATCTCGAGTGATCTCCCAAAACACTAGACATGGCAAAGGTAAAAACAACAGCCACAAGTGACAGTCTTAATATTATTAGGAAGACTGGTATGTGCGTAGTGGTCTGGGAAAACCAATCCAACCTGAATTTACAGCAAAGGACCAAAAAGATAAAACTGGGTTTTGACCAAATGTAAGTTTTTCTGCCTTAAAAAAAAAAAATTAAAAAAATTAAAAAATTCATTCATTCATCGACTTAAATGGTTTTTAAATACTGGTCACATTTATAACAATCATAATTTAAGATCTAAAATATTTTTTCTCAAAAAAGGCACAGGGAAAACATGTTCATCTGAGTTGCTCAGATCTATATCCAGAGGTTATGTTTTTTTTTTATTATTATTATTATTATTATTATTATTATTATTATTATTATTATGATGGAGAGCGAACCCTCACACAGACATGCTTACCATCTCCTGTTCTCTGGTTAATGTCAGACATCCAAGCAGTGGGTCTGAAGAAGGGGATGTTCTTCAATCCTGATCCATATTTGAAGATTGCGATCCACCCTGGAAAGCACAGCATCTTCCCTGCTCTCCCCCACCACGGTCAAGAGAAGAGATCTGGCATCATCTGCAACACCATTAACCCTGTCTGGAAGAGAGAGGTCAGCCCTCATCTCATTTCTCTACTCCACTATAACCAAGTGCCACACACAACACACACACGACTCTAACACAGCAGTTTGGGTTATATGATGGAACAAAAATGTACAGTCTGAACAATTTGTAGAGATATTTGGATTTTCAAAACACTGTTTGAGGTGTCTTTTATATTAGTACACTTGCTTTGTAGCGCACTGAGCCCTGACATCAGAGTTTTCCATTCCCGCTTTGTTGTCTTTGATTCCGCTTTGCTTTCAGCCTTCGAAACTAAAGTGCTGCTTTCGACAGTTCAAATATTTTGTCTTTTTGATTTATGCCTCCATTTTAACACAGTCTTTAAAGCAGTCTGCTTATTAGAAGATTAAAAATAAAATAAAAAAAAAGAGAAAATGACAAACAAATAGGGGATAGATCATTAGATGCAAGGTGCTCTGCTGGATAATGAGGTTATTTTTATTAGAACTCCAGCTTTTGACCTGAACTTTAACCTCATTTTGGCAGTTATAACACTTAAAGTTCTTTAGTTATGGTATCTTGAATTCAAGTGGGTTTTATTGTCATTCGTCTATATAGTGTACATAATTTCTCCAGGACCATGGTACAACACAGAACAGTATACAAGACTGCATAAAGTGCACTACAGAAATGTGAGACAAGTGCATGACCGTACACACACACACACACACACACACACACACACACACACACACACACACAGGACAGTATATACACACACAATGCAAAATAGACAGAACATGTAAACTATTTTGTCGTGTAGCAGCGATAGGTATAACAGCAGTGTTGGCAGCAAAAAAAAAAAAGTTCCATAATCAAAGTCTCTGATGCAGCTTTGTAAGGTGCAGGTGTGCAATGTTTGAGTCATACTGGGTTTCGTGTTTGACTAGCCCTTGTGAGCATTGGGAGGCAGCAGGCTGTTGAGTAATCTGACTGCCTCAGGGAAGAAACTGTTGTGGAGTCTGCTGGCGGTGGCACGGATGCTCCCGTACCTTCTGCCAGACAGCAGGAGGGTGAAGAGTCCATGAGAGGTGCGAGAGGGGTCATCGGCAATGCTGACGGCTTTATAGATGCAGCGGTTGTTGTATGAGGTGTCGATGGTGGGTAAGGAGACTCCTGAAAAGAGGATCTTTTCAGCTGTTCTCACAATTCTCTATATCCTTGCAGTCCTGTCAGCCTGTCCTTTAAGACTGCCTACACACCACCTATTTATTTATTTAGAACAGTAAAATCATGACTGGGACCATTTTTGTGCTGATATGAAAACAAAAAGCTCACTTGACATAACCATAAGAACAGTCTTACCATTTATGGCTGGTATTGGCTCGCCTAGCTTCCTATGTAGATTACGCAGTGTTTGTATCTTTCTCAATTCAGCATCTCTTAAATCTATCATTAACAAGACTCTTCTCGCTGGAACTTCATCCTCAGACTTGACACCACACTTTAAAAGCAGCCACATTTCACCCACCCTGCAGTCTGTTCCCACAGGATTGCACGTAAACTATCGTGTACTATCCAAGTGTAAAAGCAGCCTTATGGGTGTATGACATGAGCTAGCTCCATTCTTACCTACACAGTTGCATAGAACTATAAAGTAAGCCTGCTGTCATATTCCTATTATCATCAGGTCAATTTCGAGAGAACATATCTATGATGTTACCATGGTAGCCTCCGATCTCTGCTGTTTTCTCAGAACACAGGTAGATACCTTCACGTGCAAATGTGGTATTGTTAACCCAAAAAAGACAGGCAGAGGTGAACACCTGAGAATATACTAAACCCGATCTTAAAAAAAAAAAAAAAAAACACAACAAGAAAAGAGAAAAGAAAAAGAGCTAGGAACTGGAGTACACTAGGATACCAAGACACTACTAAATAGTAATTGGGGCATCAAGGTGGAGACAAATAAATCTGTCTATCAGAAATATTTAGTGACAGGACTAGAAAGATACCAAAAATTGCATTTCACACACACACACACACACACACACACACACACACACACACACACACACACACACACACACACACACAAGCTCTGTTAAGAGTTTAATTATGTGCTTAGTCACATCACATGCAATAAAAACATTTTACATTTGCTGTAACTGTATAGTCACTGATTAGACATGGCTTCTCTGTCCTCATTAAACACCCAGGAATTATATGTGGATTGAAACTTCCATGCCATACGCCAGCATACTCTTCCTATTAGTTTTAGTGTAGCTACTGAGTAATTCCTAACACACACTTGAAAAGCTCCCTTACAATGAAATAACCAAACAATAAGCCAGGAGCTTAAAGAGTTAACTCCCAAAATAGATTTCCAGCAGCCAGAGAGTCTTAACCATCCATGAAATATATAACTTATAGCGTTAGGCAGCTATCAGCACACCATGAGTGTGAAATATGGCTTCATCTCAGACTCAGTGCATGGCTGATCTTGCAGAAATCCCCCACAGTGATCTCGAGACTGATGCTTCTCTCAGAGATAATGGAGCCATTATGAGCCTTGGGAACCCTGGTGCCTTGAGCCGAACCTGATGTGCACAACCACTGGGGATTTACTCAATACTTTTCTAGTTCATGCTGATACACTGTATTGTTTCACACTGTCCATAGCTAATGCCCAAATTGAAGTATATATATATATATATATATATATATATATATATAATATGTGAAGGCTCAAATCGAATATCTATCAATAGCTCAGCAATGAAACTATTAGAGTTGGGCAATGAATTGTACCATGAGGTCTCGACGATGGCATAAGAGTGGTGTATGGCAGATTATTACAAACACATTTAAAGAAAAGATAGGCAGCTGCATTCGTGATTTATAATTTATTAAGTGTTTCAAGTCAGTAATATGCGACTGGGTTGATACCGTATTATCAAAAACGGGAAACAAGAAAACAAAACACACAGTTCTGTGATCTATCATTTTGAGTGAGACTTTCATGGTACATGGTACATTAAAGTCTCCTGGAGCTTATTCTACTTTTGCAAGGGTGAGTCATATGAAAACGTTAAAACTGCAACATAACTTACAGAAACAGTACATTAAACTTGTAGCTGCAAAAGTAGAGTATGTATTACTGGTCCATTGCTCTCAGTAGCCCTTTCTACTGCTACCTTATACAGTTTTGTGGCACCTACTTGCAATAAACAGTGCAAAGTAAAAATTAAGGTTTTTATTTAACTCACCCTCATAGTTTCTCTTCCAAACATTTTCAGGGGGAAAAATGGATGATGGATTATTTACTCTATGTTCACGTTCACTACACCCAAGACTGTATTTTACATGCACCGTCTCAGTTACTGCTGACGCGTGTTACTGATGTGTCAGCGAAGTGGGCTGAGGAGAGGAAGGGGGGAGAAAAAAAAACCCAACCTTCACCCAAATGGAGATAAAATCTGCAGGGCGTTTCACTCTGTATAATCACCTGATACAACTGTGTGGGCTAGAAAGAAATAAGCCCCAGCCTCACGTCTTCACACCATTCTGTGTATTTATTTATTTTTTTAAAACACTGATGGTGCTGTTATGCTTGGTTCCACAAAAGTCCAAAATAATTATGTTAAGACGTTTGTTAACAGCAAATAATGTGACGTGGACACCAAAAATGAGATACAATGAAAATAAGTCTACACATCCCTGTTATATTTTTATAATGTGGGAGAATATTTTCCCGCTCTTTCTTGCAAAAACATTCTAGATCCATCGGATTGGAAGGGCATCTCCTGTGCACAGCCCACTTCAGGTCACCCCACAGGTTTTTAGTTGGATTCAGGTCTGGGCTCTGGCTCGGCCATTCAAAAACATTGATCATCTTTTCATTAAGCCATTCCTCTGTTGATTTGGATGTATGCTTTGGGTCACCATCATGCTAAAAGGTGAAATTCCTTTTCATCTTCAACTTACTATCAGACACCTGAATGTTTTGCACTAAAATCGACTGGTATTTGTAGCTATTCATGATTCCAGCCACCTTGACATAAGCCCCAGTTCTGGCTGAAGAAAAGCAGCAGTAAAGCATGATGCTGCCACCACCATGCTTCACCTTGGGAATAGTGTTCTTTTGGTGATGTATGTTTGATGCAAAAAAACAAAAACACCTTTTGGAATTGGTCTCATCAGGCCATAACATTTCGTCACATGGATTAGGGTGATTTAGTTGGGCTTGTAGATTTTTTTATGAGAAGGGGCTCCTGTCTAGGCTATGGTGTAGGGGGGCTAGACATCTGAAGAAAATGAGAGATTGTTGTCACATGCAGACAGTAATCAGTACTTGTCAGATATTCCTGCAGCTCCTTTAATGTTGCTGTAGCTCTCTTGGCAGCCTCCCTAGTAAGTTTTTGTCTTGTCCTTTTGTAAGTTTTTTTTCCTGTTCTTGGCAATTGCACTGTGGTGCTCCATTTTGTCCACTTGCTGATGATGGCCTTCATGGTGGTACATCTAATGTTTTGGAAATTCCTTTATACCCCTCTCCTGGTGGATTACTTTTGACAAGAGAGATACCATGCATGCTTTGTAAGCTCTTTGCGGACCCTGGTGTCAGCAGTCATATGAAACCGAGATGAAGAAAATCCTACAGAAACAGCTGGTCTTTATTTGGGGTTAATCAGAATAATTTCATTGATGACAGCTGTATGATATGTACAAAAGTAATTGAGCTTGAATGTGATTGGTTCATTCTGAACACAGCCACATCCCCAATTATAAAAAGGATGTGCATACTTATGCAACCAGGTTATTGTAACTTTGCCGCTTTTTATGATGAGAAGATTGGAAAAATCTGCCAGACATTCACTTCTACTCGTACACTACACACTGAGGACTCTCCTTCTCATTCGCTGACAGTTTTCTAAACTAACAACAGAAGAAATCCTGCAAATCATCTCATATCCTCACATGGGTTTTCATACCACTGCTATGCAGATGACATTCAACTCATCCTCTCCTTCCCTCCGTCAGACACTCATGTTTCTACTCGGATATCAGCATGTCTGGCAGACATTTCATCGCGGATGACAGCTCATCAGCTGAAAGTTAATCCCACCAAAACTGAACTGCTGTTCATCCCAGGTGATTCATCCCCGTCTCAGGATCTTGCAATCTCCCTCAAAAATTCTCTGATCTCGCCTTCAGTTACTGCACGCAACCTTGGGGTAACCATGGACAATCAATGGACTGTCCTTCTCCTCTCACATTGCTAATCTGACACGCTCATGTCGATTTCTCCTTTATAACATCAGAAGAATTTGTCCATTTCTTTCCACACAGGCTACACAGGCGCTTGTTCAGTCCCTTGTCATTTCAAGACTGGACTACTGCAACTCACTCCTGGCAGGTCTGCCTCTGAGCGCCATTCGTCCTCTGCAACTGATCCAAAATGCAGCTGCTTGATTGGTTTTCAATCTTCCTAAATTTTCCCCACACCACCCCATTGCTGCGCTCCCTCCACTGGCTTCCTGTAGCTGCCCGCATCAGATTTAAGACACTGATGCTCGCCTACAAAGCCAAAAACGGACCAGCACCCACTTGTCTCAAAGCTCTTATCACACCTCGCGTGGCACCACACTCCCTCCGGTCCTCTAGCACTGCTCGATTGGTCCCACCATCTCTCCGGGTACAAGGAAGGCATGCATCGAGACGCTTCTCTGTTCTGGCACCGAGGTGGTGGAATGAACTTCCCCTAGATGTCCGAACAGCTGAGTCACTGGCAGTCTTCATACGACGTCTAAAGACTTACCTCTTCATAAAGTACTTAAGTTAGCACTTACACACACACAAAAACCCTCCCAACAGAGTTTTGGGCTGATGGTATTCCTAGTTTGTGACCTAGTGAACCAATATCAGAATGTATTTTTGATGGACTTCAAAGCACTATTGTAAGTCGCTCTGGATAAGGGCGTCTGCCAAATGCTATAAATGTAACTTTTTATTTTTCCTATTTTTCCCTAAAAAAGGTTTGATTGTTTCATTTTGTTTTTATACACTAATTTCACATGGAAGGTGGAAAAAGTTTTTTTTTGATCACCACAAAAACCTGCTATTTTAACAAGGGTGTGTAGACTTTTTATATCCACTGTATCCATTGTCTTTTTGTCTGAGAGATAGCCCTGTTAGCATTCAATTCAATTCTTTTTATATAGCACTTTTAACAGTAGACAAAGAAGCTTTACAGAAATCTGAATATCGATTTAGATTTCTAATGAGCAAGGAGTGACAGTGGCAAGGAAGATGTCCCCGAGACAACATGAGGAAGAAAGCTTGAAAGGAACTGGAATCAAAAGGAGAGGAAGAAGAAGAAGCCATTATTTTTCATGTATACAGTAAAGTGAAAATCTTTTCTTCACATATCCCAGCTTGTCAGGAAGTTGTGGTCAGAGTGATACAGCACCCCTGGAGCAGAGAGGGTTCAAAGCCTTGCTCAAGGGCCCAACAGTGGTAGCTTAACGGTGCTAGGGCTTGAACCCCGACCTTCTGATCAGTAATCCACATTCAACCACTGAGCCACCACTGCCCTTCCTCTTCAGAGTGACAGCAGCTGTCTCTGTCCAAATTCTTTATAGAAAAATGACTCCTTTATACACACACACACACACACACGTACAGTACTCATGGAGGGCTGTTTCATTTCTCTTTTGGTTCCTGTTCCTTTCCTGTCTCCATGTGTTTCTCTCAGTCCCTCTGGGTGGGGAAAACGTTTGGGAGGGGAAACTATATGCTCAAACGTGGAGATTGCAGCAAAGCGTGACTGTGACGCAGTTAAACGGATCTCCTCTATGGTGAGACCATAAATCGTATTTCCCCTCCCTCACCAGCGATTGATTAGACTGAGCTTGCACTCCTAAATATTGCTGCATCCTCTTCTTTTCTTTCCTGCCAGCCACTCCAGTGATCAAAGCACATAGGTGGACAAGGTTTGTCCTACCGCCCTTGGGAGGACTATCCTTTAATTTATTTTTATTTAATAATGCCATGCTTACACCTAAATCTAATCCTAATATTAACCTCAATAGCCAAAAGGTAACATTTTGGCTCTAAGTGTTTGTTTTTTTAAGTAAAAGCTGCATTTATTGAAGGAAGAAAAAAATAAATAAAAAATCCTTTTGGGGACATTTGGTCCCCAACAAGGTATAAAAACATTCTCTCTCTCACTCACACACACACACACACACACACACACACACACACACACACACACACCAAGGTTATGCTTAAATGATGCAATTTCTGCTACTTGCAGGTAATGCCCTCCAGGTTGAATACTAATTTTATCCTCAATTCTGCAATACTGCATGTTCAGGGACAATAACAAGTAGTGATACTCTAAAAATCAGAGGTTTGTGGATATTGTACAATGAATTTATAGTCAAATAAAATGAAGTAGTAGAGGGTTGGTGTTCAATGGAGAAAGGGCATATTTGGTAGTTCTCACACCAAGCCCTATTGCTTCACTGTTTCCTCATCCAGTTTTCAACCGTTTTGAATAATACATTGAATAGGCACAGTTAGGTACAGCTTTCTGCAGCATGCTCATTTTTCAAAAAGCCTAATTTACATTCTAAATCTTTAACATGTACACCTTAGATTCAGCACTTGAGTCATTGAGACAATGCAAATTTATGCATTTAGCATTCCTGCTATATTTATACTACATAGTGTACACCCTGGAAGGGGCAATTTAGCAGAGCCAATTGACTTACTAGCATATTTTTTGGAAGATGGGAGGAAACAGGAGAACATGGAGGAAACAGGAGAACATGGAGGAAACAGGAGAACATGGAGGAAACAGGAGAACATGGGGGAAACAGGAGAACATGGGGGAAACAGGAGAACATGGGGGAAACAGGAGAACATGGAGGAAACCCAGTGTTTCATACGAGGGTAATGTTCTACCCTACCACAAACCCAGAAAGTTTTTTTTTTGTTTTTTTCCAGAAAGACTATTTTACTGCAACACCATCAAAAATTACAACCAACAAACTAGAAGCAATTTCTCCAGGGTTAAGCAAGGTCAAAAACAATAGACAAAACCCACCACTAACTCCCCAAACAAAACTGCCTTCACAAACATAAACAAAAAGAAAAGAAACTACAAAATGGTTCCCTAACTCTCTTCCAAACCCAAAGCCAGGAGAAAAATGATAAAGAAAGTGGCACTTACCTCCAACTGGCAGTGGTGACAACAGACACTCAGTAGATGTTTATATAATCAGCTAACATGTAGTAGCTACACTTTCTTACACACCATCACAAAGAAAAAGAGAGTTTGCCATTTTCTTTTCCTCTTCTCTTTTGTATTCCATGCAAAGGAAGTGCCCCGCCCATTGTACTCAGAGGCCTAGCATGGTGATGGCTCCCCCTAGGGGTATGGAGGACAGCTGTGAGGCATCAATGCTACCTGCTACACCACCATGCTGCCCTAAATATATATATAATGTCTTTAGATGTTCCGTTACGGCGTTCAGTTGGCTGAGAGGCGATGGTAAATACAGCGCAGATGGAGTCAGTGCTCGGCAGAGCGATTATTATAATGGTAGTATCTGTCAAACATGCACACTGGTACAGCACAGAATCATACCCATAACTACATATTTCTATGTACTGTATGTTGTACTGTTACTGTGCCAGGTACTGGGATATCGAACAGGGACATATGGGAGGAGCTAGAAATAGTGCAGACCATTGATTAATTTATAATGCAGTCATCACAGAATCATCATGGGTCATTCCTCGAGTTAAATATGTATTTTGAAAAACGTCTAACTAGACCTATTTGGTAATCATAGTCCGCAAAAAAAAAATTTTCTCTTTGATTTTCAGTTTTTCCTTAAACTCTTGCTGTATGTGTCTCTTCACATAAAACTAAATGCTGAGCAAAATGTAAAGCAGGCCTTAAAACTCAATGTTAATGTTTATTGTCAACACAAATATGATGAAGGAAATGATATCGCCACTCAAAAACCTCTAGAAATTTCCTCCTACGTTCACTGGTAACTTTATATGCTGATGACTGTGTGGTACTGCTTGGTTTGGTGAATAAGACAGCATTTTGCATCACAAAAATCATAGCCACATTTCAAAGAATCCCACATATTTTTTTATCTTCTGGTAAAGGGTAATTGGATCTGAGTATATAATAAGCAGATGAGTGTTTGATTCTCGCTCCAAATCCATTTATACCTTCCCTCTTAATGGCCCAACCCAGCACTTTCTTTAGATCCTCTCTAGATGAAGTGAGAGTCGAGTGCTATGACACAACATTGATTAGATTGCCTGGAAGCATCAGATAACTCCTGTTTGTTTTTGGTTGTTTAATAGTTGGTTGCCATGATTATGCTATTTTTGGCAAATAGCTATCTTGTCTATTTATGACATGTATAACTTATATATGGAGCTCTGTAAAAATTTAGAAACCTTATAGGTTCTGTGGTTGTCCCTCTGGGAGAACCTTTACATGTTTTACACTATATGGCCAAAAGTATGTGGCTACCTGACCTTCATGCTCATATGTGGTTCTTCCCCAAACTGTCAACACAAACATGGAAGCACACAATGGTCTCAAAGGACAGTGGTAGCTCAGTGGTTAAGATGTTGGGCTATTAATGGGACGGTTATGAGTTCAATCCCCAGCACTGCCACTGCTGTGCCCTTGAGTACAGCCCTCAAGTGCTCACTTGTATAAATGAGATAAATGTAAGTTGCTCTGGATAAGGGTGTGTGCCAAATGTATGCTGTAGCATTAAGTTTTCCTTTCACTGAAACTAAGAGGCCCAAACCTGTCCCAGCAGGGCAATACTCCTGTACACAAAGTGAGATCCATGAATACATGGTTTGCTAAGCTTGGTGTGGAAAAACCCGAGTGGCCTGCACAGAAATCGGATCTTAACTGCACTGAAAACCTTTGGGATGAACTGGAGTGATGGCTGTGCACCAGGCCTTCTTGTCCAACATCAGTGCCCAATCTCTTACGCTTTTGTGGCTGAATGGGCAAATCCCCACACCATGTTCCAAACTCTACTGAAAAGCCTTTCCAGAAGAGTGGAGGCTTCTGTGCAGCAAATGCAATATTAATGCTCATGTTTTTTGAAAGGGATGTTCATTACTCAGGGTTCCACATATTTTTGGCCATATAGTGTATGTAGAACTCTACAACAAAGTGTCACAGAGTGTCTTATCAGAAAGGGTTTCGACTAAAACCTTTTTTGGAAGTTAAGAAGACTTAATTATCCAACAAACCATTAAAGAACTCTTGAAGAACCTTGTTTTCTAAGGGGTGAGAAAATGTTTGAAGTAGAGAACATCAGGGTTGTAGCCACTGTTAGAAAGTGGACAAGTTGCTAAAAACTTTTTTTAATCTCCTAAAACAGGTCACACTAATTGTTAGCAGCCTGCCTGTACAGTTTCCAGAAGCAATATGCTGGTTCACTGGATCTATTTGATTACCCTGTAGCCTTTGCACCATAGTCTGCTCCCTGAACATTATGCAACACTAGTGGGCACAGTTATGTTATTAGTATCCACGTTATTGCTTAATATGATTTATTTAATAAATAGATGGGTGATTTTATACCACAGCACTGTTGAATTCTTAATTCTGATTGGTTTTCTATAACAGCAGCATTGCTCTCAAACGTGAGCAACATGGAGACCAAAAGCGCCACATGGGAACCCATCCACCACACCGCGGCCTTAGGCAGTGGCCTGTACAACCTCATGAATGAGCCAGCACCGCTTTCCCACACATTACAGCAGTTACTTTCTGGTTAGTTGTTAGAAGAATATCAGCTGCTATCAACTTGTCTTTCTTTTACTGCTGTTCTTTAGAGAGCATCATTACAGCTGCTTTCCACGTGGCCCCAGGGTGAAAGAATGCAGCGTTTCCGGAGAGATCATTACATTCCCCTTCTGCTAAAAATGTCTCAGGATCTATAATAAATGGTAACACAATATGGATGACCTACGTTTTCTTTTTTTAAGTATTGATTAGGAATTATTGTGACAGCCCGAGGCTAGCCTGATATAATGTCTAGCTGTTGTGCCTTGATGAAGAATTTGAGAAGCCCTGTGTTGCTTTGTGGAGACTGATTTAAGTTAGCACACACTTTTACCCTCACCCACCCCCCACCCCCCCAACATCAGTTTTACAGGACACCATTCTTTTTTTCATATGTTTAATTATTTAAAGTGCAGTGTTAATTTTTAAATACAGAAAGGCACATTTACATACTTATGTGAGTGTTTGGGAGAAATGAATGGTCTTAATTAGGAAAGACTGTGGATTGTCCTGCTTTTGCTCAGCTAAACAGCAGGGGAAAAAAAAACGTCATGTTCATTTAAAATTGAACAAAATGGACGATAAAGCAGCAGGGGGCTGAGGGGTGACTGCTATGTGATTATTGCCTTTATATGCACATATTACATTTTCACCCCAGCTGAATGCAGAAAATGGGAGAAAAAAATCAAAACACTAGATATGATGTGCTTTAAACTGAAGATGCTGCTTTCAGTAATGAGTTTCTCATGCTGACTGCAGTAGAAATATAATAAAAGGTCCCAAGAGTAAATTGCCTGTTAGTCAGCCAGATTTTCATAGTGCACTGCTCTGAGATGAAAGGATGTGGCTTCTTCTCAGAATTACATCAAATTTATCGCTTAATCTGCAGGTAAATTAAACCAAGTGCTCAGGCTACATTTCATCATCTCTAAACAGCAGTGCTGCATGATGTGTCCTACACCTCACAAAGCAGAATTCTCCTTATGTCCTTGGCATTTGGACCGAGTTCAGGTTTATCCCTCAGACTTGGCTAAGGCAAGGCTTTTTAAAGAGGCTTATTCAGCATGCAGGCACTGCTGCTTGGCTCGGCGTCTTAAGCACTAACGGTAGCTCCAGGGACACACAGGTTCTGGGTTCTGCTGTCCTTCAGCTGTGCAGGACAATAGTAGCTGATGAGAGGAATTGTCATGGCTCATATCAAGCCCACTACCAACCTACTGATTTCAGGTATTGAAACTGAGCCATATGTAGGTATGTATATTCTCTGAAGCCTCTCTCTGGGTTTCTCTCCCATTCAACCATAACACTTCATTAAACACTTAACACTTAATTTAATTTAGTCCAGCGTTCCCTTCCTTTTCAGATGCAGTGCCACTTCTACTTTAGCTACATAGGAGTCCAGCACAGATCTGTTTTTATATATATACCATGATGTGCATATAGAGGTACATTCTCTAACTGTAGCTGAACTGTGGTTCAAGGGTTAGTGTCATCATTCTTCCATGAATCAGTAATGTTTAGGAAGCCTTTTCTCCTGTTGTATTAGCTGGATAGCAGTTTCCACAGCTAATCAAATGCTTTTAGAATTGTAGATGTCTTTAGCCAGGTAACTTTAAAAACAATATGAGCATTTTTTTATTTGATTAGAATGCAGAACTGTGCAGGAACAAGACACCACCACGAAACCCAACCTGGTGTTCAGAATGTGTTCACGGTAGCATCCGCATATTAAAATATCAACGCTTAGATTTGCTGTTCATTTGTGAATGCTTATACACTATGTAGCAGAAGTATGTGGACACCTGACCTTCACACCCATATGTGTTTCTTCTGTCGCCACAAACTATTGCCACAAAGTTGGACGCAAACAATTGTCTAGATTGTTTTCGTATGCTGTAGCGTTACAAATTCTCTTCACTGTAACTAAGAGGCCCAAACGAGTACCAGCATGACAATGCCCCTTTTCCACAAGTGAGATCCATAAAGACATGATTTGCCAAGGATGGAGTGGAAGAACCCGAGTGGCCTGCACAGAGCCCTGACCTCAACCCCACCGAACACCTTTGGGATGAATTGAAATGACAGCTGCGCATTAGGCATCCAACATCAGTGCCCAGTCTCTTACACTCTTGTGGCTGAATGGACAAATACCCAGAGCCATGTTACAAAATCTAGTGGAAAGTCTTCCCAGAAGAGTGGAGGCTATTATAGCAGCAAAAGGGGAACAAATCAATATGAATGCCCATGGTTTTGGCCATATAGTGTATCAGCAAAGCTTATCTGAATCACACCACACTGAATTGAGTTTGGTCTTGTTATCTCTCGTCGGTTTTAACCCCTTGATCATGGTTGTTGGCTGCAGGTTTCCTTTCCAACAAATCAAGAGCCACACCTGCTAGTTGATTGAAGGCAAAGATCCTGTGATTAAACAGGTAGAATCAGGTGTGGCTCTTGCTTAGTTAGGACTAAAACCACCATACACAGCAGCCCTTTGTGGATAAATTTTGACACCCCTGCCCTGGATTATGCATCTGGTAAAAGCTGTGGTTCTCCATAGAGTTATTGGCCATGCCATCACCATGAAGTATGCGGCCTTAATATAAAAGTACATGATAGCCTTTTGTTTTGCTCTATTTTCCCAGAGATTTAACTTTGTCTCTCTGCCCACGGACGTTTTGGAGATTGAGGTGAAAGACAAATTTGCCAAGAGTAGGCCCATCATCAAACGCTTTTTGGGCAAGCTGTCTGTGCCTGTGCAAAGGCTACTGGAGAAGCATGCTATTGGGTAGGTGTCATACAGTAAATAACATGGTCACTAAATGATACGTTTCTTGGAGCACTTATAAAATGGTGTCTTTTCACAGATTTCTTTTTAAATAATACCATACATTTGCTAAATGTCTTTGTATATGTATATTTTTTAGATGACTATAGGAATAATTTATTCCAGTTTCAACTCCTTATTCCTTTTTTATCTCTTCAGATATTTTCCTTTTCTCAGTGACTTATATGTCAGGAATTGTAATAATTGTGTGTGGGTGTGTGTTTCTCAACAGAGACCGTGTGATTAGCTATGCTCTAGGCCGGAGGCTGCCAACAGATCATGTCAGTGGCCAGCTGCAGTTTCGCTTCGAGATAACATCTTCTATTCATCCAGGTCTCCACTGTTTTATTATATCAAGTCTTTTTATGTATGAGACTGGTTACTATGCAGAAAAGCTGTTTAGGAATAGGTTTCTCACCTTTACCGACAAATTGTCCTGATCTTTCTTGCAGATGATGAGGAGGTGTCTGTTAATGCAGATGGTGCTGTGACCCCTGACCAGCAGGAAGTGGAGGAGCTGAATATCGACCCACCAGCAGCTGCTGACTTGGATGCAAAGGATGAAGATCTAAATGAGCTCAATGAGAATATCTCTCTGGATGTAGAGGCACAGAATCCTTTGCCCCTATCTTCTTCCACTAAACCTAGTTCTCCTGTTCATATTATGTCTAGCACAGAGGAATCAGAGGAGGTGGGAAATCTAGAGGAAGCACCAAATGAAGAGAACAGGCCATTGGAGGATTTGTCATGCACAGTTCAGCTCACTGAACATCAGGAGCAGAGCCCTGACGAACCAGCTGAGGAGCTGGGAGAGGTGCATCATGAAGGGGATGCAGAAGTTACGGAAGATATTGTGGATGCTCATGGAGATGAAGCTGCTGATGAAATAGACACAAGAGATAAGGAGGTGGATGAAGAAGCTATTAGGATAAGGAGAGACGTTGAAGATACCAGAGAATTGGAAGGAGCTACAGGCTCAGAGCAGACAGAAGTAAGAGAGGAGGGAGAGAGTGAGAGTGTAGAACCACGTTCTCCAAGGACAACATGTATGATGAAGCGAAAGGCCATGAAGCGCCGGCCTTGCTCGTTGCCTGTCTCTGAACTTGAGACAGTCATTGCTTCATCTTGCACAGAACCTGAGACGCCACGATCGCACTATATCCGAATACACCACCTCCTGCATAGCCTCCCCTCTGCCCAGCACGGCTCCCAAAGCCAAGACGATGAGGAGGCAATCGATCCAGACTCTTCTGAGGATGTCAGTCTGAAACCTGCAGAGGATGAAAAGGAGGTGGCTGATGAGAATGAGGAAGGATCAAGCGAGACTAGGTCTCCCTCAATAGTCCCAGAATGTCTTGGACCTTGCTGTCGAAGGACTCTGCCTCCGAGCCTCTCTATCGAACGGTTGTCTGAGCTCAACCAGCTCTTGGACGGCGAGACCCGCTCACGGTTAGAGAGTGAGGATGGGGAAACTGAAAGTGTTGGAGGAGGCCAGCGGGTTCACAGGGAGAGCGAGTGTGAACTGTGCGACACCTCTTGCTACAGCACCTCATGTTATAGCACATCCTGTTACAGCACGTCCTGTTACAGCAACTCCGGCCACGAGGGACGAAACCGCTTCTGCAGCCATACACGCTTGTCGTCTGTGGACAGCACACGTCTGTCAGAGAGCACCGTATTTTCCTCGCAGGAGGAAGAGGAGGAGAACAGCGCCTTTGAGTCAGTAACAGACTCAGGACAGAGCCCAGAGGCAAGGGAGTTGGGAGACGTTTCCACCCAGTGGATAGAGGAGCAAAATGAGGGAGGTCACGCTCAGTCTCCAGTAGCTGGACCCAGTGTTGGGTCACCAGGTAAGGAAGAGATGTACCTTTCTCATTTGAAAAAAGAAAATCTGGCTTGGTATTGATTCTTATTTCAGTTGGCCCAAGATGTGGCCTCAATACCACAGTTGATTGATTTTCGGTTACTTGAATAAGTGACATAATAATAACCATTGACCTGAGATTTACCCTCCTTCTGCCTCTGTTGTACAAAGATCATTGTCACTTCACCAAATTTACAAGGATTTAAATTGACATTTGTTGGTTTTTCTAGACCATTTGGGGGTTAAGTACTCTGCTCACAAGCACAGCGGTTGGTAGATAGTGTATTGGCTGACTTCTTCATGACTCATCCACAAATACTGTTTGAGTCCTGTGAGTTTGCCAACATGTCTGGTAGGGATTTATGTAGTGATATTGGAGACAGGGATGCAATGTGGTACTATGATACCAAGTCAGCTGATTTTTACAGGAAATGTTGACCTATACTGTCTATAGACCTTCTGCTGTTAAAATAGTTGAACTAGTAACTAAATATTTCCTGTGTTATCCTGAAAGCCACTGAAATTCACCCAGATTGATATGATTTTAATAGACTATACCACACTCAGTGGCTATTTTATCAGGTACACTGCACTTTGAGGGTATATAATTACTGAGTAATTTGTTGCTATGTACAATTTATCAGCCCCTTTCTACTCCATCCACCAGTGGAAAGGGACCACCATAGAACCACTGCTGACCAGATATTATTTGGATAGTGGACTATTCTCAGGGAAAAGCCGAAAGAAGAAGAAGAGGACTATTCTCAGGGTTTTAGACACTGTTTTCACTTAATGCACTTTATTAGACACTCCAAACATTTTGGTGCACTATGTAGGTGTACAGTTAGACATTATACAATAGCTCATCTTTTTCCATGGCAGTTGTCCTCTAACACTTCCTTTAAGTATTAGTATGGCCACAGGACAGATGTTGTCTAGTATTTTTAGTTGGTGGACCATGTCATGTAAAAAAAAAAAAAACCTGCAATGCGTTCCCAAGTGGCGCAAGAGACAAGTGTTCATGAACTTCTAACGATGTCACAGCCATCTGTAGCTGTGTGTCTAGAGAGTGAAATTGGCCATGCTCTCTGGGTGGGAGTAATGTCGTATTCACCCCATAATTCAATCCTGATTTTCTTCTTTCTCTTAGAGTTTTTTTTTCTATTTTGAGCAGTTTTCTTCAGCATCTCATTGGCAAGAAAGCTACTTTCATCTCTAAGCAGATGAGATCACTTTAATATGAATTGGTAGAATTCGAATTTGATATAATATGAATTAATAATATGGAATTTCTGAGACAAACACCCATAAAATGTATTAATCATTGTACCCTCAGTCTGAACCAAACAGTACTCCCAAGGATGTTTCCCATCATCCAAGGACTTTCATGATGTTTTTCCATTTCATTTTTTCTTTCATGATTGTCCATGTCTCTTAGATTCTGAATAGTGAATCTCCATTTTTAATTTTCATCACCTTTGTAGGCACTAGTCACCGTCCAATCAGTCAGCTTCCTGCTATGCGGGCCACCTCCCACCATTACCCCAGTGTTGATGAATCATTGCCACCAAGTAAGCTAACCTCTGCCACTCCTTACCCTTTCTCCTTCATTTACATCTGAGGCAGTGTGTGTGTGTGTGTGTTTGTGTGTCACACAGTGTGCGATCTGTTGGTAGATCTTCTGAATTTGTTTGATAAGGTAAACACTCAATCGCCTCACTGTTCAAGTGGTTAAATTTATGCGAACACTGTTGCTAAGCAACTGGTAACTATGGAGGCCAAGCATCAAAGTTAGCTAATAACTGAGACTAAAGATTTAGCCAGCTAGCACGTTGGTATTATGTCTTAAATAAAGACAAAGCAAATTAACAGGAATAGCAAAAATTCTCTCAGATAAATTACTAAGAAGGATTTAATTAGAGAATCTTAATTGGAATCCACAATATTATGAAATAATAATAATAATAATAATAATAATAATAATAATAATACATTAATGCCATACAAAAATGCCAAAGTTGCATCACGACTCGTGAAATTTGAACACAGCATGTGTTTCGGTGTGTACATACAAGAATTTTAAATTTCACTAGTAGATTGTGCTTCCCAGTACATCGTAAAATCCCATAACCCCCACGGTTACATATATTTATTTAAAAATAGAGCAACTTGTTTGGACATATTGTAATCTCTCCTTATATTTAGCTCAAGTAAGATATGGCATACATGGAAATAGAGTAAGGAGTAAAATTATATAAGAATCCTTATTGTATTAGAGTCCTTTATTGACCTGAAGCCTTATTGACATGGCCTTTTCTGGGATGTACTATATACATCAGTATAATGTCACAGGACTTCTCGAGGACCCACAAGGCTCCAGAAGTACAAACTATCTCCTCTCTCCAGTGATCAGGTTTACACTGAGTTGAACTCCCATATATAGTCAAGTCTGTCATTTCCAAAGTGACAAGCCATCAAGGGACTGTCTTAAGTCCAAGAATTTAGGAAGCTGATTAGAAATTCCACCAAGCAGTCCTGCTGCCAGAAGTGTTTTCAGCAGAAAGGAAATGAATGCAGTTTGCATTAGCTTGCAGGGTCATACATCACACTTAAGAATGATCTATCATTCAGAAATATGGCTCCATGCAAACTGCAGTTGGCACTCTGCCAGGATAAGCATAGGAAATATTAAACGGCAGGTTTTCGTTCCTCCAGAGAATTCATGAGTCATATTCCTTTTATACCATGCACTATTGATATTCAATAACAGCCTCTTTCTGTAAAATGGCCCTCTCCATGTGAAGTGCCCGCAGTGTATCTGAAGTAAGTCAACCCCTGCCGCTCTAAACTGAGTGAACCGTTCCTCTCTGAAATGTTCTCGTTTCTTCAGTTGTCACTTTTGTGTTTCAGCACATTGGACCCTGGTAATACAAAAGCTGCTAGGAACAGTGCTGAGCTTTGGATTTCCCCATAAAAAGGGAACATGCCCAATAGGATAAAAATAGCCTGCCTCGAAAATACTTCTCCCCCGGGGGCACTTCTAGAGGACACTGTGCTACCCCTGTGCTACCACAGGCATTTATCTCTATTTTGAAAAGGAAAGTAACACACTCAAGTCTAATCACTCATGACCGAGGAACAATAAATCTAAAAAAGTCTCTTTAGGTTCTCTAGTTTAGAATATGCTTAATCATTAGGGATTAATATCGTATTGTACCACAAGCGCTGGTCAGTTCTCGATTCTGATTGGTCAGAAGGTGTTGATAATTTTCTATAACGGTTTTTATCCAAAGTAACTTACAGTTGAGGGTTAAGGGCCTTGCTCAAGTCACAGCCAACTTCCAGTCAGTAGCCCAAAGCCTTAACCAGTGAGCCACTTCCTCTTTTAGTGCCACTTCCTCTTTTATAATTTATAATTGTATAGTAACCACTCATTCAGAGGTACTTGTATGGCAGAACCTACACATAATCTAGGACTAATAATAAATATTTTAAAAAATATTAATAAACGTGTTGTTATTTAACAAAGAAAAATATATAATCATTGATGTGGTGAAGTTTTCTGGGTGGAGACATTTATATAAAATTTGTGGAAGGAGTCTCCAGGTCCAGACTTTTCTTCTCGTTAAAATGGCAAGTTGTGTTTTCTTTTTTGAATGATTAAATATGAGAGATAAAAAAGAGAGGTTGGTAAGGGAATGAATGTTTATAGCTGGTATAATGAGAACTGATTTGCCTTGTGAACATTCAACGACATTAAACATAAGTATTTAAGATTAAATTACAACATATTCTTTAATAAATGAAAATTTGTAATTGATGACAAATTGCTGTGGCCTAAGAGGAAGAAAAGACTTCGGGACATGCTGTTGTGATGGCGGTGTGATGGCTACCGCCCCAAACTCTGTTTTATTTCTCACGTACGATCACAGTATACTATTTTCCTGATGCATTCTAAAATACGATTATACAAAAGGATTCATTACTGTAGGAACGATGTGTTGAGGAGTCCCTTAGTAAACTCGTTTGAAAATTACTGTAGGATGGACGTGTTCAGGATTCTTAGAGCTGCCTTCCTGTTCTAGACTATTACATAGTCATAATTCCTCTCCCCTTTGCTTTGTCATCTCTTCACTGCAGCAGCTAAGTAATCCCTCAGCTTTCAGCCCATATGCTGAATTGCTTCCTCGACACAACACGTGACTGCAGTGTTCAGCACTATAATGGCTTTTTCCTAGGCTCTGTGTGCCTATTTTGAAATATTTGTTGGCAATGCATCACTGGGCTAAATTCAAACATATGGCTCAGACCTCCCCATGCGCTAAAAAACATCGACTCCTCCTGCGCTTAAGATTAAAGTCAGAGAGGAAGGAGATAGATAGGGGGTAGGAGAGAAGGCGCGAGGTGATTGATATGGAAGAAAAGAGTGCAGCAGAGCAGCAACAAACAGCAGGTGTCTGAAAGAGCTGAAAAAGTTCAAGCTTGTAAGACACGTCCCAGAACAATGTGATTATTTGTGGCCTGTCAGTAGTTACAGTTTGGAGTCCCACCACACCGTTACCCACAACCCACAGCTGCCTAAAGACTACCCATTAAAGATATAATGGCTGCTTTCTGGTTCAGACTAATACCAGCAGCTATTCAAGCAGCCATGTTATGTCGGTCAGAACAGTGGGTGCCTACTGGCTGCGTGATATTCCCTATATGGCATAACTATAGTGATTTATGAGCACATGACTGCAGGTTTTTCCTGAATTTACTTCCCCTGTCTTACATGTATAAAGTGATGAGCCTGGATCACATGTTGGCTTTAATGCCTGCACTTTCTGTGTGCGTTGCGGTTTGGGAGAACTGATTTGTGTACAGCAGGAGTTGCTGTCTCCCGAGCCGTGCTGTTCAAACACACTCGTAACCAGCTGACAGTGTGACGGAGTGTTTGCCTGGCTCAGGAGATAAATCAGAGCTTGAGCGCTCTCTCCTCTGTGCTGGGGCGTGCCACTGAATATGCTCATCACTTTATTTACAACCACCGCCTAGGCAGAATGTGTGTGTGTGTGTGTGTGTGTGTGTGTGTGTGTGTGTGTGTGTGTTTGTGCTATAAAAAGGTTGTATGGTTGCCTTTCTGTGATCTCCCTGATTAAATGTGTTTGTGGGCGTGGGTATAAGTCGTTTTTGTATGAATGCTATGGAAGCCACACATTGTTTAAAACCACACATTGTTTAAAAAAGTGCTATGTCCTTATTTTGACTTAATAGCTCATTATTTCAAGATATTATGTCCTTATTTTGAGTTATTATGTTATTTCAAAATGGCCACAATGACCATTATGGAATTCCATCAATTTAAGTGTTAGGAATCAAATCCTTGAGCGTACCATGTAAGTGAATTACTAATTAGATGTATACATGTCAACTGAATTCCACTAAAGCCACATTTGAGCTTATTTACTATCTAGGAAGCAGCACGAAGAATAAGAATCATTATTACTATAAGCTAATGTTCAGTAAATTAGTCTCACTGATAGATTGTGGGGTTGAGATAATGAGAAATAGATGAGGGTTGAATACGGGAAACCTTAAAATAAGATATTACATTTAATTTATGTGTGACTAATGAATGAAATAACAAGTCAGAATAATAGGATATTAGGTCGAAATAATTACATAGCACTTAAATTTTTTTTTTCCAATTTTGCAGTTCAGGGTTTCCTTAGATTGCACAGTCTGCAAAAAAAAAAAAAAAAAAAAACTGGTTTATGCAGTGTGGGTTGCTGGGATTTAAAAGTCGTGCCAGTCTAGCATTTGTGGTGTGTCTCAGTAGATTTAAGATGAGATTATTGTCAGTGTAATGCTAAGGCTTAAGCTCCATCTCAGAGTCAGTGTAGGTTTAGCATAAGAGATTATCAGTGAGCATAAGATTGCTTTTGTGTGCCTTTTTTCATAACTCCGACTCTGTTCTGCCTCTCTCTCCCTCTGTGTGCTCAGACTGGGAGGCCAGGATAGACAGTCATGGCCGTGTCTTCTACGTTGACCACGTGAATCGCACCACCACGTGGCAAAGACCCAGCCATGCAACTAAGTGTCCCAGCATGCACCGCTCCAACTCCATCCAGCACATGGAGCAGCTCAACAGGAGGTATTTTAAAGAGAGTAGTGTAAAAGTTTCTCGAGTAGAGGCATTTTTTTGGATAGAAATCTTTCGTCATCTGTATGAAGTGTTTCTGAAGCTGTAGAACAGGAGAATGTGCGCAGGTCTGACTGCACGCGTGGCTCCTGCTTTTTTTCAATCAAATTCGTGTGTTTGTAGCAACGTAATGAGATATCATTTATGTTTTAGGTTCTTATAAAAGCATATGGTGGTGTTATTCACAGTTATACTATATATATCATTTATTGCAAGAGTTCTCCTGCTGTGTATGAATATGATATAGAGAAAAGTCATGTATCTACATAATACTCTCCATATTATTTAAATTGCGTATTGGCATAAATTTAAAACTATGTCTATAGGTTTGGACATGCAGTTACAATATTTGTTATCATTTCTACTGATTTGTTTGTGTGTGTGTGGGTTATATGCCACCAGCAATTTGTCCTACCAAAACATACACATACCAAAACATCATCTGCATGATTAGCAAATCAGAAGTGGCATGAACATACCAAGCCAAACACCAGCAGGTTTGTGTGAAGACTCTGTAGCTCAGCATGCTATGCTGCCATCTAGGGTACATAGTCGTAGATGCACAGTTTATGAAGGTGTTGTTGGTGATGGAGAGTGAGTGAGGAGTTCATAGTTCAAGTTATTGAGGAGGTCATAATGCCCTTAGGAGCTTCCTTTAGTTGGTTCACAATGATGATAACACAATAAATTAATCCATAATCCATTTTTCTTGCTTCTATTTTAGATTTTTCTTATATAGAAAACATGCGGTATAATTATAACTGCGGTCTAATTATCTCTCGGAAATCCTGCACTTTGTAATACGTTAGTTTGTGGTCCTATTTTTTTTTCAATATGCAATCCCTATATCAGCTTTTCTGTCTTTCCTTTGCTGCTCAGGTATCAGAACATCCAGAGGACCATGGCCACCGAGGATGAGTCTGGTGGCCAAAGGCTGGACAGCAGCAGCAGCCCAGAGGCCGAGTGCGAAGTCCCGTCTCAGCCTGCTGGTACTGCAGCTCCGCAGCTTCACGTCAAACAAGAAACCATTTCATTTGTTAACAGTCTGTCTCTCTGGCTAGAGATTATGTCTCATAGATTTAGATTATATTCAATTTTTTCTAATTAAAAGTTATCTCCTGACATGGGAACCTTTAGATATCACATGTATCTGAGATTATTTCCAGGCCTCCGTTAACATTTTCCACAATTCAGTCAGATGAATAGCTTGTAGTGTTTCCCCTAGTCAGCATGGTCATGGACATGTGACTGCAGTCATCACCATGTGTTCTTTTAAAAATAGGCTGTGATTATTTTGGGGGGACTGTGTTTTTTTTTTAGATTCGAGGAGAGAAGGCTCACCCTCACCAATGAGCAATCAGAAGATCACTCTACTACTGCAAAGTCCAGCAGTCAAGTTTGTCACTCATCCAGAATTCTTCACCGTCCTCCATGCCAATTATGTAAGGAAAAAAGGGGACATTTGGTATATATTGTGATAGTGAGTAATGGCTGTTTGTGTCATTCTAATACCTATAAATAGCTTAAGGTTATGACAATAAAACTATTAGTGTTGAGCTTTATAGTGCAGGGTCTCACCTTAGGCATGATATAGTGTACAGTATGTGCATGCATATAGGGACAACACACTCACACAGATAGGCAGCTGCAAGCATGCTTCCTAATGGTTTCATTAGGAAATGGTCCATTATACTGTGTTTCCTCCAAATGGAAAGCATGATAAGCAAAAAAAATCATTCTTGGCTATGCTTGCCATTAGACAGCTCTTATGGTCAAACTAACAAACACAAAACATACATTTCTGTCAGTTATAATTTCGTGTAATTTGTACTTTGATTGGAACAATATGTGATTAGTCGATTTATTCGTATTTTCTCCTCCAGAGGCATTTTAAAAAATGGATGACTGATTAAGTCATCCACTTCAGTATTATTCGTTACGCCCTGTATTGTATTGTATTGTATTTCACTTGCGCCTGATCACTGCTGATGGTGTGTGATGGACGTGTCAGCGAAGCAGGTTTTTAAAAAAATTGCCTAAATAAAGCTCAGATCTGGTGGTGGAGTTGTATAGAGGGGGGAGGAGGGTTTACTATGTATAATCACTTAACCCAGTTGTCATCATTACACTGTGGGAAACTACAGTATGGGCTAAAAAGAAATCAGCCCCATCCGAAATACTGCATACCATCCAGCCTTTTTTCTTGCAACCATTGGTGGTGCTGTTGTTCTTTGTTTTGTATACGGAAGTATAAATAATCAGCTTCCAAGCATTTTAACAGCAAAAATAATAGTGTACATGCTAAAAATTCGAGCTTTTTGTTTTTGTTTTTGTTTTTAAAAAGAAGGCTTAGCCCCACTAGCTGGCTGTGGTGAGAGTGTATACAGACTTTGATGTGTTAAATATATGGAAATGGGGACAGGAGATATTTTTGTGAAAGGATATTTTGGACATTTAAGTTAAGCACAAGAATGTGCTTTTCAGGTGAAAGGTGATGCTGTTTGATTATCTATTGATTATCTATTGATTAAGTCTCCTGAGGTGACAGACAGAGACAGTGGATATAGACTTGGGGTTCTAGCTCTGCTCAGTTGTGGTGCACAAGGCAGAAAATAAAACGTACAGTATAAAGTTACCTTGTCCTCTAGTCCTTGACTTGTATGTCTGATTTGAGTTGTGCTTGTCTTGATTCTAACTTGGATTGGGCTTGTTTATCTGTGATTAGAAACGTGAATTGGATTTGAGCATATAAGACTCGGACTTTGACTTGGAAATATTTCTGCAATGTTGCATGTGCTAACATGGTGTAAATATTTTATATAAATAATTTGTCTCGAATGTTAAAAAAAAATGTTAACTTGGAGTTGGATGTTAAGACCTGGACATGAGGGCCAGTGACTTGTTTACAGCATTGCCTTTATCACATGATTGTACTATCATTAATCCTCATGGTCTGTGCCTGCGGTTAGCCAAGCTGTTATATATGTATCTGTTAATTCGTGAATATAAAGTCAGAATTGATTTTTTTGTTCTCAGCATGTGCCTGCTGAAGACAGTGTAATAACCTCCGGTCAGCGATTTCCAACAACCAAGTCTTTTGTTTCTGTCAATGTGACCGCATTTATGGACATACTTCCTTCTGGGTTACAACTTTGATTTTACCACTTAACGCCGCACACTGCCTTTGTGTTTACTGAGCTGTTTGAGAAAAAAATACATGCACGTAAAAATACCTACACTCTGTATCTGACACACGTCATACTATGTAGTCTACACACAGCCACATTTACCCCGCTGTCAATCTGGCTCATTTGCAGGGGGCGTACCGGATGTTCACCAACAGCACCTGCCTAAAGCACATGATTCTGAAAATCCGGCGAGACGCTCGCAACTTTGAACGCTACCAGCATAACCGCGACCTTGTCACTTTCCTTAACAAGTTTGCCGACACGCAGCTGGAGCTGCCAAGAGGCTGGGAGATCAAAGTAGATCCACAGGGCAAGGTGAACCTTTCCACAAAGTCACAACCCACGCTCCTTTCATTACCATGTCTATGTATATATCCATCTAAAATCGTAACAAATGTATACCGTATATATCCTTTCAAATTTATAATGTGCATTATATCCTTTTAAAATCATAACGTATGGATATGTCCTTTCAAATTCATAGCACGTGTATATACTGATACAGCCGTATGGGCTGTTCAAATCAGCTGGGTGCCTTCTTTTCATTGTATAAAGGAAATATACTCTCAAAAACAATTCCAATACTAAATAAATATTTGCTGTGACAAATATCCTTTGCCATCAAAATTGCATCAGTTCTCTTGGGTTTGCTGTTATGCATTATGTTAAATTGCTTAAAAGTCTGACTTGCAGTGTGTAATTGTGTTCTTTTCTCTGTTGCAGTCATTTTTTGTAGATCACAACAGTCGAGCCACCACCTTTATCGATCCCAGAATCCCCTTTCAGAATGGATGTTTGCCTAATCACCTCACACATAGGCAGCACCTACAGAGACTACGCAGCTACAGTGCTGGAGAGGTGGGTGAACACACACGCACACACACACACACACACACACACATTCTGTACTCTTACACACTTAGTCAGAGACATGGAGACTGTGAAAGAGGCAACCAGTAAAATAGATCATTTGCCTTTAACTAAACACGATGAAGAGTGATTGTGGAACTGAAACTAACTAACTAAATAACTCCGAGAACTTGGGCTGGTGTGAGCGAATTATCGCCCCCAAATAGTAGGGAGGAAACGGGGAGGTGGTGGGTGTGAAAACTCTGTCACTAGTAGAGAAACTGATAGTTAACTTCCTATAAAATTCATGTAGGAAGCTTCAAGACTGGTGTTTCTCCTAAAGTTCAGTTATATAACTCTTGACTTCATGAAAACATGCTTTGACATATTAAAAAGGCGGAGTGTCAGAAATGACATAGAAAAAAACTTAATCTGGAAAAAAGAGTTATTATATATTTCTGTAATGTGTATGTAAGTGGCTGCATGTTTTTGTGCTTGTCCACAGGCGTCTGACGTGTCCCGCAGCCGAGGTGCGTCTCTCATAGCCAGGCCTGGCAACAGCCTTGTTGCTGCCATCAGGAGCCAGTACCAGAATGACTCAGTGCCCTTAGGTCAGTGTCTCACACACACACACACACACAAACACACACACACACACACACACAGTTTCTAAAATTAAATAATTTCTTCTGCAAGCTTCATTTTTCTAAAAATGCAAATGTTATGGCTGGCAAACACACTCAGGAATTTTGGTGTTTTGGTGTTTTCTTTAAGCTGAACCATATACTGTATCACCTCTTACAATGAATCTGCCTTTGGTCATATTTGGGCAGTAGTCTTACATGGAAGAGATAAGATGGCTGAATAATTTTAGATTTTACAAGCTGATGTCGCCTTTTGCATCAGAAAATATTTGATGATCAGTGCTACAGTCATGGGGTCACGGTGGCTAAGTGGTTAGCACATTTGCCTCTCACCTCCGGGGTTGGGGGTGCAATTCCCGCCTCTGCTCTATGTACTTGGAGTTTGCATGTTCTCCCCATGCTTTGGGGGTTTCCTCTGGGTACTCCAGTTTCCTCCACTGGGCCAAAGACGTGTGTTATAGGCTGACTGGCATCTCTAAATTGTCTGTTGTGTGTGTGATTGTGCCCTGTGATGGATTGGCACCCTGTCCAGGGTGTCCCCCACCTTGTGCCCCGAGTCCTCCAGGCTCCCTGTGACCCTGTGTAGGATAAGGGGTACAGAAAATGGATGGATGCTACAGTCATCTTTCTGACCGTCACAAAGCAATGGATGCTGCATTAGTCACCATGTTAACCTTTTTTTCAGACACTTCTGCATCCTTATGTTTCCTCACGTTTCTAAATCCGACTTCTTACAGAACTACTTGCAGGATTTTCTCAGTAGTTGGCAAGTACTTCAGTGCTCTGCCCCCGAGACTTTGGAGTGCTCTGCTTCAGTCTCTCTGTGGCTGCTCTCCTACTGCATCTCATTTGATGAAGACCTTTTTCACACAACACTGTCCTTCTCTTTTTACTCTGTATACCTCGTAGTTTTTTTTTTGTTTGTTTGTTCTTCTTCTGTCTCTTTTGTGCTTCTACTTTATAAAGGGATATGGGTATGAGAAAGGCACCATAGATATTTTTTTTAGAAAAGTAAGCAAGCAAACAAACAAAAAAAAACAAAATAAATGGTTGATTGATTGTTTACAACACAGCAGTTTGCCTTCAGTTATAATTTTTAATTGATCAATGTAGGACACAACTGTGTTGTGGAACGTCCACAAGACAAGTTAGTTCTTGTAATCATTTACATATAGTGGCTATAAACAGTCATTCTTTCACCAGCCTTTCTTTATTCTTTCTCTTGAAGTTAATAAGATAGAAAAACACAGCTTGTTGCATCATGTTACCGAGAGAACGAAAGTCCTCGCTCCCGTGGCAGAACATTTTCTGACCATTAAAGTGTCGAAATGAACACATTACTAAAAAGATATGATTTGAATTTAAGCCAGAACTACTGTGAGAGCTGCTGTTGTCGAAAATGAATAACCTGCTGAGCAATAAGATTGGAGAATTCAACAGTGCTATGGTATAATCAATTTTTATAATATACCTTACATACTGTAAGATCTTTTGGATCTTTTGAGTCTGGTTCCTCTCAAGGGTTGTTCTTGCTACTGTGGCCCCTGGCTTGCTCATTAGCAATCTCAGTCTACAACCCTGAAAAAAATCATGCTCTGTGGTGGTCAGGTGAAATATATATACACACAATATGGACAAAAGTATTGGAACACCTGCCATTACACCAACAGGGACTTTAATGACTTTGCATTCTGAATACATAGACATTAATATGGAGTTGGTCCCCCCTTTGCAGCTAGAACAGCTTCCACTCTTCTGAACAGGCTTTCCACAAAATTTTGGAGTGTTTCTGTGGGAATTTTTGCCCATTCATCCAGTAGAGCATTTGTGAGGTCAGGCACCGATGTTGGACGAGACGGTCTGGCTCGCAATCTCCATTCCAGTTCATCCCAAAGGTGTTCGATGGGGTTGAGGTCAGGGCTCTGGGCAGGCCAGTCAAGCTCTTCCACACCAAACTCATCCAACCATGTCTTTATGGACATTGCTTTATGTACTGCAGCACAGTCATGCTGGAATAGAAAATGGCCTTCTCCAAACTGTTCCCACAAAGTTGCAAGCATAGCATTGTCCAAAATGTATGCTGAAGCATTAACATTTCCTTTCACTTGAAGTAAGGGGCCTAGCCCAACCCCTGAAAAACAGCCCATTATCCCTCCTGCACTAACTTTACAGTTGGCACAATGCAGTCAGGCAGGTAACGTTCTGCTGGCATTTGCCAAACCCAGACTCACCCATCAGACTGCCAAACAGAGAAGTGTGATTCGTCACTCCACAGAACACATGTCCACTGCTCCAGAGTCCAGTGGCGGCGTGCTTTACACCACTCCCGACAGGGTCATGAGTGCTCAAGGGTCATGAGTGCTCAAGGCTCATTGATGCGCATGGGGAGCGAAGGCTAGCCCATCTGGTCCAATCCCACAGAAGATCCTACTGTAGCACAAATTGCTGAAAAACTTAATGCTGGCTATGATAGAAAGGTGTCAGAACACACAGTGCATCACAGCTTGCTGCGTATGCGGCTGCATAGCGGCAGACCAGTCAGAGTGTCCATGCTGAACCCTGTCCACCACTGAATCACCTACAAAGGCACGTGAGCATCAGAACTAGACCATGGAACAATGGAAGAAGGTGGCCTGGTCTCATGTATTCTTTTACCGGCGGAGGCAGCGTGATGTTCTGGGCAATGTTCTGCTGGGAAACCTTGGGTCCTGGCATTCATGTGGATGTTACTTTCACACGTACCACCTACCTAAACATTGTTGCAGACCCCGTCACGGCAACAGTATTCCCTAATGGCAGTGGCCTCTTTCAGCAGGATAATGCGCCCTGCCACACTGCAAAACTTGTTCAGGAATGGTTTGAGAAACATGACAAAGTGTTCAAGGTGTTGACTTGACCTATAAATTCCCCAGATCTCAATCCAATCGAGCATCTATGGGATGTGCTGGACAAACAAGTTCGATACATGGAGGCCCCACCTCGCAACTTACAGGACTTAAAGGATCTGCTGCTACTTGGTGTCAGATACCACAGCACACCTTCAGAGGTCTTGTGGAGTCCTTGCCTCGATGGGTCAGAGCTGTTTTGGCAGCATAAGGGGGACCGACACAATATTAAGCAGGTGGTTTTAATGTTTGGTTGATCGGTGTGTGTTTGTGTGTGTGTGTGTGTGCTTCTTGTTCTGAATGCTTGTAGGATCCTGAAAAAAATCTCGCTCCACCTTTATTCTTTTTCTTTATCAGCCTTTATCAGCCAAAATAATGATCACATCTTCGTGGAACCTGCATTGTGTATGTGCACTGATATTCTGCCTGTCGAATCATTCAATTATCAAAGTAGCTCATTTAGCTTGCGAGCAAGAAGATGTAATGTGATGCTTCCTCAGTGTAATGCTGGCTGTCGATGCCAGTGCATGGGAAATAGCTAAGCTAAATTTACTAATGTCTTGCCTCAGGATTTCCTTTAGAGAGAATAGAGAAACCCTCGCTGGGGAAGTGCTGTAACTGGGCTGTAACTCTAAATGGCTGATGGCTTTTGGAAGGCCTCATTAACTCCAGCCTGAGAGAGACAGTACACACCTGCAGCTTTTCAGAGTTGCACATAGCCATTCTTTTTGTGCAGTCATTCAGAGGAGAAAATAAGCTTTTTACCAGAAAATCAACCCTGCAAAGCTGGCTACAATGCTGAGGGAATTTTCCTCTCTTTGTAGAGCTAAAATGTCACACAGACGTCCTACACAATTTGTGTTTATGTTGTTCCAATACATCCAGTTGACTGCATGAAGGTTTTGTAATTAGCTGAGTTGAATAAGGTATTAATTCTGAGAAAATGCTATGGTCTGCAGTGTTATGGCCCTCCAGGAGGCTGCCATCTGTCAGCCCTCAGTGCTTAATATCCCTTGTGCAGAGGATTAATGCACAAATTAAGCACATTTAATCAGACAGATAAATGTTGCAACCAATTGCCGAGATGTGGATAAACAACTGGTAGGACTTTACAACTTAATGTGGACGCATAACCTAGATTTCCAGTTGAGAAAATTTGGGAAATAAAATAAGCCAGAAATAACACATTAGTAAGTATGTTGATGTCAGAAAATAACTGATGAACTGAAGGCAAAGTACACTATGATGTAAAGTGGAGTGGTATTTTTTCCACCAAATTAGATAGCACGCAGTTTCTGTATGTTTTATTATTTTATTTAGCTAACTTAATAAATTACTTTATGCTTAATTATGATCAAGTGCAACAGTTAACATGAGTTGATATCATAAAAGACAGATATTTGAAGAAATCAAAAGATAAATGTTATTTAAAATGTGCAGATGGGTGACAAGTTAAAGGAAAAACCAACCATGAGCTTCAGTGCACCTTGGAACTGTACTGGGAGCAATGAACGCCATTCTTCGAAAGGGTATTCCGTCAGGTGGAGTTTTGTTGATGGCAGTAGCATATGATGTATCTTTGTCATATGCTCTAATTAACAGTTTAGCATGACATTCGTCTTTTCTTCGTTGTCAGTTGCAAGAGCTGGAGCTATGCATATAGCTAATGAAAATTAAATTCAACATTTCCAGTGATGTTGAATTTTTTTTTTTTTTCCCAGTGGGTCATCCCTGTCAACATTATTAAAGTGATTAAATGTGAAGTGGATGATGTCAGGATCCTCTGCTCCCAGCTGTGCTTCCCAAACAAATTGCAACGCAGGTTAAAATCCATGTCATTCATTTTTCTTGTTTTTATTTAAAAACCTAGAGCATAAGCTTCTCCAAAGCCATTATTCATGCCTGTGGTCATGCTTTAATTATGTTTTTGACAGGATCTACTTTGAGTCTGGTTCTTCTCAGGGGTTTTTCTTGCTACTGTGGCCCCTGGCTTGCTCATTAGCAATCTAAATCTACATCCGGATTTCTGTAAAGTTGCTCCGTGACAATATCCATTGTTAAACGTGCTGTGCAAATAAAATTGGATTCAACTGAATTGAGTTGAGGTGGTATAAATGCGAATATTACCTATGGGGTATTTGGTTTGTTAAGCTGAAAAGGTCATGCTCTGTGGTGGTCAGGTGAAACCACTGGTGCCTTAGCCAGGTTGTGTCCTAGTCTAATTTGTGGTCATCCATGTGACTATAGCAAGTATACGACTACCACATAACCACTGTTCTTTATTTCTCAGTTTGAATTACCTACCTGCACATTAACCCCCCTTTTTTATCTATTACAGCATATAATGAAAAGATCGTGGCTTTTCTACGCCAGCCGAACATCCTGGAGTTACTGCAGGAGAGGCAGCCTAGTTTGGCCCGCAATCACACACTCAGGTGAGGAGAACTCCGACTTCATAAGAATCTTTCTGTATGAGAATGGAGTGTAAAATCACTTAATCATGTACTAAAGTGCCTGTGTCACTGAGCGTTAGTTTAAACCCAAACAGACCCTGACAGCCATTACGTTTGGGACGCCCTTCAGCAGGGGGGTCAGGTCTGTGTGAAATACAAATAAACTAGCCCGATTCAGAACTAGTCCAAATTCTAAAACTTAAACTCTGACCACCCCAAACCATCATTTACATTTACCTGATGCTTTTATCCAAAGTGACTTAAAATCAACACAGGATACAACAGAGCAGTTTTAACTGCCTTAACTGGGTTAACTGCCTTGCTCCTGTTGAAGGACCTTCACTAGCAGCATGGTGGTGCTGGGATTTAAACTCCTGACCTTCCAATCAGTAGCCTAAAGCTTTAACCACTGAGCTACCACTGCAACTGTTTTAACAGCATTAAAATGTGTTTCCTTAAACATCCAGGTTCTTGTATTATAACATATATATGGTATATTGTCATAAATAAAGAATACCTTTTAGAATGAGTACACCAATTTGCTGTCTTACAAGAAACACATTCATACAGTAAGAAATACTATTTTTATTTCATATGAGTCTACTATAGTTACCATACCTTTATTTTTTACTGATACAGCATTTCATCTGTTAATTCATTGCATTTTATTTAGCCCACATACAGTAAGTATGTAATAAACCATGCATTTATTTGATTGTATTAAAAACTGGAATTAAAAAAAAATCAATCTGGAGCACCACGCCAAAAGTAGCCACATTTTATGGGAAAACTGAGGACTTGGAAATCCTGCCCTTCACTGTCTTCAGACATACATCATTGTTTATTTATTTCCACTTGTTTATTGGCTTAGTTGAGTAGTTTTGTGTCTAAACTTTTCAGAATAACACATCTGCCTTACTAGCTAATAAGCTAGCTACGTGTCATTGAACACAAACACAAATACACTATATGGCCAAAGGTTTATGGACGCCTGACCATTACACCCATATGTGGGTCTTCCCCAAACTGTTGCCACAAAGTTGGAAACACCCAATTAGATAGGATATCTCTGTATGCTGTAGCATTACAATTTTACCCCAACATGTTCCAGCATGACAGTGCCCCTGTGAACAAACCGAGCTCCATGAAGACATGGTTTGCCAAGGTTGGTGTGGAGGAACTTAGGTGTCCTGCACAGACCCCTGACCTCAACTCCACTGAACACCTTTGGGATGAATTGGAATGCTGACTGCACCCCAGGTCTTCTTGCCCAACATCAGTGCCTGACCTCACTAATGCTCTTGTGGCTGAATGGACATATCCCACAGCCATGCTTCAAAATCTAATGGAAAGCCTTCCCAGAAGAGTGAAGGTTATTACAACAGCAAAGGGGGACTAAATCTGAAATGGGATGTTCAGAAACCACATATGAATATGATGGTCAGGTGTCCACAAACTTCTGGCCATATAGTGTATGTTCACAGACAGACAATTCACTTTTAATTGTAAATATACTCCTCAGACAGAGTGACAGTTTGGCCCACCGTGTTTATCGAAACATTAGTGGAACTTCTGTCCTGTGAGCACAACTGCAGGATTATACCGGGGTTGTGCTTAGATTTGGCCAAAATGAAGGACCTCAGAAGGCAGCTGTCTTATGAATGAGCTTTTAAATATTTCACCAGTGTGTTATGCAGCCCATAAATGTTGTTCACCTAGGTAGAGTCTTCCATTTGGAATGCAATATAAGTTTAAGAAATATTTATCTTAAAGGTCAGCTTTTCCTAATCATATTTACAGGACCAAAAACCAGGAAGGGACATATTACTGAAAACATAGGTCATGACAATCATCTTTACAGAAAAGATAGGACAGGTATAATGATCATGTGATCACTACGATAATCTCTGAGAGGCAGCTTAGATGAGTTTGGGTCACCGTAATTTATCTCCTATACATCGGTACTATATGGTGCATGTTACTGTGTTTACTGTCAGTGGATGATGGATGACATGGCTGCTGTCCTCAAATGTGATAAGAGCAGCGTTTATGCTGGGCTTTGCAGTATAGAGTTACACACTGAGACAGATTCCTATCTTCCAAATGTGGACTTCTGATCGTTGTCTTAAAAGCATTCCTGAACGCCACCTATTACAGCTCCATTCAGCAAGGTGAAATGCATTACCTGTGTGTTTAAACACAATTAACATTCCTCGAGCCATTCAGGACTAAATAAAAAGGAGCCGAAAATTGAAGAGTTGGACCAGAATAATATCCTGAGTGTCCTATTTTGTTCCTGCAGGGAGAAGATCCATTACGTCAGGACTGAAGGGCCACAGGGGGTGGAGAAGCTGTCTTGCGATGCAGACCTGGTTATGTTGTTAAGGTGTGTTTCCTTTTAATAAAGCCCCATGAAGTGAGAGCTCATGCAGCGTAAACCTCAGTGCCGAGCCTTAATCTTGTCCTTAACAGTGATTTGACACACACACACACACACATGGTCTATCATGCAGTGCAGTAAATCTCTGTAGTCACATCAGTATCTAACTGCATGGTTGCCTCTTTTGTTAGGTTTCTTAAAACAAGGACATGTTGAAGTTGATTTACTCTCTGTGTGATTTAATGATTCTGGTTTGGTTCTCCATGACTGCACATTTCTTGTCTTGTTTTCTGTAATTTAATGTTTGTATGCTGCTTTTCTGTGATTAACTGATTATAAACTGCTTTTTCAAACACATGCTGGTTCTAGACTTGTGCTAAGTTATCCTGTGAGAGAGATAATTATCCATTCAGCTTCTTTAGTCTAGCACTAGAGAGAGAACTACAATTACATTTACTTGTCTAGCAGAGACAATTTACAAGTGAGGCAAAAGACAATGCAAGCACAGAGCATATACAGTCAATTTCATAATTACTGGTATCATTGATGTAGATGGATTATGGAAAATGTTTTTGTGGTTAATTTGCTTAATTACACTGAAAATATCTAACCTTTAATTGTTGTTGTTGTTGTTCTTCTTCTTCTGGCTGCTCCCGTTAGGGCTCGCCACAGCGGATCATTGGTCCACATGTGTGATTTGGCACAATTTTTACGCCGGATGCACTTCCTGGCGCAACCTTCCCCAATTTTTTTCAGGCTTGGGACCGGCACTGGGAGTGCGCTGTCATGTGCAGCCCCAGTGGCTGGGGTTAGTCCCCTGGCCGGGAATCAAACCCGGGCCGTGGCAGTGAGAGCGCCGTGGCCTAACCTCTATTCCTCCAGGGACCCAAAATATCAAACATTTAACTGAAGTAAATTAATTCTAAAAAAAAAAAAATTAAAAATCAGCCTTAGTAAAATGTACATTTTTAACAAAGCCACATGGATGGTCTTGTTAAAAGCTTGATTCTGTGGCCACTGAACCATTTAAATGTGGATTTGGCAGATGTTTTGGACCATTGTCCTGCTTGAAGATTCAGCCGCATCCCATTTGTAGCTTCCTGGCAGAGATTTCTTCTTGGCAGGCAAATTTTCATTTAAAACCTGCTGGTACTTCATGGAGGCCGTGATTCATTGTACCCTAACATTACGCTAATACGTGTCCTACTTAACCATCCTTTTCATGCCAAACCCTCCATGAGTGTTGCCAAAAAATTTATTTTGGTCTCTTCTGACCATAGAGCCCAATTCCATTCAAAGTTCCAGTGAACTCCAGGTGCTTATATTTGTAGAAAGCATTTGGCATGGTGGTGGCATCTAATTGCAGATTTGGAGATTTAGTTATTTCAGGTCTACAAATTTACAAATATTTTCATGTTGATAAGGGTTTTTTTTTTAACCAAGGATGGAAAGTTTAGCATGTAAGCTTACACTAACTGACAAGAAACAAGTGCAAGATAAACAAGTAGAAGAATAGGGAGAACTTGGAACAGCTAAACATGAGTGTTGGAGTGAGTGATACCCATGAATGCTAATTGTGAAGCAGTCAGTAAATAAAAAGCAGTAATTACACTAAGAGAAAAACAACAATAATACACAATATGTGATTCCGAGGTCATCAGCTAAGCTTAACTTATAGCATCCTGTATTATCCTGTGTTCAGTTCTGGTTCTGATCTCTCTGCAGTTTGTTTGAGGAGGAGATTATGTCATACATCCCGACTCACCCGTTCCATCCTGGCCTCAACTTCTCTCCGAGATGCTCTCCTGGAACCTCACCTCAGAATTCACCAGGTGTGTGTTTTCTGTACTCTAAAAAAAATAATAATAATAATGTAGATTGATGATACTACTGTCGTACCTGGCAAGAGCTTGTCGATAAAGTTGGGGGGAATTGATTTTGTTTACAAAACCTATTACTGAAGCTAGAATATTATTCATGTCTGTTGACATTCTCAGTAGTTTGTACAATGAATACTTTACAACTAGGAACAATTTAATACAGGCACATAACCTAGAGCTAACAGTGTGTTTGTATTGGCAGGACTGCAGAGAGCCAGAGCACCTGCTCCATATCGCAGGGACTTTGAAGCCAAACTGCGCAATTTTTACAGGAAGCTTGAAGCCAAGGGCTATGGCCAAGGGCCAGGAAAAATCAAGTACGTGTGCGTGTGTGTTTGTGCAAGTGTGTGACATTGGGGTTATGTGCGTGATAGTTACGTTGTAAAATTGAAGCAGATCTAAACAGTTGCCCTCTGTCCCGATACACACATCTGACTGTCTTGTGAAAGGTTGATCATCAGGAGAGAGCACCTACTCGAAGGCACCTTTAATCATGTGATGGCATATTCACGCAAGGAGCTCCAGAGGAATAAACTCTACATCACATTTGTGGGAGAGGAAGGGTATGAATCGTGGCATTACAGCACTTCCGGTCCAGTTCCACCATGAAAACATTGCTGTTTTCTCACACCATATAATTATATATATATATATATATATATATATATATATATATATATATATATATATATATATATATATATATATATATATAATTGTAGGGTGAAAATATTATATATTTTATTAATTATATAATATAATTATATTAATATTATATATAATATTAATTATAAATACAGTATTTAAAATTTCTCTTTTTTTCACCTTACAATTTTATTACTTAAGTAACCAAAACTTTCTTAGTCTTTTAAGTTCCTTCAATTTCACTGGGTTACAATGTTTCTTTTTTTTGTAAATAAAGTCACAAAGATGTTTTACGGACCAAATTGATACCAACTGACACCGACGCACATGTATATTAACAGATACCAACACAACACACCCAGCCCAACTGAAAACGGTGTAAAAATGCATATAATAATGGAATTGGTTGTTACAATTTAAGAAGCAATCACTTTTAGCTGCCACATATTTAATACTAACTCAGATTTCCAGCTCTTGTTTGTTTCTTAAACGATTACGGCAAATCCCGTGCAGCGGAAATCTTTATATCCAGCGTTCGGCAAAACCAGCTTAATTTACATGAAAGAATTTAATCATAAAAATATGCTGCGTGAAGTCTTGTAAGGTTTAGCTAAACTTAAGTGTCCACCATATATTTTGACTCATAAATTCATTTTCAGTTTACAATGCACCTTTGGTAGTATTATTGATATATTTTTATCCTAATAATAAAACATTTCATGCTTAGTTCTGGTCACTTGGTTTCTTTGTCTTGTATAGTCTGGACTACAGCGGGCCTTCGAGGGAGTTCTTCTTCCTGCTGTCTCAGGAGCTCTTTAACCCGTACTATGGCCTGTTCGAGTACTCAGCCAACGATACGTACACCGTCCAGATTAGCCCCATGTCTGCCTTCGTAGAGAACCATTTAGAATGGTGTGTCATGCCATACTCTCTCTCTCTCTCTCTCTTTCTCTCTCTCTCTCTTTCTCACTTTTATATCACTCATTTTAACATTACGACTAACAACCAAAATGTTGTGTTTGTTCAAGAAATAGTGATGAAAGAAAGTGATGATACGTTTCTTACTTTTATTTATCTTTCCTCTTTTATATTTGCTTCACAGGAATGGCAGACAAACTCATGTCTATTGATGTGAATGTTCCCACTTATAGGGTGACTAATAGGAAAAAAGAAACCTGCTAATATAGATGGCTGCCTGTAGCTGATACCTAGAAAATCAGGCAATACATTAATTGCCAATAATATTAATATATATAATAACACTTTATATAGTATGGATTACAGATAAGAGTGTGCCAGTCAGATAAAAGTGTGCCAAGTGCAGTACCTAAGTAAGTAAAGTTATGTAAGAGCGTTAAGTGATGTAAGTGTGTTCACTAATGCTGTCCTGCCCCGCAGGTTCCGCTTCAGTGGACGTATTTTGGGCCTGGCACTGATTCATCAGTACCTACTGGATGCATTCTTCACCAGGCCGTTCTACAAGGCCCTCCTTCGACTGTGAGTCTTCTACTCAGCACGCATTAAACACGTCTAGATCACCTGTTTTATGATTACTTAAATTATGAATTTTGGTACAGGATCTACGGAGACATGAAAAAAGATGACTTTATGTGTGTCAGAGGAAGACTGCTATCCTGCAGTAGGTGCTGCGATCGGTCATGTGATCTCATTTTCATTTTATTTACTGTCTCCGGTACGATTAGTGAATTAACATAATAGCTTGAATAGAATAGCAGAGAATATTTAAAAAGGAATAGGCAGAAACGGAAGTGCTCCTTGCATCAAATTCAGAACCAGTGTATCTCATCTGTTTAGAGTCCATGGCACTAGTCAAAAGTCATAACATAAAGCAGTGCTACTAAACAAAACATAACCAGTTCGAATGGTCTTATTTATAGCCATAATGGTTACACATTAACAGGTAGTGTAACGGTCGCCGTTCATGTCAGTTCATTATCTGGAACTTTGTAAGCAAGGATTTTTTTTTAAACCGGACCTTTTCAAATGTATTTGAATACCCCGGTCTAGATTAGAATTTAAACTATACTTTAATTGCAGTAGATTAACATGCATGCAAACATTGCACGTGTGTTTTATCTTGGACAGAGCGACTGATCTGAGTGATCTAGAGTATCTGGATGAGGAGTTCCACCAGAGCCTGCAGTGGATGAAAGATAATGATATTACAGACATTCTGGACCTGACCTTCACTGTGAATGAGGAGGTCTTTGGACAGGTACTAGGGGTTAGAAATAAACAGAAATAAACTTCTGGATATTTGTTGCAGGTTTTTATGTTATTCACAGAAAACACAAATGACCTGAGAGCCCATGGTGGAAAAATACTCATAATAAACACTGTACAGTACAAAAGGGCGATATAACAGTGCTTTATGTACACAGGTAACGGAGAGGGAGCTGAAGTCAGGAGGATCCAACATCCAGGTTACAGAGAAGAACAAGAAGGAGTACATTGAGAGA
Source organism: Pangasius djambal (assembly GCA_022985145.1). Classification (NCBI taxonomy): domain Eukaryota; kingdom Metazoa; phylum Chordata; class Actinopteri; order Siluriformes; family Pangasiidae; genus Pangasius; species Pangasius djambal. The sequence goes on from CM040975.1 coordinate 7,165,489, forward strand.
ATGGCCAAGTGGAGGGTGGAGAGAGGGGTGGTGCAGCAGACAGAAGCGCTGGTTCGGGGTTTCTATGAGGTACGCAAGCACAACTGAACAGCCAACAGTTCAATTCATACAACAGTCGTGGAAACCAATATGAATCTTTAGCTAGTTATTTATTTTTGGTGCAGCTATTTAAATAAAAATATATGGCAGATACATAAATATATGTCAGAATAATATGGCAGAAATGTATAGATGGAACAAGAGGATGATACTCTACACTGAACTCTACACTGAACTCTACACTTTCCTTTTTGCTATATCTGTTGTACCATTAGTGTGTATCTTATATTTGGAAATGTTAATACAGTATCCCTTAAAGATGATTTATGGTACATAGTTAGGACCAGTGATGTATCTTAGCCTTTTAAAGATTTAAAGGAACACTACATACACTGTCCCAGGTGAAAGACACTATACATACTAAAGCTACAAAATTAAAACATTGAGAGCACTACTACAGTGTCAAGGAAAGGTACGGTTTAGCATTTTCTGACAGTTTAATTACAATAATGTTGGCAGGGTCACCGTTCATTAGTGAAAAAATATAGTTAACTTCCAACTATGCACTGTACGTACATACAGTTAGGTGCGGAAGTATTTGGACAATGATGGAGTTTTAGTGATTTTACCTTTATACACCACCACAATGGATTTGAAATAAAACAATCAAGATATGATCGAAGTGTAGACTTTCAGCCTTACTTTAAGAGGTTCCACAAAAATATGGCATTTGCCACTTAGGAATTACAGCCATTTTCAGAAAATTACTTCCATTTTCAGGGGCTCAAAGGTATTTGGACAAAGTGACATAATTGTAAATATAACCATTATTTTAATACAAATTCTGAATTTCCTCCCTTGCTTTGCCAGGCCTGCACTGCAGCCACCTTCAGTTGCTGCTTGTTTGTGGGTCTTTCTGCCTTCAGTCTTGTCTTCAGTAAGTGAAAAGCAGCTCTATTGGGTTGAGATCAGGCGACTGACTTGGCCATTGAAGAATATTCCATTTCTTTGCCTTCAAAAAGTTTTGAGTTGCTTTCGCAGTATGTTTAGGTTTATTATCCACCTGCACTGTGAAGCGGCGTCCTATCAGTTTTGTAGCATTTGGCCCTATACACCTCAGAATTCATCTTGCTACTTCTTCACTAACAATAAACACCAGTGAGCCCGTTCCATTGGCAGCCATACATGCCCATGCCATAACACTGCCTCCACCATGTTTGACACATGATGTGGTATACTTTGAATCATGAGCTGTTCCTTTCTTTCAACATACTTTTCTCTTCCCATCATTCTGGTACAAGTTAATCTTGGTTTCATCAGTCCAAAGAACATGGGAGGCTTTATTATTTGTTTTCTGGCAAAGTCTAATCTGGCTTTCCTGTTATTGAATGTTACCAGTGGTTTGCACCTTGCTGTAAACCCTCTATATTTACATTCATGAAGGCGTCTTTTGATTGTAGATTTTGACAATGATACGCCTACCTTCTCCAGAGTATTCTTGACTTCTGTTGATGTTGTGAAGGGGTTTTTCTTCACCAAGGAAAGGATTCTGCGATCATCCACTTTAGTTGCCTTCCGTGGTCTTCCAGGCCTTTCGATGTTGTTGAGCTCACCAGTGCTTTCTTTCTTTTTAAGAATGTGGCCAACTGTTGGTTTGACCACACCTAAGGTTTTTGCTATCTCTCTTATAGATTTATGTTGTTTTCAGCCTAATGATGGCCTCCTTCACTTGCATTGAGATCTCCTTGGACTTCATATTGGTAGCTCCAGTCGAACAGCTACTAAATGCCAACTCAAAACCTGATATCAACTCCAGACCTTTTATCTGCTTCATTTGTCTTGAAGTAACGAGGGAATGGCCCGCACCTTGTCAATTAACTTCTTATCAGTCAATTGTCCAAGTACCTTTGAGCCCCTGAAAATGTACTTTGGAAGTACCCTGGAAGTACTTTGCTGAAAATGGCTGCAATTCCTAAGTGGCAAATGCCATATTTTTGTGGAACCTCTTAAAGTAAGGCTGAAAGTCTACACTTCGATCACATCTTGATTGTTTTATTTCAAATCCATTGTGGTGGTGTATAAAGGTAAAATCACAAAAACTCTGTCATCGTCCAAATACTTCCGGACGTAACTGTATATACTAAACCATAGTTAGTTTCCAAAATATTTATTATTGTTGTTATTATTATTGAAGACTTAATCCTGATTGGTCAGAACAGCAGCTCTGTCAGTAGGTCTTGTTGCAAGGCAAATGATAGGTTTATATAAATGCATTCTAATATGTTAGCTACTAGCAGCTTACGCAGAGACTTGTATGGCAGATAGTCCATGTAAATGGATTTAAAAAACATATAACTGTTGATATAGTGAAGATATAGTGAAGTTTTATTTAGCATTTTTGGAAGGAGTCTCCAGTGTCAGTGCATTGTAACAGTCACAGGTAAAGTTGTAACTTTCAGTTTTCCACCACCTAGAACCTGCACCACCCTGTCTTTGATTACTTTCCTATAAAAGCGTGCAGCATTGTTTTGTTTTTTTTGTCTCTTATTTAATGGATGAATAGACCCACAAATAACCCAAGGACATCAGTTGTTAATAATGGAGCTTGACTAACAACTATTCTAAAATGAAATTACAATATCTCACATGTAGGAATGCTTGATTGTACCAATTATGTTTTCGATCAGGTGGTAGATTCACGTCTGGTGTCGGTTTTTGATGCTCGGGAGCTGGAGCTGGTCATTGCAGGAACAGCAGAAATCGACCTGAATGACTGGAGGTCCAACACAGAATATAGAGGAGGTGAGAGTGTAATGCTTCAATGAATATATTGGAATTCACATTTTGGAGCTGGGGCGTACTCCTAATGTGTCTTGAGTGAGTCATATAACATCGTGCTGCTCTGTCACACTAGCTGGTCACCAAGAACTGTCATTTAAATATGTAAATAATTCATATGTGTCATGATACAGCAGCAGGGCTGTCGAAAAGCAGTGACACTGATATTTATCCTGTTGCAGGGGCCCAGTTCTGTGCTCTATTTATTTCTCATCTAAATGTCAGCTGTAGTAGATGACATTCCATGCCAAAAATATTCATAAACATCCATAAGTCATTAACCTCCAAGAGCGCTGTGGTGGGATTGCCAAAACACTCATCTGGCCCTTATTACAGGCTGAGCTCTTAATTGCCCATGCTAATTATCTGCTCCATTTGAGCCATTTAACCCGCTTTTACTCAAGACATCTGCAATCAATCAATCTGGAGTCCAAAACACCTTGTCCAACCTTTGCTGCCAAAATAAGCCATCTGTTTGTCTCACTCACAGTTTATTGCCATAAGTGGAATTTTTGACATTGGTTTAAAAAAAAAAAAAAAGACCTCAGTGATATTCTCTTGAACCTTCTGCCTTGGTGCTGGAATGACCTCATCCATAACTGTGACACCACCACTAACCTTTCACAGACAAGTCCACATAACACATTTTGGTCATGTTGACAGGGGCAAGAGATGAATGTGTTCTCTGATAAATGATTCCATCCAGGCTACCATGACGGACACATCGTGATTCGGTGGTTCTGGGCGGTGGTGGAGCACTTTAATAACGAGCAGAGGCTACGTTTGCTGCAGTTTGTGACGGGTACGTCCAGCGTGCCATACGAGGGCTTCGCAGCTCTGCGCGGGAGCAACGGCCCACGCCGCTTCTGCATCGAGAAATGGGGCAAGATCACCTCCCTACCCAGGTATGAGAAAACAACATATGTCATTAATCCATCAAGTTCCTGGGGCTGTTGTAAATTTTTCTGCAAGGTGTGTCTGCTAGATAACGTTTTAGGATGAAACTTGTGTTTTGGGCTTCAACAACATTCCAGGGACTCAGAAACGCTGTGAATATTCAGCCTTCAGATATGTGTCACCTTGCTGTCAGGTAGCGACAAAACCTGCTGTGGAGCTATACAAAGTTTAGAGCATTTTGTTAATAACTAAATACCTCATTTAGGGCATTTTGTTACCTCGAATGATCACCAACAGCATGAGGGAGCAGAACTCAGCATCTGCTAGTATGAGACCATATAAGGTTCAGTTAATTAGTTAATTAATTGCTAAATACAATAAGGGAAAAAAGAGTTTCCTTTATGAAAGTGAAAAGCAATTGGTGGAATGTTTCTAAATTCTAAAATTAACAAATTTTCTGTGTCATTTATAAATGACATGGACCTATAGTGGTTAAAATAACAACAAGCTTTTTTTTAACCTGTTTAGATTAAACAGATTAATCTGTTTTAATCTGTTCTGGTTTAGGTCATGTGGATTGTCCACCATACTACCGTGTCCAAGCCCCTGTGAATGAGCCGTTACTATAGAAATGAGAACATATTAGAATGAGCGCATTAAAATAAACCTATCATTTATGTTACAGATGGAACTACTGTCCGAGCCGTGCTGTTGTAGAAAATCTACACCTTCTGATTCACGAATTCAACCACACTGTTGTCTAAAATGCCTTGTACGAAAGTGTGGTTGCATTCTCGACTCTGATTGGTCAGGAGGTGTGCATTATTTTTGTATAACCGCACGGCTCGGACAGTCGTTCCTGCTGTATGATAGGATGAATGATAGGATTATATTAATGCATTGGTTCTAGTTCGTTATTGTTTCTATAGTAACAGCTCATACACAGGGACTTGTACGGCACTTGCTGCATATAATGCAAGACTAATAATGGATGGATCTTAAAAACCTGTTGTTGAACAAAGCAAAACGTAGAATCGTTGATGTGGTGAAGTTTTTTTGTTAGGAGATATTTAACATTTTTGGAAGGAGTCTCGGGCGTCAGCTCTTTCTAAAAGTCACGGTGCTTTGCAAAGTTTCACAGCTGGGCGAAGTCTTCAGGACAGAGGAGTTTACGCTTTCCGAGAGAGGGAGAGAGAGAGAAGTAGATTCTGGTGAGAAAACGACTGGTTGTCTGTCATGCCTATAATGTAAGTGAGAACAGGAGCAAGCTTGTCTCTCTGATGTTCCACAAGATTAAATCTAACTATAAACTGTTAATATGTTGAAATAAATGAATCATCTAATCATTGGCCAGTCACTGTGGTATAAGCAGAAGTCAGTCAGTCAGGGGGAAGTTGTGGCCTAATGGTTAGAGAGTTGGACTTGCAACCTGAAGGTGAACCTGAAGGTTGTGGGTTCGAGTCTCAGGCTGGCAGGGATTGTAGGTGGGGGGAGTGAATGACCAGTGCTCTCTTCCACCCTCAATACCACGACTGAGGTGAGACCCCGAGGTGAGGTGAGGCACCGAACCCCCAACTGCTCCCCGGGCGCCGCAGCAAAAAAGGCTGCCCACTGTTCCGCGCGTGTGTGTGCGCGCGCGTGTGTGCGCGCGCGTGTGTGCGCACTGGGATGGGTTAAATGCAGAGCACAAATTCTGAATATGGGTCACCATACTTGGCCACATGTCACTTCACTTCACACACTCCAGACCATGCAGTTATATGAAAATAATACACTTTGGCATGTTAATAGCCCTCTGTTTTGCTTCAGGCTGTATCCCACCACCCCAGCATGGATTATTTTCATATAACAGCCTGGTCATGTTATTTCTTACATAATTGTCAGATAGTGCCATATAAGGTCTCAATTTCTGTAATAGTTTTGTACAATGTCTGTTCACATCAGCAGTATGTGCAATAAGTGACCATTTTATCTTCCATAAAAACACCCAAAAAAGTCACCCACTCACTCATACTCAGTAAAGTACAAATAGCTCTTAGCCCAGAGGTGTTTAAGTGAGATTAAGTGTGTGATACAAGCTGAATCAGTCTCACATGTCTTCTCTAGCTGCAGGACAGTGTTCACTCACAGCATGATCACAGAACCCCTTCACTCAGAATCATAGTTTTTATCTTTAAAATGTCCCAAATCAGTTTTATGACCTGAAGAAAGGGTACCTCATTCACATTTCTCATTCTAACTCAAAAAGTGCTGTTTCAGGCCTGATTTAAACTTGGGGGTGAAAAATTATTTTGCTCCCTATAGCTATAGGTTATCTTCTCATAGCCCGTAAGGAATAGAAATGCCACGTTTGATAGTATATTGTCAACTCCAGATTTAATGAGTTAAAAAAACAAACATTAAACATTATGATTAAAATATTCCACTTAAATAATAAGACAGTATAAATTAGAAACCTTAAATAAAAAAATTAAATTCTGTAATTCCTAAATGATTAATGCAATATTTTTGTTAAAGCTCAAAATTTTTTAATTGTTTGAATTAAAGCTGAAAGTCTACACTTCAATCACATCTTGATTACTTCATTTCAAATCCACTGTGGGAGTGTACAGAGGCAAAATTGCGAAAATTGTGTCACTGTTCAAATACTTATGGACCTGACTGTGTCTGTGTCTGTGTCTATATATATATATATATATATATATAGACTTTCAGCTTTATTTTAAGAGGTTCCACAAAAATATGGAATTTACCATTTAGGAATTACAGCCATCAGTTTTGTAGCATTTGGCTGAATGTGAGCAGAGAGTATAGCCCTATACACCTCAGAATTCATCTTACTACTTCTGTCAGCAGTCGGATGTGCTATACTTTGGATCATGAGCTGTTCCTTTCTTTCGCCATACTTTTCTCTTTCCATCATTCTGGTACAAGATAATCTTGGTTTCATCAGTCCAAAGAATCTTATTCCAGAACATTGGAGGCTTTTTTTTATGTTTTCTGGCAAAGTCTAATCTGGCTTTCCTGTTCTTGAATGTTACCAGTGGATTGCACCTTGTTGTAAACCCTCTGTATTTACGTTTATGAAGGCGTCTCTTGGTTGTAGATTTTGACAGTGATACGGCTACCTTCTCCAGAGTATTCCTGACTTCTGTTGATGTTGTGAAGGGGTTTTTCTCCACCAAGGAAAGGATTCTGCGATCATCCACTTTAGTTGCCTTCCGTGGTCTTCCAGGTCTTTCGATGTTGTTGAGCTCACCAGTGCTTTCTTTCTTTTTAAGAATGTACCGAACTGTTGATTTGACCACACCTAAGGTTTTTGCTATCTCTCTTATAGATTTATGTTGTTTTTCAGCCTAATGATGGCCTCCTTCACTTGCACTGAGATCTCCTTGGACTTCATATTGGTAGCTCCAGTCGAATGGCTGCCAAATGCCAACTCAATACCTGATATCAGACCTTTTATCTGCTTCATTTGTCTTGAAGTAACGAGGGAATGGACAGCACCTGGTCAATTAACTTCTTGTCAGTCAATTGTCCAAATATCTTTGAGCCCCTGAAAATGGAAGTACTTTGTTGAAAATGGCTGTAATTCCTTCGATCACATCTTGACTGTTTTATTTCAAATACATTGTGGTGGTGTATAAAGGCAAAATCACAAAAACTCTGTCATTGTCCAAATACTTCCGGACCTAACTGTATTTATATGAGTATATTATTAAAAGAGGAATAAATGTAGTTTCCATTTGTTGGCTGTTTTCCCATTCGTTCCCCCTGATAGCTGTTCATCAGTGCCATGTGAAGTAGATCAGAGCTCAAGCAACAAGTAACAGACTACTAATGGGAATAAGGAGCGTATTCAACACATCACTGCCTACTCAAATCATGCCAGCCCCTTTACAAAATCTTTCTTCTCGAGATATTCGAATTGATGTTTTGTTTATTGGCCTCCTTTCTTTGATGATTCCCTGGGAAAAATGAAGCGAGCCAGTCATTCATTCAGCGAAGACTCAAAGAAGCCGCCCTTATCACACTGTTTAGACTTTTAAATAAAGTTACCCGAGATGACAATGTGTGTCATCCTAAAATTGCCTGTTTGAAAAGCTTTCACTGATGCATCTAAAGTTTCACCTTGAAATGTTGTTTTTCTCAGAGCTGCACTGACAAAAGCAAGAGGCGGCGGATCAAAAGAAAGCCGCCGTCAGCAGGCAGTGCTGCACCGAGTTCATATTTCACTGACACAGACAGAACCGACTTGTGTTTGGCATTGCATGGAAGAGCATCAGCACAGACTGAGCTGAACAAGTGCAATATGAGGGAAAAGCTAGTTCCAAATTTGCATATTATCATTTAAACAGCTGCACTTTTTTTTTCATTTTCAGCTAAATACACACACACCACTGTACAGTGACTTGCATAAGTATTCATCCCCTTGAACTTTTCTATATTTTGTAATGTTACAACCTGGAATCGAAATGGACCTAAGTGGGATTATATTTCATGAATAAACCCAAATAGTCCATAATATTGGAAGCAGGGGAAAGTTACTATAGTTCACTATATACTATAGTGCAAAATTATTTACAAATAAAAAAGTTATTGCATAAGTATTCACCCCCATTGGTATGAAACTCCCATGGAGCACCATTACAACTTCACCCACTTCAATATTGTCTATTATGTGTAGAGTGATGACAAGATCCCACTTAACTCCATTTTAGTTCCAAGATGTAATGTGGAAAATGTTAAGGGGAGTGAATACTTATACAAGCTACAATATATGCTGAGATCAATGATATAAAACCTGTAAAATCAGAAGCACTGATTTTATACAGTCACTATTCCTCACATAACGTGAGAAAGAACGATCTTTAAGTCTGCTTTTATTATTTGTTTAATGCACCAGAGAATTCTGAACTGATGCAGATCCTGGAAGTGCATACCTGCCTAAATTCACTTGCGTAACCCTTGACTTTGTGGTTTGTTTGTTTTGTTTTCTCTCATTTTCTCGCAGGGCTCACACATGCTTTAACCGACTGGATTTGCCTCCGTACCCTTCGTACACCATGTTGTATGAGAAACTGCTGATCGCCGTGGAGGAGACGAGCACTTTTGGTCTGGAGTGAAAGGTTCACTGACAATGGAGAGACTATATTTTGTAAGCATACTGTGCTTTTGATTTTCAGTGCCCGTATCCTCAAGAGACTGCTATTTTATAATGAAATCTATCTGAAGATTCGTTTGGGATTTGTGTTTGTGAAATCTTGTTTGTATTTAACTGAAAATGCATGAAATACCTAATGGAAATATTGTACATATTGTATTATTATGGGGATGAGGAAGGGAAATACAGTACTAGTGCATAGGGAAAACCTGCATCCAGCCTACAATGTAGTATATCTGACTGAATTCTCGTGCTAATGTCCATGTTACTGAGGAGGCGTTTTGACATTATCTTGCTGATTTGCTGTTATTGTGCATGGGGAATAAAGCAACACCTGAAGTGCAGTTCACCAATGGACTACATACTGTAAGAGGACGTGACATCCACTAACAGCCTTGACTTACAGTCAAAGCTCTGTAAACATTCCCTCTTTATTTGAACATTGCTTGAGTTCAAAATGATCATTTTGACCTGTTTATGAGTGAACATTATTTGTAAAAGACACTGAGATGATAGGAATAGGGACACACATAATCACTGTGATCTGAATGACGTTAGGATCTCAAGTCCCATATCAAGCTGGACGTGATATTAGATTGGAAAGGTAAAATCTAATTTCTATCAATAGCTCGACAAAAAAACTGTTAGTTTGAGCAGTGCATTATATCCCGAGGTCTCACAACTAGGCAGGTGCATTCATGATTTATTTATTTTTTTAATTAGTTCATGTTCGCAATGACTTCAGAATACAAAACATGATAAACAAAAAAGTTGTAACCGTTTCATTGAAACAAAAAAACCCCACTAAACCTACAGTTCTGACATCTGTCCTTATGTGTCATTTGTACTTTGACTGGACAATGTGAGCTTAGTCTATATATTTCAGGGTGGGAAAGGATTGTAAAGTAAATAATCCACCTTGTTCACATTGTCTGAATCTACAGTCTGGGCTAGAAAGAAATCAGCTCACTTCTTTGTACCATTCTGTGTACATTTCTTATCAGTGATGCTGTTATGCTTGGTTCCACAAAAATACAAAATAATCCGCCTTAAATCATTTGTTAACAGCATCATACCAAAAATGAAACCTTATACTGACGTCCATTCATCAGTTAGCCAGCAGACTGAAATTATGAAGCAGTCACCTTACTCTAGCTTATGTCAGTGTCCTCTCACTGCAGGAGGTATAAAGAAAGCAGGATGATCTGTGTGATGTAAGGGAATTTACAGTATACCCAGATTAGCATCTTAAATACTAATCTCTTCAGGATGCTCTGGTATTTCCACCTCCAAAATAACATCTTGAGTGTTTTCCCTTCATGATAAGTTAATGATGTTCATCAGATGATTGAGATGCACATTAAAAGGTGATGTTGTTGCTTCAACTCTCAATCACATCTCATTCTTCAAAAAGAAAATAATAATAATTAAAGCCTCTATTTGCAAAGCCAGGAAAACAGATAAAACAGATGGAATATCACTCTTATACTAGTATTCATATGTCAGTGGTTGCCAATATGCCAAACTGCAGACCCAGGACTGGGAAAAACTGGAATATGCAATGAACCTTTATAAGGAACCTTGTGCATTTGACATCATTATATTTCATTTCCTGTGAGAATTAGCCATTGTACATCCATGATTATTTAGAGCAATATACATTATTGAGAGCACAGAGGTATCCATATTTACCCTTGTAGACATTAAGAACTAGGGATTTACTACAATTTCCAATATGGCCTCTGATACTGACGTCTGTAGGTATATACAGTACATATGCTTACTGTGTTAATGCCTTTTTCAGTTTCTTGATTCCTTTTTATTTTTTATTGTTTGTGGGGGTGTTTTTTATTAGCATGGATGTGATCAGATGACAGTGATTGACGGTAATGTGAATTGATGTCATTCATTACTTACAATGTTTTATAGCTTATTTCAATGTGTACACCTTGTGTGTGTTTATTTATTTGTTGTTGTTTTTTTTTTTTTTTTGAAGGGACCATTAATAAATTACAGACAAGTTTTAATAACATTATACCAATGCCTATGATCTATTCCAGTAATGCACTGAATTATTTAAATATGTAACTCACAAGTGTATATTGTTAAATTGTGTTCATCTAATAAAAAGGACTTTATAAATTAACATTTACCATTCAGTATTATGCAACTTGTCTACACCGCTGTTTATTTTGCATTCACAGTGATGCATTTATTTGTGTGTGAATAGTGTGTTAGTGTGTGGTTATGCTGTATGTAATGTGCTTTGCACTGACACTCTCCAGTTCTGGAATAGCTATCAGCTAGCCAACGTTAAAGAGCAACATGGACCGTATGTCATGGAAAGTATATTTTCCTTGTTTCTGTTCTGTTTTAAATATTTTGACCTCTGTTACAGCTCTATTGTGCACACACTCACAGGCACACACACAGAGGTAGCGTTGCCGTTCCCAGTTCAATCCTGAGCTTTGGTTTCTGCATGGAGTTTCGCATGTTCTTTCTGTGTCTCTGGTATCCTCCCTCCTCCCAAAAACATGCCAGCAGGTGCAACTAGCTATAGATTGCCCCTAGGTGTGAGTGAGTGTTTAAGTTTTGTGCATAGTGCACCGCGATGGACTGGCATCCCATCTGGCGTGTATTCCTGCCTCACGCCAAGTGTTCAATTGACTCTGACTGGGATAAAGTAGTTACTGAAGATGAAGGGGGAAAAAATCTCCAATATTAATTAAATATATTTACCACTTAATACTTGATCTCACATATTGATCTCAAAACATCCTGATTTAGCTTGTTTCATCCTCTGGCATTCTTCTCAGTCTTTGTTTGTACTTCATTATATCACTACAGAATGAATATCAATAATAATAATAAAAAAAACTATTTTAAGTGCATTTTGCTTAGCCTTTTTTTTTTTTTTAGCCATTGCCACTTTTTCACTTTACTAAGGATGTGGCCCGGTGGCACAGTGGATAGCATTGCTACTGCACCACTCCAAGGTCCCCAGTTAAATCCTTGAGCTGTGATAAATGTTGTGGCCAGTTTTGTGGCAAGTTCTCCCAGGGTCTGCGTGGGTTTCCTCCAGTTTTCCTTCCACCTCCCAAAAACATGCTGGTAGGTGAATCAGCTATGCTAAATTGGACCTACACTCCTGGGCAAAGGAAAATGGGCCAAGCCCAAAATAGCAAAATATTAAGCTTTTAATGGTCTTAACAAATTATTGGTCAAGAATCAAACAAATAGGATAAAGGAACTTAGTATGGGAGAGCTTTTCCCCTTGATTTCTTTAAATGTTTAAGCCTCGTGGCCCTTGGTGTGGCAGATAACCAAATAATGACCAAAGAAAAAAAACATCCCAGAAGATATTTTTGGAAAATTATGTACACCCAGACCCATGTTTTAACATTTTAATCATTATCATGATTTTGCCTTTGCATACAAGAAGAATATATAAGTGAATTTCCCTGTTTCTAGCTTTTCCCCAAAACGAGCAAATGGTGGCACAAGAGCTCTCACAAGGAGTGCATTTGTTTCATTCTTGCTAATTTTCTGACCAATGATTTGTTGTTAAGACCATTAAAAGCTTAATATCTGGCATTATGGGCTTTTGCCCAGGAGTGTAGGTGTGAATGTGTGTGTTCATGGTGCCCTGTGATGGACTGGTGTCCCGTGCAGGGTGTATTCCTGCCTCATGCTGTGCACGCCTTGAATAGGCTCTGGATCCACCAGCACCGTGACCAGGATAAAGTGGCTACTGAAGATGTAGGAATGAATGACACTGTGGCCCACAAAAAGGGTCTTAAAGTCTCATGATGATGACGGAAAACTTCAGTTATGAGTTTGCTGTTTCTGTATCAGTAATATTTTCTACACTGTAAAGGGCTCAGTACGCCAGTTTGTTTCCTTCAGGATGCAGTACAGCTTGTTTCCCCTCTCACCAGCAGGGGGCGGATTTGCATAACTTGTTCATTTGCAGTTTTTGCACGCAGACGTTATCTGGTCAGTCATTATAACCTATAACATATGAAACTCATCTTTAATTTCGCTGCTGAGCCCAGAACGCGTAGTTATGTGGGAAACATTAGCATGTTAGCACGTCCACGCTACCTATAAACGCCTTACTGTTAGCCAGTTCCTATTATTGCTATTATTCGAAGTTTTTCAGCATTTCGTATGTTTTTATTCGCGTCCATTGTCATTTTCACGTCGTGTAGTCTAAATTACATTCAAAAAGAAAAGTAAAAAATGTATCTTGTGGTCAAACATTTAAAGGGAATCGGATTTGACATCTTGGCCCAGTGTCTGAGGGAAACCCTGATTACAAAAGCCCCGCCCTCTTTGACTGAACTGCCTGTCAATCAAGGCTGTTACCACGGCAACGGAAATCAAAGCGTGTTTGCAGGGAAAAGAGAGAGAGAGAGAGAGAGACTGTAGTGGATACACACACTTCACAACCAAGATGAAAGTTTGGGAGGTCGCTTTGTTATTATAAAGCTGCAGTTTTTTGGAACTGTTGCCGTTGTGTTCGGCTTCATTTGTCGGTTGCAGTCAGCTGGTCTTGTTCATTCGGGTAGCTAGTTAGCTAACTACTGAAAACTAACTACCTAGAACGAAGTTCACAAAGTTGCCTCTTTTTTTTCGCGTGTCGTTAGAGTTAGAGGCGTTCAGAAGTGCATTATCAGGTAAATTACACTTCATAGCAGTAATTATTCCGCCGTTATGATGCCTGAATGTCCGTCTCGGACCGTCGAGGCGAGAAGCCGCAGCCGGCGGCAGGAAGGCGGTCAGAGCCGCTCCGGGTTACTGAGCGACATCCACAGTGTGATCCAGAGAGAGCCGTTCAGCGAGCATTACACTCTCATCCCGGGGAAAGAGCTGGGCAGGTACTCTCTCTCTCTCACACACACACACACACACACACACACACACACACACACACACACACACACACCTCAGAGCACATGCTGCATGAGTTAAGATTTGATTTTCACCACACTTTCGAGTCTCCTTTAAACAAAAACAATCAAATTAAGTGTTTTTTTTTTTTTTTTGACTCTCCATACCAGGGGTTCTCATACTCCTACAAGAAACTCCTAATACATTTTTCGCCTATTTTACAAAACAACTAGTCAAAATATTAGGTATATTATCTTTAAAAAAAAAAAAAAAAGTGTTCAGGAATATTTTGGAGTTATTATCTAGAGCCAGTGAGTGTTTGTTTTTTCTTTCTTTCTTTCTTTCTTTCTTTTTTTAAGTGTGTTCAGGAATATTTTGGAGTTATTATTGTCTAGAGCCAGGGAGTGTTTTATTTTTTTATTTTATTGATTTTATTTTTTTAAATTCTGAATTATTTTTACCCATGTTATTAAAGCAGTTGCTGGATTCCAGCTGACATTAGGCAACATAGGCGTAATAATAATAAAAACTTCCATAACAGTTACTCGCAAATTCAAAAAGTCACAGACCCTTTGGTTATGCTTCACGGAGCCCCTGATCTACGGCTCGGTGTAACTCGTATACACCGGACTGGAATGTTGTTTCTTCAGAACAGTACACTGAATAACATCAAGTGCAACATAACAGTGCACGACAAGTGGAAAAATCTCCACCAAGCACACAGGACGGTGCATGCTGTTTAGACAGGACAGCAGAACAGTATTAGACGGAAGAAACCAGTGCAAACAATTGTCTATAAACGGTAAAGTGTGCATTATAATGCAGTAGGAGAGAAAAGATGATGAAAAAGTGTAGCAGCAAGATCAGCCTAGTAAACATTTCTCAAAGCAATGCTTACAGGATCTGCAGTTTAGCCAAACACAGATCCATGGACAAAGCTTTAAATGTTTAACAAGTGTGAGGTTGTTCAAGAGAAAGGGCGTTGTTAGGGCGTTTTCACACTCAGGTGAGTACGGCAAGAGTCGACAAACTTTAACGCCATTGTCTGGCTCTGCTGGTTTCCTGGTGTACCCATCTTTTACCTCACGTAGCCCAAAATATCTTAATTTTGCATAGTAAAATCATTCTTGTAGACTACATGACTCTCAGTAACACAACTTTAATAAGTCACTGAGCTCCTTACATGCGGTTAATTCATCACTGGCTCGCAAACGCGTTCAGTGGAATTTCTGAAAGTTATGTCGATCCTTGATATTTAGAAGGTGTTTATAGGATATATTGGTATTGGGAACATTTATCTCATTGCATTACATGCTTTTGAGTCTTGTTTTATAGTGTTTATATCTGTTTTTAGGTACAGGTTTATTTCTTCTAGGTTTCGTTCATTTTTGTCGACATGCTTTGTAGTTTTTTTACAAAATGGTCACCCTCGCCTCGACCCTTTTTGCGAGGTTTGTCAGTTTAAAAAAAAAAAAGCTTGGATTAGGCTAGATTAGATTAGGTTAGCAGGTCTGTTGGAAAAAGATCAGTGTTAGATGATTGAGGCATCTGAACTATTTCTCTTTAAGAATCAGTATTTTAGGACTGATAAATGAGATGGGTTCTCTTATCTCTGGTATTTGCTCGTAGGTGAATTTCGGTTGTGGAGTCCACTGTGGGATGAGTGCTGCCGCTGTCACTGACGCGAAGGTCCGCCGTCGTTTAAGCAGTTCAGGACGTCGTCGCAGTATTTAACTGTGACCGTAACGACAGCCTGTGTTAAGAAAAAAAGACCATTTCTCCCTTAACAAGCGACCAGTAGTAGTTTTAGAAAAATGTTATGACCTCTAGTGGTTTAAATTTCTGCAGCATTGATTTTGAATCAGGGCGCAGGATGGTCTGGTTACTAATCCAAATGAAGAACTATCCGCCCCCTCGTCAAGTGTGTTGCATAATGGTACATGTGAATGTAGACGATCTTTGGAAGATGTGGGTGGCTAGCGGTGGGGCATGTACTGGTGGAGTACTTGATAAATAACCACCTTGTCAATTAGTAAAACAATACTGAAAATGTGCACAATTACTTCAACATTTAATCACTTTCAGTAAGCATCGGTCAAAAATATAAAGCAGTTGAAAACCACATAAAACACCACAAATAGCCAACATCTGTTCCACACTTAATGATCGTTATAAAGTAGCAAAAGCTTCATTAAAGCGATACGTCTTAAGACGTATCTTAAGACAGATCTCTGGGAGCGGTGGAAAACAGTAAGCTCGGAAATATAATCTGGTGCCAGTCCATGCAGAACTTTAAAAACATACAACAACACCTTATACTTTATTCTGAATTGAATCGGTAACCAGTGCAGAGATGCCAGAATAGGGGATATGTGTTTCCTCTTTCTTGTGTTAGTCAGGCAACCGTGCTGCAGCATTCTGCACCCTTTGCAGGCATGTAAACGAAGACAGACTTACCCCCAGATACAAGGCCAGGGCCGTCCCAAGCATGGGGTGGGGCCCAGTGCGAGTTGTTATCTTGTATATGATATTTAGTACTACTACAGTGAATCCTTGATCAAATACACATAAACAGGATTTCAACATGCAAAACCAAATCCGACCGTGCCACGCAAAGTAGCATCACACATTTAAAAAAAAAAAACAGTATGCCGTGTATAGCTCAGATAATGTTTAAGAATTAAGTCTTACTTCATGAAATCAACTAAAACTTTATAATCAATCAGGATGTTTCATTTTTAAAATTTTTTTTATTAAATTTTTTATTATTATTTTAAATATTTCCCATGGCCGCGGGCCCCCTAGAGGGCGGGGTTCGGTGCGGTCGCACCAGTTCCTCCGCCCAAACGACGTAATAAAATGATGTAATAAAAGCATGAATTACTTTCTTCAGGTCATGAAATATTAAGACAGAGCTAAGTTTAGTGATATTTTGTGGTTATGTCAAAAATAAAACACAGAATTTTGACATAGGCATGCAAATTAGATGCCAGAGGACCTACCTAGACTGTCTGCAGTATTATTTACACAGCTACTAGGGCCAAAAATTATAATCTGTTTTTATGTCATTTAACTGGAGAAAGTTGTTGTCCACCAAGCATTTTACTTCTTTCAAGCACTCCAAAAGAGATTTAACAGATACATCATCACCAGACTTCAAGGGGAGGTACATCTTTGTATCGTCAGCGTAAAAATGATACGAAATGCCATATTTTCTAAAAATAGAACCAAGGGGAAGCATATATAATGAAAATAATACTGGTCCCAGAATGAAACCTTGAGGGACCCCACAGGTGATAGAAGCTGAAGATGATGAGAAATTTCCAATTTTTGACAGAAAATGTTCTGTTGTGCAGACAAGAGGTAAACCAGGTTAGGGCAGTTCCTTGGATGCCAACATGCTGTTTTAGGCGTTCAATAAGAATAGTATGATCAATCATATCAAATGCTGTGCTAAGCTCCAGCAGAACTAAAGCAGCACAGCTACCAGAATCCACTTGTAATAATAATAGGCCATTAGCTATCTTAAGAAGAGCTGATTCTGTGCTATGACCAGATCTAAAACCAGACTGAAATTTATCCAAGACCTCTTTCCTGGTCAGGTTCATGGTGGAGCCGGAGCTTATCCCCAGAACAGTGGACCTGAGGCAGGAATATGCACTTAATGGGACACCAGTCCATTGTAGATTATTTTAAAATGGATTTAAAAAAAAAAAAAAGCGTAATGGCTTATTTTGTGCTAAATGTGCACTTGCACAGTTGCTTGTCTACGTCCAAGGGTACAAAATACAGCAATCTTGATTTTGGGGAAAAAATAATGACAAATGCAAACTAGTAGACAGTCACTACACTACT
This sequence comes from Pangasius djambal, assembly GCA_022985145.1. Taxonomy (NCBI): domain Eukaryota; kingdom Metazoa; phylum Chordata; class Actinopteri; order Siluriformes; family Pangasiidae; genus Pangasius; species Pangasius djambal. Next base: position 7,183,175 of record CM040975.1, read on the forward strand.
ACTAAAGATTTTTCTTTCTTTTTTCTTTTTTTTTTATGGCGGTCATCTCACTTGAGTGCTGACTCTTTCTAGGTTCAGACCAGTATATCCCTGCTGAGTACTGTTGGTACCCTGGCAAAAAATAGTAACCAAATTCAGCATTGTTACTTGGTTACTGTACTTGGCAGTGGAAGTAACAACACAGTGTAGAGGACATGGCTTTTTTTTTTACCCTAGCGTGCTGTTACACAGTAGTACAACAAGCACTATTATTAGCAAGTATTACAGGTACTGTAGAAAGGTTTTGAACTTTGTCACACACTGATGAAACTCTGTAAGGCAGCCACCCTCTTGCCGTATAATGTCCTAACACATCTTACAGAAGAGTTAACATCACCCCCATCTTCCCTTGGTAAAAGGAATGGTGAAACCCTGAATTATCCTCGCATGCGGTGCATTTGAGCTCGGTCATGTGACGGAAAAAAGAAGGGCCACTGTTCAGATGGTTTGTGGCTTTGAGGCACACGAGTCAGCCTAATGCTCCTTGTCTGTATCATTGCTTGTGGGCTGTCATCTAAGCCAGGCAGCTTTCAGAGTGCAAGACATGCAAATTTCACAGCCGAACCTCGTTCAAGAACAAGAGCATTGTCTGTGATTTTGCACAGAGTTGGGTGGGGGCAGGACAAAGAATAAAACACCGGAAGTCTCTTGGCCATCAGTTTAGCCATCATTCAGTCTGATTTCTTGATTGCGATGGCACACGTGCATGCCCGCATCTTTTTCTGAACTTGAAAGCTTTAAACTGGGATTTCAATGTCTGCTGAAGGAATTGAGATGGTTCTTAACCATTGCAGGACTTGGAATATGTTTAAAAGTTTGCAGTAGAGCCTTTTGAACGCAGGTTCCCGAAACATCAGGTAAAAGAGGAAACATCATACTAAATATGTTTTCCACTATATTAATTTTCGAGTGTAAAAGCTAAAAGAGGCCAAAAACTATAAATCTAGATCTACCTCAAACATCGGTCACTGTGGGTACGTTTAGTATGTTTGGGCTGGCTTAAAACAAAAGAGCGTAATGTTGTACTGTATATAGTGCTAAAAAGGCTGGTTTAATGATCTACCGTGCTGGTCCCTGCTGAGTGGGGAGGAAATGTTGGGCTGTCTGGACTTTCAGCTCACCCGTGGGATTAGACTAATTGACATATTTACAGCCAGGCTGTAAAACCATCAGTCATGTGCCGGGTTGTTAAGAACGTCAATTGATACTTTTCTCAGTGTTCATGCTCACTGAAACAGATTTATGTTTTGCGAATGATTTTCTGAACCTATGAGGCATGATGACAATACAACCCAGTGTTAGACTACTGAGCATTAATGTCAAGGTAGAAAATCTAACCAATCACTGTAAATACAAAGAATAATTCAGAATGTAGTCTTTCCAGGGGCAGACAAATCACTAGCCAAGGCTTTTTTTTTATTTATTTATTTATTTATTTTTTATAATTTATAGTTGCCTTGTTGGCTCAGTAGGCTATTATTTTATTTCTTTCCTCATTCAACAACCAAAGAAAGAACAATAAATTACTACTGACTTTCAGTGCACAAGTTTTTCTTTGTTTCTTTATGTTTATTTAAACACATAGCTGTGCTTCGTGTGCTGCATCACCTCAATGGTGTAACTTCAGTCCACGCCGCTCCTTCAGAATGCCACCCCCTGCAGCACTACACACATCAGCTTTTAGTCTGATTAATTAGCTTGGAAGAATGACATACAAAACCGAGCAAAATAAAGTGCAGCTTAAAGCTGTCATATGTAACCCTCTTGCTAGCAGAACACACAGTCACCTCGTGGTTAAACACACAGAGTAGAAATAAGGATGCTAGTCAGATCTGATTAATAGTTGAACATTGGTCAGTGGCTTTCGGACATTTTGTTGAGCATGCAAACAATGCTGCCTCTGACTCGTGCTTGGGAAAGGATAATGACTACGGTCGAGTCGTCCCCTCTGTGGGAATTAATTCTGCAGTCGACTTGGACTCAGCGCGGCATGGACACCTCCATGTTCATCTTTTGTTAGCAAAAATCTTGCAAGCTGATATACATATTTATCTCCTCCAAACAGTGGACTGTATAGTCAGTGTTATAGATTTAACAAGCAAATATGGATGTTGACTGAGCTAAAGCAAAAACTAGTGTATTACTTGTGTGTGTGTGTGTGTGTGTGTGTGTGTATACATACAAATAATAGTGTGTAGGCTTATTAAATGTAAAGACATGCTACTTTGTTTACAGTTGATGCTGTGAGCAGCCATGTTGATGTGACGTCCCATGCTGAACGCGGGGTTGAGGAGGCCGCTCTGACTTTCTGAGTAGGAATTCTAAGTTGATGGGGTGTTTGTTTTGTTTTTTTTTGTTTGTTTGTTTGTTTTTTCCTTTTTCCTCTTCCTTTCTACTCAGAGTTATGAGTTTTATTCGAATGCAGCGTCGTATACTTGTTTGTGCCTGTATTAATGCAGTTAATTAGCTAGCTAGCTTGGTGTAATTTGTTACATTTATGTTAGTTACCAATCCTTCTCAATTACGTATCCAGGCAACCAGAACATGGGCCTGGGCAGCACACTGGAGCTTTTACTTGGACAGTGGGCTAGCTAATGGATTTGTGATTTGTCCACCCCTGCTTTGAGTGATTTTCTGTGGAGTTTTTGTACCAGTGTCAGTGGTTCTGTTCTGCTGGAAGAATCCTGCTCTGTTAGAGTAAAACCCACCGTGTATATAAACCATGAGGTGAAACCGGAGTAGTTATGTGGTTTCTAGATTTACAAATATGGATAATTGCAGGCTTGTCACATTGCATTCCAGTGCTCAGGGAACACCCAGTCCTGTCAGATCACTACTATAATGTTGTGCAGTCCCTTGCCAAGTCGCTTAGCTTAAAATGCCTTTGCCTGGTGCGTAGAAACTAGAAACACATTATGTGCTGCTAGAGAATAGACGCGAGTTTATTTGCTCCGAGATAACCGGTCTTTGAAAAATGAGATGTATAATTTTGTGTGCAAACATTCGGTAAGCCATATCTAATGTTCCAAAGTTCTTACACTGCGGGGCACACAGCTTTAAATGGCAGCCTGTCATTTGACTGCATTACCACTGCTTTGAATTGAAGCCAGTCAAAAGTATTAGTTTAGCAGTGAAATACTTTACATTTAAATGGAGATCTATTTTTTTTATATAGACAAGTGCGGTTGTTAGCTCCTCTGTATTTGTTTGAAGAAATCCGTCTCAACTCTTACCGATGTAGTAAATCAAATCTAGCTGTAGTCTGATATAATTCTGTGCTGTGTTTGGTATTGCTAATATGTTTTTTTTTGTGGGGGAGTTGGGTTTTGCTCTGTGGAAAAAGTCTTACCTTGATTACAGTTGATACTGTCATCAACATTATTTAGTTGCTGTCACCCACTTTACAGCAAGTCGATGGTTTGTTATCGTTGTTGTCGTTTCCTGGATTGTTTTGTACAAAAAAAAAAAAAAGCAATTTTCAGTTGTTCACCATTCAGCTGTTTCCACGGTAACAATTTACTGCTGTTTCTTTGCACATGCTCCATGCAAACAGCCAACACTTCGCTCTACAGTTGCACAGTTAGTACTTAATCCAGATGTCTTTAGAGAACTCATCGCAGCCGATTCTGATGAAGATTATAAGTGTTGTCCATTCTGAAGTCATGAACCCTATGCAGGGTGTTTCGATGCCATTTGTAGGGTCGTTCCAAACCGGGCACTTTTTTTTTTTCTCTCTCTCTCCTGAGATTGCTTCATGTTAGGAGCTGTGTAAGATAAAAACCCGTAGCTTGTACATTTGTATTTGTTTGCTTCTGCAAAAAAAACAAAAAAAAAAATCAGATTACGTAAAAACATTCATTCATTCAGTTTCAGTATCTGCTTTATAATGGACTAGGTCACGGTGGATCCAGAGCCTATCCCGAGAACACTGGGCTTGAGGAGGGAAGAGAGCCTGGACGGGATGCACCATGCACACAGCACACAAACTATGTCAGGAAGCGTTTGTTTCTCTGTCCATTTATTCTTTATTAAATTGCAATTCTTGTTTGTTTTTTTTTCCTCTCAGTGTCAGTCTCAGTGGTTGTGTGACAACAAAACGAAGGCTTTGGCGTTCTTGCGTTCCAAATGCTTGTTAACTTTGACCCCTACAAAATTCTGACTGTGAAGGGTGGTGCGTTCGTTGTCAGTCAGGCATAGTGTCGATTGCTTCGTAATGGACCGCAGATTATAACTATCTATTTGGTATTTATTTGGTAATACTCTACTCTTGTGCTAATTGTGAATATGAGACTATAAGACTATAAGAAAAGGAAAAAATGTACAGTCAGATGGCTCATTATGTGACTAGTTGCAAATTTAACACAGAGTACTTTTTTGAAGTAATTATTTTTTTTAACCAGTTACAGGATTTTGTACATGCTTGCAGTGCCAACACTACTGCTGAAAGGTATGCCAGTAATAATCACTGAACATGTGCTAATGTCACCTAATGTGGCTTTAACTATCACATTATGCAGCGCTTTGAAAAATGCAAGATAACACACTAGCTTTTACCAGTGTTTCAGTATTAAGCAAAACAAGATTTTTTTTGATAATCTCCTGCTAATGGCATAATTAATAAAAGAAAAACGTCATTAACATTAATATTAGCTGTTGTCACAAGTTATTCAGCTCTCCTAAAAATCTCCTACGAATTGTTTCTAGCTACATTTTTTTGCAGCTTCCAAAAATGGATGTACACAAAAGTCATTGTGTATATAGCTCATCATTGTGTATATAGCTCATCCAGTGAAGAAGTCTCTTTATATAAAGCTTTTAAATGAACGGGTTCCTTAACTAAAGTGTGCTAAATACTGCTCATGTTTTCACAGAGCATTCCAGAGATCATCTGAGCCCTCAGTGGCTGTTCAGAAAACAACATCTGTCATCTTTAATTAAGGTCAGACACCTCATAGGTATTTGGGAGGGCTTTGTTTACAGCCTGTACTTCTCCTAGCCTGGCCATCAGCTAAAGTAGCATGTCATCAGCTGAAAATGTCTCACCCTCCCTCGTAAATCTCAAGGCCGCTGCGTGCGGTTCCGTCTCTGGTTGGGGTTTAAGGGCCTGTCGGATGTGTGCAGTGCGGTCCCTTTCACTTACGCCACAGGCCCCCCTCTTCCTTTCCCATCTCCTATTCTTACAGAAAGGAGCTGTCTCGGGCCTGACAGCTGAGACGGGATACCATGACATCATTGCTCCACTTCTCACTTTGTTTGGGTCTCAGGCTCCGATGGCAACATCTGCGGAGCACCATGGCAATGGTGAGAGGGAAGAGAAGGGGAGGGTGGCCATGTGAAAGCTAAGTTTGTTATTTGAGGCCCTTTGGTGAGGAAGACTGCCATGCTTCCATCTCAGCAAGTGTCAGAAAGGCCCTGTGATGCCCATTGTTTACACACTGCGAATGCCATGCTAAACCTCAGGAGGCAGTCATCATAATGTTTATTCTGTTCATGCTGACAGATGACCTTTAGACTAGTTGTCAGTTAGACACCAAAATCTCAGTTAAAACCAATTATGACTTTGCCACAGATTCTTGTTTTAAACTATGGTTATCGTTAGAGCTTGTTCTAAAGGAGCAAGTTTACTTCGCAATAGAAGTTCCCCAGGGGTGGACAAATGATAAATTCACTAGCTAGCCCACTGGGCAAGTGTAAGCTCCAGTGTCCCGCTCAGTCCCATGTTTTGGTTGCCCAGAAACCTAATTGATCATGATAAAATGTGGCAAATAAGGTAATGTAATAACACATGGTTAGCTAGTTAGCTAGTTAAATGTATTAATACAGACTAAGAAAATGAATGAGCAGCCTATATGAACTCCAAAAGAGGGGGCCACTGTGTAGCCATAGTCTCTCCTGATAGAGTTTCTAATGTGTTATATTGTGTTTGAGACTTTGTTAAAAAAAATAAAATAAAAAATCACCAAATCACTGACAAACATTTCAGCAGTGAGCTGTGGTGTTCCTTCATTCATCTTAAGGAAAGATCTAGGCTAGCGTCTTTATTTTCTCTTGACATGATGAACTGTGAGGTGACATGTTGTGCTAGCAGGAGAGTTATGACAGTTTTGCAGCTTGCTTTATTTTGCTCAGTCTTGTCAGTGTTTCCACAAACCTGCATGTTCCTGATTCTGAAAAGACTGTTTCAGAATCTGTTTCCCATGCACGTTAACTAATCCATGTAGTAAAAGTTGTTCATCTGACAGCCAGGGTGTGGTGCGCCATGCGTGTGGTGCAGCAGGTGGTGGGATTCAGGCGCGCATGCTATAGTTACAGTATCGAGGTGCATCACAACCACCAAAATCACAGCTACAAAACAAATGAGAACTTTTCAATAAGTAGGTTTTTTTTTTTCCTTTTAAATCTGGATATTGAATTTGTCCTTTGGGCAAATACAAATATAAAACTAGATACAATTTGAAATCCTGGCTGTTTGGGATAATTCAATGCCAGCAGTTTAGGCACACCATTTACCAAATTTACCAAGGAAAGAAGCCAATGAAGTTCATCTCAAAAGCGATTCGTCTGTCCCCACTACTTTTTTTTTTTTTTTCGCGCAATTACTGCCGTGCACCGAAACGAGAGAGATGCTGAAAGGACACAGGCACATCTGAATACTTTTGCTCTGTGACACAGATGAGGTAATGCACTTTCTCAAAGTATTCAGAAAATGTCTGCCTGTGTGCCTGGAGACTGTGTGAAAAGGCGCCTCTTTCTCTATGCTGAGGTCACATGTCAGAGTTCATTAATTCCTCTTGTCATAGCCATAGAGTAAACAGGCCTCTGGTTTCAGTCCGGGAGCTTTTTCCCTCTCACAAGGAGGGATTTCGGTCATACTTTTGTGGTTTAGTTCTTGAGATAAGGTTCTTTTACTCCTGTCAAAGTGGCTGTAGTTACCATATTACCTAAGCTGCTTCTAGCTGCCTAGGTGACTAATGCAGCGTGGACAGCAGCACTTTCGCTGATAGGCTTGGCGGTGAAATGTACACAAGCAAACTTATTTTCTGTTTACCCAAGAACACTCAGCTCTGATGGAATGAAATTCTGCTTTGAATTGTTTCTTAATTTTGATGACCTGAATTCATTACTGCTACATTCCTAGTAAACTGTAAAAAGCAGGTGAAGCACACACACACACACACATGCACACGCACACGCGTTCTGAGAGATCAAAATTGTGATTAAAGAGGTTTATTTTTAATAAATAGCGATTTGAAAAGAGATAGTTATCATAAATAAAACCACCTAGACATTTATTTATTTATTTATTGTAATGCCTTACCTACAACAAGCTTGGGGATGCCAGATGGAATGCAGTCAAAGTAGTGGTTTAAATGAGTCAACCAGCTCCTTGTGACCCACCCAAGGTGGGGAAAAAACTATACTTTAAAAAAAAAAACAAAAAAAAAAAAAAAACAATCCTAACTTGAGGCCATTTTTCTGACTCAGGTGGTGTAACCGATTGATGAGGAGTTATGTGCTCCCTGGCAACTCCCAGTAAGTTTTTGGGACTTGTTTGTGTGTCCTACAATTAACTGTGCCGGAAATAAAGGAAACAGTGCCTTCATTAACTATACATCTGTTATCATAACAGATATGTCTAATCTAGGGGGCAGATTTTTCCCTAGTTCAAATGGTTTCAGGCCAACTGGATCAGTAAGCTGCATGACTACATGAAAATCTTTCTCAAACCAGTAAATTAATGATAATCCCGTTAGGATTTGCAGACCGAAATCTTCACTGATGACCTCTGAGGTTGATCTGCAGAGCCGTGTAGTTGAATAGACATTCTGTACCACGTCATTTGACTGTTTTTGCATTGTCAACAGGTAGCACACACAGTTCCGGATTTTCCCTAGCAAGTGTGAATGAGACGTACTTCAGCTGGATAGTGTCAGAATGTCACCGCCCTGACGTCATGTCTCTAACATATCCCTGCCAAAGGCTCTTCGCCAAGCTCCAGTCTTACCGAGTCCATCTGTCAGCATCCCTAAAGCTTGCTTTTAGACCTGCTGTTGTCTATTGATCCCCTTTTCTTAAGAGTAGGAGTCAGTGCTCTTGTGTTCATGTGAAAGCCATCAGAAGCCTTCTGTCCACACTGCTGCTAGTTGATGGAAGTCTGTCAGTAGTAGAGTTTACGGATATGTCTTTTGCACAGGTTTAACCTCTATCTGTATGAGCCAATACATTTCAAAAATAACTGCTCTGCGTTCTTTATGTATATTTCTATATTAAGATGGAAGTCTGCTTTGACCTCTGTCTTACTTAGCAGGTCGTGTGTCTTTGTGTGGACGTCTGTCATAAATAAGAGAAAATATTTAAGCTCCTGGTATGTTAAGAAATCCAGTCCCTTTTCTTTATTAAATACATGTCTGCCAAAGCATGCCACATTGAATATTGTGTACAAAAAGATGTTGTCCGTTAAGAGTCAGCAAAGGTAATGATCTGGGCTATTGCGCAGTTCCACGCTTTAATGTTTAATGCTGTATTAAATGGGCATGGTTGAGCCCACCAAAAGCATCATATAACAAAAAAGACGGCCAAGCGAGTCTGTTTAAGAGACTTTTTTTTGGGATGGTTTGGAGTAACTTTCCTGACTACAGACTGTGGCCCTTCTGTCAACCCTACAGCTGCACACATGAAAATCATCTTTTTCAGGGTGTTGTCTGTGTGAGGCCACTGCCTTTGAAAATGTGCTGACACTTCTCCAGAAAAATACTGTGAGCATTTTTAGAGACATTGTAGGCACAAAATCGCAGACTGTCTACCCAGCAAGAGAGAAGACTTTAAACGGCTGGGAAAACAGAGTGAATCCATTTTGCAGCCCTCACTAATAATAAGACTTATCCAGCCAAACCAGGGGTGAACAATCATTCGTTAGCTAAGTAAAAGTGCCAGTTTGCTTGCCCAGTCATATTTTTGGCTGGAATCTGTAGCCTAGGCAATCTAATCTAATTGACTAAGCTAAAATGTGATAGCTAACATAATCGTAATAACGTATGGCGAGTTAGCTAGTTAAGTGCATTAATACAGACTAAGGGAAACAAAAATAGTTATCAATATCTAAGTTTTAATGTAACACACTGTGTTTGTGTTTGTGTGTTTTCACCTCAAAGCCCAGTTTCTCCTCATGGTTGAGCAGCGAGATCTGTGTAGCAGTGGCCATGCCTTGCCTGATTAGCTGCAAACCTCTGGAATGGCTGTTTTCATGAAAGGGGATTAGAGACGCTCCTTTATTACATTCAGACTTGGCATTCCTGTTTTTAAGAAGCCAATCTTTAGCAGCAGGGGTCAGATTAGCACACTAATATAGGACTGAAGGCACGCTGTAACTGTGCAGTCAAGGTCAATAAAATCCTGTTGGATTTTCAAATGAGCGGAAGAGGCGATATCGCTCCCGAGTCAGTTAGCCTCAATCAGGGTGATTAGTACCGGTCTGCTTAGATTGTGTGTTGGGGTGGGATAAAGGTAGACTTAAAGATGTCAAATCTGTCATGTATTACCATGGTTGTCAGAGTGGTCTTAGTGAAGCATAGCCAGGGGTTCCGCAAACTGTTCGAATCACGACCCGCAATTATAAGTAAAATCAAGTTTTATAATGAATTTCTTATAGTTATTAGCCTCTGTGACTGCTCACTTGAATGGGTTTAAACTCAAAAACAAGTAGGGCTAATAATGTCAACATGAATCTAATGACATTAATGAATTTAATAAAATGTGTTCTTTGACTGGAATGTTCATAGACAGACAGACAGATAAACAGACAGACAAAAATGGGCCTGAAAAGTTATTTAAAAATGTGATAACCTCTGGTGTATTCGATCTTGCAGCGACACCTTTCAAAACAAAGATTTGAATGCCTCCACTCTCAGTCGTTAATGAACTAATAACGCTTGTTCTAGCGTAATCAGGTGTATTACTGGATGGTTGGAACCAAAGTCTGAACCTTTAGAATAGAGATGAGGAATCATGGAAATATGGCAAAACAAGATCACTGATATGTCGACAGTACTCTCCAAAAGTGCATCGTGATGTCATTTATCACATTTATCAGACATTTCTTTCTCTTCCTTCCACCTTCCATAGTTTCAAAGAGGAAGGCAGTGGCAGCTGTATGTAGTAAATCTGTAAGCGAGGCAGACAGAATGGGGCTGAAAAATGGGGGATGTTTCCTGTGGGCCCTGAAGCCCATTCCCAAGTCCATGATTCTCTCATGAGTGCTGTCAGCAGCCATTTCTGTCTGGGAGCAGGAGGCAGCAAGGGATGGATTACCACCAGAAAAGCAGATGCAGCACCGTCCTATGCTATAATACAGTGAATATTAGTGATTTAAGTAGTCAAGTAATCAAATATTTGATCTTTAAAGTAAACTGTTCTGATTTGACCAAGTTCACCAATTTAATAAACAAAGTATACTTCCTATCTTAAATGGTTCTGGTTTGTTTTTATTCAACCTGGATTTTTTTTTTTTTTTTTTTTAAGTGCCACCATGGCAGCATTAGCAAAATTACAAATGGCTTCCTATCTACTGTAATATGTGCTGCTTTATAGTCTATAATATAATGCCATTATAGAACCTACCTAGTCTGTTACATGCCCATCACTCAGCAACACAGTCACACTCATCAAGATGAACCCAAAGATTCTTCTCTGTCTGCTACCTTCATTACAAGTTGTGTGTAAGAGTTACAATCTATATGCACAATAATAAAGCTATAAAGGGAATTTAATCTGCTTGGAGGAGTGTCCAAGTTCCATTTGCAAGTGTCTCCAAACTTGTTAGACTTTACAGGAAGAGGATCCTACGTTACTGCAGTTACACATGATTGGTGCATTTCAGAAATCATGTATACATGGAGATCATTTGTGTAGCTGTAATTAATGAAATCATGGAGGCTTGGCTTTCATTTTTTACAAGTTTAGGGGAAATTAATATACAACAAAAAGAGTCTTTTCTACATATACTGTACCATTTGGCAAATGGGGATAACTGCCATATTGTTTGCAAACTTATAGACAGGAAAAATAGATATCTTGTTATCCATCCAACAAGTGGATACAAGCTCTTTTGTTCCTGCAACATGATGTCTGTGATTTCGAATGCATGCAGATGACTGGATTGGCACTTTCTGCTATTTCTTTGACACAAGACTGAAACATCAAGTTCACACAGTATCCAACTGTGAGTAGGAAATGCAGAAAAGCGCCCTGCAGATCAGTCCTACGGTCATGATATTCCATACAAACCGCTTCTGTTGCTGGCATATTTGAAAGCTGAAGTTGTCGAAAGAAGACGAGCCATCATATCGCTAACCCACTTGTCTCTGAAGATGAGCGTTAATCATGCTTTGAAAGTGCCAGATTGAATGAGGTAGTGTGTTCGTGGTCATATATGCACAGAATCCTTCAGCCATAGTGCATTTGAGTCTGGCTTGCCGCATTGTAAACCACTCTTGTTTAAGTAGGGATTTGTCTGGTGACAGCTTTCTTCCAAGGTCACCTTCCAGTTCAGAGGAAGTCTTTCTGTTGAACAAAACACCAAGCCTATCACAAGGTTAAATCAACAGCATTGCAGTGGAAAGCTCGGTTTCTCACACTGAGATGTTTTAAATTGACTATATCATGAATGGCTCATTGTGTCGGTCAGGTTTTTTTAGCGTAGAAATGACTTCTTTTTCTCCCAGATACTGAGACAGTCTTAATCATGGATGGTACAGCTACGGTGAAACAAATTATTAATTAGGATGCTTAGGGCATAATAGATCTCAGGAGGGGATGTCATCTTGATATATAAAAGGTTCCCCCAGGCAACAACCACTGTCTGTGTGTGAGAGAGAGAGAGTCTCACCTTTTAAACATCCTATCCAAAAGTGGGTCACCCACCACAAAGTGAGTACTTGATTGTGAGGGGAAAAAGGGAGGACTTGGGCAGCTTTCATTCCTTAAAAATGCAAGTAGGACAAAGGCACGGTCAGCCTTGAGGATAACAAGTGTGCCATCCTTAAACAACTGGTCACCCCCACCCAATACACTTTTAACCACCCTCTAGCTCTTCTTTCAGTGGCATGAAATAATAGTCTGAATAAAGGGTCTGTGTGTAGCCTGCAATAGCGAATATAATGCAAAGGAAAGCTGTCCTTACCAGCAGGTCTTAAGGTGTTTGTTTCAAATTGTGGTATGTTTGGTGATCCATTACATTTTTTAGTGTACAGTTTCTGCCCCATTTTCATTCAGAATTTATCATTTGTCCATCGCTGCGTTGTATACAGAACATGCAGTGAGAGGTCTGTGTCTCTCGCTTCACTAACCGAAATGCACTTCATCTCTCCGTCACCTCCTCACTCTCAGGGGGAAGTTTGCAGTGGTGAAGAAGTGTGTTGAGAAGAGCACCGGTCGGGAATATGCAGCCAAGTTCATGAGGAAGAGGAGGAAGGGCCAGGACTGCAGAGCGGAGATCGTTCATGAGATCGCTGTGCTGGAGCTGGCATCCTCCTGCCACCGAGTGGTCAACCTGCATGCGGTCTATGAGATGCCCAGCGAGATGGTGCTTGTTCTGGAGTTGTGAGTATATACATATGGAGATGGCATAGCCGGATGATTTGTTTAGCAGTACTTGTTCAGCAGTGGTGATTAAGATTTAATCTAATACATTTATACTAAGACAAAAATGCAATTCATAATTCATCTATAACTTGCCAAATGCCACAGATGCATAAGTGGACATATTATTTTATTGGTTTTTATTGGGCTCACACAAGCTATTAGACGTCTTGCAGCATTATAATGTTTTTAGTAAGCCTAATAAATACCCAGTAATAAATGAGGGTGGATGATATGGCTATGTGGTACTTGAAGACAAGTAATCACAAAATAAAAAGGCATGCTGAGATAACAAAGTGGCAACAATAGTCACTATGGTGTCAGATTTTTATTTTCTTTTTAAATATTAAAGTATTTCACAAAGCAAAGGAATAAAATTTAAAATAATTGGTGCAAATAAGTTTTCAATCTCCAGTCAGTGTCTTTTTTTTTTTTTTTTACAGTGAGCAACAAATAGAAGTGATAATGCTGATACTTAGAAAAGTGTACCATGTTACTGTATCACAATGTTGATATCATAGTGTCACATCACCCAGGCTTATACGTCACTTAACTCTTCCGAACAGCATCCATATTTATCAGGAACTATAAACTAGCGGATTGCATAGTGTGTAAAGATGATTAAGATGAGCGAGCCTGCATGTGTTTGCCCTACAGCTGCTGGGTGACCTGTTTCGCAGTGCCCAATGTGATTGCACTGGCCCTCTGTACACACACACACACACACACACGCACACACACACACATACAGAGAGAGAGAGAGAGGGAGAGTGGTCACTACAGTTTATTGAATCTGCATTGCATAGACTTTTCTAAAATCATTGTATCTCAATCATGAGTTCTCTGCTTAATGAGAAGACGTGAACACATGAGAGACTGTGGTGAGGGAAATGAAGTGTGCAGGTTAAAAGTTAGTAGAGGGAGTTTGGCATATGCATTCAGTATAATCATAATACTCACTTAATTTGAGCACACATGCAAGCTGTACGTGCGCAATGTGTTTGCTGTACTTTTATGGATGAAACAAAAAAAGAGGCCAATAATTTTACCCAGAGAAAACAGTTTGAAGAGTCAAGTGGTAGTGTGCCACAGGTCCGTATTACCACAGTGCACAAATAGCTTATTGTTTCAGATATTCCAGTTATCAATCACTCCAGACCACTTCTGAACACCATTTAATTGGCTCTTCATCTTCATTTTGTTTGACTGGATTTAAGAGACCTACAGTCACTCTGTTTTATCGCATGGTTGCCAAACATGAAGCTTGACTTGACTTGTCTACACTGGCCAAAGAAGGGTTGTCCTAAATAAAAGATTGCTAACAAGAATCTGATCACCAGTATGGCAGAGATGGCCATATTCATTCACATTACCTATAAATATAGGTAATAAAAGTTGTTGTACATCTGTTCAGAGTCATCTGCAAGCCTCATTCATAGAGCAGCATGACTTCTCCTCTTTCACCACCTCTCTCTCTCAGTGCAAGGTCAGTCTCATTTCCTTTCTCCCACCAGTAAATGGCATGCAGTCAGTTCCCTTTTAGTTCAAGTCCATCATCTGACCACTCTCACACCCATGTCCCAACAGCAGCTGGTGATGAGAGCTGCTCACTGAAATGGAATTTGGGCTTTCCAGTTGATCAGCCATATCATATTTCAACTCTGGAATGATTAGAATATTTCCAGGTATTATTGTGTTCCAAGTTACCTAAAACAGTCTTTTAAAAGGAAAAAAAAAAAAGAGAGAAATGTGAGTTTGAGAGAAGGTTTTAAGTGTGTGTTTGTGTGCAAATGAAACAGAAACACAGATTTCACTTATAATAAGCTTAGAGTACAAGTTTCCTCTTGGTCTCTGGCACTTCAGCAACTCTTAAACCTTAAGAGCATACAACATCCAGGTTTACATATTTGTGTATGTATGTACTGTGTAGTTGCATGTATGAGGGAACACCAGTTTTTGATGAACATCAGCCAGGTCAGATTAGTTAAAAAGTTAGTCAGTCCATCCTAAATGGCTGAAAAATCAACAGAAGTTCATCAAAGGTCTTTCTTGGGGGTTGCAGGAAATGGGCCGTAATGCATTGCGCTTTTGTGAAAATCCATCATGTTAAATGAGAGCAAACCTAATAAAAAGTTAGTTGTTAGACCCTTTTCATTCATCCCGTTCCCCCCACTTTTGGGTCTATTTTGGGGCACTGGGGCGATTTGGGGGAGGGAAGGGGACTTTGGCTTTGGTTGGGGTCAGTCCACAATGATAGAAGCCTATTCATGGTTAATGGTGTTTTTTTTTGAGGGGGACTTCATCAGCCTCGGCTCAGTAACATGCCCTCATTGCACTGTGGCCTCCAGCTGAGGGTTCATAATGTAGTATGTTGTGCAGCGGCACGTGATGGCCTGGACCGTGGACGGATCTTGCTCTGTATATTGCAGCTTCTGTATGTAATGACTGTTAACAGCTTTGTTGCATGTGCAAAAGTGTCTATCTTCATAATAAAAGACAACTGAAATGAGGATGTAGTAGATGTGTGTTAGCTATGTTTTGTGCACTGCAGAGTTTCCAGAAGGGAAAACAATGTAGGATCTGGCCTGATTGAGCAGAAATCTAAACAGCAAAACAGTGCAACATGACGGTGCATCTTTCAGCAACTGCTACTTCTGCATTACACTTAATACTGTAGCATGCACATAATGTAATCTAAAGCCTCCCGCTCAGTGGCAACACAGCGACAGTATTAAACATGCATTTGCTGTGTCTGTGCATCTTCTTTCAGCTGTTTCCTCCCCCAGAGTGAGAAAGCAGAGCAGCTGCAGCAGCCCACAGGTGATATGTGAGCCTGAAGGCCTTGCCTAGAAGAATGCGGTGGGCGTATAGTGAAGGAGTTTCACCGATGGGGAATACCCAAGCATGAGTCACGCCCAGAAACTGTAAGGTTTAGCAGCTGCACTCGTCTTGCTGCTGCTCAGATGACCCGACTGTCAGGATATGGTCCTCTGTAGTGTTTATGCTGGTTGCTGTGAGATTTGATGATTATCTTAATGGACACAGTGGCCATTATCCTTAACGTTTAATTTTCTATAACAGCAGATCTGACAGTAGTGTCAGTCACAAGGTTTATATTAATGCTTGTTCCAATACACTATCAATTCGAGAATAACAACGAACACAGAAACTTGTATGGTAGATGCTACCCATAAACGGGTTTTATTTATTTATTTATTTTTAAAACTTGTCTACTTGATTTATGTGAAGTTTTCAGTGAGGAGATTTTTGAAGGAGTCTCCAGTGTCAGTGCATTGTAACACTCAGAGGTAAAGCTGTAACTAAGTTACATGAACTAAGCTTCATGATGGAGGGCTTTGTGGTTTCCTGACAAGCTGCATTTTTTTTGTGTTCTGTTCAAGAGAGAGAAAAGGCCAGATGAGCGAACAACATTTTCAAGTTACTGTTTAACGTGAGTGAACAGTTACTAACTGGTTTCATGGATGTTCCACAACATTAAATGGGTGTGGATAAAATTGTGGTATAAGAAGCGTAAAACACTTTCGGGACATGTTGTTATAGAAGAGTAATCAACTTTGCGGTGGTAACAGTGGCTCTGCGTCAAACCGCCCCGTCACTGATTATTTTTATAACTATAACAGCAATCATGTTGTACTCCTTAGATTCCATAGAGCTGTGTATCTTAACTCCAGGTGCTGCGGAAACACTTGGACTTGAACATTTGTAACTGCTGCACATGCACAATCGTAATTAAAGCCTCTATTTAATTTTGAGGATATTTACGGAAGTGGTCAGTTCTGAATTTTTAAGTCATGCAAGTCTTAATACACATAAATGGTTTAGTGGTGTACTTTAAGAAGACCAGTTCCTTGTAATCTTCTCTGCATTTTCCAGCTGGGTTACAGATTGTAAAACTTTGCTGCTATTTCTGCAGCCAGCATCAAGCAATCCTTTGATGTAGGCTTAATTGCAATTAATTACTCAGACAGGCTCAACATGCTGTACTCATTTGACAGTAAGCAGCAGGATCTAGAAATAGATCCGCTGGTAAAGCTCACTCCTCTTTGTAATCTGTTAGACACTTATTGTACAAGAACAGCTTTCATATTTAAAAGAGCAATGAAAGACGTCTTGCAGGGTCAGTGCCTGGATTTGTGTGTGTGTGTGTGTGTGTGTGTGTGTGTGTGTGTGTGTGTGTGTGTGTGTGTGTGTGGTAAGAGCATTCAGATTAGTGAAAGCTAACTCCATGCTGTTTGAGTACTGTGGTGCCCGGACATGCCCTTACCCAGCCAAAAACGTGACCTACTTATGATTTGGCCACATTTTCATTTTTCCCTTCTCCTTTTAGTCTAGTGTTTAGAGTCTAGCGGCCTGGCTGGGCATTTCTGGACTGTAATTACTGCAACCTCACAGTGGAGCGTTTGCATTTTTTAAATCTTTAGAAGAACCAGAAGGACTGGCCAGCTTTGAAATCCATCACAATCTCCAGCTGGTCAAGTGCTAATTGCTTTTCCCTACAAGTCTATTTTATTAGTGTTAGGGAGGTACTGTTCCTGCTGTTTGCAAAAACCCCGAGTTGCTCATTTGAAAGTTACGGCAACATTGACTAATGCTGACTTAAGTCTGATTTCTATCATATCAAATGTAATTTTAAGCACATTAGTAAGCATAGCCTTATCTGCTGGTAATGTAAAAATACATTTATACCCAAATAGTGTGATCTGTAGCATATAGTATATAGTATACTAGTTTATGTATCAGGTGTGTAAAAATCTCCTTTTGTACCCTACTAAGGAAAAGCATCTGACAAAAATTATCTAGCTTGGATGGCTTTTAGCATCTATGTTGTTACGGACATCAAGTGCTTTTTCATTTCTTCTGTATTAGTAAGTGGTTTTTAAAAATCAAACCAATCCTGTACTCACCCAGAAGTGCCAGTTTATATCAGAGACTTACGTTTTATCTAAAACTAATGTTTTATCACCTAGTATCAAAATGAACATGCTACTTGATTTCCATTCAGTTTTATTTCCATTCAGTTTTACAGCCCTTTTAACAGTATACTTTATCGCAAAGCAGATTTACATAAATCAAAATGTAGATTTAGATGCTTAAAGTGGAAGCCAGAGGTGATAGTGGCGAAGAAAAAAACTCCCTGAGACAACATGAGGAAGAAATCATGAGAGGAACCAGACTCAGAAGGAAGCCATCCTCTTCTGGGTGACACTGGCTAGTGAGATTATAAATCATTACAGTCTACAGGTGTAGAAGAGCAAAGGACAACGGTATTAAGTGTGTTGAAAGGATGTTCAGAATGAGCTTATTGGGAATATGTTTATGATTACAGTAGCAGTTCTTGGGTACAATTTTCCAGTATCCAGGTGAGATCATCCACTGAAGCAAGGGTGAGTCTTGGGCATAAACTGTTTTTGGGAAGTGCAAATGTTTAGGGTTTTCGTGTGGGACCATCCACAGCAGCAGAAGGAGAGTCACAAGTGCACAGGCTTGAAGCAGAAGTAGGGCATCAGGATGAATCAAGTAGGTCCAGATGCCCTGTAGAAGTCGAAGGCAGTAGGAGCAAACACACTGTGAGAGAGAGAGAGAGAGAGAGGGAGAGAGAGAGTCTAGGTATGATAGCAGAAGGTAAGATGCTTTGGAGAGCAGATCCACATACTAGAGCTTGGAGCAGGAGGTCCTGCTTCCCTGCAACAAACACTGAATTAAATACATACTCAGTGAATTCTGAGACCTTTTGCAAATCTGGCATGAAAGACTAAAGCTTTCAAAACATATATGGAGAATCAAGTACAAATTTTACTAGTTTTATCATCATCATTGTAATTCATTATGGAGAATTACTCTGTTTGGTGAGTGTTTATGAGAAAACTGTAGAATAGGATTACAGCCCATGCAAACACTGATCCAAGCTTATCCAAGTGCTCACTAAATCCTACACGTGCATGCAGTTACATACACACCTACTGTACATGCAGCTAAAACACAATGTTTAAAAAGGTAAAAGAACATCACCCTGATATTCATGGGATTGGCTCTTAAAGTTCATCATTAAAGGTTTTACAATCTTAGTGTGTGTCAGTGCAGTGTGTTTGTGCTTTAATCTGAGCTCTGTAGTAATCTGTGCTCATCCACTTTCAGCCTAACCATCAGCCACATGGACGCATGAACATAAAACAATGTGTAGCCCATAGCGAGACCCGATCGACTCCAGCCTTGTGTTTAAGGTCACTCATTCTCTCTTGGCCACGCTGTAATTGAATTTGACATGCCGTCTGCTCTGAGAATCTCAGTGTACATGTGATTGTCTGGCTTCTCCTTCTGGTTTTGTCTTCCTTTTTAGTCATTAATGCTTTGCTAGACTACTGCTGTCTGAATAAATGGCTAAAAATGAACTAATAACATTTTATGTTGTCCTTTTTTCCACTCAGACACAAATGAGTGGACACTGGCGAAAAGAAATGACCCCAGAACAATTAATAAAGAGGGGGAAAAAAAGTTGTCTTCATACGCTATGTTTAGTATGCACAGTAATGTGTCTGTAATCTCTTGCTGTATGCGTGTGCATGCACATCCTTGTGACTGTGTGTGACTGTGTGTGTCTGTTCCAGTCATTACAGCACAGTCATGCACTTGTGGTGATTTACACTGAGGTTAAATTAGGCCAGTACACTTAAAGACATCTGACCTAGCGGTGATGAGTATAAGACTTCCCATCTTCTACGGTAATAATTCAGTGTCAGTGTTAAAAGGTCATCACAGAGCAGCCTGCATACCTTTGGAGGAAGAGCTACCAGGTGGTCCAGAGGCAATAAACGCAACTCTCCTCCCCCCCCCCCCCCCCCCCCCCCCCCCCCCCCCC
>CM040975.1:7213265-7237548 GCA_022985145.1 Pangasius djambal
GTGGCCTCTGTGTCTGTCAGTCCCAGTGAACGAGGCGTGGCCTCTGTCTGTCAGTGAAGGAGGTGTGGCCTCTGTGTCTGTCAATCCCGGTGAAGGAGGTGTGGCCTCTGTGCTTGTCAGTTAGAAAAAAGAGTGACCGTATATTTAATATACAGTATAGGTATACACTATTTGAAGTTTAAAAAATAATATGACACAGTGTATTGCTGGAAATATCAGTTTAATAGAAAGATAGAGATTGTTTTACAGATTGTTTTCGCTTCATTTCAGGTTTATTGGAGAGGAGTCGTCTGCTGCAGGAGAGAAGTGTGTTCTCACAGATGACCCTACATGGATAATAGATCCTATCGATGGCACCTGTAATTTTGTTCACAGGTACATAATGTGCAGTACTATAGTTGAGACCGCCAACTAATTAATTATTAATTTCAGGAACATGGCTTCATTTAAAATACATGATATTTAATTTGCAGTTTTCCCATGGTTGCAGTAAGCATTGGCTTTGCAGTAAAGAAACAGGTAGATCAATGCCCAAACCCCAATAACATAAATATAGCTTCACTTTTAACAGTAGACATCCGGGTGGATTTGTGATGATTGTCAGTCACTGCATGTGCTCTGTAAGTTTTTATGTCCTCTATTATAGGAAATATTCAGAATGATCATTTGTACTTCGCTGATTTGCAGCTGGAGTTCGGTGTCATATACCACTGTTTTGATGGAACGTTATACACAGGCAGGAGAGGTCACGGGGCATTTTGCAACGGAGTCCGACTACACGTTTCAAAGGAGAAAGGTGGGTGCTATCTAAAGGTTGTTCATTGCCATGGTCTTAATTATTTATTTATTTATTTATTTTTTTTTGGGGAGGGGGCAGAGCTATGTGAAAATAAACTGTTTTGAAATATGTGTGCAAATGAAATCTTTCCAAATGACCCATTCCTCCTCTTTTTATCAGATGTTTCCAAAGCTCTCATTCTAACAGAGATTGGGGCAAAGCGAGATCCTCACACACTGGATATCTTTTTGGGGAATATGAAGCAGCTGCTGAGTACACCAGTCCACGGGTGAGACACGTTTATTTGTGCCAAAAGAGGCTAATACTTCAGTATGAAAAAATACATTTCCGAAAAGCACCATATGGTTGAGCTTTACTTTATCTTTACATTTCCCGTGACAATCCATGTCTCCAGAGAAAAACAAATCATTTTCTGTTTTATATTTAAAACGAACATTAAGACCAGTCATTTAACACTTTTATTTCACCTTGTCCCTCTCAGGCTAAATTTGCCAGAGCTTATATAGATGGATTATTTGTCATTAAGCCACAGTGCTGTTGACGTTTCGTTTCTGATTGGTCAGAAGGTGTTGATTCATTTTCTATATCAGCAGCTCAGACAGATGTTCTGGCTATACACTGCAAAAAATTTCATCTTAGCATGTGAAAATACCCTGAATATAGTCAAATGTATCTAGTATTTCCTATTATAAGATTACAATAAACCAAATATAAGATTATTAAACCTATTTCAAGCCATATGTACTCATTTCAGGCTTGAAATAGGCTTCTTCTATTGGCAGATAATCTTATTGATTTTAAACATTTATTTCTAAGAAGAGCAAAATTATCTGCCAATGGAGTAAGAAAAACTACAAGCTTAGAGTGATAATGTCCAGAAATAGGTTTAATGATCTTATTTTTGGTTTATACTAGCTTATAATACTAGATAAATTTGACTATATTCAGAATATTTTCACTTGCTGAGGTGACATTTTTTTTGCGGTGTAGTTGAATTCATAGGTTTCTATTACTGCACTCCCATATTAGTCTGCTCGTTCTAATATTTATATGGAGTCTCCCGTGTCAGCACTTTGTGACAGAGGTGAAGCTGTAACTTTAAGCTTTTAACATGAGAAAGTCTTCAGGATAGAGGGCTTTGCACTTTCCATTTTTTGTCTGTTTGTTTTATTAACTTGAAGAAAGCGAAAAGTGAGTGGCTGCTGCTGCTGCATAAGTGATAACAGGAACTAACCGCTGACATTTCACAGCATTAACTATAAATCGTTAAAACATACACTAGGTCAGTGTTTAATAAATTAAATTTGCAATCACGAATTGCTGTGGTATAAGAGGAATACACTCGTCGTTAATTATTTTCCTATACCAACATGCCCTATCGTCTTTTATTCCTTATCAGTGGTACATAACACCCACGGCGCTTTGCCTGTCCCCACAAGCAAAAGAACATTAGACTGGGTTGAATATTAGTGCTATGTTAGTTGGTTAGTTAGTTAGTTAGTAACTAGGGATGTAAATTGCAAGTTTCATGATGATACAATCTAATATTGATTCTTTTAGCCAGCGATTCGATATTTGCCGATACCTCAATGACTACAATGATGCAATTTCGATTTGAT
Source organism: Pangasius djambal (assembly GCA_022985145.1). Taxonomy (NCBI): domain Eukaryota; kingdom Metazoa; phylum Chordata; class Actinopteri; order Siluriformes; family Pangasiidae; genus Pangasius; species Pangasius djambal. Next base: position 7,215,684 of record CM040975.1, read on the forward strand.
CGATTCAGGGGCCTGCAATCGGCATTATACGATGTGTCTATTTCACACAATCAGTAGCATTTCCATTAATTCACAGATGCAACCAAAATATATTTTGAAAAATTTATTGAGCTTTTTTACACTATGAAATGCTACATATCTTGTGCAAATAAGGACCCAGGATGAACCTAAACTTTGACGGACGTCACGTCCGGGACGTGGCTGGAATTAGAGTGTCTTAAATAAAGGTCTTAAAAATGATACAGGCATCGATGTTTACACATTGCATCAATCAATGGATCGTTAATTATTTGATCGATAGATTGATCCATCTCGATGGATCGTTACAACCCTATTAGTAACCAAGATCTGTGATGTGCTTCACATTTTAAATGATTTTTCATGTTCACAGAAATTAAGTGGAATATGAGCTTTTATTTAACAATTTCTAATTCATAAAGAAAGTATGGAGTGTATAGCTTGAATGAGTGTATAACTTAATTATCGGTACCATCATTGGCAACTTTATTTACACTTGTCTGCTGGCGATATTGGAGTTGAATATTGAGTTAAATATTGAGTATTTATGATAAGTTAATTATGATATAAAGCCTCAGTCATGTCTTGTAATCTATCATTATTGTATAGTATTATAGTATTATATGTTTCCCTTTCTGAGTGGTGCAACAGAAAAGCATCGACCCTATCATTGTGAGTTCAAATCCCAGTGATGCTATAGCCATTTGTGGCTGCGGGGCTAAGAGAGCAAAATCAGCCATTATCTCTGGATAGCAGGGATGATATACACTATATGGCCAAAAGTTTGCAGACGCCTGACCATCACATTTATATTTGCTTTTTGAACGTCCCATTTCAGATTTAGTCCCCCTTTGCTGTTGTAATAACCTCCACTCTTCTGGGAAGGCTTTCCACAACATTTTGGAGCGTGGCTGTGGGGACTTGCCCATTCAGCCACAAGAGCATTAGTGGAGTCAGGCAAGGCACTGATGTCAGTGAGAAGGTCTGGGGTGCAGTCAGCATTCCAGTTCATCCCAAAGACATTGGACTACTGCTCAGAAGGTCATGAGTTCAATCCCCAGCACCGCCAAGCTGCCACTGCTGGGCGCTTGAGCAAGGCCCTTAACCCTCAACCGCTCAGTTGTATAAATGGGAGAAATGTAAGTCGCTCTAGATAGGGGCGCCAAATGCCATAAATGTAAATGTTCTGTGCAGGCCACTCGAGTTCCTCCACACTGACCTTGACAAACCATGTCTTCATGGAGCTCGATTTGTGCACAGGGGCATTGCCATGCTGGAGCATGTTTGGGCCTCTTAGTTCCAGTGAAGGTAAAATTGTAATGCTACAGCATACAGAGATCCAACTTTGTGGCAACAGTTTGGAGAAGACCCAGAGTGATGGGAGTGATGGTCAGGTGTCTATAAACTTTTGGCCATATAGTGTATATGTCAATCACAGTGACACTAGTCAGTCGTGGGCATCTGTGAGCTCATGTATGCAGAACAGGGTAGATAGGGGTTTCCACCAAGTGTGCTACACTGCCCTGTGATGCAGTATGAGCAGCAGTTCGAAAAGATGCTGCGGTTGGCTGTGTGTGTCTTGCCTTTACCCTCCCTGGTTAGTACTATAGCTGTCGTGTGAAGGGGAGAGGGGTGTGGGGTTGTGATTTTGATTTTTCACCAGCTGTCTTACACCAGGCTCATTTGTATGTGCTCAGAGTGAGGATCATAGGCAGCTCAACTCTAGCACTCTGTCAGGTTGCGTCCGGAGCAGCCGAGGCTTACTACCAATATGGTCTGCACTGCTGGGACATCGCTGCAGCAGCACTTATCATCACCGAAGCAGGCGGCTGTGTGATCGACACCACAGGTCAGCACACTCTTACTTATACTGCGCACCACAGAATTATTAAACTGACTTTTTAGACAAACATTTCACTTCCTGTTTAAACTAAAGCATGCTCTCTCGATTACCACAAACTTGATTTTGACCAGAATCCAAATGAGAAATAATATTTACACAGAACGTTTTGGCAGTAATGTGACTGGATTTTTCCATTCAGAATGATGTTGATTTGATTCTGTAGAATAGCAAATATTACCGCCAAGTTATTTATAGCTAGTGTTATGTGAATTCCTTGAAAGGATGTTGGATTTAGTTTGGGATTTGCACACGTATAAATAATGCCGTATTTGGTTAGCATTATTACAGTTGTGGATATGCATAATGCTTTGATCCAAAGCATCCAGGCTTGGGCTTAGTGTGACAGATATTCCCTTCTTTCAGACGGAATCTGTAATAACCTTTTTCAGATATTTCATGTGATATCAAGAAGGTGTGATTGGATGTGATTTGCAGTTACGTGTAGTATAATGATGAGGTATAGTATCATTATACTGCGGTGCTGTGGAGTTCTCAATTCCAATTGGTCAGAAGGTGTTGATAATTTTTTTTTTTTTTTTAGAACAGCAGCTGACAGGTTTATATTAATGTGCTCATTCTAATACATTCGCGTTTCTATAGTAACAACATACACAGGGACTTGTATGTAAAATGGATTTTAAAATGTGTGTAATTGTTGAATGGTGAGGTTTTCTGTGAGTTGACATTCATTTAGCATTTATGGAAGGAGTCTCCACTGTCAGTACTTAGTAAGATTCAGAGGTAAAGTTGTTGTTTAAGTGTGTTCTTTTGACATGGAAAAGTCTTCAGGACAGAGGCCTTTGCACTTTATGGTTTCTTGGTGACATGACAAGCTTCAGGAGGGAGAAAAATGAGAGTCTGGTGAGGGAACGATTGTCATTAGCTGCTATAAGGTAAGTGATAACTTGTTTGGAGGATAGTCCACAGCATTAAATGTAAATATAAACATATGAAAAGTATGACATGCTGTGGTATAATAAGAATAAAGCACCTGTGTTATAGGGAAATAATCGACTTTGGGGTAGTAACAGTAACTCTGCTTCCCATCAGGCTGCGTCTCGCCACCTCGTCGTGTATTGTTTTCCTATCACACCCCCCTCCCCCGCAACTGTATTATCCCTTATACAGTATTGTCCAATAAATGTACAGCGAATAGCAGGGATCCCAGAGCCTTTATGTCTTTAATGGAGGGCTTAAAAAGCACCATAAGTTTGTTGCCATAACACGCTGTTAAGACGGCCTGCTCCCTGTCACACAGACATCTGGGATTATATTGTTAATCCTCTGTGTGTGAGGTAATCACTACCGACATCATCACATCAAACAGCTTTTCACATCTGCTTTTTGCTTTACTAAATGCAAACCTTATTCCAATGCCAGATATTTGCCTCTGTTGGAGATATTTGTACAGCCTACAAGGCCTGTCTTATGGACAGTTTTTTGCAGTGTATTTGGTGTATTCGGTGGAAGGTGGGCAGCAGAGTGTCATGGCAGACTACGCTGTGTGAGAGTACACAAAGAGCTTCTGTTGGAGAGGGCAGTGAGGTCAAGATCATGTGGTCAGCCAAATGCTTCACCTCTCACTCCGTCTGTCAGAAAGAGATAGAAGAAGAGGTATGAGGGAGTGAGAAGCCAGAGAGGAAAGAGGCAAATCTGGAAGATCTGTGTAAAGGGAGTTGCTTTCACTGATGTCTGATTTGCAGTGTGTTGACTCTAACCACGTCAGTCCATTGATCTAGAGAGATGTGAGCTCAGTAAAAAAAAAAAAGCAGTTCCAGTGCTTTCTCATTCAGACACGGTCCACTGTTAGTGACACTGGCTGCACTGATTTGACAGCCTTGTCTGGTTGCACTATAAGTGACAGTGGGTATTGGGTTTCTACTATTTGTCAGATTTCTAATCTTCTGTAGGTTGTTACTAAAAAATGAACTAGCACATTAACTGGAGGTTTGTCCTACTGTTGTTAAATATGTTAAAAAAACAAATGCCAGTTTAAATACAAATCTAAACTTCTGTCAGAGTGCTGTTGAATTCTCAGCTCTGATTGGTGAAAAGGCATTGGTTAATTTGGGTAAGAATAGTACTGGCTATAATGCAAATCACAGGGTTATATTAATGCACTAATATGTAATAGTCAGTGAGTTTTCCACCAATACGTTTTCTATGCTTTGTGCCATCACATCACCCCGTCGTTGATTATTTTCCTATTATAGAATGCCCTGTCGTGTTTTATTCCTTGCATAATATTTACATACTCAAATGACCCACATGTCACTCGGTCTAGAAAAATAGGTCTGAATAATTGCAAGCCATTTCTGACATAATTTAAAAGTATGTATTAATTTTCTAATTAAATAGTACAAGCACGAATCTTACTTGTAAGTAGTTCATTTCCAAGAGGCACATATTGAAGTCTGTCTTTTTTTAGATCTCAAATGGCATTGCATATGCAATATGTGTATATTATATGTGTATAATGAGTATGAAGCCGTTTGGGATTTGACCTCACTGTGTATTAAATAAAATAATAAAATAAATAAATAAATAAATAAATAAATAATTCCTGTTTGAGTTGGATCTAAAGATGGTATATTGCCTTCTCCTTAATTTTTTGTGCTTGGGGAAATGATACATCAACACACAACCGTGGGCATAATTCTTCCTACATCTTGTACTTGTATAGTGATTTATTATGCAATCACATTTTCTTTTTCATGATGAGAGGAAGTTGTATACTGAAGGTTCATAGCAGTGATCACTCTGTGGTTAAGGCCCTAAATCCTCCACTGCCTCACTTGTAAATTGACAGGAATTAAACACATCTGCCAAATATGTAAATGGGCAGTAGAAAGGCAGGGCCACCATCATCTACGAGTCCTTGCATGATTAAACTCTGTGTGTACGTAAATGCTAAAACACTAATACGCTTCTCTCCCAGGGGGTCCTCTTGATCTCATGTCCCGCCGTGTTGTAGCTGCTGGTTCCCAGGAGATAGCGGATTACATCGTCCAGCAGCTCATGCCAATCAGCTACGGGCGTGATGACGATGACCCCTGACCCAGTGACCAGCCTTGAGCCCTTCATCAGCAAATCTCAGCCTTTTACCTCAAATCCCTACAATCCTGCCATGTTATCTGCAGCGTCTTTTATGCAATGCTCTTTTTTTTTTTTTTTAAAGAGTTTATGATTTTTTTTCCGTCACTCCAACGGAGGACTAAAGTAATGCCTTATATTGCAGTGCTTTTTCCTGGGGAAATATATGAGTGAATAAACTGAACCTAATTACTTGCTGCACTGCATGTTCCTGAGCATTAGTAAGGATTTTGGAAACTAGGTCCCATTATGCAATTCATGTATTTACTCAGGAATTAAACAAGTCTTTTGTAATCTAAGGCTTTAACTTATGTAAGACAAAGTAACCACTGTATAATAACACAAAATGAAAGATAATGTAAACACATAAAAAATGATCATTATTGTGTTTATTTATTAATACCAGTGTGAACGTCTTTGCTTATGTAGTTTACTGTGTTGCGTGTTGCCACTTGCATGGTCAACAAAGTTCAGTGTATTCTGACAGCTTCAGATTTACTCTAGATTTGGAACAGATGAGTGTTTTTCATACATGTTCTTCAGTAGCAAATGAAAAAGCACTGAACATAAGGAATTGCGGTTTCCTGCTGTGGGTCCAGCATTTTATTATAGTGAATAATGCACCATAGCAATGTTAGTGTAGCTCCCATAAAGCCTTCACCATGTGGCAGGAATATGAAGTGGATTATTCTCTATACTATAAAGCCACAGCACCTGTGAATAAATAGATGCTAGAGATAGAACATTCAGGAGTAATTTGACTTGGATTAAATGGTTCAACCACAAACAACTTTCAGGAAATTCTCACTGTATTCACTGTAACAGCTTACAATGATTACTATGCTGTCATCTATTTAGTAACCCATGCCTGTATGTAGACTCCATATGTACTAATCCACTATTTTGCCTGTACCCCTGCTCATTGATGCAGGAATTTGAATTATGTAATCAGCCAATCATAGCGCAATGCGCAAAATCATGCAGATGCAAATTAAGAGCCTCAGTTATTGTTCACATCAAGCATCAGAATGAAGAAAAAATGTGATCTCGGTGACTTTGACTGTGGGGCGGTTGTTGGCGCCAGATAGGCTAGTTTGAGTATTTCAAAAATTGCTGATCTCCTGGGATTTTCACATGCAACAGTCTCTCAGGTTTACACAAACTGGTGCAAAAACAAAAACAGTTCATAGAAAATTAGTTCTTTTCCGATCTTCAACTGTCCAGTTTCGGTAAGCCTGTGCCCATGATAGCGTTCAGATTCCTGTTCTTGGCAGACAGGTGCAGAACCTGATGTGATCTTCTGCTGTTGTAGCCTGGTGATATATCAATGTATATCAGGGATACTTTTCTGCTCAGCATGGTTGTAAAGAGTTACCATATCCTTCCAGTCAGCTTGAACCAGTGTGGCTATTCTCCACTGACCTACACACAGAAAGGCCTTTCTGCCCTCAGAATTTATGCTCACAGGATGTTTTTCACACTATTCTCTGTAAACTCTAGAGACTGTTGTGTGTTTAGGACGTTGGGTAGGCCAGGGTTGTCCAATCTTATCCAGAAAGGGCCAGTGTGTTTTTTTCATTCCAACCAAGCAGGACCCACACCTAATTAGTTGATCTTGGCTTTCAATAAACTATTGGGTGTTTGCAGGTGAAAACCTGCACCCATACCAGCCCTTTCTGGATAAGATTAGACACCCTTGGTGTAGACTGTAAACACTGATCTGGAATTAAAGTTTTAATCTGAATTTGAGTGACCAGCCACTAGTGTATTTGGCTCTTACATGAAGGGGATAAGCTGTTTTAATATTCACGGTTTACCTTTTTATGAATTTTATAGTGAGATGCTACTACAAATATAACAATTTGTTTCCTTTCAGGGCAGTAACTTTGTGTGTGTGTGTGTTAGATGAGCATTCCTCACTGATCCCATCTTGTTTTGAACTGAACACTAGAACTGAACTATGTACACATAGTACACATAGTTATTGAATACAATGTTAGCACCTGTATGAATTTCAGCTGCTCATACACTCAATATCCAGTGTGTGTTTCAGTTGAATTATGAATAAAGTTTGAAGACAGTTCAACAAGTTTGATGACTAATTCTTTGCTTATTCTTTATGGATGATAAGTTGATAAGAATTCATTCAATTGTCTCGACTAAGCACTTCTATTCTGGTCACATGTCCTCGGAACGCTGGGTGTGAGGCTATGGATGGCATGCCATAGACGGGATGCCACATCACACACTCATACACTCATTTACACTGAGGGGACATTTATAGTGCTCAGGCTATCTACCAGCATGTTTTTGGGAGGTGGGACGAAACTGGTGTCTGTGGAAAAGAACCGCTCTCACCCTTCAACTTACATACTGTACCTGATATACTACACTCACCGGTCACTTTAATAGGAATGATCTCTGTGATTTTAACCGTGGCATGCTTGTTGGAGCCAGGTGGGCTGTTTTGTGTATTTCAGAAATTGCTGATCTCCTGGGATTTCCACATGCAAGTCACTCAGTTTTATACAGAATGGTACAAAAAACATCCTGTGAGCAGAAGGTCTGCAGGCTGAAACACCTTGCTGATGAGAGAGATCAGAGGAGAATGACCAGACTGGTTTGAGCTGACAGGAAGTCTATAGTAACACAAATAAGCACTCTATAAAACTGTGGTGAGCAGAAGAGCATCTCTGAACATACAACACATCAAACCTTGAGGTGGATGGGCTACAACAGCAGAAGACCACATCAGGTTCCACTCCTGTCAGCCAAGAATAAGAATCTGAGACTACCATGGGCACAGACTCACCAAAACTGGACAGGTGAAGATTAGAAAAAGTCCAGTTTTTAAATTTTTTTTTTTTAAATCTTCACCTGCCTAGTTTTTGTGAGCCTGTGCCCAGGATAGCCTCGGATTCCTGTTCTTGGCTGACAAGCCCATCCACTTCAAGGTTCGCTGTTTTGTGCATACTGAGATGCTTTTCTGCTCACCATGGTTGTAAAGAGTGATTATATGAGTTACTATTTTATTCCTGGAAGCTGAAAATCTGGCCATTTTCCTCAGACCTTTCATCAGAAGTCAGCGTTTTTGGTTTTTCGTTCTGGTGACTTCACAGGAAGCTCACATCCTCATGTTTGGTGAGAGGAGCCACCCAGATGAGCGTAATGCTGGAGCTGGACTACTCAAGACCACTGATTTACACTGATTATTTCAATATCTTAATATATCTTTGATATATTAAAAATTTAAAAATAAATAAATAAATATACAGCAATTAAATTTATTTTGTCATTTGCCGTTTGGCCGATAGGTGGAGCTCCTCTTCTTCTGGATGTTACACAGTATACTTCACTTTCATTTCATTTCTTAAACAAGTCAAATTAATAATAATAATAATAATAATAATAAACACGGTTATTATAAGCAAAGCAAAAATATGGGCTATCTGAAACAGACACCAAACTGCTACTTTGCATACAGGTCCATGCCCCATTATTTTGAATAAATTTTCAAGATTCTAGGGGAAGGTTAACTTTATGACCAGTTTCTTGCTCTATCATTTAATCAGCATGTTCTCGCAAATCGACTCTACACAGCTTTCGATTCTCTGGAGAGTCGGTTCCTTTTGAACGACTCTTTTAGGTGTGTGAGCAAAATGATTCACAAGCGCGAGCCACATGAAAGTAGTTTTTTTTAAATGATATTTCTTTCTTTCTTTGCTGTATTGTCATTCTTGTTATTAATGAAGCAGTGTGGTGGGATTTTAGGAATTGAGCTAGATTGCGAATCGTAAATGTGGGTTTAGGTAAACTGATATGATTTCATAAGAAGGAGCGTATTTCTGTTTTTATGGACACAGCAGAAGTATGACAGTGAACATGTACTGTACAGCTACTGCAAGGGTCGGTGATAGAAGCTTTATCCTATGTAAGTGTTTATTTATTTCTGGATACAGATTTTAGTGGTGAATCAAAAGAAGCCAAAAGAAAGAATCGACTCACTAAAACGAGTCGCGAAGCCTTTAATTAGCCTCCAGATTTAGTGCTTTTAGGCTCAGTTTGGATGTTTTTAATCAGTGTGGTGGTATATTTGGGTGTTTGTTTTTTCATTTACTCCTATATTATTATATATGCTGATTATGAGTATGGTGAACTTGGTGTTATTGTGCAAAAAAACAGCTATAACATAAACAACACTCCATGTCAACACAGCTGTGGCTCTAACGGTCGCGTTAGGGTTAACACTAACATTAACACTGTGTTAACACTGTCCTGGATTGTTTACTAGTACAGCTACAACTAAACACTGAACCAGTAAACACTGTGTCTAATTACCTGCAGCTTAATTAACTTACTGTCCTGACACAGGCCTAATATTTAGTACGTTAGTAGTCCGCTGTTCGCTTCTTTCAGTAGCTCACTGGAAAAGAGAAGGCGGTGCCGCGGAGTTTCTCCCCCTCTTTTGATTGGCTGAGCCGCCTGTCAATCACGTGCTGGTCCGGTTCATTTTCTCAATGATGAGCGCGTTGAGATTGAGAGGGATTTCTCCTACAGCTGTTTTCCAAACGAGTCTCACTTAAAAGTCTGAGTGTTACTCTGTAAACCTCCAGCAACGCGCTTGGGCGTCTACAGCAACTTTATTTTTGTACGTTTTGAAGCTTTGAGTTTGTCATGCAGGGACTACTTGAGACCAGTGTTTACTTTCGGACCTGAGACTATGATTTCTGCTGTCAGCAGGTCATGAGGAGAACCTGGGAGCTGGACTTGGCTCCTTTACCCTGGCATCTCACGAGCCCAAACAGACTGAGAGTGTGTGCTGCAGATGTGTGGGAGGATTTGGATCTGTGGAGCAAAAAAGTACAGAAGACCGGAGAGAAATCTTTCTTCATGAGGACTCAGTGAAGGTACAGCACTGGAGTTAATGTGGTAGGACAAGAAGAGCATGATGCACTCTTATCTTGTGCTTGATGACTGGACCTGAGCTCTGATCATAAGTCTGTAGGAGTTTAAAAGAAAGACTGCAGAGGTGTGGGCAATTTGATGAAGCTGAAGGTGTGGAAGATATGGCCTCTGAAATGGTATGCGGACTCATCTTCAGACTGCTTCTGCCAGTCTGCCTTGCTGCAGGTAACTTACTACTTACAGTTAATAAAGTAGGTTTAACTGTTCATGGAACCACACACCTGATCTGTGAAATGGAGGACTAAATAGATTTATGTTTGAACAAAACTCTTCACATAGAGTAGACCTTTTAAAAAACAGAATTCAACATCACCATCCTTGATTACAATATATCAGTGTCTGTCCTTCGCCTTGGCAAATTTCACATCCATTTCACAGTTATGTGACAGTTTTAGTTGGCTTTAGAAAGTTCAGTTCCTTCTAAATCTATAAAACACCAGACCATGTACAAGTCTGGCACAGTCCAGTCTAGTGTAAGCAGCTTGCTCAGGCCTCATTTCTTAAATTCTGCATTAAAAGCCGAAACTGTTGCCATTGTTCTAAAGTCTAAAACAGTCTTAAGTAGCCGAATAGCTGTCAAAATGTCATTATCTTTCATCAAGTGGCACTTGAAGAGTAAATGCAGTTACCACTGTTACATCCTTTTTCACTCCCAGCTCCAAACTGTGTGTGTAATCTTTTACTTGTCAGCTTGAAATTTGATTGATTGAACATGTGGGTGTTGGCCAAACTTTTATTGCAATTAGATGATACTCCTACTACTCCTACTCCTATTCCTACTATCACTTCTACTCCTACTCCTACTACTACTACTGCTAATAATAATAATAATAATACCACAAATATTGTGTTATTCTTGCAGTTAATGTACTAAATAATCAGTCTGTTTTGTTACTCTTTACAGGTAGTCATTTAGGGAATTCAGTAAAAATATTTTGTCATTTGTGCAAAAGCAAGAGAGAATCAACTTTTTAAAACTTGTATTCTTCATTATTATTATTGTTATTATTATTATTATTATTATTATTATTATTTCAAATGTGTATCAGACTTAAACATGTTTGCTCGAAGAATTATAGAGCATAAGAGATCTCTAATATGGATAAAATAAAGTTGTTTTTTTTTTTTTTTTACACTTTAGTTAGCATTGAGGATCAGATTTTTTGAACACATGTCTGAGGTACAATATGTATTTTATTTAAAATATGATATTTATTCATTTTAATTGGACAGCTATGCAATATGTGCTAAATGTGTCTCCTAAAAGAAGTTCATAAAGCAGAACATAAACAGTGTTGTGCCTTGATGCAAGTGGGAATATGCATTACTTTGCAGTGTTTCATCTTTTGATAGTCTTTTTTTTTTTTTCATTATCTAAATACGTAGTTTATTGTACAGTATAGGTTCACGTTATCCACTACACTGTTAAAGGCATCTGGCATTTTATTTATTAAAACCAGCACCAAACAAATGGGCTTTTCATGCTTGTATGCTTTCTGATCTGGAAGTCTTCTCGTGTGATATGGACAGACGCGGCCTCAGCTGAATGTTTGCTTTCTATCCGCTGAGACTGACGGAGAACTTTAACCAGATTGTGGATCAGCGTGTGTGCCGGAGAGGTAGTGAGCCTTTAGCAGAGACATGAGAGGCTTTTCCAGCACATCGACACGTTTACTTTGTGTGTTCACTTGATATGTTGCCACAAACGTTCCTCTCTCACTGTAATCTTCTTCATCCAGACAGCAACATGGTTCCTTTAATATAGCCCAGGGACTTCTTATAATTGGGCTATAAAAATTCCATGTGTACCTGCTTCCTATGCTGGTTTCATACAACACATAAACCTGAAAAACACAGGATGTTTAAGCTCACAACAAACACACTCACAGTTACAGTGGTGTATGGAATGTCTGGAAGTGATATATAACAATTGGCAAAGATGCTTCTGATATCTATAATTTGTCTCATTGTATAAGAAACGACTTTGGAGTGTGGAGCTAGAACTTGGGTTAGACTTTTTCAGCTTCAGAGTCATTGTCCTAGAGCTGCTGCTGAAGAGACAAAGACTCTTTCAGACTTTTTCCCGACTAATGAGTCACAAAATTGTTGCATGTGTGTCTCAGCAGGCTTTTGGGAAATTTTAATTTTGTGACCTTATAATTGCTAAAAGCTAGAAAACATCTTCCTTTGTGTTAAAGCACATTAACCTCTAATGTACACTGCTAATTTTTGGTTAAATGTCAAGAAAAGGATTCAAGTGAAATCCTCTAGAACGAGAAAATCTGCTTGTGAATTTTTATTTTATTGGGGGAAAAAAATAATCGAGAGAAAAAGGCCGATCTGGATCACTCTAATTAGGCACATGCGGTATATTTTTCTTACTGTGTAATATCAAGCCAAGACAAATCTAGTCTTGCAGCAAGCTCTTCACAAATCAAGTGCGCTTGCCTTAAATAAAGCACTCATTTAAAGTCCCATTATCTAAGAGTGGATGATGAAGTAGTCCTTAAATACAAAGAGTTAAGTATTAGACACTTATTTAGATACCAATAGTGAATACATTTTAATACAATATTTAAAAAGTGTATCTTCTATGTTTAACTTGTGGAATGTCTACATAACCAATTAATAATTTTAATAATAATATCAGAATTATATCGATTGATTTATTTCAAAACGGGGCTTGTGGCTAAAGCGACCATCCATGTCACGGTCTGCGAAGGACTGCTGTGTATCAGTATGCTGTCAAATACAATAGCTTTTTATTCACACTCTTCCTTGTTTGAATGCACGTCTTGCAAATCTCTTGGCAACAGAAGAAGCTGTGCTTTTCTCTGTCTGCTGACTGTCCCCTCAACATCTGCAGTGCATGCCTCATGAGTTCTTAATCAAAAAGTCTTGTTTTTGCAGACACACGCCAGGCCTGCGCTTTTTAAACCTCCTACAGTCGAGAGTTACAATCGAAGTCCAGAGTTTCCCACAAGCCAAACGCCCTGGAAAGCCTCATTTACAATAGCCACAATGGCTGTTTATCTCTGCTGGTAGCTGGGTCAGGGCAGATCAAAGAGTTCACCAGCGAGTCTGGAAGATCTGATATTGGGCAAATTTATAGATTTTCTCCTCAGTTTCACATTCTGAAAGTTGTTCAGCTTTTTTTAAGGAGTTTAAATGCAGCTACTTTTGGTTCAGAGAAAGAAAGTATTTGGTTGCAAGAGTGACATTATCTTGGCAGTAGTCATAATTTTTCGCTGTAATTTGCAACTGAATACAAGTGGATTTGTTATTAATGCTATTTTTCTAAATAGCAAATTACCAAGTGCCAAGGATTTCTGCTTGCTAATCTTACCAGCCCTCAGCCTACTGACCTTCATCACTCCTTTTTTTTTTTTTTTTTTTTTAAATCCAGCTCTATAATCGGAGGAATAAGTTAAAACATATAACCATGCTTGGTAAAACTAGTGAGAAGGTGACCAGTTGTATGAGCATTTCTTTAAACATGTTAGTCCTTCAGTGCGTCCCTCTTGTGCGGGCTGAGAACCTGGACAAGGCTCGTTTTGCTAATATTTAAGTATTTCATTGCAGGTTTCACTTTGAGCAAACATTTTATTTACTCTGTATCAGGCTGTATATAGAAATTGTAAACTTTACAAAGAGTCGGTTTGTAAGTTAAGGCGTGCATTGACAGAGTGATGAACTGTATTTGCACAGTGAAGAGTAAATCTTTTCAGGTTTCATGTAAGGAAGGAATCATGTTTTTTTTTTTTTTTGTTTTTTTTAATTCTTGACTCAGGTATGAATAATATAGCTAGAGTGGTGGTCTGTCATTAAAAGTGCCATTGAGAGAAAATCTGAGTGCCGAAACATTTGACCTGCCTTTATTATGGTAGCCTTTTGTGAATTTTCTTTGACAGCTACCATAAAGGATACAGTTTGTATGAGACTGAGTTATTTACTCTTGATAAAATACAGTGTAAACAACTCGTTCCCATAAAAAAAAAAATTATAGGGATAATGACTGAGAGCGAGCAATGCACTAATGACCACTAATGCTGGCTCTCACACTAACCTAAACACCTTAAACTCCCAGGATACACTGGCATCCCAGATTTTTACAGACTTCTTTTCCTCACTCTTGTAACTATATACAATTCACAGTAGTGATGGAATAGCTGCGAAATAAGATGTGTTTAGCTAGTTGTTATTTTAAAGTGTCTGAATTCTTGCTAATTTGTAGTGCTGGTGTGAAATGTGTCTAGGGTCTGATTCAAACAACAAAGTTTTTAAAACAACAAAGAACAGAGCTAATTTTCAAGAACAGATTAAGGTTAGTTTAAAAAAAATCTGTGAATATTGTCCATAGACTTATAGACCCTGCTTACATAGAATTAGGCTTAGTCTGTATGCAGTGTGTATAGTTCACATACCATCCCATGTTCACATTCAGTCATCATTAGTCTGTACTTGATTAACAGTCTGACCAAAAAGGGTCACAGTTAAGATTCACATGACATAGTGCCCTTTACTAAGGTTAGATGTCGTCCGACCTTATGCCCTCAGACACAAATTAGTCTTCTGGAAAAGAGAATTTGGAAAAGGAAATGAAAGTTTAAACTGACTAGACTGCATCAAAAATATGTAAGTAAATAAGTAACTCAAGCTAAAAGTAAATGAATGGATATCCTGGCTCCGTATGTAAAACATACAGTTGTATGTAATTCATCAGTGTGAGACTTGAGAGAGTCTTAACTTGCTGATAACGGCTGTGTCTCATTAAATAGTAGCACAGTCACAGACTATGCACTGTTTCTTTCTGTCTGAGCAAACAGGCCCTCAGGATAAAAGTCTGCAAAGCTCTCTCAGTGTGTTCCAGCTAGAATAATTGGAGTATAAAGTCTGCATCAGTTGTTGGATTTTCACAGAGTTGAAACTTGCCATTCACAACGTGTTTAAGAAGTGCTTAAGAGGCACATGGAAGCGGCGAGCTTGTAATTTTTTTTAGAGCTATACGTGAGGAGGGACTGCAATTATTTACAGCCTAAGTGTTTATGACATTGAGTGCAACTGCACAATATTGGCGAAATATAATCTTGCCATTGCGATAGACCTTAGAAGATATATTAAAAGCGTATGGCATGGTTATGATGTGAGATTGCTTTCCGTTATATTGACCAGAATTTTTTTTTGTGTGTGTTCGGATCACGTAAAAGTCGTTATTCATCGAACCCACCGCAGAAACGCTGATGTGGAGCAGCTGAGATTAGTCAGGATGTTCACAGCGTGCAAGAAAACATTCGGTGATTTGTAAGATGGTTCATGTGCATTTTGTGACCCTCTGTGAAAACTCTGTTGCACAAAGGTCAGATTTGTGATAAACCATTCAGCCGTTGCGTATCGTGTATAATATGTTCCAGTGTTTTGTTTCAGGAGTCAGTCTTGGTAATAATCCTTCACGTTGTTATGTAAAGCCTGAATAAATAAATCCTCAACCGGTTCGCTTTCAGAGACAGTTGTGATAAGTCCAGAGTCTCTTAAAAGAGCATGGTGCAAAGCATATTTGGCATAAATCAGATTTTGATCACCCATGTGTTCCTTCTCAGTGTTGCTTTTTCTTCTCTCGCCTCATAGTAGCACTATTCATTCAATTTTATCTTAACCGTTTCCTGTCTGTAATCTGACAGTTCAGCCTCTGAAATACACTCAGTCACCTGAAAGCACCTTTTGTGCGTGCTCGTCCTGCCACACTAAATCCTTTTTTTTCTCACCACAGCAATTAAATAGAGGCTTATGAGGAACAGGCCAGCTGTATATCACACCTCCGAGAGCTCATATTCGAGACAGGAAAATAGGTTGCAATTGCTTGTTTCTTGTTTCTGCAAGTCCTGCAGTTGTTACAGAAATCGACAGCAGATGTTTTTTTTTTTTTTTTTTTTTAAACTTTGGTTTGGTTTGGTTTGGTACTTGAACTTGCATGTTATATAGAGATCTAGTGTGTGTCAATATAGACAAAAGTAATATATTGTGATTATAATGCTGCACACTACAGTTACTATATACCTTGCAACATATTAAAACAAACACGATTCATGCATTCATTTGATCAACATGAATCATTTCTTTGGTTTCCCCCAAAATTTAAGATTGATCAAAATTCCCGTGAAAACTTCTGGAACCTGAAATGATCACAGTAAAGTGTTCTGACATGTTGGAGGGTTCATTTGCTTACATCAAGTCTCTGCCGTAAAAATATTACAAGGCTAATATTGCTATAACAATTAACAAACAGCATATTGTGCAGCATGCAATTAAATGTCAAACAAGTTTATACCACAGCATGATTGAGTTTTTGCTTCTGATTGGTCAGAAGGTGTTGATTCATGTTCTGTAACAGCATTCCTGACAGTAGTTGTGGCTGTAATTCAAATCACAAGTTCATATTAATGTGCTCGTTGTAATACTTCATGATTTCTATAGTAGCAACTCATTCACAGGGACTTGTATGATGGACACTGCACATAATCTAAGACTAATAATAACCGAATTTTTAAAAAAAAAAAAACAAAGAAAAATGTGTAATATTTCATACAGTGAAGCTTTCTGTAAGGAGACGTTTGTTTGATATTTTATGGAAGGAGACTTGGGTGTCAGTGCTTTGTAATGGTCAGTAAGTTTTCCGCCACAGGAAAGGCTTCAGGACAGATGACACTCTTGCTAACGTGACCATCTGCGTTTTTGTCTCATTAACTTTAAAAAAGAGAAAACAGGCAGGCTGGTGAGGGAAAAGCTGTTTGTAGCTGTTTAATGTAAGTGATAACAGGAACTAACTTGTTTCACGGCTGTTCTACAACATTAAACGTAACTATACCCTAGACATGTCATTAGTTAATTAATATAAAATTGTAATTATTGGCAAATTACTGTTGTATAAAGGGAATAAAACACTTCACTGCTGTTATAAGAAAATAATTAACTTCGGGGTGGTAGCAGTAATTCCGATTCGCATTGGGCTGCACAATACCCTGTCATTGACAATGTTCCTATAACAGCACACCCCCAATTGTTTTATTCTTTACATAACCGACATCTACATTTGTCATTTTTCTTAATGATACAGGTGGCTCTTTCTGAATGGCAACATACTCACAGATTTATTTATGTTTCTGAAAAAATCTCTACAAGTGCTCATCTATGTGTAAATGAAGCCAGGCATGAGCAGATGTTGGCAGCAGGTTTTTGCTGCTGGCTGTGATTTTGTTTTGTGTGTGTGTGTGTGTGTGTGTTGAAGCTGTCCTCTGTGCTGCTGTTGGGTGCAGCTGTGAGCCCGGTGTGTTTGTGAGACATGTTAAGTGATGAGTGGACTCTGAAGGTTAATAATACAGAGCTGTTGCAGTATGGGATAAAATGACTGACTGTTTTTCTAATGTGCTTGTTGCAGTCATGTGAACATTATTTAGTAAGTGTGGCAGGAGGCTTTTTAAATTGTCACTGTAAACATATGGCCTGTAAAAGACAGATTAAAGCAGATTTGTTTCCACTGCACGTTGCATTTGATTGGCATGTGAATAAGCATGTCAGAGAGTAATATGATGCTGTAAATTCGGCTCAGTTATACCCCGGCGATGTTCAATTCTCGATTCTTGAAGGTGTTGGATCATTTTGTTCATTTTCGAACAGCAGCTCTCGCAGTAGTTCTGGCTGGCTGGCTTTTGAGTCGGATTCCTCTCAACGTTTCTTCCTCATGTCATCTCAGGGAGTTTTTCCTTGCCGTCGTCACCTCTCGCTTGCTCATTAGGGATAAATTCATAAATTTGAAACTTATATCTTGAATTTATATTATAAAGTAAATATATCTGTAAAGCCGCTTTGTGACAATGTCCGTTGTTAAAAGCACTATACAAATACGATCCACGTGTATAAAGTAATTATTTTGACAGAGTGCATTTTGTATGAGGAGCTGTTTGAACAAAACGTGACACATTACAGTAACTAACTTGGTTCGTGGACGTTCCACAACATTAAAATAACTATAAATGAATTAAAAAGTATGTAGTTCTTTTATAAATAAGAACAACTGTTTGCATTGGCTGTTGTATAAAAGGAATAAAACACTTTGGGGTATGCTGTTATTGGAAAATAATCAATTTTGGGGTGGTAACATGATTATTTTCCTATAAAATTACATCCCGTTGTGTTTTTTTCCCCTCCATATCAGCTGTAAATTCCTCTTGAAACACACCCTTTAGGCTTAAAGCAAGGCATACTGTTACTTTATGTAGCGATAGGTAGGTTTAGATGTCAGATACTTTGTCAAATGTAAGATGGAATTTACGGAATAAACACAATGGAGTGTGTTGTTAAAGGAAAATGATCGACAACAGGGTGGGGTGATGCCTTTACCACCCCAAAGCCGATTTTCTTTTTTTTCTATAACAGCATGTCCTGAAGTGTTTTATTCCTCTTACACCACAGCAATTTATCAACCATTTCCATTATTAGCTTACTAAAGAAGGACAAGCCCTACTTTTAACTGTGACTAGCAACTTCAGTGTTGTGGAACATCCACGAGATAAGTAAGTTCTTGTTATCACTTATGTTATAGCAGCTATAAACAAACAGTTTCTTTGCCAGCCTCTCTTTTTTCAATTTCTTGAAGACAAAAAAAAAATTAAGCTTACCAAGAAATCGGAAAGTTTAAAGATCTCTCTCCTGACGCTTTCGATCCTTGGCCTTATTGCACGCACTGACACTGGAGACTCCTTTTATTCATGGTAAATAAAGAATTTAATGACTAGTATGTGCATTAATATAATAATATGATATAATACATAATATGATTTCTGGTATATTCGTTTGTTCTACATATAGTTCTAATATAATAATATGATATTTGTAATATGATTTCTGGTATATTCGTTTGTTCTACACCCTGTTCTGGAACTTTCATACACTGGAGGATCAGCAGCTCTGCCCTGCATGAGTCATGTGTTACTGCTGACCTTCACTTGTGACTAATTCTACTTTGGGCTCAGTTTAAAATGAGTAAAGACAGAACTAGATTGTTATACAATGTACACCATTGTGAGGATTTCATTGTTTGTTCACATGCGAAGTTTGAACAACGGTCATCTCTACCTTAGCAGAATGACTGCAAACGCAGCAATAAAATAGGAACAGAAAACAATTCAGGCAGTTATTTGAGAAAAGAAACTGTGAGGGTGTGTGTTAGCAGGATCAGGACACACACACACACACACACACACACACACACACACACACACACGCACCATTCTTGCCTCACAACCTCCTATAAATTCCCCAGCATCAGTGAACTGACACATTTATGTTTAACATTAATATTTAGCTCTTGTATAAAATTTGGTATTTTGTTAATAATTTTTGGACATATTTAGTCATCTTTGGTATTATTTCAATGTCAACACTGGCTTATTTAGCTTGGATGTGAAAGTCTACATCAGGAATGTTGGCGCGTTCTGAGCCAGCTAACCAAATAGAAGACTTTAACCTCAGAGTCCAGTATAAAATATGTGTATATTTTCAGGTAAGCATGTTTGACTTTATTTTGTGTTTCACTCTTCTTCATTACTTAATAGAGTAGCTGGTTTGTGGCTTAGTTTGATGTCTCAGTCCGATGAAGTGTTATAATACACTTTCAAGTAAAAAAACACAAACTTGGGGATGGTAATAGATTTTTATATATTTAAAAAATAATGTAGGCAAGTGGGGTGGGGGGGATGTGGAGGTTGTATCTGTTTCTTTTTTTTTCTGTTTAATTAAATTAAACATTGTATCCCAAAATATTTTCCACCTTTAAATGTTAGATATACAGTTTCGTGTAAATCAAATGGTAAAAATCCCAATTAAGTCTGTTTCAATTCCAGGTTGTAGCACTACAGACATTAAGGGATGTGTATATTTATGCAACATAAATACAATTGGGTCCAAGGTTTGAGAGCAGTAGTGAAAATGCTTTTTTGCTATTTTGCATTCTTTTCTAATTTAATACAACAATTTTCATCACAAATTATATTATTGACTTGAGTGAAAAGTAGAATCTTTGGAATATTTAAATGAATTTCAGAGTTTCTCAGTATTTGGTATGTTCCCCTTTGTGCTTTAATGACAGTATGCACTCGAGCTGGCATGGTTTTGTCCAAAACCATTTTTGGGATCCGTTTTAGATCCGATCCATTGGAGTGTCGTCTGAACACAAGCATCAGTAGAAGAGATTAAGCATGAGGAAAATCGGACCTTTTGCACAAACCAGTTAACAATGTCAATATCACAAGACCTAGAAATAGTGCAGACTCATAAATATTATATATACGAGATATTGACCATTTACTTTCTTTGTTTTTAAATATTTTAGAATTCTAAAACCTTCTGTTTATTTCCAGTTTTAAATGGAAAAAAAAAAAATCTCAGATTTTCAACGAAGTCTCAGACTTTTGGACTCCACTGTATATACGAAACATACGAAACAGGGTGAATATATGTCTTCGGATGAAGTGTCAGACTGCCAACACGATGTCATGCAAAAAATAATAGGATTTTTAATAATGTGGACTCCATACAAAAAATTAACAATTGCTGCATATATAATTCTGCTGCACAAAATAAAATTGATACTAGCATTTGAAAGAAGCACAAACTTAGTCAATCAGGATAAATGAAGCATCAAAATCTTTACATTTCCACACTGCCAGTTCCTCACCCTAACCTTGACTTAACCTTCATTTTTCACATTTTTGTGTGAATTTGAGCTCATGTTGAGGGAGCTCATGTCTCCACACATGTTTTTGATGCTTTGAATAAAAATCCCAAAACTCATAAGACCTCCTTCTGGTCCCAAAATGGTTAGTCATACATTTGTTGTTTCACAAAGAGCTCATTTTTTTGTCATCTTGGCTGTAATCTTGGTTTACTGACTCATCTGAATGAAAGAGTACAGTGGTCTATAAGATTGCCAGGAGGGATTGAATGTTTCTCTCAGACACTGCTCGAGGCCAGAGCTCTTCCCCCACACGAGGCACTTAGACGAGGAAGGCCACGGCGGCTCTGACTCACACACAGCGACTCAAGAGAACCATTGAAATGCTCCGAAATGTTAAACAGTCACTGAAAAAGACTGGAATTAGCCAAAATGCTGGACTAAGTCCACTGGTTTTGACTGTGTATTTACCGCTAGGTGATTCAGGGGTTCTAATATGCTGTGATATTACTGAATTATAATGTGCATTTCTCCATTAGTTATCAGATTTCATGGCTGGCACTCCTAATCAAATGCACATGTTGCAGAGAAGAGCTCACAGTCTTAGCCACACATTAATAGCAGCATGTTTATACAAAGTCATAACAAGCCATAATGAGTGTCAGTCCTGAACACACCGTCGTGTGGAGTGTAGAACAATTTGGACCTGCCACACACAGAGGGCCATTCTTATCATAACTATCTCCAAATTCTAAGCACTTATATTCACACAAATCTTTCAGCTAAGGCATAGGACCTGTGTTGAAAAATGAAATAAATGTTGGTTAAGTGGACCTCCCACTGACTCGACTGCTGAGGGAAGTTTACTTTCTTTTCGTTGTATTGTAAAATGGCTCGTCTGTCATTTCTCTGCTGTAACTGATACTCCAGCAGTTCTGTTGAGTGCCTGAGCTTTGAATCAACAACTTTGTTCCATCATCAGATTTTGATGGAAGCAATACACCATTTTCTTAACTCACAATTGCATGTTAGCTATCTATCATATCAATCCTGGATCACTTGTGGCCCTACAGGAGAATCGGGATTTTTTAAGGAAAAATGCTTTATAAGAAAAATGATTTATAAGGCCTAGGTAGGTAGGTAGGTAGGTAGGTAGGTAG
>CM040975.1:7241166-7276511 GCA_022985145.1 Pangasius djambal
TTTTTCTATGTTATGTTCATGTTTATGTTCATAAACTTTTTATTTAATAAAATATGTTTTCATAGTTTGTGTTGTCCCTTATTATCAATGCAAAATGGTCACTAACTAAAGAGGATTTATGCTGATATTGCCCAAAAACCCTATTTTGTTCAGGCGTTTCCAAACTTTTGGAGGGCAGTGTATAAAAATAATTTAATAAATATGCTAAACCCCACCTCAGTTCAGATCCGCAGTGGCATTGCTCCTGAATTCATCCCAGTGTTGGTGTAGTTTGCATTAATCCTGTTTATCTTCTGATAAGCATCAATTTTTACAGTGCAGACTTCTGAGACTGTCATGGATCAAAAGGGATATGGGTTTCACTGCTTTTCTCTCAGATTGATCCGTTTATTTAACCTTACAACAGGGTTTCTTGGTGTTTTTTTTTAACAATTTTTTTAACAATTCAAAACTATTTAGGAAACAATTTTATGACAGACTGACAGTCATATTTTTATCAGTAGTCTGTACTCAAATAACAAGCCCATTCATGCTATTTGTTATATTGTTGGGATGAGGTGCTAAGTCTATTTAACCTGAACTCTGTCGAGAAGGCGATGGTCCGTAGACATGAACACACAAAAATATGCATCTGGTCGCCTCTGGGCATATCTGAAAGCCAGGCGTGTTTCATGCTTGTTTTAACTTGCATAATGTATTCATGGCCAATGAGTGTTAGTGTTTGCAGCAAGGTAAAGAAAATAAACGTGCATCGTTTCAGGAGATGGTGCATTTGTAATGGCCCGGGGCCCACCGTTCTCTCTCCAAACAGCCAGAGTCCATGGGTAATTTGAAGCACTGCCACTGGCTAGTTCCTTGTGTTGTTGCCAGTATGAGGTCACCATCTGGGAGGTGTTAATGGTGGGTTAATCCTGCTAATACCGCAGAAACGAGCTCCCGTCTGGAGCTCTGAAAAAAAAAAAATCTGCATCCAAGAACCTGCTAGGAAATAATAAATAATTGCTCACTGATATGGAGACCCGAAGCTGGCATAATATTTATCCCGAAGTGAAAGCGAGACTGAAAAGTTTAACACAAACAAGAAAGAGAGAGTTAGATATGAAACCAAAATAGACAAAATACACACCCTCCTCTGAGGGTAACTGGTAAGTCCGTGTTGAGTTTTATTGAACTGTTTAGTGCAAATGAAAGATCCATTTTCTGCTTAATAACATTGGATCTCTTGCTTTCAATCCCAGAGACAACGGTTTTGGTGCGGTCAGAAACTGGCCACAGGGGGACAGTGGGGTGGTTGCCCATTACAGTTTCAGTTATATTTAATTTCCAACTTTGGAAAAGCCAGGATGTGGCTTCAGATGAGACAAACCCAAACCTCTCCCTCTTTGCTTGCCCTCAAACAATTAGCGTTGCACAATTTGTCAGAGAACACAAGCTTTATGTTTTCAAGGAAATCAATGAAAACAAATGGTCCTTGAAAAAATACACAATGGCTCACAGCTTGCAAAACTTCAACGGGAGTGTGGAGAAATAGAGCCAAAACAATTGCAGTGTCTCAGAAGCACTCAGTGTGGTGACGGAGCGAGGACTCTGGGTCCAGCATTGCATTGGCTCCTGCTGGTTTTCCCACCTAGTTTCAGAAACAGGAAGTGCGTGCAGCGAGCCAGTGCCTGTATGTCGTCAGTCTCATTAAGCAAAGTGTTATAAGCCTCATTTAGTTAGTGCAGTTTGCAGGTCTCATGTCAGGGTCAGTTAAGGTGCAGAGCACATCATCTGAGAACGCGGAGTGGCAAAAACAATGAGGGGACACGCATTAGTTAATGCTGCACTCGACTCCCCTCATAAGCAGTGATTTGCAGGATGAAATGACATCATGATTGACCTCTGTGCCTTTGACTTATGAAGTGGAAAAAAAACATGGACGGCTCTATTTTCGTCATTTGTTAGCAACAAGCAAGCTAGCTAACTGTGATAATTGATGTACATTTGCCTCCTCAAAATAGCAATCTGTATAGTCAATGCTATAGACCTAACAAGCGAATATGTCTGTATGTTGATTGAGGGAACTCGCAGTTGAGAAGAATACCCCAAGTTGACGAGAAGGAATTTCAATTTGAGGAGGCATTTTCTTTGGCTTTTCCTCATTGGAGGTTGGGGATAACAAGTTGGAACCTCTAGCCGAATGCAGTCTTAATAAGTCTCCTAATCCTTAACCTCTAACTCAAAAATACACACCCGTTAAACTTTCCTCCTGAATTATATTGCCTTTCAGCACCATTCTGCTTTCTTTCTCCTCTGAGAACGATTATGATGTTTGATAAGTTAGTCATAATACATTTGATACACTCACTTTAATGCATAAATGGATAGAGATGTCCTTGGAGTTGCATCCTCATATCAAGATCTCGTGATCTCTCGGGGGAATTCTCAAGCACTGCAGATTTGGTCTGGGTGATGAACCTGACTTGGTCATGCAGGTTACTCCTGTACCTCATCGGGAGGATTCTTTTCCTTGGAGGTCACTCAGGTGCTTGTTCAGTCCCTTGCCATCTCAAGATTGGATTACTGCAAGTCGCACTGCAAGTTCCCAGCGTCACCTTCCTACAGCCGCCCGGATACAGATTTAAAACACTAACACATGCCTACAAAGCCAAACAATGGACAGCCACCTACCTGAAGGCACAAACCTCAAACCTTGCTCTGCACAATGTCCCCTAGCATAGCTTGTCCCTCTAGGTACAAGGAAGACAATCATCATGACTCTTCTCTATCCTGGCACCCACCTTCCCCTGGCTGTCTGAACAGCTGAGTCACTGTCTGTCTTCAAAAGAAGATTAAAGACCTACCTCTTCACCAAGAACATAACGGAGCACTAAATCCTGAAAGAGATGGGGGAATAAAAACAACAACAGACTTCGTTGCTGTACTAACTCATTGTTGTATTATCTCTTCTATAACAAGGTTTTAACTGGATAGAATTCTTAGACAGTGACCTATTTGTACTATGAGGATATGTTTCTGATAGAGACTATGAAGCACTTCTGTAAGTTGCCCTGGATGATGGTGTCTGCCAAATGCTGTAAATGTGAATGATGGCTGTTGTAAATTTTAGATATCCAGCTCTTATCTGTTTGTTTAATAGTGTAGTCTGAAATATTCATTACACAACACTATTTAGTAATTACAGTGGATATAAAAAGTCCTCACACCCCTGATAAAATGGCAGGTTTTTGTCATGTAAAAATAATGAAACCAAGATAAATCGTGTCAGAACTTTTTCCAGCCTTAATGTGAAATTACAACGTATACAAATTAAGTAAAAAACAATCAGAAATCTTTGTAGGGATAAAAGGAAAAAATAAAAAACTTACAATAACCTAGTTGCATAAGTGTGCACACCCCTAAACTAATACTTTGTTGAAACACCTTTTGATTGTATTACACCACTCAGTCTTTTTGGGTAAGAGTCTTAACTTGGCAATATTTTCCCCTCTTTCTTGCAAAAACATTCTAGATCCATCAAAATGTAAGGGCATCTCCTGTGCACAGCCCGCTTCAGGTCTGGGCTCTAGCTAGGCCATTCAAAACCATTGATCTTCTTTTGGTTAAGCCATTCCATTTGTTGATTTGGATGTATGTGTGGGTCACTGTCATGCTGAAAAGGTGAAATTCCTTACTTTGTCTTGTCTTTTTGTAAATTTTCGGAAGGAACGGCCTGTTCTGGGTCATGTCACTACGGTGCTCTCTGTTTTTCTCTGTTTGTTGATGATGGCCTTCACGGTGTTCCATGGTACATTTAATGTTTTGGAAATTCTTTTATACCCCTCTCCTGATCGATATCTTTCAAAAAGTGAGATACCATACAGGCTTAGTAAGCTCTTTGCGGACCCTGGTTTCAGCAATCACATGAGACCAAGATGATGTGAAGAAGATCCTACAGAAACAGCTGATCTTTATTTGGAGTTAATCAGAATAATTTCATTGATGACAGCTGTATGATAATTACTTTTGTACTTGCGTTTGAATGAGATTGGTTCATTCTGAACACAGCCACATCCCCAGTTATAAAAGGGTGTGCATACTTATGCAACCAGGTTATTGTAACGTTTTTATTTTTCCTATTTTTTCCCTAAAATGTTTCTGATTTTTCTGTTTTTCACTTAATTTTTATACGTTGTAATGTCACATTGAGGGTGGGAAAAGTTCTGACATGATTTATCTTGGTTTCATTTTTTTAAATCACAAAAACCTGCCATTTTAACAGGGGTGTGTAGACTTTTTATATCCATTGTAAGTCCGTCTTGTCTCCCGTTGAGGCTATCAGATCAAATTGGTTAAGCCTCTGCGTGAATTGATTTTTGGTTTTAATTACTGAATAGTTGCTCAGTTTTATTCAGATGCTCAGTAAAATGATTTGACTAGGAATATTCAAATGTGAGTTTTTAGTATTTTTGCATGCCTCAGAAAATTTAGACGAATGCCTCATGGTCTGTTGTTAACACTATTGGAATGTCAAATGCTACGAGTGTAAATCAGAGCTAGCAGCAGCAGGCCTCGTTATTGTCCTCAGATGATTCTGTAACACTCCGTATGATCTCAGTCCTTTAATACTCACCGTTTTGGTGCTATTTCTGCCACCTGTGATTAGTCTATACTGTAATAAGGGTTCTGATTTAGGCCTTAAAGCAGTCTGTTGTTTGTCTGTGGGCATCGGAAACACTATCTCACTCATCTTCTCTGCTTTCTTTTTGCTATAGCATGTCTGTTCCGGTACAACGTGCTGTCTTTCGTCTACCTTATCTACCTCCTGCTCATCCCGCTGTTTGCAGAGCCGACAAAGACAACAATGCAAGGTGAGATTCCAGTGCTTACAAGCTCGGAAATAAACACTTGCTCACTGTTTACTCCAAAAATAGGCATTGCAATGCTCTGTGTGTGTGTGTGTGTGTGTGTGTGTGTGTGTGTGTGTGTGTGCAAATAACAGACAATGAATTTTTCCAATTGCCTCTAAGAACTTTGTCAAGTCTCCCCCAGTTTTAAAGATACAGGCTGTTAGATTTTATAAAAATTTTTTTTTTTTTTTTTTTTAGAAGATTTTGGTAGAAAAGTAGGCAGGTAATACACATTTAATGACACTTCAGGTCTGTGGCTATGTCTCTAGATAGGGGACGTTAACTGGAGTGCCTAAATAAATAGTATTGTATTGACGAGATTGATGTACTGACATACTACCTAGTACAGTATTATGTGGTTTGGAATGTAGCCCAAGCTGAAAAAAAATCCATCTGTGGCTGTGATTGAGGACTCCAAAATATTGCAGAAGTAAAGAGAGTAAAACCAGTATTGTACTAGGTGGAAGAGTAAAACCTCCTTTAAAAAGAGCTTGTCTTTAGCTAGCATGCTAGTGTCGTTAGCTGTTAGTTCTCTAACCTCGGGTGTTTCGTGCTTTATTGCAATCCCGCAGTGCTGAGTTGTTGAAGTGCTGATTCAAATGCACGGTGTTACTGTGTTAATTCTGCGAGAGCACGACTGAGCGTAGAGTTGAGAGTAGCAAGCTAGCCAGGCCCTGTTGAAGGAGAACCTGCTATGATCCATCAGTATGCTGCTCTTGCGGGTTTGTGGAGTGAGTTTACGAGCTGTCCACGGCGAAACTTGACCTTAAGGTTGATTATCATGAGCAATCTGGCTCAAAGACAATTGAAAAGAAAAGTCTTCTCAGTTATGATGCCTCTGTTATGACGCAACTCTGCGTACTGGAAATCTGGGGAGGTGTCTTTGGCTGTACTACTTTCAGGTTTGATGATGCGCGATATATCTGAGCTGGCGTATGATGTTTGTGTTCAAAATTTCCTGCCAGTTAGAACCCCACAGCTCTGAGGGGCAGCTCTTAGCAGCTCAGGAACATCACGTCCTTGACTGAACAATGCTTTTGTTTTCATTGTTAAAAAAAAAAAAATCCTGTATAGCTATAATGTGAATGTGTACTCAGATTCAGCATAAGACTGCTTGAGAGTTTGAGGCTGTTTGAGTTTTTCCAAACTTACTAAAGAAAATATGATGACTGCTTTAAATTATTAACCACCTCAGTGAGGCTAAATGAACTAAGTAGACAAATGTCAAAGCAAATGCAAACTTTTAACACAATTAAATGAACATATAATTCTGTTGCAGATGTAAACTATAAAACAGAGGTGCATTTTGAATTTTTCCACCCAGAAACTTTTTCATTCGAATGTAAGCCACAATTTTAATAGCAGCTACCGAATGTGCGTAATCCTGTTGCGTAATTTGTTTATATAAAGCTTAGTCAGAGCAGTTTGGTAAATTGGACCTTTGTGGTATGAATTTCATGATTAATGGATAGCGGTAAATGGAAGGAAGTGATTGTCCAAATTAAGGCATTGTCCATTTATGACATCTGCGTGTTGCTGTCATGAAACCCATAAACCAGGATGTGTTTCTAATTTAATCCTCTGTGGAACCGAGTTGCATTTTCCAGGACTGAGCCAAACCTAATTGCTTGCTGTTTAAACCTCTGAATCTCACAAACTATGAGTTCTCTGGGATTGAGAGTTCAGATATGGGGGGGTCTCATGTGATGTTTGGCATACTGTACACCCAGGGCATTCTGTAAGCATTTAGAAATACTAAGACATCAGCTTATAAATCAATACAAGAACTTATAAAACCAAAATATAGCAACTTATAAATGTTGCATTGTACTGTGCACATTGCAGGCCCACACAGTGCAGCTGTAGGAGCCAACTTCCAACTTCATTTTAACCCGTGTTAAGGACCAGTCAAGGCTGTTTTAAGAAATGAGACACTTTTCACACGCACAGTGTACTGAACATACCAGCAACAGGCAGTGAAAGCTCCACTGAGTGATCTGTGTGAGGAGGAGGAGAGTCTGAGCAGGATAGGAATGCAGTTTGTGCGTGTGTGTGTGTGCACATGTGTATACGCTTTCCTTTCACCCCAAACACCCCCACACATGTGTCATCAGTTCACTACTTCAACCATTACTTCAGCACGGCCGTCGGTTGAACCCTGGGCCACATCAGCACACTGCATGCTGGACTCAGATTGAACCTAGCTTCCTACGGTTAACAATTCTTTATTCTATTTTCTCAGAGAGTACAAACTTTTTCATACGTGCATGCAATCCTCCTCTAGTATAAAACAGTCATATTTTAGTGCTGATTTAGTACTTGACACTATTCCCTTTTCTCTTATCGTTATCTTATCCCGTAATTCATACTTAGCTTAATCCTTGTGATTAAATCAGAGATTTTATGCACAAACGTTGGACCACAATTGCTTTATCCATCATACTTTTTCAGGCATAAATCTTATGCAGTAACCGCTTTATCCTGGTCAGGGTCACAGTGACTCCAGAGCCTATCCTGGTAACACTGGGCTGGAATATACCCTGGATGGATGCCAGTTCATTGCAGGGCACCATGCACACACACACACAACCATACACTCGTTCACACATGGGGGAAATATAGTGTAGCTAATCCACATTCTGCATGTTTTTGGGAGGAAACTGGAGAACTTGGATTAAATCCACTCGGACACGGGGACAACATGTGAAAAGCCGCACGGACAGTACACTGAGATCAGGACCCTGGAGCTGTGAGGGGGCAACACCACTTGCCCTTCCTTCATGCTTGCTAATGTTACCATGATATATAGCGACAGGAAAATAATAAAAGTTGTTACTGGATGAACAAAAATGACCGGTGGTGTGCGTATTTTGTACCATTAGCAGCTGGTCATTTAGAGTTTCAGGAAATCTCTCTCCAGCATTCTCTCTTCATCAGTCTCTCTTCATCAGGGCTTACTGACACACTGTTTGTGGAGGCAAGCTGCTATAATCAATCAGACATGTCACCAATAGCAGGCTTTTGACAAACTGTAAAAAAGTGATGTAAGCCATCTCTTTTTTGAGAATGATGTTCGCTGTTTATTTAACTGACTTAAGAACACCTGAGGTGTCATCTGCTTTTACGCTGTCTGACACATTTTCAAGGCTTGTTGGAACTTGTAGCATTGTAGATTCCAGCCTGAGGGAATCACTGCAACCGTGCTGCTAATCCACAGAATATACTAGAACTTCCGAGGCGAACACATGAATTGGCGTGTTAATAAACTTAAATATAGATGTAGTTGCTGTATATCTTTATGGACTGCGGCTCCAAAGGTACACAGTCCATCATCTAGGAGATTAGAAAAGTTCCAAGTTTGTGTTTCCAATACGTTATTAAATTATGTAAAATAAAAATGACCCAAACTGTGCGACAGAGACTCACATTATAAGCTTCCTTGAACGATTCAGATTTCTTTTGCTCAGATACGTCTGTCTTAATGGCACATATTCATAATCACAACTGACCCATATCTTTAATTACAAAGCTTCTGGGCAATTGTTCAGTAAGTTCCTTCCACTTTTGCTTGAATCAGTTCTCCAAATATCAAGTAAATCACCAATTTCCTCATCCTTCCATTGAATACAGTCACTGGTGCTGCTGTCCTCCATTGTTACTTTGCAGTGCTGCTGACACTGAATGATGATGACGACAAGAGTGATGTGCGCATTACCGTTGGGAAAAAGCCACAGGATTTCCAATCTGACCATTCTCATTCATGGCTCATAGCGACGTATCGGATATGTATCTGAATTAGAACCACATATGAAACTGGCTAAGGTCTGATTAGAAGTTTTTTTTTTCTTCTCACAGTCCTGAAAAAAAAAATCAGATTTCTGACACATTAAGACAGAAAATTTAATTTGTGACATTTCAGCATGTGGCAGAATGACATGTACGATTTAGTAACCATGAATATGGCTGAGGTTTAAGGTGTGTTGTGCGTTATAATTTTTTTGCTTTGTTGCGTAGCTTTTGTTAATCAGCTCTGCACAGTTCCACGTTATGAGCTTTTTCACTTGCTGTGAGCGCCTGCCACTAGATACATGAACAAAATACACTGTGGTAATGTTTTTAGTCGTTCTGTGAAGCTTGCATTGACCAATCAGCAATGTTTAATAGGGCAAGCTCCTCCACAGTAGCTCCTGGTCTGTGCCTACCCTGGAGCGGGAGCTATGGTTTCAGGAAATGAAATCAGCTCCTGAGGTTCCTGAGTTTGTGAAAAATCACCTAGGCTCCTGAAAAGGTTTTTACGGTTTGTGTTCTACTCTTGAGTGCTAGCTTTGGCTCGATTCCCGGTTGTTCTAGTGAGACCAGAAGATGTAGGGACAGGACTGAGTGAGTGTCTTGACGCAGCAGAGACAAAAAGGTGTTAAAGGACAGCAATCACCATTTTGGCAGTGATTCACTGAGCTGTGACAGCTTGAGAAATTAAGAAAAAGCAGGAAAAAAGAGAGGAGCCAGTCAGAAAAGTGCAGAAAAGTCAGAAAATGTTTCATTTCTGTATATGCTCCCACATACCACGAAACGTCCTCATATAGTGCACTGCTTCCAACAGGCCTGCAGTGAAGCACTCCCTAAAAATTCTGAGCATTATTATACCTCCTGTATGAGTCAACATCACATAACATTGACGTTTTAAAGAATATCGGCAATGTTGAGGTTAAATCCCAGAACTTCTACACTGCCTCAGCTGGGCCTGTAAACAGTCAAGGGCACCTCGAGGGTGCTGTATAATGACTGATATTTCCTTCTAAACTGGAGCTTTGTTGTGTTTTGAACATGTGTATATGTATATCTGCAGTAAAGTTGAACTGAATTAATCAGAGGAAAAAAATCCACCCTGAATAAATAATAGCTAACACATTATCTTCAGTGGCATCCAACACTTATTTTATAATGAAATTCTGAGGTTAGTTTTTTTCATCCAAAAAAAAAAAAGTCAGTCTATGTTCATTTTGTTAATGGTTTCCTATATTACCCACAATGCCATTCAACTACCTAATGATAATGGTGCCAGTGGGATTTAGCCCTTGCTTAATCTCAACCTAACGAGAGCGCTTTAGTCTTTTATTCTGTCCAGCTCTTTCACCTCCTCATCTGTACAATTTGCTTAAACGGCTCAGCTTCCAAAGCTTTCAGAACATTCTTGCTATTAGCACCGTCAAGATCACAAACTAGCTGAGCCAAGTCTCTTCAGTAACTAGCAGTTGTGTCATACAGATGCATTGCATTCTGGATCTCTGAGTCCAGCATTTTGCACCAATATCTGCATTAATTCTACAGGGTGTCCCAAAAGTCTCAAGACACAGGGGACTATGTTTGCCAGCACCATGTCGGTTGTGCCTTCGTCAGTGGATGTTCATGGACGTCCACTTCTCGCTTCATCCGCAACACTTCCAGTCTTTTTGAATTTGTTCATAAGTTTGGCAGCAGTGTTGTGTGTGATGTGCTTGCCATGTTTCCTTTTAAAGTCCAGCACAACCTTGCGACAGCTTCCCGATCCAGCCATGAGAATGATTTCAGTATGCTCTTTCTTTTGTCAAAGGCATTTTTGAAAGCTATCTGAAATAAAACTAATATATAAACTAAGTGTGAAAAACTTTGGAAGGCATTTTGCTAAAAAGTGTTAATTTCTCCTATGTATGGAGACTTTTTTGGACACCCTATATATTTCCCATTAGCATGACATGAAACATCACTGGAAAATGCTGAGAGGAAAAAGAAATTCTTGCTCTTTTTAGCAGCTAACATTGAAACCTTGTGGTTATCACTTACGTTTGAGATGTAAAATCTTTCCTCTGCTACTGCACTACCAATGTCCTCCTGTGATGTCTGAGCAGCAGACTACTAACTTCTCACATGAATAGTGAAAATACAGTAGCACCAAACAAATTAGCACTAAACATATCACAAATATCATCATACAATCACAAATATTACAATATAAGCATATTTAATGTGTTTTAGGGTGGAGTTTTCCTGAATCGCCAGTCAAGTCGAATCGAAGAAATCCAGCTTTAATTTCTACACGCTCCCTGCATTAAACCTTTTAGGTTTCATTTTTATCTGTGTTTAGATAATAATAATTATATGTTTAACATCATTGAACACTCTTTCCATCTTTACTAAACATAACCTTGTATCATGTCTTACGACTCCTAACCCTAATATGTTAACATAGTCCAGGAGACACTTGAACAGCGATCTGCTAGACCTTTTTCCCCTCTGGAAGGTGTGGAGCAGTAGATTTATGCTGGGCTATAGACCATAAGTGCCTGTGGCTTTGTCCGGGTTGTGGCGCCTCAGTGCGGGTGTTTGTTTGGTTAAGACCCTTCACTAGAGCAGGAAAGGGGAGAGACAGTCTCTGTTGGTGCACCTTGGCCGGCCCTTACGTCATCATCACCAGATGTTGGCTATTAATTATAACGCCAAAACTGCTTCACCTTTCCTGAGGCTAAATTGTTACAAGGTGATGATATGTGCCGCATGCAATTGAGTGAAAATTACAGGAGACGTGTATTTCTAGTTCAGCTGAAGCCTAACAAGATCCTACTTCACTGTAGATTTAAGTAAACTGATGTTATATGTATAAAAATTTTTATAACAATTCCTGTCATTTCAATTCTTTGGCAGTACGTTACTGCTGTCACGGCCATGCTAAATTCATTTAACTGAACGTTGAAAATCGACCTTAAATATGGTTATCTCAAAAACACTGACCTTTCTTTAATGTTTCAGTGATTCAACTTGACATTTAGACTCAGACTTCCAGAAAGCACCTCAGTCTGTAAACACACTCACATGCCGGTGCTCTCCAAAACCTGAGGGAAGAAAACAGCAGCTCAAGGCCACAAGGCCATCCTCCGCTCTCGCCTCAAAACAGATGCAATCTGTCCACTTGAGGGAACGCAGGAGACAAGATGGCTTCCTGAGGAAACAGAGCAGAATGGAGAGGTCGTAGGAAAGGGACCTCGACCCTTATGGATCTCCGTAAGCCAGCTTCACAGCGCTTCCTCAGGAAGACGATGACTCACAAGGCTCAATGGGGCAACAGGCTCGTTTTTCGTTTCCGTCCTACTGATTTCAATCCAACTTATTCTTTTAGTTCTCAGTTAACCCAACAAAAAACGTTTATGTGATTGGACTCTATGTGATAGGAATCTTAAGTATCTGCCGATGTGCCTACAGCACGGCAGAATATCCTTTGGAGATATTCAGATTTGGACTCAGGAAAGCACTGGCTCTTTGTTACTGATACTGTGACTCAGTGTTAGCCTCTCGCTCAGTCTGTCGCTCCCTCCCTCCTACTCGTTCTCACACACACTTCAAGAAAAGCACATATCTCAGCTGTGATTCACGTCATAAAATGTAATCAAGGGCTGTTTGAGTCGGCTCGCGTCTTTTACTGGCTTCATATGTCATGGTGTTAAGTGCAGATCAGTTACGGTGATTTCAAAATGATTCAGATCCGGATTCAGAGAGGTTCTGTGGTTGACAGGTGAAATTAAACGCAAAGCAGAACTTAAAATATACTAGCAGATTCGTCACATTTATAATAAAGGCGAACTTTGGAAACATTCTTTTTCGACAGTGCATCTCCTGAATCTCCTATTTTTTTGCAGTTAGCATATCGTGATTTTTTTTTTTTTTAAGGAAAAGGGCTGTGCTAGCTTTTTTAAAATAGAAACAGATAAGTTGAAATGGAATCTGGCGGATCTTAAAGATTTAACAGCATAATACATTTAGTGTGTTTTAAAAAGGAAACGTTACTGCATTAGTTTAGTGCACTTAATGAGTCTAACTCACGCTGCCTCTCTGCTCCAGGAAATGGCGTAGACATTCTGCTACATTTTACATGGTAAATAACTCAAGGGGCCTTTCTTTCTTTCTTTCTTTCTTTCTTTCTTTCTTTTTTTTTACTGCACGTGGTTTGTTGCAGCTTGCACTTATAAGTTATTAAACTGTCTGCAGTTGAATATGTGATTTTGTTTTTGAAATTTGTGTGAATATCTGAAATTTAAATATGAAATATCAGTGATTTATCAGTGACTAAAATGCTCTGTATTTTAAAGGCAGTAGATCAGATCCTACACACTTTAGGGTGAAATGACTTCCGGTTCTGCTGTCAGGTGCAGTTTGACAGCTCTCGATGTACAGGGAAGAAGGAGTTCATTCATTTCATGTTATGGAGTCTGATTTTGTGGAATTTCTTTTCCAAGTGCACTGAGTCTCCAATAATCTCCGGAATGTCAGTTTTAACTGAAAAAAATGACAAATAGTATTTACACTGAAGTACAGTGATGCAAGTGAGCAAGTGAACTTCTTCTAATAATTAATTTGAGAAGTTGTATTGCGTCAAAGTGAAGAACACTGCACTACACTCTTAGGGGGAAAAAAAGATTTCTCGAATAGTTTTTTATTTTTAAGTGAAGCGTTCAAACTGAAAAACCTTCAGGGTTATAGATAAAATTTTTTACTAAGCATATACCCCATGTTCCAAATTATTATGCACACGCCATTTCTGTTTTTCCTAAACAGTCATTAATATAACAACTATATTATAATGTGGGCTTTATGACAAGTGAAAGTAACAGCTTTATTGAGATTTTGAAAAGAACACAAAATACATTGTGCCAAATAATTATGCAGAATGCAGTCTGAAAACATTCAGTGGGTCATAAAGAAATCAGAACAGAAATCTGCTTTTTTTTTGTTGTTGTTTTTTTTTTTTGCAGCATGGGATAGTGCGTTGTCCTGCATTAAAATTATTTTATTTCGGAAGGCACGATTCTTCTTTTTATTCCATGGCAGAAAATGGTGAGTTTTCTACATATCTTGCAGAGGTCATTTTGACACCCACAGGGACCGTAAAGGGACCAGCCATCTCACTTCCAAATATTCCAGCCCAAATCATCACTCCGCCACCTTCTTGCTGACGTCGCAGTCTTGTTGGAACAGGGTGGCCATTCACCAACCATCCAGAACTGGACCGTCCAGTGTAGCACGGCATTCATCAGTGGATAAAACTTTTTGAAAATTAGTCTTCATGTATTTCTGAGCCACTGAGCAAATGTTTCCTTTTGGGAGTTTTGGTTAGGGGTGGTCGAAATGCAGCTTTAGGCACAACTGCCAGCCTCTGGAGGATCCTGCATCGAGAGGTTCTTGGCACGCCAGAGACACCAGCAGCTTCAAATACGTGCTTGCTGCTCAACAAAGCAGTTTTTTTTTTATAGCTGCTCTTTTAACGCAATTAATTTGTCTAACAGAAACTATTCCTTAATAAGCCAAACTCAGTCTGTACTCTGAATCACTGAATCTTTTCACAGTTCGATGATTTCTATTCAGTTTTCACGAAATGCCAGTCGTGTTCGTGCCTTTTGCAAGACATTGCACTATTTCACACTTTTCATCTTCAGAAAGATTTTTCTTCCTCCCCATATTGCATGAGAACTGTGACTTGCTTAATAATATGAAGCGACCACTTTTATTAGGTTTCCCTTTAATTAAGATCAACTGGCAGACTAATTACCAAACCTGTTTGAGATTGATACCAGTTATCTAAAAAGATATGAGAAATAAAACCGATATGTCACTTGCTTAATAATTTGGAACACGGCGTATGAAGTCATGTGAGTTGAAATTTTAGGACTGCCGGAGAACCACAACAAGGCTTTTAAGAAAGACCCTTTACTTTTGGCTTTAGATTGGGTTCTACTTCACTTGTAAGTAACTGTGGGTAAAATGAATCTACAAATTGGCACACGCAGTACAGGAAGGTTAAATGTATTCATATACATGAGTGCTGGACCTCTTTACTTGGGCCCCAGTAGAAATGGTTGCTGTCCAACAATGAATTGATTCAAATCAATTATTTAATTCGCTACATGAAAGCTTCTCCCAGTGGAGCGACATTTTACAGTTCATCTCATTTTGTTTGGCTATCTACTGTGTTACATGGACAGTATTGAATTTCAGATTAATGATGCCAAGTATGCCAATAATGGTAAAAGCTTATAGAGGCCCTGATAGGATTACCACATGACACTGGACTTCCTCGAGACATCAGTAATGTGTCTTTGTAAAAGCTTTTTTTTCATTCTCCAAGAACATCCCATATTATGTTCGCATACAGAAGCCAAGTTGCAAAACGTGCATCTCTGATTCACATGAGCCAAGCTCTCAGCAGGGGGCTTTCTAAATGGACTAAGCAGCTCACTCCTAATTTTGGCAAGACAAAGTCATCAGGGAATGGTGTTTAAATACAATTAGACTGATGAAATTTCAGCTTTCGGGATGACAATATTACCACTTTGGCATGCACAAGGAACTTGATAGAACACATATTCTGTTGGTTTAATCGTATGATCCACAAAGACGTATTTAGAAAGTCTAACTGAAGTAGTATTGGAGCCCAACACAGAAACTCATTCAATCATCACAGAATGGATGAAGTAGCCCATCAGGGGGAAATGAAATCAGAGCCTGTTGGCCAAATGGTGAGCCGATAGGCATGCACTAACACAACCTTCTTTGTTCTTGCGTGCCGACATCACAAACACATCTGGTCCATATTTGAGCTTCCTGTGCCAGGATCAGCCTCCAGCAGCCCAGGAGTTTATCCCTTGTGGTGTTTTTTAAGGATATTTTACTGTTGTATCTCTTAAAGCTCTGCATGGTTCCACACTCCATCAACACATGTGCACACAAAAGCAACTAAAAAAATTGACTAGATTTTTAGTTTTAGCTAGATGTATTGATTTAGTTCATTTTTCCCAAAATGCCCCTTATACACCTGGTACATTTCCATGTCCTCCCTTGCCCCCTACACAAATATCACCTTCCCCTACCAGTACAAATTATAAGCACATAAAAAAACATATTTTTGCTTTAGTCTAAGTGCTGTTCCTTTGTCACCTGGCACCAAAAGATTTTTTTTCATGACTGTAACAAAATGCTGTCTTCTGTTTTTAGACAAATAGCTCATGGTGTATAGATAACCTTCCCTGGTTCTCTTCTAAACAGTGTATACGCCTGTGTTTTATATTTAAAGGCATCTGTGAGTAATACGATGGTGTATACAATATACTGTATTTTGTAATTTTACATAAAACAAATGGACTAATATCCATTTTAACAGTTCCCTAGCTGTTAGAGCAGTGCTGTAACCCATTCAACCGTCTGTAGTGTTAATATCTGGTTGGATTAGTTGCTAAATAACTACGTTTATGTCTTTTTGCTTTGAATGGTGGCGCAGTGGGTAGCGTTGCCGCCTCCTAGCTCCAGAGTCCTCGTTTCTATCCTGAGCTCAGGTCTGTCTGTGTAGAGTTTCGCATGTTTCCCCCGGGTTCTCTGGTTTCCTCCCACTGTCCAGAAACATGCCAGAAGGTGGACTGGCTACACAAAATTACCTCTAGCTGAGAATGAGTGTGAGAATATGTGTGTGCTTGATGCTCTGCGATGGACTGGTGTCCCATCCAGAGTGTATTCCTGCCTGGGCCCAGCCCAGGATCAGGCATTTACTGAAGCTGAATGTGTGTGTTTTTGTCAGTCACAACACCTATTCAGTCGTAATTTTGGAACAGTTTAAGGCTAAGTCATTGCATGGCTTTGTAACAATTGATTTTCCCTTTTTATTTGCTGTTATGAATAAAACACATTCTAATCAGAGTCAAAGCCAAAGCAAACCATAAAAAAGAACAATAAAAATAGCATGGCTTCACGGGGCCCTGTAAAACATTTTCACAACAGTAAAGCATTGTAAAAAGAATGACACCTTGGCAGATGTAGCTTGGCAATGTGTACAGCATCGTTTTAAGGTTTCCACAGTGATTACAGGTAGGCGCTGAAGTACAAGGCTGATTTAAATGTATACGTGACGCATAATATCTCTTTATTTTAAATAGGAAAACAATGTTCAGCTTTAATGAGAATCATAGTAATCATAGCAATAATCCACTTGCCATAATATTCCTCTTGTTTTAATGCCAGAGACACAAAACTTGTTTTGCTGCAACACGTAAAAACAGCATGCATGCATATTAACAGAACACTTATACTGTAAAAATGTGACTCATAGGAACAACACTTCTAAGTCATCGGGCCACTTAAATCAGAAGTTTCTTTTCCCCCTAAATAAAGAAGCTGAAATGTCGAAGATGTTATTATATAGACATCAAGTTTTTAGTATGTGAGTGTGGTCTGGTTAGTACCACTTTTCTGAAGGACTCTGCTACTGTGGAGGGTTTAGTCATGAGACTCTTTATGAGCCCCTACTCTTAAACGTGATTGTGGATAGGCTGCATGTGACAGCTTGTTGACCCATGGGGTATTACCTGTGGGAGAGGAATGGAAGTGTAGCTTTAGCGTGTGTTTAGAGGAGTGCAGGTCTGCACTGTGTCTGTGGTCTGGCTGTCTCCTTCATCCAGACACACTCCAAGGCAAACGCAAAAAGCCTTACTTTCACTCACACTCTATACAGTGGCCACTTTTTCATTTCAAGTGGCCAGTCATCACTAACAAACGTCATTATTTAAGAGCTGTGCTTTTTAGCCCAAAGGGCTTAGTACATGTACTTTGAACAATGACAATAAAGTTGAATCTAATCTAATCTACTAATCTAACCTAAAAGTGCTAGGATTATCTATTAGTTTAACAAATCTTGTAAATTAACCTTGTTTTGAATCCTTTATTTTTACTCAGAGTTGGTGAAAGTACTCAAATTCTTTACAAGTAAAAGTGCAATTACTCATATTAATAAACGTTCTGATAAAAGTTGAAGTACAGCTACAAGTTCTTCAAGTAGAAAAGTATAAACTCTTAAACTATCAAAGTCGCAATACAAGACTGCTACAAAAATTGCTAAAAGACTCAAATGACACAGTGGTTTGAATTCGTGAGGATAAATTAACACCTTTTTCAGCAGTGAACCTAGGAATGTGGGAAAACTTTAGCTAAAGCTAAGAACAACTTTATTCCTAATCTCTCAAATGTTAGCTAGCATGATAATAAAGCTAAGCATACAAACCAGCTAAATGCTAAACTCTAGATGTCACGATACAAACTGCCTTGATCAATACAAAGTGTTCGTGGCCACAGATAGATTGCAGTGAAAGGTGTTAGGTCTCATTCTTCATGTCACATCGGATGAAATTTCCATTTGTCAGGAATTTCGATCCACTCCTTGAAGCTGTCTGATATTTAAAAGTCAATGTATGACTTTACAAATATGCGATTATAAAGAAACGTACTGATGTAGTGTGTATTTAAGTGTAAAACATCTTAAAGATAAGTAGATATTTTCTTTTGAAATGTAGTGAGTAAAAGCCAAAAGTATTAGATGAAAGAAAAACTCAAGTATATTAAGTACTGTAATACAGTCATTGTACTTTGATGCTTCCTACCTGTTTTAATGTGTGCCACTGCAGTACTACTGTATATACTGTACATTTTTCTTAAAAAAAAAAAAAAAAAAAGCAACTGTGAAATTCTGTAATATGAATTTAGATTAAATTTTGTTTTACTGAAAATGCTTATGTGATTCATGAGCTAAATTTAATGAAAGGACACTTGTTCATGCCTGTAATGTAATTTTAGAGCCACTCTAATATTTTCAGTCTCATTTTAAACCTCACATAAAGGGTAGGGGAAGTAATTCCCACACACTTCCATCCACACAGGATATGCGTATTGTAAATTTTGGGGAAATTACCAAAGTAATATCTCCTGGATTTACCTGTGAAAATAGAGAAGTAGTTTGATTATTACGGATATTCTTCTAATATTATATTATTATATTATGTAGCTCAATTGTTATCATCTAATTGTATCACTAATAAATTATTACAAATACATTGCACTGTTTGTCTAAGTGTCTGTGGTTGAGTTTGTGGCTGTGTTTCTGTGCTGTACTCAGAGTGCCCCTATATCAAGATTACTGACTTTTACAGTGACCGTGATAAACAGTCATCAACATCCACCCCCAGCTGTTTCC
Source organism: Pangasius djambal (assembly GCA_022985145.1). Classification (NCBI taxonomy): domain Eukaryota; kingdom Metazoa; phylum Chordata; class Actinopteri; order Siluriformes; family Pangasiidae; genus Pangasius; species Pangasius djambal. The sequence continues at coordinate 7,260,091 of CM040975.1, forward strand.
ATCCATGTGTCCCATCACGTCATATACCAGAGGACAAATCAAGTCCAACTTTTTTCTCCTGCGCGCATGCTGTTTCAGTTGAAGTTTTCTGAAAATGGCACAGCTCTGAGCTCACAGCACGCTCAGCAGTCTTTGCATGACGAATGGTCTACTGGCTGCCAAAAACATCAGTGGTATGTTACTACTGAGAGACAGAGAGAGAGAGACAGAGAGAGAGAGAGATGTAAAGCAGGGTGTATTACTGCTAACAGTGGTGGATTATGGCAGCTCTTTCACATAACGTGTAGACACCGAGGATCGCAAGTGTACTTTCACCCAGACAACTGGATTTCTGGATTTCCTCTCCATATGAGAGATAGCCACAATCTGGGCCCAGAGCTTTTCAGATCTTTATACGTCTTTAATAATAATTCATTCAGTAGCACTGCATGCATTTTCTTTAGGAATAAATATGAGAAAACTTTATATTAAAAAAACACCTTTACAGTCACTGGTCATCTGGGGACACGATGAGCATCAGTGTCCCACGTTTTCCTGAACACACCTGTGTCTCTCCTCCAGGCCACACAGGACGCTTGCTGAAATCCCTGTGCTTCACCAGCCTGACCTTCTTACTGCTGCACATCATTTATCAGATCACCATCAACAGCCTGCTAGCAGGAGACAACATCGAGCCCAACTTCAACTGTAAGTACCAGCCTAGTCTGTCTCTCAAAAAGATATTCCGGTGTAATAAAGGCATTTAAATATGAACTCAGCCTGACTCTGATCACTGGTGCAGGAGACCAAGTGGGGTGTGTGTGTGTGTGTGTGTGTGTGTGTTTGGGGGGGATGTATCAGAAACCCCAAGACTGACTGGGCATTTATCCAAGCAGCACTGCTCATAACTGGCACGTAGCAGTGTACACGATCTCTGAGCAGCTATAAGCCACAACATCTGTGCACAAGATGGGGAATCAGCACATAATGAACAGAAAAGTGTTCGAATCCAGCAGAGGTGTTTCTCAGAGAGACTGTACAGTTATACGGTCATCGGTCTGGTGTCCACGATGCAAAAAATGATATCTTAGCAAGTGAAAAGATCTTGAATATGGGCAAATTGATCTAATATTTCTTACTTTGAGATGATTATAAATCAAACATAAGGTTATTCAGCCTGTTTTTAGACACCTTTGCTCTAGAAATAAATGCTTAAAATGAGGGAAAAAATGATCTGCCAACAGAACAAGACTATTTCAAGCTTGACATTAGTAACAAAATGTCTAGAAATAGGATTAATAATCTTATATTTGGTTTATTGTATCTTATAATAGGGAATATGAGATAGATTTGGCTATATTCAAGATATTTCGTCTTGCCAAGATGTCTTTTTTTTGCAGGGCATGTGCTAGAAAGCTCGCCTAAACAGTGAATTTTCATCAGAGACTCACATAAATCACAAAATATCTGTTTTGCTTCTCCATGAGAAAGGTTGTTCAGTGACATGTCTCGTAAATTGAACATTTGGTCAATGGGTATTGCTCTGCTATTGTATGCTTCTCTTTCAGGCCTTTTTTCAATTCAATTCAATTCAATTTTATTTATATAGAACAAAGCAGCTTTACAGAAATCCAGATGTGGATTTAAGTCCCTAACGAGCAGGCCAGAGGCAACAGTGGCAAGGAAAAACTCCCTGAGATGGCAGAGGAGGAAGCTTTGAGAGTAACCCTTTCTCTTCTGGGTGACCCTGGATAGTGGGATTATAAATCATTATAGTATACAGTTCTAGAAAAGTCCATGCAAACATTACGAAGTGTGTTGAAATGATGTTCAGTATGGGAAGACTGTGACTCCTGGGATGATCACAGCACAGTGTGTACGATTACAGCAGCAGGTCTTAGGTCCAAATCTTAGAGTTTAAGGTTAGATCTTTAAAACCGGTTCATCAGCATGAGTAGTTGAAGTATTCCCAGGTGCTGGTGTCCACCATTTCTAATGTACCAGAAAACTGAATGATTTAATTCAGACTGTTAAAATGGTCATGGTGAGGAATTGGATCTAATGACTTTTCTGTCTGTTCAGACTAGGGCTAACTGATGCCAAGTATGTGGTTAAGGAGTGCTGGGGACCACAGCTGGTATATGAAACACTTTACATGCTCTGATGGAGCTCCAGAGATTTAAACGTACAATGTTAATATCTGTATATGTGTCACATATTTATGAATATTGTGTTCTGATAGCCGATCACAGAGAGAGATGCGGACACACACGTTCACGCATGGTCACAAATCACACAGACACGTAAAGCTGTCTTGTTGAGGTTAGAGGTCAGGTGCATTGACAGCTAGAAGGAGATGAACAGCATTGCTGGAACACATACTCACTCAGAGCAGATGTGCTGTGTCACCTTGTGTGGTATACAACACACTGTGAGCCTAGCCCGTAGAGCTGTCAGATATGGCCAGTAACCTTAGCACATTATATAATACGCATAACATCTGATATCTATATTTATTGATAATTTCTTTATCTATTTTCTGATACTTAATCATAAAGCAGAATTATCTTTAGGGTATTTTGAATCATAAAAATTATTATCATTATTGTTATTATTATTATTGTTGTTGTTGTTGTTGTTATGTTTTAAAAAAAAATATAAATTAAAAATGAACTTTAAAAAATTAGACAATTCAGCCTTGATTTCCATAAATATCCTCATTGTTATATCGTCTATGTTTTTAAAAAAAATTTTTTAACCCTCTCATTCTGTCCATATCTCTCTCTTAATTAATTAGGAATTATGTCATGCACACATTTTGTTAAATGTTGAACATCTATGACCCTACCCTTAACATTTTGGTGTGGACACCAATGGTTTTTGGTGTGCATTGCTCTGTAGGTATAATCAGGGATTAGAAACATTACAGGGAACAAAAACAAAAACGGAACATTTTTCACTGAACGTAATTGAAACCGTGAACAAAATCGCTCTAAATTGTTTCCGGAAGAAAACATTATGTTAAAAATTGATTAACCGGCTAGTAAAGGTATTTTTTCTGTTCCAGTGTTATTTCCAGAAAGTATAGCCTAACCCTAGACATTTTCCCAAAAGGCATAAATTCCTGTCCAGAATTTGTTACTTCCTGCACACCTGGCTACAGGGAGGTATAACGGCAGATAGCCGCTGTAGCTGGGTCCTCAAACATGGAGCGATGGCAGGAAAATCCGTACAAAGTGTTTGTTTCCTATGATTCTTCAAGCAACAAATCACAATGAATAATAAATAGACATTTCTGATTAATTGAAGTGCTTTATTTAAACCCTAGACTTCCTATAAGAAGAGTAGTTTAGCATATGTAAAGAACAGTTTTTTTTGTTGTTGTTGTTGTTGTTGTTTTTTAACTGGTTTCAGACTAAAGAGGAGCACTGGTGCAGGATTCCTAACTGTAATAACATCCAGTGATTGTCTAGCAATGGGAGTTTAATTATTTTTTTACTTGTTTTTTTTTTCTTTCTTTCAAAAAGACAGCAATGTTTATGGTATAGCCATCGATTTTGGCAGAGTTTAACTGGTGCTAGCAGGATTAAAACATAAAAAAAATAAACACTTACAGCCTGGCCCTTTAGTGTTCCCTCCAAAACACACTGTAACATTAGTTGGTTGGGGTTTTTTGTTTTACTCTCGTTCACAGAGCCTCGTCCAGGGCCACCACAGAGGCGCGAGCTTCTCCACTGAACAGATACTCTAGTGAATCTGCCAGAAAGTGGGGAGAACTAAAATATTATTAAAAGTGTTCTCACCTAAAAACCACTGACCCCAATTTTAATAAACAGCAACATTTGACCATGAACCAGATATGAGCACTCGGTCATGCAGCATTAATGTACTGCCTCTTAAGTTATTCACATTCTGCCAGTTACAGGATGTGAGACAGAAAGGTCCACCTCAAATTAGTTCAAATAATGCGTTTAATAAATTATGTTATGATGTAATGTAATGTTATGTTATGACTCGCAAACGAACTCACTGACCCCAGTACATGAGTTCATGGACCACTGGTGAACCCAGCAGATTTACTATATCAGCTATGTGTAGTAATAACAAATGAAACTTAGTGAAAACTTGGAATGGGATTAGAGCATGCGTGCACATGCACGCTTAGACACACACAGACACTCGCACACACTGGACACATTGTATTCTAGTATTTCTTTTCCTCAAACGCATTGCACACCGCCAATAAAATCAAATACGTAAAGGATCTGTTTTGTGTTGGGTTATATTTTTCCTGTCCCCGACTCAGTTGGTCTTCTTCGTCTTCTTCTCAATGTGTGTTTCAGCAGTGTTTCACACCTGAAGGGTAGCATTCCTCATTTATTGCTGTCTAATGCCATTATCCTATTCATGGCTCTTCTCCGAGTTCACCCAGGGTTTCCTGGTGTATCTTTATTTAGTAGCCAAAGAGAAAACTTGCTCAATATTTACAGGTGCGCATGTGATTTATAAGCAGATTCAAATATAGGAAACTTTTAAAAAATAAGTTTTTATTTTGAATTTTCAATTTTGTGGTTGCATAATTGTCACCTCAGAACACTTTATGTAAACGTGTATATTCCTCCGTCCAGTCTTTTACCAGTGTGGTTCTGAAACATCCAACCCCCCAACCCCTAAAAAAAAAACAAAAAAACAAAAAAACTCACACTCTAAAATTGAATAACATCCAAAATAGGCAAACATTGCAAAAAACTGAATATAACAGCAGATAGAGTAACAAATATACCATTATCAGTGCACCAACTCTGTGTTTCAATAAATGTGTGATTCTGGAGTTTATTCCATTTTTGAGTGCCCGTTTATGATATTACCTTGGTCGAGTTCAGCAAGACAGGCTGCAAACATTTTTTGCACTTTAAATCAGAAACATACAAGAAACACATTCTGAGACAAACAGGCCTCTGCGATTGATCGACATGCATAAACCATTTCCTTTGGTCTTGGTCAGCAGTGGCCCCAAGTGGGATGAGTGACTGATCTCCAGTCAGAGTCCAGCTGGACTCACCACGACTCCCATATTACCCAGTTTGTTTAAAGTGGATCTGGTGCTGCTTCAGTTCACACAGTGTGATATAAGGATGTACACATATACGCTCCTCCCAGTACAGTACAGTAGAGAAGCTCAGCGCCTGGACGTCTGGAAACAGCTGGTGTTTGGACAAACCACATTAGACATACACAGGGATAGAGTTAGTATAGGGTAACAAATTCTGTCATTTTTAATCCTACATTTTAGCAAGATATTTTACAATATTTTACAAAGTCACTTGTTTCCCTTTGGGCAATATCTGCAGAAGTCTAGACAGGAGGTATTCAACTACCAAAAAAAACCAAAAACAAGACAGAATAGTGATGGAGCACAATTCCAAGTGGTTATGTTTTGTTTCTCACTGGCGCTTTTTGTTACCACTTTTGACAAGTGCCGTGGACCCTGAACAGATGAGAGACATTTGTTTTGAATTTAGTAGTCTTAAAATGATCAATTTCCCCGTTGACTTTTTTCTTTTAAAACAAGCCACGTTGTCATTTCACTAATAAGGCCAGAGAGGATAAATACAATTTTAGGATAAGAAAGTCTGTGAATGTAATTCCTCTTTCTCGCTGTGCTGCTTTTAGATAGAAGTAATTCAGATAAATGCATGTGATTGGTTGCTGTAGAGGATCTGCTACAGAAGCCCCACGGGTTCATGTTTAAAAAGTTTGTTGCTGAACAGCAGCCAGTTTTTTCATATGTTGATCGGCTGCTGCAATATTTTTTGGAGGGCTCGAGTTGATCCTGCTGGGTTCACACCCAGACTGTGGTCCACCAGTTGATGACCTCTAGTCCTCTGGAATTGAATTGAATAGAAACCCTTTAATTACTACGCTGTGGACTCATTAGTGTGCACCAGTTTTATATTACAGTGCAATAAAGTGATTCATCTACCATATATAAACTAACTCCTGCGGAATGCCAGCCTGTTTGGTTCATCATGTGCACGTAAAATTTTCTTCCTTACCAATTGTTCTTCACGCTTTCCCTCTGCCTCTGAATGAGACTAGTGTTAGAAAGCTTCGGTCTCTCCCCAACAAACTATCGCATGTATTGCATAGGCAATAACTCAACACATTTATGTGAATCCTGCTCTACTTATCACCAGCTTCCTCTCCTGTCTCCTGACTGCTTTTAACATCTCTTTAAATCTCTGTACAATGCTAGATGCCAAACTCATGCCAAAAATGACATCTCTCACCCAATAGCTGTTGGCAGTGAATAAATTTCAGCTAGTTGTCAAAAAAAAAAGGAGGCCGTGTACTTCAGCAGTGCATCCCTTTGAGCCGGGCCGCGCTGAGGTGCAGGAAAACAAGCACTCTTTCTGTAAAGGGGGAAGTTTAGAGATGAACTGGCTTGAAAAATGAGTCCCTGTGCTCAAAGGGAGTGTTGTGGCAAGAGGTGAGTTCCTGCATGAAGCATTCCTAATCGGTCAATGAACCAAACAGCACAAACCACTCTCAAATCTTCTCTTATGTCTCGCAAAGTGGCTAATATTGCACTTGTAAAAGTGAAGACTAAGTCATTAATCACATTAGATTTCAATTAATAAACACTGAAGGTTAAGAGGTGTGTTAAGAGGTGCCCAAATCCTTTTCACTCTGGTTGTGTTTATATTTACAGTATATGATAAGGGAAATGTTAATTGATTGATAATATGTTCAATATGTTAAATTTGTTCTTATAAACGTTTAGAACGTGAAAGCAGTTTGGGTTTTTTGACACCCTTTTTGTAGAATTTATGAGAAAGGCTGTTTAATCATCTCCTATGTAGAAGTTTCTGGAAATGTTATGTAATCATTCGCTAAGCAGTAAGAATTGAGAAAGTTCTTATCCGCAAAGTGCTGGTGCAGGTTTTCGGTTCAGTCATGCTGGAGCTTGATTCCATTTTTTTTTATAAATTTTTCTTGGTCTTCAAATGACTATAAGACTTGGCTCCTATTTGGTTGGCATGAAAACTGGTTCTTTGTGAATAAGATGGAAGATGTCTCTTCTAGAAACTGTGAAAGAACAGAACACTATACATATCAAAATTCAATGTGTTCCACTATCTGGTGTCACTGAGAAGAGTCTTGTTCCTCTTGAGGTTTCCTCCTCACACGTCAATGAGTTTTTTTCTTGCCACTGCCAGGGATCTAGATAAAGCCAAAATTCATTCTGCTTTGAGACAATGTATATTATTAAACACGCTAGATACACCGATCATCCATAACATTAAAGCCACCTGCCTAATATTGTGTAGGTCCCCTTTGTGCCACCAAAACTGCTGTGACCCGTCAAGGCATGGACTCCACAAGACCACTGAAAGTGTGCTGTGGTATCTGGCAACAAATCGTTATCAGCAGATCCTTTAAGTCCTGTAAGTTGCGAGGTGGGGCTTGGATCAGACTTGTTTGTGCAGCACATCCCACAGATGCTCGATCGGATTGAGATCTGGGGAATTTGGAGGGAATTTGAAGTCAACTCATTGTCATGTTCCTCAAACCATTCCTGAACAGTTTCTGCAGTGTGACGGGGTGCTTTATCCTGCTGAAAAGCTCTTCTGTGGGATCGGGCCAGACAGACTAGCCTTCTCTCCCCACGCGCAACGGTGAGCCTTGGGCGCCCATGGCCCTGTTGCCAGTTCACCGGTTATCCTTCCTTGGACCACTTCTGGTAGGTACTAACCACTGCATACTGAGAGCACCCCACAAGACCAGCTGCTTTGGAGGTGCTCTGACCCAGTCGTCTAGCCATGACAGTATGCTTTTTTCCTGCTTTCCACACATCAACTTTGATTACTGACTGTTCGCTTGCTGCCTAATATATCCCACCCCTTGACAAATGAAACTGTAATGAGATAATAAGTGTTATTCACTTCACCTGTCAGTGGTTTTAATGTTATGGCTGATTGGTTTATATTCATTCATTTATTCATTTTCAGTAACTGCTTTCTGCTGGTCAGGGTGTTGGTGAATCCAGAGCCAATCCCAGAAACACTGGGCATGAAGCCAGCTTGGAAGGGACACCAGTCCATCACAGTGCATTATGCACACACATTTGCACCCTTATTCACGCCCAGGGGCAATTTCCAGTCATCAGTTCACCAACAGGCATGTTTTTGGGAAGAAACCAAAGAAACCCATGCAGACACAGAGAGTTACCTAAGCTCAGGATTGGACTGGGGACCGTGGAGCTGTGATTGGTTTGGCAAAATGAGAGATTGTAGAAAGATTGTGCCAACTATGGTTGGAAGAGCACTCATTTGTGTTTGTGTGTGCTAACAGTAAAAATAAATGAAGAAAAACTTCTCCTTGAAACAGTCCACAATGTTCTTGGAAATGCTTCACTCCTTCCAAAATGGATTTTGGCAGCACAGTGGTTAAAACGTGACACACATACACAAAAACGCAGTGTATGTATATAGTGAATCATTTGTATAAGGAACAGAAGAAACATCTGTATCAGTATAATCAGAACCGCTTTACATAATGCAGCTATGAGAGTGGATGTATAAAATAATGAAAGTTAACAATATTAAGCTTCGAAAGTTAGATTCATGTCTTACATATTTCTTAATAATTTTGAAATTATTTGGCGTAGAGACTTTAAATTGCATCTCAACTGAGAGACCCATGGCTTTCTGGGGAACAAACATCATGATTACATGAAAATCAAATCAGTGTAGCAGTGAAAATGTGTCTTGTATGTTTGTTATTTTGTCCTGGTTAGAAACAAGCACTCCACGGAGATTTTGTATTTTTATTTATTTGCTGTTTCGATTTTCAAGGAGAAAGTTAGCTGTACTATAAACAGCAGGCCCGCAACTTTGATCCAATAATACGTTTTTGTTATTCAGTCTCTACACCAATCAGAAGATGGCTTTGTGTATGTCCGTAAGACTTGTAAACCATATAAATGGCTCATTTCTCCTATACGAATAATAAGCATAAGTATCAAAAATAGACTTAACTACAGAGTCATGCAAAGCGGATGATTGTAAGACGTTGTTAGTCATGGCTGTTTTAATTTGTTGTGGCAGAGCTAAGATCTGTGTACTGGAATGTATTAGGATGTTTTTAACCTGACTATTTACTTTTACAGTGAGTTTTGTATAACTATATATTATAACATAAAGGTTCTGAGTGTAGTTATATGGTTTGCTTATCAGTTAGACTCCATCTATAAGAGCAATGCGTAACCACGTAAAACGGTTCCTATAGTTTTACGTTCTCAGATGGTAAAAATTCTTGTGGGAGGCGAGCGCAGTTTTACACAGCATCTCCAGCCAGTCTGAAACGCATATTGTGGAATGTGAAAGTTTTTTGTTGTTTTTTTTTAAGCCCAGTAAGCCCACTAATGAGACATAACTCTGTCTCCCACCTCACTGTGACCTCCTGTCATGACCTCTTGGTGTGAATTAATAAGCCATTGTTCGCCTCTCTGGCGCATGTGTAAGCTACAGGAGCTTTATCCAGATGCCAGAATCCTGACTTTTCAACTGTCCCCAAGCTGAAAAGCAGCCAGTAATAATAACAACAATGTCCCAACGTGCTCTGGTGTGTCATCAACAGCTTATGAAAAAATGCATGATAAGAATCGTCTTCCCCAGGACGCGCAACCCACACACTCTAAAAATACGCCGGCACTCTAGCCCATATTTTTTTATATGAAGCCTTCTAACAAAGGGCAGATTTAAATCATTACCCACGCGAGGTTGGGGTAATGATGTAGTACTGTATTTGTGCATCTCGCAAGGGTGGAGTGATCTTGGATAGAATTTCATTCACAGAGACTCCAGTAGTTTGTGCAGATGCTCACAGTCTTGATGCGCTCCAAAATATACAAGTTTTTTTTTTTCCTTCTTAAGGTTTGGTTTTATTCTTGTTACAAGATTTTGTTGATTCACAAATGACAGTGACATTAATGCGTATTATGAAAAACCGTCTTATGTCATTATCTAATGTCGGATGCACGTGTCTCATCAAGACATGCATTTATACACTCCTATGAAGAGTTATATGGCATGTAGACTGAAAACCATTTTTAAACTTTAACATCTTAAAACTTTTGAGTTTTTATTTTTTCGTTGGAATGGGATTAAGCTGTGATATTTCAGCATTTAGTTTTCTCGTCTCTGCTTGTTTAGTGTCATATTTTTCTCTCTCTCTAGTCCCATGAAAAGTCTGGTTTCAGTACCACTTTTTTTTTTAACTGCACTCTTTGCCGAGCTTTGGCATGCACCCCGCCTTGGCAGTGGCTGCGTTTCAACAATAAGAAACCACTCGCTTTCTGCAAGGGATTGGTTTTAGTGCAACTACGCCGCAGGTGCCTTTATAAAAATAATTTCTGAACTGCTTGGTATTTGAGCAACAAAAGCGTACAATTTCAGGGAAAGGCAGGGATCGCCCAGTTTATTTATTTCTCATTGTAGCAGTACGTGACAGTGCGGCATTTTTAACACTTTTAAATGAAGCACCAACTTTAAAAAAAAAAAAAGAAAAAAGAACAGAACAGAAAGCAAGAAGGCTAGTTATTTGCCCAAGAGGCTCATTGGCATCAACATTTGTTATTATTCTTTGCATAGAGCATTGTTATTAAATCAGCACACTCTGAATTGAACAGGCTTTATTTAGACTTATACCCCATCCTGTGTTCTATGCTTTCCTGAGCTTTATTGTCTTTAAATTCACCACTAAGGCCTTGAGCTGATCCTGCAGCTGCTCTCCTCCACACCACGCTTACAGTCTTCTGCCTTAAACACACACACGCACATACACACCTGACAAAACACCACTTCTTAGACAGCCAGAAACAAGGAGAGGAAAAGAAACCGAAAAGGTTACAGAGATTAAAGTCATAAATTAGTTATATCTCTGCAGGTTCAGACATGCATGGATAGTTGGAGAAAAGTTTTTGGAAAAAAAACAGAAAATAAAGTAAAAAAGAATCGTTTGTCGCAACCCTCAATCGTGGGTGTTGTATAATCATATGCTTTAGATTGACCCTAATCCAAGATGTTTGAGAAAGTGTAAGAATTGTATTGAAGAATAGATGCTGGATAAGAATACATGCTGAATGATGTAATACAACCAACTCAGAAAAAGCTTTTTCCTTCTAGATGCAGATTTTATTCATTGTGAGTGATTTAAAAAGAGTACGTGCCTTATTTATCTCATATGCAAAGTAGCAAACAATATTTAAATTAGGTTTTTGTATGTGTTGTTTGTTTTTGAAGAGATAGGCTAACTAAGAGAATCCCAGAAAGGTCAAACTGAAACCAAACCTAGCCGCACGTGTATACTTGCGTATCCAGTACAACACTGATTTAAGGGTGTGAGTTGTATCAGGAAACTGTACGAAGTACAATATAAACATGAGATAATAGTGTATGATCTGCTCATATGGTTTTCAGATGTGGTGAATATCTAATGTGAAACATTTCGATCATTTTGTTGTACTGAGGCATAATACTCATAAATCTTTATCTTGTGCAAATATAATGCATGGTCACCCGTTGGATTTATTTGCTAACACAGTCACCCTTCCTGAAGCCTGCAAGTTTGCACATTTCTGTACATGCAAATCTTTAGTAAATTGGGGCTAGTATAGGCAAACACTAAAGGCCAGTTCATACTGAAGAGATTTCTTCAAAATCGGTTAATCCACACTAACTCTATTAAACACATATACATTTACAGTACAAGAAAATTCATTTCATCTCATATCTCATTTGTTCACTGTTTCAGTATCTCATGTTATGTCTGTAAGTGAACCGTACTGTAATTACAGCTAGTCGAACGTTCACTGCCCTTCCACACCCATTAAATTGACCCATTGACATTGCTGTACATATTGACAGTAGTTTCATTGATAAAAACACAACATCCTGTTGCACTGTTCCCACCAATATATAGCACTACTAAATGTAACTGAGTCTCAAATGGTGTGGAATGTCACTTAAATCAGTTACATTGCTCACATGCAATATTTGGTATGAATTCTAGTTCACTATCTCTATCCTTTAGAGTGCTTAATATATTCAAAGACCTAGATGGCGGCGCTCCATTTAATCTAATCCTAACAATAAGAGGATAAAAATGAATTGTCGTTATCAATTTTAATTTGTGTAGCACTTTTAACAATGGACATTGTCACAAAGCAGCTTTACAGAAATATATATATATATGGCATGAGGAAGAAACCCTGAGAAGAACCTCACCTGGGTGACACCGGAGAGTGCGATTATAAACAATTTCCCATATATAACTGTAAAGGTGCTATTTGTGTTAAGTTATGAGCGATTATGAGTATAAGCATCAGAGTCATTGCTGAATTCATTATAGTTTTAACTTAAAGTCTGTTGTATCAAACTGCAGATATTAACTGTTCAATGAGTGCAAATTGTTCTTAGCAGTTTGTTTCTTTAAGTATTCAGGACTTCGTTATTTGCAGTTTTTCATTTATATGACAAGCTGGCTGGCCTATTAGCTTCAAGACAGCAAGAAATAAAGAGAGCTTGGTGAAGGAATGACTGATTATAGCTGCTATAACATAAGTGATAACGGGTACTAGTTTTGCAGTTGTTCCACAACATTAAATACTATATAGTAACTATAAACTGATATTAATGAACACTTGTGGATGATTCCTTCATGCATGAGAAGTCTGTCTACTTCATTTTCATGTACGGAGCTGGTCACAAGTTGTTTTTATTGTACAGTTATACAGTGCTTTGTAATGCAGAGTCAGAATACACCATGAGCTCAGGAGACGGGAAAACTTTGGAACAAGTTATGATTTTTGAAGCTAGGCAGCTAAAGATTATGGGTGTAATCGCCCTAAGGATGAATACTTCTGCCTGAATTTTTTTTAGGGAGCAGCAAGAACACAAGCATACTATACCTAATGAAAAACTAGGCGAAAGGATAGAAGAGATGGTTATAGGAGGATTGGGAAATCAGGAGCCTTAAGCACACAGATCCAGATTGGAGTTGAGTTTCTGGAGAAACCAAAACTTTGAAGTTTCACGCAAACTGACCAGAAAGTGCACACAGCACCGATAGAAAAACATTGGCTGGATGTTGAGCTAGTATTTTAGCCTGTCACTGAGTAAATCTTGACTCAAGCCTTTGCATTAATGAAGAGGAAACAAGTCCAAAATCAAGGTAACTCGTGGATCTGGTTTCAGCTCTGCTCCCAGTTTTAATGCTGCTCTGAGGCACTGTACTATGTAACTCTATGAAAAAAAGAAACTATAATGAAAAAAGGAGAGAGAGAGAGAGAGAGAGAGAGAGAGAGAGGAAACATCATGTGCTGTGCATGTGTACATATTGGGTGTGTCTAAATTTACTAAAAATAAATCATCAGTGAACCTCAGAGAACACGTATACACTTCATACAGTATTATTGTTGTTAAGATCAATACACAATAGACACTTTAAAGTCATGGAGACCCTCATGTCAGATGCCCAATGTGAACAAATATTTCACAGGTGTCTGTTGTAGTGGATAATGTCATCTTTCTATCATTAGTCCAGGGCAATACCAGTGCATGATGTGTTGCTTTTGGCACACACAGGTGGTACAGGTGGAGACGCTTGTAAATTTCAATACAACACCAACGTGGTGAGAGTGTACTGTATACACACAGGTTTTATCACCTGTCAGGGTAATGCGACATACCTGAACAATACCGTCTGCTGTGCAGAGCATTTCATCTTTTGTCTTCTTTGGCACTTCTCTGCTGAGCTGATGAAATATCTATGAATGTATGCATGGACTGGTGAAATATCTTGAAGATGATAACGCAAGTTATTTTTTGGCTTGACTCACTACTACTATACACTCGGAGTTGAGTTGAGTTACGTGAACATAGCGAGGATTAAAACCCAAAATTGCGCACAGCAATATTCAGACATTAAATGTACGTGCAGAAGTAACTGTCGGTGGAGTTTCCCTAAAACAGAGACAGTTTAGTTCTGACAGTTTAATGTAAGCATAATGTCACATTAAAAGGAATATTTTGGGCTGCAAATATACTACAAAGAAAACTAGGGAATGCAATTTGAGACCAATATTAAATCCATAAATAAAAAAAATTTAATTTATTCATTACTAAGTCTACAAAAAGTTGTTGTTTTTTTTTCAGAGGAGGCAGCATATATTAATACAATTCCTTAGGTGAAGGTCCAAATTTTTTTCGGATACAATTTTGAATGAAATTAAAGTGTGCTGTAAATGTAGCGGATAAGTGCTTGGTCAGCTTATCATTTAAACCATGTGCATGTTTTCTTTGAGCACCTTGAATTATTTATTTATGTGTTTAATTTACATATGTACTGCCTATATATCTAACACCCAAGGTATAACAGTATAACAGCATAAAACTTTAAGGAATAGAAAGAGAAGATTATTAGCTTTAACCAAAGTAACTAGAACATTGGCATTTTTTTTTTAATTTCAAATTAAGTGCATTATCATATAGTTTATCCAATGTACATATTATATTTTTTTCTATGCCTCTAAATATGGAGAACTTTCTTCTTGTAAATATTGACATAGCTTTCGAAATTTGCTGATTCTGAATATCGTCCTCAGTTACTAATCATCTGGGAAACTGAAAACCGTCAGAGATATCAGTGACACTTGTTTAAACTAAAAAAAAAAAAAAAAGACGTTCAGTGCCACACAAAGACATTAAAGAAATCTTTCAGCACCTTTTTTTATTTTTTTTTATTTTGACATGGAACATTTGTAAGAAGTGCAGTGTTCCCAGGATAGGCTTTGGATCCAGTGCATCTCTGGCCAGGATAAAGCGGTTACTGAAAATGAATACAGTCACACATTTTAACCTAATCTCTGCATTTGTGGTGTATGTGAGAATACCACAGCCCTGAATTTCATCATGCCTTACTGTACTGAGAAAACTCTTTTTATAATGGGAGACTGAGGGCAGATTTTTTTTTTTTTTTGGTGGTTAAAAAGGTGACTATATATCACAAATTTAAATTCAAAAATGCAACAATACAGTACATCTCAGGGTGAGAAAGATACTAGAAAAAGTCTTAACAAACCTGTTCTCGTGGAGTTTTACCCGACTTCCCAATACTGGGGCAATACAGTAACAAGGAATTCTAGGATTATCCATGTGCAATCTGGTGGAAATGGAGGCTCTTTCATGTTTACGCTGATAAATTGTAGCCACCAACCATCTTTTCATACAACTTTGACTAAAGAATTCACGAAACCGTTTTGCAGAAATATGTTTTGCACATACACTCCTGGAAAAAAAAAAAAACTTGGTCAGAAAATTAGCAAGAATTAAACAAATGCGCTCCTGAGACTAACTTTTTTTTTTTTTTGCCCAGGACTGTATACATCTTATTGATTTCCCAATAACTGAACTTGGACCTGCATTATAAGTGAGTTTTAAGTAAACAACCATTTTCTTCTTTTCTCAGTGCAAGAAAACGTGGAGAAATTCTTGTCTGTGGTCTGTGTGTACATGTTACAGATGTGGTGGATAGAGATTAGCTTGAAAAATGTTGAAAAAAAACAACAGCGTTTTCTTTTCAATATCCAGGGACCACATGAAATTGTCTGTTCACTGCTCTTGGAAGGCATAAAGTTAATATCAGCCATTCTCAGACACACACTGAGTGTTCACAAGGCCTGAGACTGTGCATGTAAACACGTTTCGCACTGAGCCTCAGTATAATCAACAGGCTCTCCCTCATAACAGGAAGGTACAGTATGTCTTGTGTGGACAGCTTGCTTCGGTGCTTTTATCCTCTCGATCACATTTGAGATTGAGCATGATGCAGAAACCATGGGGAAAGGGGGCTAGAAATTGGGCTCACTCCAGACGTACTGATTTGTTATGCATGGCCTCCGACAGCTTGCGTCTGACTCCTGAAGCTGCTCAGCTCCCAGGGTATGTGTTGCGATTCGAAACACATGCTTTCTATCAGTGAAATGTTGTAAGAGAGGTGTGAATCACTGCACGCAGTGTGTATATCTCATACCCCCTTCCGTACAGCACTACCAGGACTGAATGAAATCCTCACAACTGAGTGTTGCCTGGTTTAAGTGGCCATTTTCTATCAAATGACAAAGGTGCAGCTTGTGTGTATTTTTTTATAATTGTATTTCACTTTATTAAAGCCTTGATAGACACTTAGCAATTAAAGATACAATCATTATAGAAAAACATGAAATATTTATAATCATATACAGTTAAATAAGGTCTATCTGCAGATGTATAGGGATATATGCTGTCAGGAGCGTAACTAGGAACTATCAGCTACCTGAAAGAGTGTCGTTCTGGACCCCAATATATATATATATATATATATATATATATATATATATA
>CM040975.1:7286344-7298844 GCA_022985145.1 Pangasius djambal
ATGGAATATTCTTCAATGGCCAAGTCAGTCGCCTGATCTCAACCCAATAGAGCTGCTTTTCACTTACTGAAGACAAGACTGAAGGCAGAAAGACCCACAAACAAGCAGCAACTGAAGGTGGCTGCAGTGAAGGCCTGGCAAAGCATCTCCAGGGAGGAAACTCAGAATTTGAGTTTTGAGAACATGGGCTCCAGACTTCGGGCAGTCATTGGCTGCAAAGGATTTTCATCCAAGTATTAAAATTATGGTTATATTTACAATTATGTCACTTTGTCCAAATACCTTTGAGCCCCTGAAAATGGAGGTACTTTGTTTAAAATGGCTGTAATTCCTAAATGGTAAATGCCATATTTTTGTGGAACCTCTCAAAATAAAGCTGAAAGTCTACACTTTGAACACATGTTGATTGTTTTATTTCAAATCCATTGTGGTGGTGTATAAAGGCAAAATCACAAAAACTCTGTCATTGTCCAAATACTTCCGGACCTGACTGTATATGCACAAACCACCAATAATAAAATAACATAAGATGAGCTTTTAAGCGCTATATATGAAGGTACTTGAAGCATAGCTTTATTTAGGTCTCATGCTTCTTTTTAAACAATTTTAACTTTGCCTTGATGAAAGCTCAGGGTTTGTGGTATTTGAGTCCTGGATCCTTTTTTGCGCCTGCTGTGGAGATGGAGGTAATGTCGGCCGACGTGATGGCCCGTAGATCCTCCAGACTGTCCATTATCCCCTGCTGATGTTCTGGCTGCAGTGCCAGCTAATGACTGTTCACCCCCCACCCGCATCTAACCCGCACTCATCAAAGAGTAACTCAACCCCAGCACGAGCGAGACTCCAACCACTGAATAAATGCAAGAATTATAACCACTCAGCGCCTTCTAAAAGCGAACCAAAAACACAGATTTTTGTGTGGAGCCAACAATATTCTGGGTGTCTCTTCGAATTGGTGCTTTCACTGTGAACTTTGATAGCGGCTCCCTTTAATTCTCTTTATGAGCCAAAGTTGCCTAGTTAATTCACCACACTGTCTTATTCCCAAATCAGTGCCATCTGTAGGACCTTCATTTTGCCAGCTCACGCTTTTCTCTTTATTAGCATGCTGAGATGAAAGGTGGCCTTAAGCAGCAGTGCAAACTGTTTAGATACAGGGAGGCGCCTTTGGAAAGCGTCTGCGATGGACGAAGCAAAATACTCGCACCAACTAGCGCCGTCTGTCGCTTATTAAATTTTATGAAGCAAACATGGTAGACTTCAAAGAGGCTGCACAGTCACCGACGTTTCTCTTTGAAAGCCGGATTACACGTGGAGCAAGTCGCATGTGTATCCAAACATTTGTTTAGGGTTGTATGAGACCCAACATCAACAAGGTGCGAGCTGATTTCCTGGTCAAGGGCCACTTGGCGGCTTATCATGTTATTTGAGCTGTTTTTCTTTTTCTCCTTGGGCTATTTGTAATTTATAAAGTGATTGATGAGAATACAGTGTGCAGTAATTGACAAACAAGATATAATTCAGAAGGAACAGGAATCATGTTTTTGTTTTGTCCTAGCATATGTTAGCATTAGACGTCGCTACAGTGGAGCGTGTTCGCACTGTATTGTGAGATGGTGTTGCAGACTGTTGAATCACTGTATGACTGTGGTTTATGGGTCTCTGAGCAGCCATCAGTGTGGTAATGCACTCCAGTTTACCAAAAGACCTTCAACTCTTAATGCCGTATAACCTAACCTTGTCTATGTAGAGCTTTTATAGATCTGAAAATGAGGGTCTTGCGGAATGGAAGCTGAGTGATGTCAGGACAGGGCAAGGACGAAACAAGTGAAGTTTCAGTTTTCAGGACAGAAACGTGCAGCTCTGTAAAGAAAGGCTGATCTGGGGATTGAAAGGATTGCTTCCAAGCCAGGAAACTCGAGCCGAGAGAACCGCGGAAGGCTGTAGTTTGCTTGAGCGTGGAAATGAGAACCAGACAGGCTAGCGCATTAACTGAGGACACTGGCAATCGCAGGCCTTTACTGTGGCTTAGGACATTTTTGTGCGCGTTGGTGAGGTACTCCAGCTCATTGTTGCACTAAATACCATATTTTACAAGATAATTTGGCTCAAGCAGAAGTTTTCAAATGGGATTCAAATGTACCTTTTCGAATTACAGTGTTTTTAGATAAGATATATTTTATAGAGTTTTGATGACCAGAGTGCCTGAAAATGTCTGAAATAATATAAAAACTGACTGTGAACTGAGTGGGCTATAGTTGTATTTGCCAGTAAATATCTTAGACACATACTAAGATTATAGTAGAGTGTATATAGAATAATACAATATACAAATAGTTAATGCGATAAGTATATTTGATTAATAGAAAGATGCAGCATAATTTATGAAATGTGTAGATTTAAGTTACATATTGGCAAAAAGTCCTAAACAACTGCATAGGTCAGTATGAACACAAAGAACTGTGCAGGCACATGGATACAGCACCAACAAGGATCAAGGTGCAGTTTAACACCATTAGCTCCAGCTTGCAAACAGTCTTTCTAACATTTTTACTTGTTTGTTTACAGTGTCCGGGGGGCAGATGCAGGTAATGGCATCCGTGTTTTCATCCCAGACATTGGCATGTTCATTGCTGGTCTGGTTACGTGGCTCCTGTGTCGCAGTCTGGAAAAACCTCCGGGGAAAGACATCTTGCAGCATAACACTGACTTTGACATGGGGAACCAGGTGAGTTTACACATCGTTTGATGCTTTGAAGGACTTGTGAGGTTTTCCAAGAAGGCTTTTTATATTATCATATGCTTATCAGTGAGCCTGACAGTGTACATGATCAAGATTATTCTCTTATTCTTAACATTCAGTGAAGTATGTTGAGCTGGATTAGGGATGGGAAATATGAACATATCATAACAACATTTGGTTTCAAATTAAAGGAAAAACTGGTGGCTCTGTTTTGCTGTTAGAAACATTTTGCTGGTATGGTTTGGCTCCACTTGTCCTCTTAAAATGAAGAACACTATATGGCCAAACGTATATGAACACCCGAATATTGAACATCCCATTCCAAAGCCACGGACATTAATATTGAGTTGTTTATCCTTATAACAGCCTCCACTCTTCTGGAAAGGGTTTCCGCTAGATTTTGAAGCGAGGCTATGGGCATTTCGTTTCAGCCACAAGAGCTCAAGAGTTTGGGCACTGATACCATGCAAGGAGGCCTGGTGCGTAGTCGGCATCCCAGTTCATTCCAAAGGAGCTTAGTGGCGTTGAGGTCAGGGCTCTGTGTAGGACACTCGAGTTCTTCCACTCCAGCCTTAGTAATCCATGTCTTTATGGACCTCACTTTGTTCACAGGGGCATTGTCATGCTGGAACAGGTTTGGGCCTCTTAGTTCCCATGAAAAGAAATCCAAAAGCTACAGCATACAAAGACCTTCTAGACCATTGTGTGTTTCCAACTTTGTAGCAACAGTTTGCCATAGGCCATATGGATGTGATGGTCAGGTGTCCACATACTTTTGGCCATATAGTATATAACTGTAAGTCAATACTACAATGAAACATTTTTATCCTAATGGGAGTGGTATCTTTCAGGATGACCTCGCCCCGTCCACAGGGAACTGTCTGAAAATGATGCAAATCTTATTCTATGACCTTCACAGTCACCAGATCTCAACCCGGTTGAACACGGGAGATTTTGGACGTGAGATGTGTTAGACTCTCTACCATCGTCATCAAAACAACAATTTAGGAAGTATCTTTTGAAAGAATGGTGTTCGTTGCTCCAGTACAGTTCCAGAGATAGAGTGTAGAATCGATGCCCAAGCTTGTGATGGTTCATATTGGCTAAAAAAAACACACCTTAATAACACACTCTGTCATTTGTTTCCCTTTAATTTGTCACCTATCTCTATATTGTGCTGCTTAGGTTTGTAAAAAGCAAAGCAGCAGTGCTGCATCATGGTACAACATTATTTCTGTTTACCTTATAAATAAAAATGTATTTAATGTGGAAGGGAGAAGGGTAAATAAAACATTTGGAA
This sequence comes from Pangasius djambal, assembly GCA_022985145.1. Lineage (NCBI taxonomy): Eukaryota > Metazoa > Chordata > Actinopteri > Siluriformes > Pangasiidae > Pangasius > Pangasius djambal. The sequence continues at coordinate 7,290,388 of CM040975.1, forward strand.
AATATTTTGGCCTCCAATAAACTCCCGGGAGTACCAATAGAGTCTGTCAGTTTAATAAAAAAATTCAACTAATGATACCCGTGTTATCTCAGAAAAATGCAGTGTGATGTAATTAATAGTGATATGGATATTATATTGTCATACTGGCCAGCCATAATCCAGAAAACGATGTTCTTCTCTGATAACTAGGACAAATTTTCCCTGCTGGTACATTGTGTGTTGCCCACTCCTTACTCATATCTAAGTTGTTCTCTTTGTTCTATATGAGTCTAGTTGATTAATACTTTCTTGGAACACACGACCAGAGGCCAGTAATACATCTTACTCTTTTACTGAGGGAGGCTGCTCCCTTTCAGGAAGATAGAAAGGTCTCTTCGGTGATAAATTATAAGCCACAGTTATTAAGAGGATAATAAGGTGAACTCATTACTGTCTGGATGAATACCAGCCAGAGACATTTTCATAGTGCACAATTTCTCCCAAGGCTGCTGTTCTTCCCTCCCAGGATGGGCCAGAGACTCTCGGCCTGGAAACCTTCCTAAATGAAGAGACTGCCATTGCTTTAGATCTACTAACATACGCTCTGTGCCATTTACCAGTTATCTGTTAGGGCTTGAGAGATAATGTGGATGGAGATGTGGAGAGTGTTGTGAAAAAACATGCCTCTGAGAACCAAATAGAAATCAGTTTTAATGTTTTTACCGATGAAGCATCCGTTTTTTTTCTTGACGTCCTGAGTTGTAGAAAGCTCTCGTGAAAGTCATAAAACATCAGGGAGATCACAGGATCTGTTAATTTAGAACTAACAACCCAACCCATATGTGGTCATGATGGCGCTTCATGCTCAGATTGAAAGATTGAAAGATGTTCAGTGATTTTTGCTAAATTATTTTCTAACTCACTAAAATGCACTGCAGTGGGTTGCGTTGATGGAACAAAGCCAGTAAAGTAAATTACTCTTATAATACGGACTATAACTGAGAGGCTCACACTGTATTATCTGGTAGTGTAAAGGCAATAGCACTATAGCATTTCTAGTGTCGGGAAACAGGTGATAACATGGAAATAATTATTTTTCTATTCTATGCTTCTTTTTATTATCTTCTATCGTTATCCATTTTTTCCACTGTATTTCACTTTTATGACAACTAAAAGATCCATATAATCCCCTGCAGATTCCTGGAATGCTACACAAGTGTCAGAATCATTCTCTTACCGTACAAATTAGGTTCTCATTCAGTATAATGTGCACAAGAAGTTAATTCGTCCAATAAGAGCACAAATATTTAAACAGCATCGATTTCCACTGAGTGCAAGGTTTGAACTTGAGCCTCTCATTGATTTTAAGATTCTCCAGTTCCTATCATAATAGTCGTACTGCCTCGTGCTCTGGCTCTTTACTTGTATGCCATATAAGATAATGGAACAGATGGAGAAAGAACAGGAAATCGAAACATCGCACTGGTTAAAGAAAACATATTAGAAATCTTATTGGAATAAATAAAGGGTATTCTTGTCCCGGAGAGTTCTCATGTTAGAAATAAGGTTAAAGAAATGCAGGGTTTTTTTTTTTAAACAGTAAAACAGTGCAGACATCTTTATAACAAGATGTTGATATTGTTATAAATTACATTCAGATTTAGATTTCTGGCTTTCCACCCTATTTTGAAGACTTATTGTCCATACCTTATAGAGATATGTTTAGTAATTAAAGAATATATGCTGTTATAGGAAAATAACCATCAGTGGGTGGTGTGATGCAGCCTGATGCCGAGAGGAGTTATTGTTACCACCCTGAAGTTGATTACTTGCCAATGAGATCATGTTCAGAAATGTTATATTGTTTTTACATGACAGCAATTTGACAGTGATTACATTTTTTTATTTATTAGTGAAAGCCGTACTTTTAAACTGTTTATACTTATGTTTACTGTTGTGGAAAGGTCTGCGAGACAAGTTAGTTCCTGTTATCATTCATAACAGCTATAAACAGTCGTTCCCATAACAGCCTCCTGAAGTAAATAAGACAAAAAGGACAGCTTGCCGTGCTACAGAGAAACCAGAAAGCACAAATCTCCTCTTCTGAAAAGTTTTCTGTTGTCAGAAAACCTAACGTGACAGCATTACCTCTGACTGTTAAGCAGTGCTGACACTGGTGACTCCTTCCATAAATATGAACTAAACATCTCCTTCCAGAAAACGTCACCATATTATCAACGATAATACGTTTTTAATTGTAAAAATACAACACATTTTTTTACATCTGTTTTTTATTAGTCTGAAATTATGCAGTGTCCACCAATCCCTTTGAATTAGAGCCGGCAATATTGTCAGAGCTGCTGTTATAGAAAATAAATCAACACTTTCCGACCAGTCATATTTGGGAAATCGACAGTGCTGTGATATAAAATCACAGTATCACACAAACACCCTAAAATATCCTGCATATACATGAAAAAAAACACCACTGCTTCACTGTCCTTTTTTTTGCCTAGCCTTGGTTTCTTGAGGACTGCCAGTCCTGCTCCTGTTTGCCCTGGCAGCACTGCCCTGGCCTAATTCCTCTTCTACTTGGCATGGAATCTGTTTATTTTTGATGATTCCCCTCTGCCATGTCTTGTTTTGCAATCAGGGCAGTATTTATTCAGGTAAATGGCCTGGCCTGTTTGACAGGAGGACTGATGGATGTGGAGTCAGAAGGGAAACGGACAGGTGGAGCCTGCAGACCGATGGGCCGTTTGTGCTAGAGAGAAAATACCTGCTCAATAATAACCCTGGTCTTATATATGTGAAGCCACTTAGCATCTTTCTCTGGCCCAATATCTGTCACGAAATGCAGATGACTGCTTTGGTTCCTGGTGGCGCTCCACATTTTAATTCTGTTTTGGAGCATTGCGGTCCTGGTCAAATGGGTATTTGGATAGCAGTAAAATGTGTAACCTGGCATGCATGCTGAATAATTTTATTATTTTGGGTCACACAGAAGTGTTCATGCTCAAAAATACATTTTTGCACGAAATACAAATAATAGAAACACCTGTACCCCTGCTTATTTATTGCAGTTATCCCAACCTGCAGCAGCAGCAGAGCAAGCACAATGCATAAAGTCATGCAACTACAGGTGAAGAGCTTCAGTTAATGTTCAGAAGATCATAAAATCCTTGTTAATGAGAGATCAGAGGAGAACAGCAGACTGGTTCGTCCTGACAGGAAGTCTGTGGTATCTCAAATAACCTTTACAAATGTAGTGAGCAGAAAAGCAACTCAGAATGCCCAACACACCAAACCGTGAGGCGGCTCGGCTACAACAGCAGAATATCATATCAGGTTCCACTCCTGACAGCCAAAAGCTGAGGCTACAGTGGACATTTGAAGATTGTGTCTTTTTCCCGTCTTCAGCTGTCCAGGTTATGGAATAGACTGAGCAATTTAAAATGGTAGTAAGTTCCTGTGTGCTTAAATCACCAATAAGGCATAAGAGTTTTACAGACAGGCTGTGATGGAGATTTTCACATGGCTTTGACAAACCTCACATACTTTGAGGATGCGGTGAGCACACACCAGTAAACTGTAAACTGTCGTTTTTATTCTATGAAGCTTTTCAGTCATCCACGTCATTTTGAAATGTCCAATGATAATAAGCCAAGGTGAATGGACTTATGCTACAACCCCGAAGAAGTTATTTTCATTCTTATTTTCATTTCAGTTGCACGTTTACCCTACTGGCTGTGAAAATACTTTCAAATATAAGTAAATGAAGTCTCCAAATATCAGTATTGCAGTAAATAGTAACTAATTCCATTTAGTACTTGGGGTGTTTCCCTTTGCCATTAAAACTGCAGCTCTTTAGGGTACACTGTTTAACAGATTTCAGCCGGTAGGTTTTTTGAAATATCTTGGATGCTTTTACTTGTCCAAGACATGTCCAAGACAACCTCAGTGATGTTTTTTTTTTTTTCCCCCAGAATCAAAGATATATTACGTAAAATATTACATACTGACATGTAACTGACATTCCTGTAACTTTTTTTAAAATAAATGATTAAAATCTGAACATTTGCTCACAAATGGAGGTGACATGTAACTAAACATGTTGGAGAAAATGCATTAAATATGCCTGTGACTATGACACACATCTGCACATGAATAATACAGAGCTATTATACTCAGTTGTTTTCCATAAAAAGTGTTTTCCATAAAAGTCTGTATTGTCTAATTATAACAGGCCCTTGTTATAACAGGCACTGTTATTACTAACAAATGTGTAACTTGGCAGCAGGACCCTCAAACAGCCAATTTGGCTTCCATAAATTAGCCAGAGGAAAATTTGGCCATGAGAAAGAAATTTCTCTTATCTATGATAAACTGGTCAGTTGACTGTAACTATACGGTATATTCTACTTTAATATACGAGTGAAAAATGTATTGGAGTTGGGTTAGAATTTAGTATTTTAACGTGATCCTATATAACTGTATCTTACATGATAATAATCAGTTATTCATCTGAAAGCATATTATTCAGCATCTATATAAAAAATTATAAAGTACTCATTAACTAAAGTGATAGTTGTAGGAAAGATGTGGTTATAAATGTGAGGAATGGAAGTCTTGGGAGTCTAAGGGGTTAAATTCTAGTAGAGCAGACGTTAAAGTACAGATGCTTTATTCATTATTGGCAAATGCTGATTCCTTAATCATTATCAGCAGCTTAAGTTCAAAAGTTACGTCAGTGTCTGCCGTGAAAGAAAACACTTCACTCTAAGTAATTTGGCTCTCGAGATATGCAGGGTTAAGATGCTGTGTCTTCTGATCGTTTCAATGCAAAATAAGCTATTTTTGTGGCGCTTACATTGCAAACGATATTATTATTCAATGAATAGTGTCATATTTATCTATTTATTATTGCTCTTTCATGGCATTCCATAAGAAATTAGATCGTATTCACAGCCCAAAACATTGTGACACATTGTGGTTATATCAAACTATCAGACACTGGGTGTTGGACTTGATACTGCTGCTCACTCATGCCGCTATTACGTAAGAAAAACGGGTTTATGTGCATGATTCGAATTGCACATAACTGAGATACACCTCTGTTTTAAGCAAACCTCGCCCCATTGCACAAATCTGATGCTGTCCAAGCAGCACATAAAGCCATAGCTGTGCTAAAAGTGTAAATACCGACGTGCACAATTTTGGTATCGACACCTCAACGCATGCGCAGCTCAACTCTGAATACAGCTTTTATGAATATTTTTATAACCCCTCGATTTTAGATCAAATATAAATTCACGGTCTGTCAGGAGGGAGTATGAAGTATCTCAGTATAATGCTGAATAACTGGCGTAGTGCACTATCAAGACATCCTGCCAGTGAAGTGGGTGCTGTATAAACTTGAGGGAATTTCGGTGAATGCAACATTAATCCTGGTACAATATTTGTATAGCCACACTAAGCTACATGTGCAGTGCGGCTACACTTCCTCACCTCAGCGCCTCAGCGTGTTTCGATGCCATTAACAATGAACGTGCATTCCAGCGTTCTACTCCTTGTGTGTTTGTGTAGGTGTGTAAATCAATGGTGTGTGTGTGTGTGTGTGTGTGTGTGTGTGTGTGTGTGTGTGTGTGTGTGTGGGACTGGAAAGAAGGCCACATCTGGAACGTATTAGCTGATGTTGTGTTTTTGGTGGCTGCAACGGTGCTTAAATTAGCATCCTTCTCTCTTTGTCTTTCTCTTCCTCCCTCCCACTCTTCCTCTCTTCTCACTGTCTCTTACCTCCTCTCTCTTGTCCTCTTTCTTTCTTCCTCATGCTAAGTTACTTTTGTTCTGTCAAACCGATGCCAAGCTGGAATGCTGAATCAGAATAATTACTGATTACAAACAGACATGTATAGCCATAAACACGCCATCATACACTATTTAAACTTTTACTCACTACTCTGAATTACGGGCTCTCTCTTTCTTCTCCTCCTGTCTGTGTCTGTCTGTCACTCTTCTTTTTTTTTCGTACATGTAAGTGTTTTGTCTTTACGTGTAGTTTAAGGGTGGTAATAAGGTGCAGCGTTCTCCCCGTGGCCAAGAAGTTTATGGATTGTGACACACAGATAATTAAAACCAAATTCCACTGTATGGCCTGTAGTGGAGTATAAGTGCATGTTTCTTTGAAGATGCGTATAACAGAAATGTCCCGTTTTCCTGTAAAATCTACTTTATCAATGATTTTGATCGTACGTGCACTTAATTTCAGCACCATGGACAGCACACACGATTCACGTTTAATTAGGCGTTTTCTATTAGGCGACATTTTGGGAAGTTAGGAAAGCTTTGTTTGTGGTGTTGCTATACACCTATGATGTGAAGTAGCCTACTCAAAGGAATGTCCCGTAAACACATTTAGTGGCTGTATTTACCCTGACTTTTTGACTTCTTTACATTGACATCGATGAGAACGATATGTTAATGGCCAACTTGCGCCAATACATGCCAGTGGTTTCAGGTTTCTGTCATTCATGCTAATGTTGAGGAAGATGAAGAGAAAAGCTCATTGTATTTTTCAGCACATTTTCTGTGCAGTTGTTCAATGAGGATGCACTAGATGCACACTGAGCTATACACTGGAGGTGCATGATTTTATCCCATGCTACGTACCTTAATGTTGATGTTTTTCTGCTCCTCCGAAGACTTTACCAGATGTCCAGCTGACATGGTCTTTGCATGGTCTTCCCCCTCACAGCTCCAGGGTTCCAGGTTCAATCCTGAGCTCGGGTTGTATGGAGCTTTTCATGTTCTCCCTGTGGCCACGTGGCTTTCTTCTGGGTTCTCCAGTTTCCTCTTACCTCCCAAAAACATTCTAGTAGGAGGATTGGCTACTCTAAATGAGTAGGCAAACATGTGTGTGATGGTGCCATGACCCTGAGCAGGATAAAACAGTTCCTGAAGATGAATGAATTGATGAACAAAAACACTTATTGGACGGTGCAAAATTCTGTAAATTGTAGATGCTTTAAAATAATGCATTTATGTTTCTAGATACCAGAATTGCTGTCAAAAGCAAAAGATAAAGAATATTTAGTGTGAAAAAAACAGCAATATATATCAGTGCATTTTCTGAAGGATTCCAAAAATTCTTTCTAAATGCAAGCTTTGAAATTATTTGGACAATTACTTAGTCATTTGTTATCCATCAACAATGACCCATTTTCATTCTTTAGCAGTATTTTCTCCTTTTAAGGGAATTTTTTGTTGAAAGTATCAAAGTACTTACCAAATGGTCTCACTCTTCACTTGACTTAATTCATATAAAAGTTTGCCTTTAATTCTCGCATACACTGTGGTGCTGTTTTATAAGGAAATCAGGAGACAGCTTGTTTAAAGTGTCTTGGAGAACCTTCCAACGTGATAGTGTGTTTGTGCGTGCACAGGTTTATTAGGTTAGATTACGCAAAATACATTTCACCTACAACCCACAAAAATGTTTATGACAAGCCAGGAACCCATATGAGTGTGCTTTCAGATGGATTCTAACATTTCCTTGTGAACGCAGCCTTTAGACAATTGATGTCCATCAATGACGACCCATTCTCAGTCTTCAGAAACATTTTAAAGTGAACGTTTTGGTGAAATTGTGGAGGCGGGGGCGTGGTTGAGCGCCGGTTTGCGAATGGAGGGCGGAGCTGGGAAAAGTGAGCGGTAAGGACCTACACCTGTGCGGGATTACTCTAGGGTTCTGTGTTTCAGTGAGCGACAGCAAGGATAAGGGGGGCAGAGACGAGAGCCGCGAGAAAGAGCCGAGCAGCACAGAGCTGAGTGTGTGTGTGGATAATTTGCTTCGTAAAAATAAAATTGCTGAAAAGCAAAGAAAATAGTAAACAAAGATAAAGTGCTCCTTTTGAGTTGACCCAAGCCTACCTCCTGTCTCCTCATTTTCCAGCCAAACCGTAAGTGTGTCACAGAAATAAAGCACTTATCAAATGGTCTCACACTTTGCATGATTTAAATCATTTGAAAGTTAAACAGATTTAGTTTAGGCTATATGTGAAATAGAGTGAAATCCAACCACACCATCCTTACTCATTCAAATCCGGAATTTCTTATGAGATAAGGTTCAAACTCCTCAGTCTTTCACTCTGGATGAATGAATGGCGTAGTTGATATCCCTCCACGTGCTAGACCCGGGCTACACAAACACCGCCAAACTCACCAAATGCAACTCATTTAATCAATGGGAAAGCTCAGTGGTCTGAGTTTAAACAGATCATAGAGGGATTTTTCTTCCTTTCGCTCAGCCATGTGAAAAAGATTTGTTTGTATAACTTTGCCCATCTAGATAACTCCCTAATGGTGCTGCACAGAGATTTCATTCACCACAGTGGTATGATAAATACAGTGGGGTCAGACATGCTGGGGATTTTTACCTTGCAACTCCTAGATACTTTTCATTGGTCCACTTGAGCTTTA
>CM040975.1:7303844-7318235 GCA_022985145.1 Pangasius djambal
ATTGGATCATGATATGGAAAAAAAAAAAAAAAATCGAGAATTGATTCTGAAAGATGGTGATGGGATATCAGTCTGATGGCAACCTGCCTCAGAAGTATCATGTCAGTGTGTGTGTGTGTGTGTGTGTGTGTGCGTGTGTGCGTGTGTGTGTGTGGTGTGCAGCAGATTGTTTCCTTCACTGAAAAAAAAAAAGTCTCCTGAATTTACTTAATTCAGTTGTGTACATAGGTTCCACATGAATGAATTAAGATGCATTAGCACAGTTTGATTTCATACAGCCAACATGATCTGATTTTTAAAGCTCTGGAATAAAATCCAACTCTGCACACTCACTTGAGCTTAGGATCGAATCTGCATTCTTGGTGCTGTGAGGCGGCATGGCGTTATCATGCCACGCACGGGTTAATTAAGTTAAATTCCTTCTTCCTGTCAGCACCAACATCCTCACCAGATTTTATAACGTGATTGACATTAATACTACGTCAGCTGATCACACTCACTCTATATTATTCTGACTAGTAGATTAGATGCTTGTTTAAATTTAGTCTAATCTAATTTAGTCTTTATGTTTTAATGAGAGTATTTTTATGTAAGTTATACATTATATTTTCTCTTAAATCCGATCGACCACATATTCCTTTTTTTTTTCAGTGTGTACAGAGTTGTAGGGTTTTGGCCTCATTCCTCACTGAAGCATTATGCACCCATCTGCTGTCAGTAAATACTCTGCTGCTTGATTAAAGGCAGAATAAAGCCTCTAAATCAGCCAGGTAACAATGTGTTCGACAGTTGCACAGGGCAGACTAGCATACCATCTTTCATCTGTGAAATTCTTTGGCCTGGCTGAAACTGCTGAGACGTGAATGGGGAGAGAAGTGGGTGTAGTACTGTAACAGTACTGAGAATGTCTAGTGGAAAAACACCGAGTACCAGCATGGGAAGAGACTATTAAAGGAACATTTCAGCGTTTTTTTTTTTTTTTCATCCTAATTTCGATCTAACGCATGTGTAGCGTATGTGTGATAACTATAGTCAATCATTTTGATGCCTTTTAAGATTATTACTTGTCACGCTGTATTAAATGAGCCCCAAAAATTGCCAGACTGTGCTATGCATCATGGGTTTATACCTCTTCAAAAAAAACTTGACATGTTTGAAAAGAGCATTTATTTGCTAATTAGCTAGCTACTTACCTGGAAGCTGTAATTAATCTTCCTTTTTCTTTTCTTTTTTTCTTTTTTTTAACCTTTTTGTCCTGTCGTGATCAAACTGTGATGAGACAACGACGAAACTGCTGAACCAATTCAACAAACTGCTCCTTTTCCAATCCCCCATATTTGTTTACGATTCACCATTGCTACTGAGTATGGCAATCGAGTTTCTTAATTCACACCAAAAAAAAAGATTTTCTACTATGAGATTTTTGTTTGCGACAGTAAAATTGGGCAAATATCTCACAGTATAAAGCTGGCTTAAAGGCAGTTGTTGAACGCCATTGATAAACATTCAAAATAAGGAACTACTATATAATGCAAATCCAAAACTACAGCCTTAACAGTCTAACATTAAAGGTCCTTGAATGAGGGAGATCATACCAAAGCTGGTTTTATGACATTTTGTCCAACACTAGAGCAATTATTGTGGTTACTTGTGCTTTCTCTATGGTTTTATACTATCCATGCAAAAGTAATCCCATCTCTGAAAGGACAATATATACAATTATACAGCTTCACTCGCAGACAGATTTGGATGAAAAAAAAATAAAAATACATATTTTGCATATATTTTGATTGATTGCCCTAACGAGTGCTGTTAAACTTCCCCAGCTAACAATTATTGGTTACCAGAACATTCTGGGAACATCTGGGAACATTTTGAGGGCATATGTTTTGTAGTTCCCATTGGTTTTCCAGGTAAGATTTCTTTATGGAAATATGAGTTGTATCAGTTATATATTCCCCATAAGTATAGCAGGCCAAAGAGAGACTCATTGAAGATCTGATAGAAACAGGGTTCTTATATTGTGTTGTGTGGAGTTTGTGTGTTGTTTGCTGTTTATGAAATTGTTTGTGTGATTGTGCGAGTGTGCTCGGAATATATACACTGTGCTCGGAAAGGCGGTAAGATCAGATTTTTTTTTTATCTAAGTGATACATATCTGACCTTTATCTTGAAGTCGTAACAGAAACAAAAATCCAGCCAGGAGGTTTTTTTTTTGTTATTCTATGAAAAACCAAATGTGGTCTATAGTTTTTCTTTTGTTTGAAAGTGTTGCCTTACTTATTCACTTATCCATATCCATAAACCTATCCATATAACTGGTAAGAAATGTGAGTCACCATGTACTGTGTACGTTTGAGCTTGTCTTCCTGTATAGCTGCGGATTATTCTGTAGAAAATGCTAAAAGCTCACTCAGAAACTCACAGTAAGAGAAAGGGAAGTGGGAGCGACAGCCTGCGAAGGTCCAGGTGGTTCTCATTACGGCAGGATGCCTCTTGGCCTGTGCTGAAATTACACAGCTGGTTTCAGGGAATTCTGCACAAATCGCTGCATAGAGTGGAGAGAGAAATACAGAAAGCTGGAGAGCGAAAAACAGACAAAATACTGTAGGAGTTAAGTAGATGCAATTATACTAAATTAGGTCTTAATCAAAGTAAAGCCACTCAGTGGCATGGAGCAAGCAGTGTGCAGGGTGTGTACGGTATAATATTTCTCAAAGCACACCGCTTCGTTTTCCCAGGTCTCATTAGTGGTGGACTAATTGTGTCATAAATGCTTTGCAAATGTCCCCTGTAACTGAACACAGCTCTATACATCATCTCTCCAGAAGGATCCATCCCAAATCTGCTCTCTGTTTCAAGTTTTTTTTTTCTTCATGTCAATTTGGGAGCTATTAAGCAAGATTACAAAATGAAGAATTACGCCATGACCTAACAGCGCAAATAAACACAGGCGTTTTGACCTCCGGGAAAGCGAAACTTCAATGTGCTAAACATTATCACTTCATTCTCTCAATCTAGGACAGAAGGCAGCATACACACTCAAGGCACCATAAAAGGCAGATATTTTACATATGTGAGCTGCAGAATGAGGTTTGAAACACATTCAGGGAATTCGTGTGGTTAAACAGGCTGAACAAAGAAAGTAATGCAGACACAGAGGAAAAGAAGAAGGGGACTGACGGTGTGCAAAGACAGTAAAAGATGTTATAGAAATCAGTAATATTTAATAGAAGCCCATCAGGTGAATGATTTCTCTCTTAGTTAAACCGGATATCTGTTCAAATCGATCTCACCTCACTCTAATACACTTTCAAAAATGTAATACTAACCTGTATCTTTAATTGTCACTGTGGTGGTACCCTCAAGGGTACACCTATTGTACCTTTAATATGCAGTTTCTCCTGGAAATGTGGATATAGTGCATCGTTAAATATGTTTAGACTGTAATTAGCTTTTAGAATGAAGCTTCATGCACTTTCCTAGGTAAAACATGCATACTGAGCTCTGAAGGGGTGCAACAAGCGAGCCAAGGGAGTCCAAGGGAGCAAAATTGGTCATAAGGATGGCATACTCTTTGCCCTGTCAATCACAGCGACATTGGCCAACAACGGGGCGTCTGTGCGCTCAAGTATGCAGAAGAGGACACGTAGTGCTTTCCTCCCGATGTGTTATGCTGCACTGTGTCAGCACAAGCAGCAGTTCAACAAGTGTTTGGCTGGATTCACGTGTCCTAAAGGAAGCTGCCTTTACCCTCCTGGTTGGTAGTTGTTGTATGACAGGGGAGCACTGGCTGCTAGGTGGGAATTGGCCAAGACTAAATTAGGGAGAAAAGTAAAAAAAAATAATCAATCAATCAATCAATAAATAAATAAGATGCATACAAAAAATACAAAAACTCCAGGTTAGTACCCTTTTTTTTGCGAGTCTAGTACAGTACTGACTTTAGGAGGTAAAAACAGAACTGCTATCTGAAATAGATTAAGCTGAAATAACAAAAAGCTTTACAATCCGCTCGAGCTTTACAGATTTCTTTTCACATTTCCAGCCTTTAGCAAGTTTCTTTATCCAGAGCGACTTTCAGAAGTGCTTTATAGTCTCAATTAAAAACACATCCTCATGCTAATACAAATCAAAGTTTTTTTTTGTTTTTTTTTGTTTTTTTCTAGCCCAAGTGTGCATCCGTTTCAGTTTAACCCAAAATGCAGTAATGAGCCACAGAGGGCAGAAAAATAGCAATTTAGAAAACCACCATGTTAGAAGCCACTGGAGGCCTTTGTAGTGGAGTGCACAAAAAACACGTCCCTAACAAATGGTATTAATTATTCCCACTTTTGGTCTCTGTGGAACTCTTCTTTTATATCTGACATGTAAATGGGTTTAAACAGCAAGCTGGAGCAGCATCCTAAAAATCCCACAATACCGCAGTGGTTCAGTTGTGTACCTTCTCCTTTCCTCTTGAATAAGTGTTCGAAATAAAATAAGAGATTTCATTATTTCTCTGCATCTACAAATAGTTATTTCATGATGGCAGTATGGCTTGGATGATGTCCATTTGCTTTGGAAGTACAAAAAGACTTTGCTTCATTTGGATCCTATAGCATAGAGCATGAACTCGAATCCAAAAGCTACACGCAAGCATTTGAGCAGCACATGTTCTCTGTGCACTCGGCTCATCCTAGAGTTTAAGCTTCATTCTTCATTGTGGGTTTTATTTATTCATAACCATAGCCAAAAGTCGCTGGTCATTTAAATAATTCTGGTCGTTTAAAATGCTTGGTAACAAATGAAACTGGATGACAGTTGGAGAGCTCGGCCGTATTGTTCTCTTTGGCTGCTCTTTTGTTTTAGCCCTTTAGCCTCCTTCTTTTTATTTTTATTCTCTTAAACAGGAGGCTGTTGTTTTTGATTTGCTCCTCAGACACTCCAGCTCTATTGCCAGAGCGAAAAAGAAACAAGAGTAGAGAAATTGTGACTTTGTATATTGAAGAAAAGCAGAAAGATCTGGTGTGGATTAGCAGCCGAGAGACTGAACGCACCATGCTGTGGAGGACAGAGTGTCCTCCGTGCAGTCGCTGTAATGATTATTTGTGAGATTCACATAAGTGTTTAAGTGATTTCACATAAGTGTTGAAATGCACAATGAGCTTTGTTTATACAATGAACTGTTCCCAAAAATACGCGATTGTGACTTTTTTTTACCAACAACACCCTAACTCGACAATCTTTTGCTTCTCTATCTCAGTCTGTTCGGTATTTCTCCGGTGGTGCTGAATGACTGCTCCCACACCTGGATGTTTAAGGTGAACCCTGAGCTTGACTGGCACCACTTCGTCAATCCCATCATGCTCCTGGTGCTGTATTACACGCTGGCCACGCTCGTCCGTCTGTGGCTGCAGGAACCAGTGGACACGGTCAGTCTCCAGACAAGCTCTCTGATACTAAGGGTTCAGCTTAATCATTCAGTTTGGAAATGGCAAACTGGATCAAAAATGAATTGATGCAGTGGCAATACCGTGATTAATGGCCCTGTGAAGTATTTTATTTATCAAAATCCTCTGACTCAAACGTCATTTTCTGTTTCTGATCATTCGTTTTCGTTTCTTGACTTTTATTCTTCTGTAATTGAGATTCCCTAACTCATTTGCAATAAAGGATTTAATCCTATTTAGCTATTATGGTCTATATTGCTTATCCAGCAGGTAAAAGAGAAAGAGGAGGAGGCTAAAGTAGCAGAGGTGAATGAAGAGGAGCCTCCTGTAAGCACTCAGCTCCATCAGACAGCAGAGAAAAGGAGAGAGATGTGGAGGATGGCACGCTATCTCCCAGACGAGAGAAAGGTAGAATGGATATTTCCTGTTTCTTATGACAGAACCACTATAAATAATAACAGGCACGCATCTCTTATGACAAATAACCATGTTCCATGGCACAAAAGAAAACGACGGTTTGCAAATCATGATTATGATTATGGTTTGACTGGCAGTGTGTATATATAGAACAATCACTGGCCATGTTAGATCAGGCAACAACTGATGGTTCCTCACTGTAAAAATGCCATCTGTACGCCACTCAGAAACACAGGATACCCAAGATAAGATCGCACGGTTTATTTAGTCAAGAGCGTAAAACCTTTCGACACAAACATCTTGCAGCTTTCCAGCTGTCTTGTCATTTTCTTCTTTGCTCATACACATACACATATGCTCAGCTCATTGCTCAAGAAGAGAAAGAAAGAGGGATCACATTAATATACAGAGAAAACGGGGCTTAGGTGTGTTGCGTTAGTCATTACGTCTGTAGCTCATCCCCCAGACACCGCCCTCCCCTGCAATAAGCCACACCCACACGCGCTTTCTGACATACTTAAACCTGATACATAATGTAAAGTATGTACATTTTATTTAAAATAGCAAGAGTTGACCAAAGTGCTATCTACACTGTAGTAAATATCATATAAAACATGCTTTGAAACATAGGTATAAAAAAAGACACTGTATGTATAAAACACTGATAAAAGGAGAAATATAGTGTGTGTGTGTTTGCTTTTAGAAATTGCTCACTGCTAAAAGCTACTTTTTTGCCACAAGGTTGATTTGCCGATCAAATCTGAAGTCATAAATGTATAAAACACTATGATTCTTCACCCATGGACTAGCACATTGTGCCAATACTCTTAAATAATTTTCAGAATATTTGTAGATTTGGATGCAGTGCTGATGTGTTCTTATTTATCTGCAGAAAACTGTTTGTCATCCCAGCCTTACATCAGTATCCTCAATGCACATGTTATGTAATATAAATTATGTCATAACATTAAACTAATAGTGTTAGAAATGGAACAGAATAATATACATTGCATTATAGCTCACAGATTTATAAACATGTTATGCAAATTTACTGAAAACAGGAAATATCTGCTACATATTTAAATCTGTGTTAATATGTACTGTGTGTGCATTAAGGATTGACAATAGAGCGCTATGATATCGATATAGAGATGTGATATTATATTATAGGGCACAATGCTGAGAGTGCCCTGAGACTGACTGGAGTTCCATCCAGAGTGCATTCCCGCCTCATACCCAGTGTTCCCAGGATAAGCTTCAGATCGTCCGTGCCCCTGACCGGGATAAAGTAGTTACTGAAGATGAATGAATGATTGAATCATGATCAGTTCTGGGAGTTTAAGGGGTTATATTAATCACCGATACCATAAAGTACCACAGTCAAAGCATATATTGGATAACCATAAAACCCACCAATAAAACACTGTAAACTAGTGAGTTTTTGCCTAGGTCTTGGAGTGACATCTTTATTTCAAGTTCATAAATTAGATTTTAAAGTATTAGTTTTGCTTGCATCATGATGCACTGTAACTAAATTTAACAAATTGTATAACTATAGACAAGCTATGGGCCTGTTAGCAATATGGGCCTATATATAGTGTGTATTATGTTGCAAAAATGATGTCTTATGCAGCTGGTGAAATGCATTAATGGATATTGAATTGTCTCTCAGGTATTGATTGTGACGTCCAACGGAGGCCCCGTGGATCTGATGACTATGTCACGGGAGAATGGACCAGTTTCTGCAGAACTCTACTCCACCCCTAAATACAAAAGTCAGGACGAGTCGGACGAAGGTTAGTCGTCCCTTACAGTGTGGTGCAAATTCCCGTCTCATGTATGTATTTTTGTACGTTTTAACATGTGAATAAGCTATAAAGACATGATATTGCGGTATGTAGGGAGTAAAACCCAATGAGGATGCTCGTATCAAAACCACAGCCATTACAATTACAATTTTCATTTCTTAAGCAACACATAGTACTTTTTATCTGTTTATAGTTACATTTAATGTTGTTTGTTAACTAAAAACTCAGTTATTACTGGAGCTATAATAATATTTGGAACATTTGCCATACATGTTTCAGTGGAAGTTGTTACCATAGAAACGATAACTTATTAGAATTAATATAAACCTTGCAGCCATCATAACTTATTAGAATTAATATAAACCTTGCAGCCATCACTACTGTCAGTTCACTGCTGTTAGTGAAAAATAATCAACACCTTCTGACCAATCAGATTTGAGAATTCAATATGGTATAAGTTAACATTAAAATTTGTGAGTATTGTGGAAATAGTTCTTTTGTGTTTTCATAACTGTGTAGCTACTCACTGTAACAAGTAAATGCTTAGATGGTAAAATATATTACTGTTAAATAATTTAGATGGTAAAATATATTATTGTTAAATAAGTTTTATGGCACTTTCTTACAGGTATCCCAGTATATTTTTTGTCATATCCTCCACCTCTAAACTGCAAATAGTCTGCTTGACACTAACAGACAAAGTATTGCTGTAAATTGTTGTTGTATTGTGTTTGCAGAGAGTATGGACAACAGTGTGTATGAGATCAGCCCTGTGCTCTCAGGAGTCCCAGGTTCGCCGGAGAGGACCGTCCGAGTGAACGCAGTGGTCAAGATCTTTCGCTTTGTGATGAAGCAGAGCTACATCTGTGCCCTGATCGCCATGATGGTGAGTTTATACTAACTGCAGTGTTTGGCTTTTGGCTGAAAGTGGAGTCAAGTTTAATTAAGCCTCATTAATTAAAGCTTAACTAACAAACTAGCAAACACATTGGCAAAGGCACATCTAAAAATAAGCCAGATTTCAGGACAGAATTATGTCTAAACTCAAAACAACCTCCAGCTCCCGCAGCCTACAGTCTAATTAAGCCATTATGCTTCTCTTCCTCATAGGCATGGAGTATCACCTACGTGAGCTGGCTGACCTTCGTCTTCCTCATCTGGTCATGCACCTTGTGGATGGTGCGGGACAGGAGGAAGTACGCCATGATCACGTCTCCCTTTATGGTGTTTTATGGGGATCTGCTCATCGTGCTGCAGTACATCTGGAGCTTCCAGACTCTGCAGCCTGTGCCGGGCCTCTTCCTCAAGAAGGAGGTGCCCTTTCGGGAACTGGGCTCCAAGGTAGGACGCGTCAGTGGAGAGTGGGTGTGTGTTTTTTGTCTGTGTCTGAATCCAGTTACTCTGAATGGAGTAACAGAATATATACAGTAAAAATGAAATTTAGACAATTTTCCCATTACATTTCCCAAATGTAGCATATTAGACTTTTTGTCTGAAGTTTGTGTCTAAAGTTTGCTTCTTTAATCTTGTATGGGGCAAGAAGGCTAATAAGTATGTTTAAATAGGCTACCAATTGAACGTTGTGTAAGTGTCAAACAACTGCCTGAAAATACTATTTGTGCATCAAGAGTTTCATAAATTAGTAGAATATGTATATACTGAGAAAACTATACAAATTAAATAGAAAAAAAAACTTTATTATCATTCAGATTACTTTTAAAGTGCAATTCTGCCCTCAAACTTTAGGCCGCACCTCCACCCTGAATCTGATGCTTGCATGTAGTGATGCCAAGCACCCTGATGAGGACAGCTCTGCAGTGTCCTTTTGCACAATTCTATATATAACCATGTGTCACACAGTGTCTGAAATCGCACAATTCAATGTTTTGAAGCAGGCATCTGATTTACACATGATGTTTGCACAAAAATTTTCTTCAGTGCAAAAGTGAAGCCAAATTTAGACACTTGACCTAGCAACTAAGTCTTAAGTTACAGAGATTTGTGTAATTGTGTAAAAATTCATTTTTGGCTGAGCTGCTGTCCGGGTTCCTGGGCTGGGGATTCACCCTGAACAGGATAAATTGGTTACTCAAGATGAACGAAAGTGTGTTAATGAAAGTATTAACACACTGATGTCTAAACTGTGTGCCTCAAAAAATATTTTCAGAATTCAAAAAAACTTTTATTTATTGCATAGGGTAATTATGAACGCTCTGTAAAAACAACCACCCATACACAAGACTGCCAGTAATGGCATAATACCCAGAGGTGCTTGCAGTCTAAGCCAATAAATAAATAAATAAATAAATAAATATCAGAGGGGAGAACTAAGATTACTCTTAGATTAATTAAGATTACTCTTAGATTAAGCTTTAGCGATGTCCTGATGACAGCAAGACGGGCTTGCGAGATTATGTATGTTGCAGTGTTTTAAGTATACATTTCAATTTTCTAACAGTTTGTCGGTCACGAAAGAATCCAGATCTCTCTGCTTCTTCCAGATGATTTTTAAAGCCATTTTAACCATAATAATTAAACTTTTCTGTATTGCCCCTATTGCCCAATTCTTCTGGTTTATGAAACAAATTGTTACTTCTTTTTGAAGGATAACATTCTCCACAGAGAATGAAACATAAGAAGAAGAGACGTCTGCCAGTTCATTCAAATCATCACACACACACACACACACACACACACACACACACACACATACACACACACACACACACTATAATAAAAAAAAAAAACTGGATTCTGTACAATAAAAGCAGCCTTGCAGACGGGCCTTACTGTGACTTTATAGCAGGCTGTACTCGCCTAGAGACAGGCTTATACACAGGAACCAAGAACATCCTGTTATGGTAAGATCCTCCACACAGAGTCACTGGTAAAGGTTTGTATGGATCCAGAACGGCATCATAACAAAAGTCAATGTTAGTGTTCCTCTGAGTTGTTTTACAGCGCACATCCTGATCATACTAATCATACTTGATATTATATAAAAGGACAGCATGAGTAAAATAGTTCACGTTTTCGCTGATATCAAGTCAGCGTCTCTGGACAATACTGGTCTGACCCTAATACATTATCGTAATCACTGTTAATGATCATAAAAAGTGTATTTAAGAAATCTCCCACATCTAATTAAAAATATTTCTTTGCATGTGTGCAGATCATGTGTCTTCTGAGTTTCTGGCTACTGCTAAGACAAGCTTTGACAGAAAGGAGAGAGAGACAGAGAGACGAGACACAGCTGTCTGATATCAGGGTGGAGG
Organism: Pangasius djambal; assembly: GCA_022985145.1. Taxonomy (NCBI): domain Eukaryota; kingdom Metazoa; phylum Chordata; class Actinopteri; order Siluriformes; family Pangasiidae; genus Pangasius; species Pangasius djambal. The sequence goes on from CM040975.1 coordinate 7,314,777, forward strand.
ACAGCTCACAAGGTGAGACCTTTTCCTCTCGGTCAAAATTAAACTTCCCGTGCAACTTCTTTTACTTCCACTCACATTCATGTATATTTATCCTCCTGCTTTCACGCTGACCAACCTTACGTCTGTCATCATGTCCGTGGTATCAGGTCAATAAAAGCAAAAAAATGGTGGATCGCATATCAGAGTAAAAAAAAAAAAACAAAAAAAAAAGAACACATTCATATAGCATCCTGTAACAAATATAAGAGATACTCAGAGAATTGCGTGTAGCCCAACAACATAAAGTGCGATAACGGCAGTAGCCACATGGCCTAATGTTAACAACAGCCAGTGAGCTACTGTAATGCAAATATGCTCTCATATCAGTTGGAAATACTTCACACTTTTAAAACAGGAAATGTTTACATGTAAAGAGACTTGAGTATATTTTTGTTAGAATAGATTTGATTATTATGTGTATACCTTATACTTTATATTTATAGTTGTAATGTAGGTGATCTTTATGTGAAAGAGTTTAACTGAATAAAAAAAAGTCATGTCATGCTTTTAGCTACAGTATATATTTTTTCTGTATTTTTTTTTTTAAATGCTTTAGGTAAAAAAAAAAAAGCTCAATACTTTTTTAAAGAAAAATATTATACTATTATAAAAATATTATACTTTTATTATCAGCTCAAGGTTTCAGTATTGATATTAGGAAAAAAAAGTATTATTGTGCCATTTGGTAATATGTGTGTGTGTGTGTGTGTGTGTGTGTGTGTGTGTGTGTGTGCTCATTACAGAGAAATATATGGAAGGAGAGGGTGGGGAACAGAGAGAGATGATGGATGTGTTGGGCAGAACGCTCATGGCCATGCTGAATAAGTACTGGATCTACATCTGTGGAGGAATGTTCTTTTTCGTAAGCTTCGAGGGACGCATCGTCATGTACAAGATCATCTACATGATGATGTTCCTCTTCTGTGTAGCGCTCTATCAGGTGTGTCAGTAGTCTCTGACTGAATACTGAATAGTTCCCCATTATTAAGATTATTACAGTAGTTGTTTAGTTTTAGTACTTTTCTGTTAGTGTTAATGCCTCTTTCTTTAAAAAAAAAAAAAAAAAAAAAGTGCCATTCTGTAATTTGTTTGTGCAGCTGAACTATGAGAGGTGGAGATGGATGCTGAAGTACTTCTGGATGTCAGTGGTGGTGTACACCATGCTGGTGCTCATCCTCATCTACACATTTCAGTTTGAGTCCTCCTTACATGTCTGGTCCAATATGACTGGCTTGAGCAAAGAGAAGTGAGTATACATGTATGGAGGATGCATTTATGTGCACGCATACATCTGAGTTGCCATTGGCAGGGTGAAAATGTGGGCTGTACAGAGAGGTATGTGCTACGTGGTGGCCTGGGAATCCCTTCACATACACAAACATGTTTATTTATTTACTTATTTACTTATTTATTTATTTAATACACTTTTGTGTATGTAGTTCTGGAAACGGCCAGCTTTTCCGAACTGAAATTGGTGTTTATTCTGCACAGATCCCAGTCACAAGTAAAGTTCTAGCATTTTAAAATAAGCTTACCCCCAAACTGACGAGGGAGAAGCTCGCATTTCATTCCAGTTCCACTGAAAGACACCCTGCCTATTTCTACATTTAAAACAATATCTATTTATGGAATAAAGTTACAAAATGTTGAAGATTTGGTTTACCATAGGAAAGGCTTATTATCATTTTGATTATCAGCCTCATCCATATCAGTGTCTCTCAACACCTGAAGTGAATGTCAGTCACAGCGTTTAAACACAAGATGACATCCGAAGGGTTTTCCTCAACCACCATGCATAACGTTAACGTTACAGTCAGTTTCAACTGAAATGCCTTGTTACTTTTTTTTTTTTTTTTTTTTTTTACAAATACAACATTGACTTTATTTTAATGTAATTTTAAGGCTTTTTCATTAAAAAGTAAGGTTGAACACTTTGTGTAAATAATCTCACTGAGCTCTGTGTGTGTGTGTGTGTGTGTGTGTGTGTTTGTGTGTGTGTGTGTGTGTGTGTGTGTGTGCGCGCGCGCGTGAAGGCTGGAAGATCTAGGCCTGGAGAGGTTCTCTGTTCCAGCTCTGTTCACACGAATCTTCATCCCCACCTCCTTCTTGTTGGTGTGTATCCTCCACCTGCACTACTTCCATGAACGCTTCTTGCAGCTCACCGACATCAAGGCAGTCGCGGACAAGCAGAAAAGCACCATCTCCAGGTGAGCCCAGTTAGACAACAAGCTCAAAACTGATCCCGAATGTGTCCTCTGTATGTGTAGGGTTGCTCAGGAATTTTGTGTTCAGCAGCATTGAGGCAGTAATATATAGCCTATTTCATATTTTCTGAATTACATACCAAAGATTCTTCTGAGAGTTTCTTGCTAAATTCACCTCTATGTCCATCTACGTCCAAATTTCTGTAAAGCTGCTTTTCCTATTGTCTTTTTATGTGTTCTCGTTGTTGTTGTTGTTGTTGTTGTTGTTGTTGTTTGTTAAAATTGAATTGAGTTTACCTTGTCTTTTTCAGACTTGTGCATCTTGATGGCAGTTTGGCAGATTTATCTATGATAAAACCTGAGTTTAACTCCTCTGTAAAAGAGGAAGAAATGGGGGAGAAGGTGGATCTTGACGAGGATGAGGATGACATTAAGATAAGAGAAGAGGAAGATGAAGAGATCTGCAACGTGTACTGCAAGACAGCGAGTTTCTCCTGCCAAATACTATCAGAACCAGAGCCTGATCAGGGAGACGGTAACTTTTACACTACACAGTCCATCAGTTATTACTTTTATTATTGCCCTCTATATTTTACTGAAATATGTGTCAGTGGATCTCGTGGTTTGGAGCCTGATGTGTATACGCAACAGAACTGGGGTTTAACAATAGAATAATGGTCAGTCATCAGTCAATAAAGCAGAATCATTTACATATCGTGTTCAGTAGGGTTAGAAATTTGTCTGCTGACTGAAATGTGAGAGGGAATAGTTCATCAGAAGGCCAGAAAATCTAGGTTTTCAGCTGCACTCAATACATAACTTTGTCACTTAAAGAAGGTTTTGCCTTTTTTTTTTTTTTACTTCCAATCACTCTCACTTCATTCCTTCCAGCCAAATTCCACAGACATGAGCAGTGATTCTGTATAGCAATTGCTTTTAACTGTCAGTGAAATAATGGTAACATACAGTCAGGTCCATAAATATTGGGACATCGACACAATTCTAACATTTTTGGCCCTATACACCACCACAATGGATTTCAAATGAAACAAAGATGTGCTTTAACTGCAGACTGTCAGCTTTAATTTGAGGGTATTTACATCCAAATCAGGTGAACGGTGTAGGAATTACAACAGTTTGCATATGTGCCTCCCACTTGTTAAGGGACCAAAAGTAATGGGACAGAATAATAATCATAAATCAAACTTTCACTTTT
>CM040975.1:7318335-7328335 GCA_022985145.1 Pangasius djambal
CTTAGGATCATGAGCAGTTCCTTTCCTTCTGCATACTCTTCTCTTCCCATCACTCTGGTACAAGTTGATCTTGGTCTCATCTGTCCATAGGATGTTGTTCCAGAACTGTGAAGGCTTTTTTAGATGTCGTTTGGCAAACTCTAATCTGGCCTTCCTGTTTTTGGTGGTAATGTCATGGCGTGGGCATGTATGGCTGCCATATGCAAACTGTTGTAATTCCTACACCGTTCACCTGATTTGGATGTAAATACCCTCAAATTAAAGCTGACAGTCTGCAGTTAAAGCACATCTTGTTCGTTTCATTTGAAATCCATTGTGGTGGTGTATAGAGCCAAAAATGTTAGAATTGTGTCGATGTCCCAATATTTACGGACCTGACTGTAACTGTGACATTAACTGACATTATTATTATTATTAATAATAATAATACATTTGATTTTATATAGTGCCTTTAAAAAGGCCTCTCAGGGTGCTTTACATAGGAGTATATAGACATGTATCAAAAACAGTTAATAATAAAATGCAATTCAATTATTAATAACAATAATAGTAATAATAATAATTAAATAAAAAAAACAAAAAACAAAAAAAAGTAATCAAGTAAAAGCAATCCTAAAGGAATAATTTTTATTATTAGTTAACATGAACAAGCTATGAAGTTCAACATGAATGCACAATAAGTATAGTAAGTAATTTACACTTTTTATATTATATTTATTAATTAATAAAACAAATAAGACAAATAATCAACCCCTTCATTAACCAAAGTTCATACTACTAGAGTATGTTCATACAACTTAAAATTGAGTTCATATTAATGTCAGAAAATTCAGAACTGAGTCTGAAGCAGTTTACAATATTTACACTTGGAGGACAAAGTTCAGTAGTAACTTGCTGTAATTGAATTGTTTGCTGTTTTAAGTGGAGTTATTTATTCAATTTTAGGATTGAATATATATTAGTGAATTTATAACTAAACATGTCAGTGAATACATGTGTTAACTTACTTTGTTAACATTACATTAATGCTTTATTAATGCTGAATTTGTTAATAAATAATACAGTAAATACTTTTAGTTAAGGGAGCCTTAATGTTAATATCGAATTACTAATCTTTAACCTGAATCTAAATAATGGATATAATAAATATATCCAGTAATAATAAATATATACAAATTTATTCAAGTCCTTGTGCTCCAGCAAAGCCGCTGGCAGAGGCCCTTATTGCAGACACACTTGTAGACAGAGCAACACAGGACAGGAGCAGAGAAGTAAACAGACAGGAGTAAAAGTGTCTAGACTTGTTTGATAAGTAAACACACTCGCAGACAGAGCAGAGGAAAAACACTCTTCTGCGCTATTGTCTACATTCAGTTTGGAAGAGCAGAGTGTTTCCGTGACACCTATTTTAACGCCAGCTTACACTGCATGGCAACACTTCCAGCCTAGTAGTGTTTTTCAAATTCTTTACTTTATTCTTACTATCTTATTTAAGAAAAATATATTTATGATCATTTTTTCTCATCATACACTTTTAAAATCACAGGGGTTTTTTTGGAACTGTCTGTAATAGGGAAATCCTCTGTTGTAGAGTTTTAGTCGTCACTTCAATCAGACCGGAGAGGGGAAATGAAAAATCTGCGAACGTTTCTACCCCAGGATCTCATGTATGGGCCAACTGGCATCCTTCAGCTAAATAAATAAATAAATAAATGCAAGAGGATTGGATAAGCCATGGTTCATGTTTAGAAATCTGGAGTTGCTGAACTTCAGCCAGATTTTCATACAGTGAATGCTCTGCTACTGTATTTTTTCAGTTCAGCTGATACATTGCTGAGTCCACATTCAGATCGTGTTCCACCAGTTGGTGACCCCTGATTTAAGGGTTTCCTCAGACTGACAATTCAAAGAGGCTTCTAGATTTAATCTTTTTTTTCCGAAAGTGTATGTTTGTACTTCCTTAGAAGTATGTTCTTATGTTGGTTCTTATGTTGGTTGTTGTACCACAAAAAAAGATATCTCAGGAAACATACTTAAAATTGGAAAAGTGCATATCTTTTTTTTTCTTTCTTAAAATGAATAGCCAGGTAAGACCTGAACTGAGTTTGGTCTTGCTCCCAGTGTACCAAAGTTTCCAACAACACTTTACTTAACACAAAGCAGCTGCTTTGAAATACGCATAGCTTACACCAGTGTTGATCAAAAAGGTTTGGCGTCGTCAGAGTTTTTCATCTGCTTACATTTTATAAACCTTTTTGTTTCTTCATTAATCAGGAAGTGACATAATGTGTCAAAAAATGCCATGATGATTCATCAGTGTTTGAGGATGTTGCGTGGTGCTCTCAGGAATTTACTGCTTTTCCTCATTGTTGTCAAGAAACTAGACTAAATGTTTTGCTTTTCACCAGCTGTTCACCTCATGCCCTCAAAACATGACTGCAACACCACTTACGGGTAGTAATTTTTGATGAATGGATTATTAAGTGTGCCGTCTACAGCAATCAGTCTCTGTCAGAGTTAAGGAAGAGTGGCTGAAATGCAGAAACATGAAATAATGATAAATGAATGATATTGCTTATACACATTGTTCTCATGACACCGAGGCCCACCAAGTGTTGTTGCTATTCTATTTAGAGGATACGTTCATGGGTTTTCTCACCTGCAAACATTCCTGCTGGTCTGTTATTATCTGTGTCAGATTGTAATTGCCTTTTGGAGTAAGTCACTCAAAGCTCTTGGTATATTGTTCCACACATGCAGATCTGAGGAATAAGTGGCACCTGGTGATGGACCGTCTGACCGTGCTGTTCCTCAAGTTCCTGCAGTATGTCCATCAGCTGCAGCTCTTCATCTGGTGGCTTCTGGAGCTTCACGTTATCAAGATTGTGTCATCTTACATCATCTGGGTCTCTGTCAAAGAGGTGAGCTCACTGGTGGTTATAAGGAGAGTGATTTGGTGCAGAGCTGATATGGGTTTGCTGTTAATGAAGCAGAACTGACTCTGACTTATGGGTTACATGCAACTCATGGGTCTGAGTGATGATTATGTGTTTTTCTATGTTAATTCTTTTTTTATTTATTATTTAGCTTAGATTATGTAGAACGTCTGTTATACAAGTCCCTGCGAATGACCATAAAACGATAATGTTTTAGAACAAGTGCATTAATATAAACCTTACAGACAGTACTATTGTAAGTGCTGTTACTATTGAAAATTAATCAACACCTTGTGACAAGTGAGAGAATTCAACAGCAATGTGCTACAAATAAAATGTATCCATTTTTTCAGAGTGTCCGAAAAGTCAGGAACCAACGAGAGTAAAACTACATATGCTTAATATTGTACTGTATTTATCATTTACAACATATGCTCAACATGATCACTCTTACACTCTGCCCATTTTCTCAGCCACTGTATCATTTTCGTTTTGCGGATTTTGCTCAGCATATTCAGATCGGCGTATTTGCTCAACATATTCCCATTAGTTCCTGACTTTTCGGACATCCTGTATATAACTTATCTTGTAGCTCTGCCAACTAGCAGTAACTCTGTATAATTGTATGAATGACTGATCGATGCTGTTTATGATATAAGAAAGTTGTAAGTAAGTGTGTAATGAGCTTGGTGTTGTGTTACCAGGTGTCCGTGTTTAATTATGTTTTCTTGGTGAGTTGGGCTTTCGCTCTGCCCTTCAGCCAGTTTCGCCCTCTGGCCTCCAGCGTGTGCACCGTTTGGACCTGCGTCATTATTGTCTGCAAAATGCTCTACCAGCTCACCTCCATCCAGCCTGCCACATACTCCAAAAACTGCTCCATGGTGAGATACAAATCACACACACACACAAACACACACACACACACACACACACACACACACACACACTACTACCCTACTATAGCACCACAGAATGAAAGCATGCACACATATAGTATACAAACATGTGCAAAAACACTTGAAGTGAAGTGAAGTGAAGTGAAAGTAAAACACTTGTGAGTAGAAATGAAATGTGTGTGAGGATCTCATCAGTATTCATTACAGTTAATTGCTTAAATTGTCCTCTCCTCCTCCCTTTATTCATCCTCTCTCTTTCTGTCTCAGCCGGATAACTATACAGATGTTCAGAGGTTGGACATGGCCAGGTCTCTTCTCTACAGCAGCCCTGTAGACCCTGCCAACTGGGTCGGTCTCAAGAAGTTCTCTCCATTACTGGAGAATTTAAGGGTAGGCTTAGTGTAAAACCACAAACGGATGGCTGTGTATGCTGTTTTGTTGTCTTTAATATTTCACATGTGTCTTTCTGTACAGAATAACTTGTTGATGTTGGCCCTACTGGCATTTGAGGTGACTGTCTACCGGCACCAAGATTTTTACCGTATGAGAAACAACCTGACTGTTCCTGTCACCAGAACAATCTTCCACAACATCACACGCCAACACCTGGATGATGGCATCATTAATTGTGCCAAGTACTTTATCAACTACTTCTTCTACAAATTCGGCCTAGAGGTACTACATATCTGCATCATTATATGAGTTTCTATATGGGGGAATTATTCCGTATTACTTTGTTTAACATGGAAAAGAAGCTTCCTGTATTTTCTTTTGGCAGGCATACTTAACCTTAGAAATATAGTCATATTATTGTGATGTTCTATTACTGAACTTTTCTGTGTTTGTAACCTAAACAAGAGTCCTCCTTCCTCTAGACCTGCTTCCTGTTAGCGGTGAACGTCATTGGTCAACGGATGGATTTTTGTGCAATGCTGCATGCGTTCGGGTTGATTGCAGTGCTGTACCAGCGCAGGAGGAAGGCCATCGCTAGGGTCTGGCCCAAATACTGCTGCTTCCTGGCCTGCATGCTTACCTACCAGTACCTGATATGCATTGGCATCCCACCAGCAGCCTGCTCAGGTCAGAGGGCAACACTTGGCCCTACAGAATAGCACTTAGTAATAGCTCAGGTTTATTAATGTTTTTAAATCAGTTATAAGAAATTAGTTAAGTGTTACTTTAACTATCCAGCTACTGTATATAACAGCTGCTACGTTGCATGGGATCCATAGGCTATCCATTCATTCATCTTCAGTAACTGCTTTATCCTGATCAGAGTCACGGTAGATCTGGAGACTGTCCAGGGAACACTGGGTGCAAGGCGGGGAATATACCACGGATGTGACTCCAGTCCATAACAAGACCTCATGCACACATGTTGAAAGACTCATTCATACAGACGGGCAATTTAGCATTTGCTACTGGCATGTTTCTGGGAGATGGCGGGAAGCCAGAGAACCTGGAGTGAACCCATGAGAATATGGAGAGAACATATGAAACACACAGATGATAAACTGAGCTCAGGATCAAACCAGGGATCCTGGAGCTATGAGTATAGAGCAACACCTATATACTCCTGAAAAAAAAAAAATGGCCCAAGCCCAAAATGGCAAATATTAAGCTTTTAATGGTCTTAACAACAAATCATTGGTCAGAGGATTAGCAAGAATGAAACAAATGCACGCCTGAGAGCTCCTGTGCCACCATTTGCTCGTTTAATTTGCTGCAGTGATCTGTTTGTTTGGGGAAAAGCTAGAAACAGGGAAATTCACTTATATAGTCTTCTTGTATGCAAAGGTAAAATCATGATAATAATTAAAATGTTTGATGTAAAATTCAAACTAATACATGTCTGGTGTACAAAATTTTCCAAAAAACGTCTTCTGGGATGTTTTTTTTTTCCTTTGGTCATTATTTGGTTATCTGCCACACCTGATGCAGCCCATCAAGGGCCACGAGGCTTAAACATTTAAAGAAATCAGGGAAAAGGGAAAAGCTCTCCCATACTAAGTTCCTTTATCTGTTTGTTTAATTCTTGCTAATTTTCTGACCAATGATTTGTTGTTAAGACCATTAAAAGCTAATATTTTGCCATTTTCGGCTTGGTCCTTTTTTTTTTTTGTACATATAATAATATCGTGTGATATTTCATGTATATTTCAGACTATATCCAGTGTATATCCTTTGTCAACTGTATGATTCACATTTACCATTCACAATAGGATAAAATAATTCTAGTAAATTATAGTAATAATTCAGTTAATAAATAGAGGAAGTAACATTTATATGACCAAATAATGTACATAATGTACATTAAAATAAATAATGTACATCCACCAAATAATGTACGTCCCCAAAGATAGGTGGTACAAAATAGGACAGGAACGTTAATATTTCTCTTAATATTTCTCAGGAAAGTACTGTTTCGGTTTTGTGTCTGCTCTAAGCGAGAGCCTCGATAGGTGGTAACATGGATTTGGGATTTCGCTGCTCCTTGTTGCACCATTCTACCAATGTCCATTCACACGTGTTTATTTCTGACAAAAAAATAGCAACTGAGTGAGAACAGAAAACATGGGCTAATATGCTGCACAGTCAGCTAATTCTTCTGTCTTTATGTGGTTCTTCTGTCTACACTGTGGTTCAGACTATCCATGGAGACGTCCATCATCCAGCATGGACTCCAACGTGGTCAAGTGGCTCTACCTGCCTGACTTCCATACCAGACCCAACCCTCTCTTCCTCCTCTGTGAGTGGTGGCTTGCAGAGGACATGCAAGTTTTTCTCTGAGACTTGATCAATGCTCCGTTCTAATCCCCTCTACATCTCTCTCCATCTGTAGATGATTTCATGTTGCTGCTGTGTGCATCGCTGCAGAGACATGTGTTTGAGGAGGAGAATGATCCCGGAGTGCATCTCCTGGCTGGTGATAATGTGGAGATCTGCAGAGACTTGGACGCTGCCTCCTTCAGTCAACATAACCCTGTCCCTGATTTCATCCACTGCAGGTAATGCTACAGTGAACAGACTAGTCAGTTACTCTGAGAGAACAAGCTCCTTATCGTCACGGTTTTTGTGAAGCACTTCTTACTGTGTTGTCTCTAGTAGAGACCCAGATCCAGTTTATGCTTCTAATTAATAAAGATGCTGTAGTAGGATAAAGTAGGTGGCCACACAATTACTTAATATAATAATAATAATAATAAGAAGAAGAAGAAGACACAAAGAGTTGTTGTTATATTATTAAGCACATTTCATCTCAAAGTACTTTACATACAATTGATTAGATGGTCAAAACATGTATGATAAAGCATGTGAAAGAACCACTGTGAATCACTAATCAATCAGCTAAAAAACTATGAGAATTATTACAAGTCACAAAAAGCCTGCTTCATTTATTTTATATTTTTTTAATCTGTATTTAAAAACAGTTACTCAGCTAATGTTCCTAATATTCCCTCAAAAAAAAACATCTTTTACCAGCTGAACTGTGCCTGATCCATGGGAATAAACATTAGGTCTACCTCAGACGGGCTATACCATATCAGGAGAACAGAAAGATACACCCAGAGCTAAACCATTCACAGAGTAATAGAGTAATGTTTTCTGATGCTTCCTTAAAGTGGCAGCAGGGCAGCCAACCAGCAACATGTTACAGCAGTTCAGTTTAGATGTTCTGAAAGCATGCGCCAGTTTCTTAGCATCATGTGACATTTGTTATTTCGGCGATGTATCTGAGATGATCACAAGCAATTTTAGACATGTTACTTACATGGGAAAAATGGCAAAGCAGCATCTAGAGTTACACCAAGGGCCTTAATTGTAGCTTTTGGTTTTACAGAAAAGCTGTACTTAACATACTTACTGACGGCAGACCTACAACCTAATTACTGTCTTGTCAGAATTTAGAAGAAGGAAGTTTCTATTCATTATCAGAGTAGAAGCGGAAGCCAGCATTATTACATGTTCAAGGGGGTGGATGTAAATAGAGAATAGTAGTTGACCTAAAACAGAACCTTGTGGGACACCAGGCTCTGAAAAATCACCATTTATGCAAACAAACTGGTAATAGCCTGACCTTTATAATCTAAACTAGGCAATAACTTGACTGTCCAACTGTTTTTCAAGCAACTGTGTGGTCAATATTGTCAAATACCACAGTCAGGTCCAACAGCACTAAGACAAAAATTTTGACTCCTCTTGGCATATCCTCCTTTTTGTGTAAGTTCAAATTTTCCCACGTATATTTCTGGATCTGTGCCTTAAGACATACTCTTAGATTGTGGTTTCTCATACATGAGCTAAAAAAATGTTGGATTGTTCTATACTATATAGACTCCAAGAGCAAAATGAGATAAAATCACACTTTTCAGCAATCCCATTCATCACATCAGCGTTGTTTTGACGTTCAAAGTGAGACGTTTTTTTCATGGAGAAGAAAAAAGGTCCTCAGTAGCGCGGTGCTCTCTCCCGCTTCATATCAGATAACTCCAGGATGTTAGTCACTTTGTACAACCCTTAATGACTTCACCAGTCTTTGACAATATTCACCATGTCCTGTAACCCAATAAGGTCTGCAACATGAACCTTACTCACAACTCATCACTCATATAAGTAGAAATCCACAGTCGTGTGGCAGCTATTTCTACTTGGATTCTGCACAAGCTCATTCAACAGTGTAAGGCAAATGTGCCGTGTGTGCACTTTTTGTGCTGCCTACAGCCAGTTTAAACAAATGAGCAAGAAGGTGTGATGATTATGAGGGCAATGTTATTGATGGTTTTCTGAAAAAGGGCTTTGGGGTTATTTTATTCTATGATTCTTTGAAAGTGTTGGTTTGATAAATGTATTAAACAGAAGAGTGTGCTTTGTCAATCAGAGGAATTAAAAATGTACACAGCATTCCAATAATTTAAGTCACTAGATAACTGATACACTAGTCGATAATTAGAGATATGAGCTAAATGTTTTTAATTATTGTCAAAAACAGAATGACAGAGAGGTTGAACATTACATGGCAGACCATTAACAAGCTAGTAATAAGCGAATAACAAAAATAATATGTTGCATGCTTAACAATCATAGCCATAAGTAAACAAAAATCATAGTCGTGTAGGGATGATTACTTTTTTTATCTGATGTCTCCAAAAGAGGATGAGTTCACTTTTGAGTCTGGTTCCTCTCTTGGATTCTTCCTCATGTCATCCCAGCAAGTTTTTCCTGCTGGCTTGCTTGTTACGAATCTTCAGGGTGTCCCAAAAGTCTCCAGAAATAGGGGACTATGTTTGCCAGGACCACGTCGTTTGTGACTTCGTCAGTGGATGTTCATGGACGTCCACTTATTGGTTGATCCGCAACACATCCAGTCTTTTTGAATTTGTATAAGTTTGGCAAAAGTGTCGTGTGTGATATGCTTGCCATGTTTCCTGCTAAAGCCCAGCAAAACCTTGGGACAGCTTCCCGATCCAGCCATGAGAATGATTTCAATACATTCTTCTTTTGTCAAAGGCATTCTTAAAAGATATCTGGAAAAAAAATGAGTATGAAAAAAACTAAGTATGAAAAATTTCGCTAAAAAGTGTTCATTTCCCCTGTGTATGGAGACTTTTGGGACACCCTTTGATAAACATCTGTATGTCTATTACTAAATAAAATTGAATTGGATTACATCCTTATGTTACAGAAGCCTACACACAAACCCAGTCACACCTAGACCATCCTCCCTCTGTGCCTCTTTTGCTCTCCTTCTGTTTCTTTTAGATCATACCTTGATATGCTGAAGGTGATCATGTTCAGCTATCTGTTCTGGTTCGTCCTCACCATCATCTTCATTACGGGGACCACACGCATCAGCATATTCTGCATGGGTTACCTGGTAGCCTGTTTCTACTTCTTGCTCTTTGGTGGAGAGCTGTTACTCAAGCCAATTAAAACCATTCTGCGTTACTGGGATTTTCTCATCGCGTACAACGTGTTTGTCATCACCATGAAGAACATCCTCTCTGTGAGTAAACCACATCCAGACAGAGAGATATCAGGGCAGGAGGTGCTGTAGTCTTGAGTACCATCCACTATAATCTAAATTGGATCTTTTTTAAATATAGATGGTCCAGTACAAAGTGCACTTAAATATCGTAAATATGATTTCATGAACAGTCATAAAGCAGC
>CM040975.1:7329848-7344052 GCA_022985145.1 Pangasius djambal
ATATGCATATATGTTCAGAAAGATTGTGATTCCTACACAGTCCACCCAATGTAGCTGACAATACTCTTAAATGAAATGTTTTTCCACACTTTTATGCTTCTTACAATGTCAAAATAACAAAAATGTATGTAGAGAAAAGTACTGTAAAGTATGAGACCCAGTGTCATATTCTTATCCAGCAGAGGAAGAGGAATGCACCTTTACTGATAGAAAGACATAATGTGTGTGCTTTAGATCACTTTCTGTGCTTGTGGACTGTTGTGGGCCTTCACTTTCTATTTGCATGATACATTTACTTAAATGATTTCCTTAATAATAATAATTACAATGCAAAAATCTGGGACCTTGGTGGTCTAGCGGCTAAGGATCCCGTACTGCTGTAGCCTGGGTTCGATTCCCAGGCAGGGAACCGACGCAGCCGCTGGGAGTGTATTCTCAGTGCTGGTCCCAAGCCCGGATTTAAAAAAAATGGGAGGGTTGCGTCAGAAGGGGCATCCAAGGGCAAACCTGTGCCAAATCAAACATGTGGACCAATGATCTGCTTTGGCAACCCCTAACAGGAGCAGCCGAAACAACAGCAACGGCAATGACAAATCTGCTATCAATTCTGAGTGTAGTTTCTGTCTGCAAGATTTTGTTCATGCACATATAATTGTTGTATGGTAACGTTGTTGTGAAAGGTAATGTCTCTCACTTATCTATTAATAAAGATTAATGCTTAGGAAAGTGTAAATGTTCTTTTTAAAAAATAAAATAAATAAAAATTCCTGCCAGATTAACAAAGCTTTCAGTAATGCTGATTTTCTTTGTACTCATATGCATATTTTGATAGAAGCCAAACACCCATGAGGTGCACGTTAATGACACCCACAAACTGCATGAACGGCAAAACTCAGTGCTAAAAATGGTAAAATGACTAAACAGTGAAAGAGCATAGGTTAGTAATACAGTAGTAGTAGTGAGTCTCCTTATATGTAAATTTACTCAAACTCAGAAGCTGTATCTACCTATTTTTTTTCCCAAGCTAACTGATTTTTCGTTAGTTTGGGGAAAGAAATTGCAAATTTTTACTGATTTGCAAGTACATTTATTTTTATCCAGCTTCATAAATGAAGTCTAATGTTTATTTATGGTGCTAAATTCAGAATTCGCCATGTTTTACACTGACTGTGTTTGACACTGACCTCAAGAGACCAGCTGTTTGTCACTGAGCAGCTAAAGCATTAGACAAAGCCAGACGCATTAATCTGAATCGTGTGGTCTTTATTCTCTCTCTGTCTCTGCATCTCTCACTCTCTGTCTCTCTCTCAGAGGAGCTGAGTTATTCCAGGCCACAATCGTGAAGGCAGTGAAAGCACGACTTGAAGAGGAGAAAAAATCCATGGACCTGCTAAAGCGACAGTGGGTTTATACAACACCTCGTGTTCACACGTCACTATTTACTATTCTTGAAACAGTCTTGGACCATTATGGATATTATATTTACCTAGGGAATAATACCCTGCTTTAAGGAGCTAGAATGTGCTTCAAAAATATCTTTTTTTACCTAGTTCAGCTAGTTACTCAGTTCTGGTGTGCAGTGTTCACGTCAATAAAATGCAATGCAATTTTTTTTTTAAGTTAGTGAATAAATAATCTAATTTTATATAACTTGAACGCTGGTCATTATAGTGCAGGATTATGGGTGATATAAGATTCCTACTAATTATGAGAATTTTATTTTAATTCATAGAATTGACAAAGCAGTAACGATTTCTTTCACTGTAATATCTGAAACTCTGCTTTAACTTAGTGTTTTGTTGTCCACATTTCGGAACTGGTGCGCTTAGTCACTACACTGTGTTTACAGGATATCTGCAGTGTGTTTATATGAGACAAAAAGGATCTTTCAGCACCAGTACGCTCTGCCCAGCTTTATTTTTCCCCCCTGTTGAAAGACAAAGCACTTAGCACATCTGCACATGCCTCAATATGAAACAACTCTCTCAGCCTCTTTCCCCAATTAAGGACTGGTGTTATTGCTATAATTCTGTCCAAGGGGAAAACTCATTCAGCTCAACCCAGTGAAACCGGACATAGTAGGGACTGTCGCCAATCTCTCTCTCTCTCTCTCTCTCTCTCTCTCTCTCTCTCGCTCTTACTCTTTCTCTCACTCTCACACAGGATGGACCGTATTAAGAGCCGGCAGCAAAAATTTAAGAGGGGAAAGGAGAGGATGTTGAGCTTGGCACAGGAGAGTGTCGAGAGTCAATCACCGTCCAAAGAAGAAGTGGAAGATGACGGTGTGTGGTAGAGTGTGTCAGATAAATATGTCTCATTTGACTGACCTATGCATTTTGATACGCTGACTACATGTTAATTTAATTATATGCAATTAATTAATACATACTGTAGTCTTACTTCTTTTACACTGAATATCGTATTTAAAATATACAGCTAGGTATTATTCAATGTCACATTTCATTTTGTCAAAAGTAAAGCTTTAATGCATCAGTCAGGTTTGGGTTTGAGTGTACTGAAAGTTCACAAGACAGACGAGTTCATAAATTCCACAGGTGCCTGAGCTTAACTACAGCCTTAAATGCACAGCAGCACAATTGAAAACATATGAGCTCACACATACCAGACGTTAGGACAAACTCTCTTATCCGTGTGGTGCTTCTTAAGGTTCATGTGTGCTTCGTTGTATTGGGTTTTGCAGGAGAGACGAGTAAAGAGATGAGAAAAGGGAAAAGGAAGCAGTGGTGGAGACCCTGGGTTGATCATGCCTCTAGTGAGTGTTCACACATCACTTCTCACCTTTATAATGGTCATTTTAGGCAAAGAAATAAAATCATTGAGGGATCGGTGAGTTTAAATCCCAAAGATGTCACAGCCATTCTTGGTCAGGAGTCCAAGAGGGCAGAATTGGCCATGCTGTCTGGGTGGGAGGGATGGTGTTGCTCTGTCCTCTGTCAATCACAGCAACACTAACCAATCATGGGTCGGTGAGTTTATGTATGCGGAAGAGGGCAGTTAGCACTTTCCTCTCAGTATGTTCAGCTGCCCTGCAACATAGCATGAGCAGTAGTTCAAAAACATGTGGTGGCTTCACATGTTCCACTGGAAGCACATGCTAGCATTCACCCTCCCTGAATGTGTGAAAGGGGAGCGCTAGCAAATGACCAAATTGGAGAAAATGTGGTAAAAATCCAAAAAGAGTGTGTACATGTTTTTACATTCCAAAATAGCCACACTGTTAACTGTTAACTGTTGTTTCAGTGGTGAGAAGCGGGAATTATTATTTGTTTGAGACGGACAGTGAAGAGGAAGAGGAAGAAGAGGAGAAAAAAGAGGAAGAACCACCTAAGAAGTCTGCATTTCAAGTTAGTCATATGACACATTTCAGTAATCATCATTTTTAATACTGTTAACACCTTCTGGTTTGTTTTTATGAATTTAATTTGCCCTGTATATATTGACCATGCAAAATCAAAAGTCTAACCCTTGTGGCTCTTCAGCACTGAGATCTTGTAGACATTTTGTTTTCTCTGCATTTAACAATGTTTCTTTATTTGTCAGACCACTAACTGCTAACTTCCTGTATGGAAGCGTGGAACCACCATAGTAAAGACTACACGCCATGTCCTTACTAACTCAGCCCCTGCTCTGTCCTTCTTATAGAGAGCTATCCGAATGTTTGCCTCTGCTTTGCTGGCTTTACCAAAGTCTGTCATTAAGCTCCCCAAAACTATACTGCAGTATGCAATCAGGGCAGCCAAGGTACTTCCACCAGGCCTAATATATCTCTCCTCTTCCTCCATTTTGTACTGCTGTGCCATTGTTCTGTGTGTGATATTTCTTTCCCTCTTTGGTCATACCCAGCCTGTGTGCTTCATTGCACACTGCATTTTCCTGACACTCGCTTTTAGTACTGTGCATTCAGGAAAACTGGAGCGCGGTCCGAGCCTGAACGGCTGAGCATTGAGGAATGTCTCACAGCTTTGTATGTCTGTTTTCCAGGCAGCTATCAAGAGCCATATGGGCAGCTTTGCATGTGAAGGAAATGCAGTGTAATGTGCTTTACTGCAGGATGCATGACAAGCAGGGCTACTTTTCAGGGGAGACGTGGTTTTGTGTTGGTTGATGTTGAGGCTGTGTTTTTTCTCCAACGTAAAGCACATTTACATAGCTTAAAACTTAAGAAAAACAGTGACATCCACTACACTGGGTTAAAACACACCCTGAGCCTTGTTTTACACGTTGTGTATACCTAGTGGCCAAACTGTTCTTGCATACTTGACAAGAGATCACAAAAATAATCCAGATCATGACGTCCAAACACTAACCAATCAAATCTGTTCCCTCACCTCTTCATGCCTGTCTTTGGCATTGTTCTGTCTCTTCAGTTCGTGTATCATGCATGGATCACTGACTCCAAAACAGCTATGAAGGAACGCAGCAAAGAGAGGCGGCGTTTTTGGCAGAGATACACAGAGGGACGCAAAACCAAGAAGGACCAGCGGGAGGGTACGTGAAAGATCCACTCCAGATATTTTATTCAGAACAAAGAGAAAAACTGCTTGGCCCAGAGCGATTCAATTTCTTCTGTCCTCACTTGCTGGAGTTATTCTTCACTCTTCCCTGTAGCACACTTTCACCCCAAAATGGCATGTTTTGATCATGAATAGAAATTTTGTGTGTGCCTCTATACGAGGAACTTAAGACAAGGGCTTTCTCAAGGGCTTTCTTGCCTTGGTCTTTAAATGGGAGCCATGCTGTGTCCAGTCCTGAATGCGGCCAACTCTGCACTGGCACTCTTCCTTTCAGATCTAGGCGTTTTCAGGAGGGTGTGCTGAGAGATGAAGACCTGCATGTTGCATTTGCTATGGTCAGTTCATCCCATATGATGGCTGGACATGACCCCAGAGGAGTAACTCAGTCAGCCAAGAGCTTCAAGCATAAATGTGCCAGATACAGTTAGTCAAAAAGTTGGAAAGAGCGTGTCTATTAGGATTATATTAAAATGAAGACACCTTTATTTGTCATATACATTACAGTAAACTGGGGTCAGAGCACAGGGTCAGCTATGATATGGTGACCCTGGAATAGATAGGGTTAAGGGCCTTGTGCAAGGGCCCAACAGTGGTAACCTAGCAGTGCTGGGGTTTGAACCCCCGACCTTCTGATCAGTAACCCATGTGCCAATAAGAACTTTTGAGCGTATACCGTATAGGGATAAGTCAAAGTTTTACGACATTCTTCATTAGTAATTTTTTTAGTCTTATTCAAAATCTTGAGGTTGATGTATTTAGTTACAGGCTTCATTCGGACAATGGAAACACACGCAGAAAAAAATCTGCAGCCGTCATCAAAAAGCCGTACAGTAGGGGTCTAACGCAGTGCCACTATCTGGATCTCTATGTGCTCCAAATCATCATATCTGTATCTGCATTCAAAATTTTAGCCCAGACTGGGCGTGGCCTAAACCGGAAGGATTGTTTTTTAAAATACAGATATGGATAGGACTGTTTTTTTAATCCCGCTCATTCAGTTATTATTATGTTTATAACTGTCTGCAGTATTATCTGACAAATTTAGTTGGATCTATTTCCCAGTCAGGATGTACACCTCTAGTTTATACTAGATGGCATGAGAACTTTTTTTTTCAGCTTTCTAAAAAAAAAAACATCTGTATTTGTTTTTGTTTAATACAAATCATCTGTTCATTCAGAACGATATATACATATTCGCTTACATATCTAGTGTAGTGATACTTCACAAACCTTTCTGAGTGTAGCTCACACTTGAAACTGAGAAACTGAAGAAAAAAACGAATGCCTTCATAAATCAACTAGTAGTTTTGGCTGAAAACCACTAATAACTAGTGTCTAACACTATACCAGCTTCAATGGCATTCATCAAGTCATTACTTTAAACATTATATTTAATAAAGGCTTTATAATCTCAGAGTTTAGTGATATTAGTAGCTGTTTAGCGATATTATTTGCCTCTCTTCAGCAGCTCATGTAGCCATTGAGGTGGGAGATCAGGTGGAGGACACAGTCGAAGAAGAGAGATCAGATGGGCCAGGTACATCATCGTTGTGTTAAACTGCACATATTTACATACAGCCACTAGCTTTTGGTTAAGCCCTACACATTAAGATTAAATCAGACACGAGTTACACATGATAAATTTAAAAATGGTATACTTACATTCTTTCTATGTCTGTACACTTTCTACTGCTTTCCTTTACGGTTCCAGACAACATCCTGAAGCGCGTGTTTAACATAATGAAGTTTTCCTGGGTGCTCTTCCTGGCGTTATTGGACAGTTTCACTGCCTGGCTCAACTCGATGTGCCAGGAATACATTGACATCTCTACTGTGCTGCGTACTGAACGCTGTATGCTCACACATGAGGTCAAAAAGGTACTGATGCTGCCACACAGTCAGCCTTACCAAACATGACTAATGCCACTAGAGCTGGAAGATATGATGATTTATACCACAGCTCTGTTGAATTCTTCTTTCTGATTGGTCAGAAAGTTTTGATCCGTTTTCTATAACAGCAGTTCTGACAGTAGTTCCAGCTGTAAGGTTTATATTAATGCGCTAATTGTAATACATTACTGTTTCTATAGTAACAACTTACACAGGGACTTAAGGGATTTAGAAATGCTTGTAATCATTGATATGCTGAAGCTTTCTGTAAGGAGACATTTCTGTAAGACTGGATGCACCAGTGGATCCCGGGACTTAAAAGAATTATTAACTTGCGGGCTTTCAATCATGATCAGACTAAAACTATCCACGGGCTATGAGATCTGTGCCTCTTTAACATAGCATTTGCTTAGAGTACTCAGACTTGTTTCTCCATTATAGAAACAAATAGCAAAGCAGTTGAGTTGCCAGAGTGTCTTCAGTCATCTGTTGCTAACCATGAGCATAAATGTTTCTCATATCCTGTGGGAGGACATGCTACATCTGGCACCTCCACTTCTCACTATGAGAGCAACTGACTGTGGTTAAGATGAGGAGATGGTGTGGAGATGTTTATTTAGTATTTTTTGGAATGACTCTCCAGTATCAGAGATAAAGCTGTAGCCTTCAGGATGGAGGGCTTTGTACTTTGAGGTTTTTGGTAAGAAATGACAAGCTGCTTTTTTGTTTTATTAATTTCAAGAGAGGCTGTTCAGGGAATGACTGGTTAGAGCTGCTATAACATAACCGATAGCAGGAA
The DNA here is from genome assembly GCA_022985145.1 of Pangasius djambal. Classification (NCBI taxonomy): domain Eukaryota; kingdom Metazoa; phylum Chordata; class Actinopteri; order Siluriformes; family Pangasiidae; genus Pangasius; species Pangasius djambal. The sequence continues at coordinate 7,337,073 of CM040975.1, forward strand.
CTTGCTTTGTGGACATTCCACAACATTAAACATATCTATAAATGCATAAAACATGTAACGCGTCATTCTTTAATTGATAGAAAATTGTAATTGGAATAAAACACTTCAGAATGTGCTGTTATTGAAAAATTTTATCAACTTTACGGTGGTAACAGTAATTCTGCTTTGCGTCGAGCTACATCACACCACCTTGTTGTTGATTATTTTCCTATAACAGCATCGTTGTCATTGTGTTTTAAACTTTACACAACAGATTATTCATCAACTACTTTCATTTATTCGGTAACTACAGTCAGTAAATTGTAGTGCCACATGGTGTAAGCAGAGAGGTTATGGGGGAAAAATTCACTTTAAAATAAGCCTTTGGATGCAATTGCTATAAAACCACATGCAGAAATAGAACCCAGTGTGTGATACTGAAATGTTTTTCTCTAACGTGTACAGGGAAACACCCCATCACGAGGGATCATACACATGTATTACCAGCAGCAGTTGTGCAGACCTTCGTCCTCTGAGACTGTTCTGGAGGGAGCAGAGAGACTGCAGGTTCAGCGCGGCTCTGTCTCAGCACAGCATCAGGCCAGAGAGGACGAGGGCATGAACTCTCTTCCCAATAAAGACAGTCTGACCAGGTACACCATTACAAAGTACATCCCTATACACTCACAATTAAACCATGCAGTGCTCCCTTCACTTTCTGTTTCTTTGGATTTTTTTATGCATATAAAATTACAAAACCTGTTTTTTGTTGTTGGGATTTTTTATGCAGGATTTATTATTTTTTTTACGGACTTGGGGAGGAATGTATTTAATCCATGTAGAGTAAGTCCGTAAAGTAACAAAATAAGTGAAGTGAAGGGGTCTTTATACTCTATGAAAGCACCATAGATTTGTCATTTGGCCTCCATACAGTTAAGATCCAGCAGGTATTCCTCACAGCCTTCTTCTGTTGACAGACCACTTTAGCCACATGTCAGCACACTTTATATTCGGATTTACTTCCAGGGAAACTGTTCAGTGTTGTATCAAATAAAAAAGCTTTCATCTTAAGTTTAAGTCAAGTGTTTTGTAGTAACTGACAAAAACAGGGCTTAAATAACTGTGTTATGCTCAAATGACCCAATTATCTCAAGTGTTTCTATGACAAGATGAGAGTTTTGCAAAATAGAGAGAGGACACGTTTGGACCAGATATATGTTTGTTAAGCATTTTACATGTTGGTACTGCTTTACAAAATACAGAGTACTATACACAAGTGGGTCCATAAGTATTTGGACACTGACACAGTTTTCGTGTGATTGAAGTGTAGCCTTCCTGCTTTAATTCAAGGAGTGTAACAAAAATATTGCATTAACCGTTTAGGAATTACAGCCATTTTTTACAGAGTCCCTCCATTTTCACAGGCTCAAAAGTAATTGGACAAACTAATGTAATCATAAATATTAAGATTATTTTTAATACTTGGATGACTTCAATGACTGCCTGAAGTTTGGAACCCATGGACGTCACCAAATGCTGAGTTTCCTCCCTTGAGATGCTTTGCCAGGCCTTTACTGAAGCCGCCTTCAGTAACTGCTTGCGTTTGGGTTTTTCTGTCTTCAGTAAGCGCATGCTCAGTTGGGTTGAGGTCAGGTGACTGACTCGGCCATTTAAGAACATTTCTTTGCCTTAAGAAGTTCTTGGGTTGTTTTCGCAAAATCTTTTGGGTCATTATCTATCTGTACTGTGGCTCTCCGTCATATCAGTTTTACAAAATTTGACTGAATCTGAGCGGAAAGTATAGCTCTATACACTTCAGAATTCGTCCTGCTACTTCTATCAGCAGTCACATCATCAATAAACACTGGTGAACCATTTCAATTGGCAGTCATCCATGCCCATGCCATAACACTGCCTCCACCATGTTTGACAGACGATGTGGTATGCTTTGGATCATGAGCCCTTCCTTTCCTTCTCCATACTCTTCTCTTCCCATCATTCTGGTACAAGTTAATCTTGCACCAGAACTGGGCAGGTTTTTTTTAGATGTTTTCTAGCAGTCTAATCTGGCCTTTCTGTTCTTGAGTGTTACTAGTGGTTTGCATCTTGAGGTTCACCATCTGTATTTACATTCATGAAAGCATCTCTTGGTTATAGATTTTGACAGTGATACACTTATCTCCTCCAGTGGGTTCTTGATTTGGCTCCAGTGGGTTCTTGATTTCTTCACCAAGGAACGAATTCTGCAATCATCCACTTTAGTTGTGTTTCATGGCCTTCCAGGCCTTTTGATGTTGCTGAGCTCACCATTGCATTCCTTCTATTTAAGAATGTACCAAAATGTCTATTTGGCCAGTCCTAAAGTCTCTACTATCTCTCTGATAGGTCTGTTTTGTTTTTTTTCAGCCTAATGATGGCCTCCTTCACTTGCATCAACACCTCTTTGGACCACATATTGAGAGTTCCCATGAACAGCTACCAAATGCTACTTTTATCTACTTAATTTGTCATGAAATAATGAGGAAACAGGCCATACCTGGCCATGAAACTGCTTATCAGTCAATTGTCCAATTACTTTTGAGCCTGAGAAAATGGAGGGACTCCAAAAATGGCTGTAATTCCTAAATGGTTAATGTAATATTTTAATTCAACCCCCTTGAATTAAAGCTGAAAGTCTACATTTTAATCACATCTTGATTACTTCATTTCAAATCCATTGTGGTGGTGTACAGAAGCAAAATTATGAAAATTGTGTCACTGTTCAAACACTTATGGACCTGACTGTGTATATATATATGTATGTATATATTAATATTTGGTGTAATCGCCCGTTAAATTTGTATTTTTTTTCTCACTTTTTTTATGTTGTTCTAAGCATCTTTAAGAATTTCCAGTTCTTCATCAGCTCTTATTTGCTTCTGTTTCTGCAAGTTTCACAAGCCTCCATGCTTTTTTTCTCAATATGTCATTACAAATCGTTAATATGACTAGTGATGCATGACCTCTGGGGTTTTTGTGTTCACATTTAACTTCTGAGGAGTCTAAATGAATCTACCAACTGTGTTAAACAGTAAAACGTGAAATTAAATAAAGTAAAAACCTGAGCTTCAGTGTGACAGTGCTGAGTCCTTTAGACAGCATCTTAAATCAGTCGTATGGTCATGCAACCTACATTCACAAAAATTCCCTGTGATTAAGAGAAGCCACATGTGTATGTTTTTGTTCTCTGACTGTGCTTGCAGTGTATACACTGAGTCCACGATAGCATACAGTCAGTCCACATTGGAGTCCGGTGAGACCGGTGTGGACCGCGTGCCCAGGACGAGCGAGAGGCATCGACCCAAACTGTGTCGCCTGCAGGGAGTGGAGCTGTCCGCCTCCTCTTCCTCCTCTTCCTCATCATCTGCAGAGAGTTCAGCTAGTGCTGCAGTCAGGTAGCACCAAAAAATCTCCACACTCCACACACTAAAACTCAAAACTCCAAATGTGTTTCTGAAGTGTTTTTAATCACGCTTCTAATGGATCCCATATGCTTCCATTTTGTCTAATGTTTAAATCCACAACTCTGTGAGTTTCTGTGATCTATTCTCTCTCTCTCTCTCTCTCTCTCTCTCTCTCTCTCTCTCACACTGAGTACTGTGAACAAATTTAGGGCCTCTTTGTGAGAGGAAAGTGGCTAAGTAAAGTGGCTTAACTGTCTTTTACACAAGACACAGGTGGCTGTTAGACACTGGGATTTTTTTTGTTGTCTAAATGAAACACACATTACACTGTGGGTGGTTTCGGTTTCTGCTCAGTGGTGACAGACAGGCATGCAAAGATCCAAACATCCAAAGATGTTTCCAAAGCTCTCTGATCAATGTGGGATATACTGGAACTGGGTCATTCCATGAAAACTGCAGCCAAACTGTGACACGAGGGTAAAATTCTAGAAAAAGGAATTTTGAAGAACTTTTCCACCCTTATTCTGACATTACCATCAGACATAATGGCATATGGGTCAAAAAATAACATCTCCACTCAAACATGAATTATGAGGCATCACATTTGCTGCGTTGTGCATGTAACAAGGAAACAAAAATAACAATGAATTTATCAATAAAAAATTTTTAAAAATTCTTTTTTTAAAAATAGGAAAACATTTGCCAAGCAAATAAATAACATTAACGGAAGTTTGAAAATAATCAACAATTTGGACCTCAAGATCTGTTAACTTAATATTTCAAGATAACACTTTAGTCTATTTTCAATCCAATCAAAAAGAAGGTTCAGAACATAGACAAGTTATCAGTGTAACTTACCTGGACACGAAAATCACAGATTGTCAAAACGCTTGCGACCCACCATGTTGAATGATTATCTTCAGAGATCCATAAGTACTGGTGATACACATCATGCCTGAATGTGGGGCCTGGTGGGAAATTCGAAGTTTGGGAATAAGGCTGCGGCTGTTTTGAGTGCAGTGTACCTAAAACAGGACATGATAAAACTACAAACCTTAATATGTTGATTTTAACTGTAATATAAAGTTCTGGTAATTTTCCTCTGCTTTTTAAATTGTGCTTGACTGACTATTGTTACTAATGGAAATCTTGTTTTTATTAAAACAATTCGAACGCAATTCAGACACCAACGGTTACATTCGCAAAAGACCTCGCACCCAAAGCAGTCTGTGACCCTGAACAGCCATTCCCATAGATAACTATTAAGTAGCCTTTATACTAAAATAGGAAGACTTTTATTACAGGAAAGGGTAGGAGTTAAAGCAAAAAATAATGACTTTATTAGGTAAGGTAAGGGATATCGCAATATTTGCAAAATGCTTCTCTCTAATGTCCCAAGTGTGTAATACTTCACACAGTGGACACCTAATTGTCACGTAATGGACACCTAATGGATTTTTCCATTCACTAACCTCTGATTGCTTACTTCTGTCATCGTCTTTCCTCTTATAACAGTGAAAACACACAGTGCACAGCATTATGCTCTCGTCAAGGCACTGGTGATACCATTGAAGAGCATAACGATGCTAGAGAAAGCCCTCACTGTGGTGACGGCTGGACCCCCACAGAGCTGCCTGAGCCCTCAGCTATCCGGCGTTGTAGCAGTGAAGTGCAGACTCTCAAAGGAGGTTTAGCATCAGAGTGGGACACTGGATTAGCATCCGAACAGACGACATGGCCAGAGCTCAGTAGGTTCCCTTCTGAGGCAGATATTCCTCCCTCCTACAGCAAGGCCACAGGTCTGGACTCTGTGTGTGAGTCAGCAGTTCACACTGAAGAGAAAAAGCTCAGGATAAATGCACCAGACAACAGCACACTCCCCTCATTGAGCCACGAACTCACAGCCAGTGAGCTGCTGCGCAACAGGTGAGAAAAAACCTTGTGAAGCATAGCCGGGGGTTCTCCATTTTTGCATTTTGTTACAGTGAAGGAAATCATAACTTGTCTTTATTTTACTTATTATTGAGTTCTTATCGTTAACCTGTTTGATTATTCCAGTTGAATAGGTTTAATCCCAACATCAAAAAACAAGTAGGCTGATAAATAACATCAGTTTGAATATAATGGAAATATTAGTCTATGCTACATATTTAATTGAGCTTAATATTTGACTAATTGGATTATGTTCACAAAATAAATCTGTACTGAACTGGGTCAGTGAATTTTGTCTAAACTTTTAAATCTGTCAGCACAAAGTTTCGAGACCCCCTGCTTTAACCGAATAAACGTGAATAGATTACGTAACTCTATTGTTGATGATGTCTCCCCACTCTTGTACTGAGTGTCTTAACTTACTAATAGTGTGATCATTATCTAAATTTACAAAGGGGTCATACATATAAACAGCAAACTTAGGATTCTTTAATAAATAGGATTAAAGCTGTTATCAGACTGCAGTAAATTCTGTATATAGGGCAAAAATGTATCAGCATGTTTGGAACTCAAACTAGCTCAAGAATATGTAACTAAACATTTAGTAGTGAAGTGTCTCAGAATATGAGTCAATAGAAGCTAATAATCTTGCTGAATTATATGTAATATATTACTTCATTACTTTGTCATTAAAACAGTTTAAATACTTACAGCATGATACATGATACAAGGAGAAACACTAACACCTTCTAATGGAAATTGAGATTAACTAATAACACTAAAAGAAATCCAGTAATTGACGACTTATGTAAATGTCATAATGAGAACTGCTAGATAAATTTACTATATTCGAAATATTTTATCTGCTAAGACATACTTCTGTGTTTTCCCTAACATGTAAAACAAAAACAGCTGTTGGTAGTGAAATTTTGGACGCCACATTATGTGCTGCTACAGTGATGCACTGAATCATGAGCACAGTGAATACGTAAAGGGTAGGCTTTCCTTTGACACCCTCTTGTGGATGTTTCACATCAAGGCCGCAGAATATTGTGGAAGTAGCGGTGTATATTGTGTAGTAGTGTCAGTACGTGTGGTAAGGATAAAATAAACCGTGATTACATGTTGCTTTATTCAGCTTCATCTGGTGAGCTTGGTCAAATGCTCTGTCCTACATTTCCTCATCTACAGTCTTTTACCATTGCTTCTGTTTCTCTCCAAAGGATGTTTTATGATGAAGAGCTGGAGGAATCTGAGCGCTTCTACAGCTCCCAGCCACAGATCCTACAGCTGTGCTACGCTCTCTATAACATGCTGGTTGCCCACTCAGAGATGGTGTGCTACCTAGTCATTATCCTTAATCACATGGTCTCAGCCTCGGTGGCCACGCTGGTTCTGCCCATCCTCATCTTCCTGTGGGCCATGCTGTCTGTACCCCGGCCCAGCAAGCGCTTCTGGATGACTGCAATAGTCTACACAGAGGTACAGCTACAGTAACACCATCAACTCCATTAGAACTTCAGTAACACCATCATCTGTTACAGCTTCAGTATCACTATCATCTGTTACAGCTTCAGTAACACTATCATCTCTGTTACAGCTTCAGTAACACCATCATCTCTGTTA
>CM040975.1:7344152-7369203 GCA_022985145.1 Pangasius djambal
GTCTGTACCCCGGCCCAGCAAGCGCTTCTGGATGACTGCAATAGTCTACACAGAGGTACAGCTACAGTAACACCATCAACTCCATTAGAACTTCAGTAACACCATCATCTGTTACAGCTTCAGTATCACTATCATCTGTTACAGCTTCAGTAACACTATCATCTCTGTTACAGCTTCAGTAACACCATCATCTCTGTTATAGCTTCAGTAACACTGTCATCTGTTACATCTTCAGTAACACTATCATCTGTTACAGCTTCATTAACACCATCATCTCTGTTACAGCTTCAGTAACACTATCACTCTGTTATAGCTTCATTAGCACTATCATCTGTTACAGCTTCATTAACACCATCATCTCCGTTACAGCTTCATTAACACCATCATCTTTGCTACAGCTTCATTAACACTATCATCTGTTACAGCTTCATTAACACCATCATCTCTATTACAGCTTCAGTAACACTATCATCTGTTACAGCTTCATTAACACCATCATCTCTGTTACAGCTTCAGTAACACTATCATCTCTTTTACAGATTCAGTAACACCATCATCTCTGTTACAGCTTCAGTAACACCATCATCTCTTTTACAGATTCAGTAACACCATCATCTCAGTTATAACTTCAGTAACACCATCATCTCTTTTACAGCTTCACTAACACCATCATCTCAGTTATAGCTTCACTAACACCATCAGCTGCATCAGCAGGATTTTGAATTTCACCAATCACTAAACTCATATTTGTTGTTACATTTTTAAATGACAGCTAAGGTGACAGGTTGCAGTCAGAAAACTACTACTATTCCCATGAAGGTAACTTTTTTTCTTTCTTTTTTTCCACATCTAGGTGACCATAGTGATAAAATACTTCTTCCAGTTTGGTTTCTTCCCCTTCAATCAGAACATAGAGTTGGACAAGACCAAACCTTTCCACCCTCCTAATATAATAGGAGTCGAGAAGAAAGAGGGATATGTCCATTATGACCTCGTCCAACTCCTGGCACTCTTCTTCCATCGCTCAATTCTTAAGGTACTTCTTATATTTATGTTTATGTTAAGCATCATACTGACGCTACTCTTATGAGCTTCTATCTGGGTAAAGAGCAGTCTTACGATGTCAGGCATCAGAGTTTTGACATGTCACCTGTAGTGCGGTGCTTTTGATGAAACTTTATTCAGTTGATGTCAAAATCAGTTGACAGCTAATAAATTATTTCTAATTTATAAAAAATCACTTTTCAGTTTCTTTTGATTCTGTCAATATGACTTTAGTCATTTTACAAAAAGACAGCATTTCATCATATTTGCACTGCATGTTTTATTGTTTGTGTGAATCTATTTTTCTAAAACATTATATTCAATTTTTTTTTTCAATTAAACTAGAATGTTCATTTTTATCTGTCACCTCTGTCACCTTTTCATCCAGGTTCATGATTGGTTGTTTGTGTTAGAATGACCTAATACCAAATTTATAGATGATTTTCGAGATATATGAAGAGAATATGAAGTTTTTCTGCAGTTTGCTTTTATATTTTTAGACTTTAAAGTAATATGCTTTTGATTTTAATTTTAGTATAATTTAAATTAAAAGACTGTTATTCACTCGAATACAGAATTTAAGTTTTTGTGTTATTATTTCCCAACACATTCACTGATATGACTTGTGTAACAGCCGTGTATAAGCTGATGTGTGTATTCACTCTCCTCTTTGAACCAGTGTCATGGTCTGTGGGATGAAGACGATACCAGATCAGAAGCTAAAAAGACGCTGTACAGTCACTCGGACTCGGACAGCACAGAGAAACCCCCGGTCCGAAGGGAAAGGAGTTCAGTGACCCGCAACACTTTAATGGAGACCACACACATCCGCATGCCAAGAAAACTCTCAAGCACGCCCTCCGCCTTGCGCCGGCAGAGTTCCAGTGCAGGATCACACATTTCTCACCGATCAACACGTTCCAGAGGAGGTTAGCGCACATAGTGAAACAAATGCAAGAAAGTGTTGTGTTGTGTAAAGATTCTTTTTTTATTAACATACTGTATGTGTTTGTATTTGTCTTTATATTTATTAGATGTTTCATTCCATGTTTGTGTGTGTATATGTCCACAGGCAGTTCAGCCACGAGGTCAAGTGTGTCGCGAGCGGGCAGTGTGTTAGGAGTTCAGCAGAAGAGTCGCAAAGAGCTCATTTTGGAGAAATTCCGAGAGCAGCTCATCAAAGCCAAGAAATTCACAGTCAAAATGTAAATGTGCATAATGTGTGCAGCTCTGGTTAGACCTTAGAAGCATGCTCTATAAAAATGCTCACTAGCATTAATGTTTTATTTCTGAAGCCAGGTATACTGAGGATGCAAAACATCCATAAAACCCTCGTTAAGAGTTTATTATTAATCTTATTTATCCCCACTACATACAGTAAATATTTGATACTGGTTTACATGACTAGTTTCTCCAACATGTGTATGATTTCAGAGCCTTGGATATCTTCATTCCAATTCGCCAGTTCTTCTACAATCTGATCCACCCAGAATACAGCGCAGTGACAGATGTCTACGTGCTCATGTTCCTGGCTGATACCGTCGACTTCATCATCATCGTTTTTGGATTCTGGGCTTTTGGGGTGTGTTCAGCACCACTATTACCTCTGTAGAACTGAGTGTAATATAGGAGCTCACCCACTGATTCACTGTATGTGGTCAGTCATTTATTGGGTGTGTCCAAAACGTAATAAATGCTCCAGTTTGGCTACAGAGGCAGGAAGACATCAAGTTTTGTCTGAATTGAATGTTTGCATTGGCTACTACCTTCTGATGTACCTTCTGACGTGGGATGCAACCTAGATAATCATGTGAATCAGCCCTGATATAATTTATATGTAATTTTTTTTTTTTACTCAGGAATTTATTCCTAGTGAGAAATAGCTGCTGTTTTTACAGAATGTTCTATACAGTATACCGTATGTTATCTTCACTTGTACTTTATTACATTTAGCCTTAACAAACCTTTGGGGCTAGTGACAATGTTATGACTGACATTGCTTTCAAATCAGGTTACAAACTTTTCCTTACAGGTATATTTGTAGCTTTAGAAGTGCTGCTTTCGAAGACACTCACTTATGAGACATATAGGCAGTCGGGCCTTCTGTTTCAGAGGTTTTATGGTTAATTCAAGTCACAATGGACTATAGACTATAGATTTTATCCTTTGTTCGATAACAAATTGCTTGATTGGGTTGGTTTCACAGGAAAATGCAATTAGACAACAGTAGTTATGCTTCCATCAAGAAATTCAAATTTTATTGTCAGGCGGCGGAGACGGTGACAGCTGCACGTTAAGAGTCTTTATTTTCGAACAGGCAAACAAATCCAAAACGTGGAGCAGATTTAGAGTCAGGAAACAGGCAGAAGTCAGCCGATGTACAAACAGAGTTCGTAACCATAAATACGAGAGCAGTAGAACATAAGGCTTGGTATCAACAGCTACAGGACACTTCGTATATCATTGAGCGTATACTCCGCAATGATCTGTACTGCTATGAGTCCTTAAATACTGTGGCAGTGATTGTGTAATTGAGGCCACGTGTGTGCACTCAGAATTAATGCGAACGTGAACATGAGAGAGTTTGGGATGGCTGTTGGGTGCTGTAGTCCTCAGCGGCCATGTTTGTAGGCCGCTTTGTGGTCTGGGAGTTGTAGTCAGCGGCCCTGCTTGTAGACCATTCTGTGTTACCTGGTGTGGGAAGCAACGCCATTTCCTGCGATGACATGACATTCATACAGTGAATATATTCATTCGTAGAATTATCAGCCACCCCCTTCCCCTGATAAATCGGTGTTGCATAGCCTGCACTTGCATATTGAAAAATTAAGCATATATATTTTATGATGAAATTAAACTCACCTGTCGTCTTCAACACTAACTCCGCTTTTCCGCTAAGATTATCATCTCTCTTTCATGTTTCACTTCAGTGACTTTTTTTGTGTACTATGACATTGGAGTTGTTGTGCTGAGAAACACAACATTTTTAGAAAGTTTAGCATGAATTTAAATCCCGTCTCTCTCCATGTCTTAATAGAAACACTCTGCTGCTGCAGACATCACATCATCTCTTTCAGAGGATCAGGTCCCTGAAGCATTCCTCGTCATGGTCCTCATCCAGTTTGCGACTATGGTGGTGGACCGAGCGCTCTACCTGAGGAAGACTGTTATGGGGAAGGTCATCTTTCAGGTCATACTAGTGTTCGGTATCCACTTCTGGATGTTCTTCATACTTCCAGGAGTCACTGAGAGGTAAATACTTCCTGTCTATATGCAGAATGAAACTTTTCCACAGTTATAATATAAATTGTAAGTATATATAATTGAAAGTATCCTCAGTGCTTGAATTGTTTTGTTATTTTGTTCTGCTAGGCGTTTCAGTCAGAACATGGTGGCTCAGCTCTGGTACTTTGTGAAGTGCATCTACTTTGGTCTATCAGCCTACCAGATCCGCTGTGGCTACCCTACACGGGTGCTGGGCAACTTCCTGACCAAAAGCTATAATTATGTCAACCTTTTCCTCTTCCAGGGGTGAGAACCATCACACACAAATAAATTGGGGGCAGTCGTGGCCTAATGGTTAGAGAGTCGGGCTTGTAACCTGAAGGTTGTGGGTTCGAGTGTCAGGTCCAGCAGGGATTGTAGGTGGGGGGAGTGAATGACCAGCGCTCTCTTCCACCCTCAATACCACGACTGAGGTGTGACCCTTGAGCAAGGCACTGAACCCCCAACTGCTCCCCAGGCGCTGCAGCAAAAAAAAAAAAAAAAGGCTGCCCACTGCTCTGGGTGTGTTCACGGAGTGTGTGTGCGCACTTGGATGGGTTAAATGCAGAGCACATAATTCTGAGTATGGGTCACCATACTTGGCCACAAGTCACTTCACTTCACTTCACATCACATAAATAAATACGGGAAATAATACAGCTGGAACTTGAAGTGTCGATTTTTAAAATCTGTTAACCCAAAATGTAAAATTTGATTGAATATTAAATCAGCTGTATTTAAAATGAATCAACATTGTGTTCATATACTCTCTGCAGTCCTCAGTCAATCATCTGTGCGGTGCGGGTTTCACTTTCAGGTTCCGGTTGGTTCCATTCCTGACTGAGCTGAGGGCCGTGATGGACTGGGTTTGGACAGACACTACTCTGAGTCTCTCTAGCTGGATCTGTGTGGAGGACATTTACGCACACATCTTTGTACTGAAATGCTGGAGGGAATCAGAGAAAGTAAGAAATATTCATTTACATTTTACAACATGTAAGCATTCAGAAAAGTGCCAGATTAACTCAGCATAACAGAGGAGAGAATAAACAGTACATGGATGATGCAGTTGGTGTTGTAACGCAATTTGTGTGAGCATGCTTTTATACTGTATCGCAGTGGAGACCCAGGAGATCGGAATATCTGATGTGGGGACGTTTGGCTGGTCCCCACCATGAAAACCCTGCAATGATAGTAAGACAAACATGTATGTGTGTGTTCCATCAGAGATATCCTCAGCCACGCGGGCAAAAGAAGAAGAAGGTGGTTAAGTATGGGATGGGTGGTATGATCGTCATGTTACTCATCTGCATCGTCTGGTTCCCGCTCCTCTTCATGTCTCTGGTCAAATCAGTGGCCGGCGTCGTCAACAAACCCCTGGATGTCTCTGTCACTATCACACTGGGAGGATTTCAGGTGCATCTTCTCTTTAGTTTTACTTTAGGTACTATATTTATTCATGCAGGGACTATATGCAAAAAAACAGTAATTTCAAATGAGAATACATGCATTGCACCACAGTTTGCTACTAGCTGATAGATATCCATCTAAACACAGTGACTTGTATGTTTTCACCCCCTTGAACTTTTCCACATTTTGTAATGTTACAACCTGGAACTGAAATAGACTTCATTGGGATTATATGCCATGAATCTACACAAAATAGCCCATTATAGTTTATTAATTATTAAATGTGAGGGAAAAATCTATAATGTTTTTTAAAAAATATTTACAAATAAAAACGTGTAAAAGTGTGATTATATACATATCACCCCTATGCAAAGCCAAGTCATTTTAAATGTTAAAATAGCTCTAGTGCCATCAGAAGTCATATAAATAGTTGAATGGGGTCTACCTGTGTGCAGTGAAAGTGCCACATCGTATCACTATAACTACACCTGTTCCTGGAAGACATGAGAGCATCATGAAGACCAAGGAGCTGACAAAGCATGTCCAGGACAAAAATTGTTCTGGAAAAATATAAACCAGGGTTTAATTATAAAATACGTATATTCTTTAAACATCGAGCACAGCACCATTAAATCCGTTATTAAAAATCTAAGGAATATGGCACAATAGCGACTCTACCTAAAGGACGCCGTCTGCCAAAAGTCAGTGAGCGCAAGGAGGAATTAGGCAGTTCCAGATTGTAACACTACAGAATGTGGAGAAGTTCAAGGGGGTGAATACTAATGCAAGGTGCTGTAGAAAATAAATAATTAAGGTGACAAAATTCTGCAAAGTAAGTTATAATACTGGGTCCAACTCACTGGATTGATTCAACTTTCAGTTCGTCGCTAAATATAAATATGTGTACATTAACAGGACTGACTTTATTACTGTGTGTCTTGCAGCCAATCTTCACAATGAGTGCTCAGCAAAATCAACTGAAGGACATCACTGAGGCAGAATTCCTAGATTTTATGAATTCCTACAACTACATTCCAGTATGTTTGCATAGAAAACACATAGCATGTAGAAAACTACTTCGTATTCACAACATGTATTATGTAAGATATCTTCTTCTTGTCTTGCTTCCAGAGTGCAATGCAGTTTTTGGAGGCCTACACTGCAGAGGATGTGACAGTAGCTGAGTTAGAGGGAAGTTCCAACTCTCTGTGGACCATCAGCCCACCCAGCAGGAAGAGCCTCATGGAAGTACTGAGCAAAGAGGACCAGTTTCCTGTCACCATGTCCTGGACTATACAGAGGTAATGAACACATCACAAAATACAGTGTATGTAAAGGTAGTGTGAACTCACCAGTGTGAGAGAAACATTAATATTGCTGCTTGTCAGTGAAGAATATAAAATATGGACTATTGTTTTTTTAGAATATAATCAAGGTTTTTGTGCATTGTGTCTTTTAGGAATCTTAGTCTTGGGGCTAAGGCTGAAATTGCCATGGACAAGCATGTTACATATCTGGATATGAATACAAGACAAGAGTTAATAGATTTGCTGAATGGAACAAGGAACAAAGCTGTGTGAGTAAAACTGCTGTACTGGGTTTAATCAGTAATTCCACCGAAGGACATAAAGGCATAAAGCTGTGTTCTGTTTCATGTTGTTTACAGAGTTATAAAACACGTCTTCCCCTGTTTTATTCGAGCACCCAGTGACTCAAATGCAAAACCTGTAGAACAGCTTTATAAAGGTAAAGTATGAATCTAAAGAGCATTTTATTTGCTGATTATTGGGATATTGCAAATACTATTCATTTTACTTTCATAGCAATACATCAGTATTTTCCACAGTAATCTCTATCCACCCGGTCTGTATGTGCGATTACCGCTGAAACTAATTTACACGTTTTCCAGTATGGAGGAATGAACGTGAAGGCTGTTTATTCAAATCTCATTTATAATGGAAGCCTAATGGCAGTTCAGTTCAAAATAAATAAATAAATAAATAAATACTTTATACCACAGCGTTGTTGCATTCAAGATTCTGATTGGTCAGAAGGTGTTTATTAATTTCCTATAAAAGCGGCTTTGACAGTAGTACCAGCTATAAGACAAATCAGCTACAACAGCTACACAAGGACTTGCATGGCAGATGCTCCACATAATCTATGACTAATAAAACAGATTTTTAAAAAAAGTGTCATTTTTAACAAAAAAAAACAAACTAATCTAATCTGATATAGTGGAGTTTCCTGTGAGTTTATTTAACATTTATGGAAGGAATCTCTTGTGTCAGTACTTTGTAACGGTCAGTATGTTTTCTGCCACGGGAGTATATAGGACAGAGAACTTTTCACTTTCTGGTTTCTCAGTTACATTACAATGTAATATAATCTATAATATATAGCAATATATTATATATAATATAATCACTGCCCAACTGTTGTTGTATACGAGGAATAACACTTTGGGAAATGCTGTTATCGGGCCGCATCTCACCACACCATTGTTGATTCTTTTCCTATAACAGCAGGCCCCATCACGTTTTATTACTTACTCTCAGCATGATTATGCACTTCTGTGTTTACTTTCAGTTACTTTAACAACATTGGGAACTCATAACTAGAAATTTGTCTCTCTAAAAAGTAGTCCCATCAATGCATATTTATTAAAGAAGTGTTCTAGAGAAATACTGATTTTGCATACATTTATCGTCCTTAAGCTCCCATTATAACCATGTTTCAGATAAACAGTTCAGTACAGAGAAACTCAATGTAGAAATTCTTGTCAGTGGTAATCAGATACACATTACAGATGTGGTACCTGGAGATTAGTTTGAAAATGTTGGTGTATTCCTATACTGATTTTCATGCATGTGGCATTTGTGAGAAAATCAACCAGCTCTATCCCTTACTGTAGAGGGTGACTATAAGGACATCCTGTTGGACCTGGAGCGCACCAATAACAGCAGCGGTGAGATTCAGGAGTGGTGGATCGTGGACCAGCCATCTGCAGAGAAGATCAACATGAGATCTGGAGCAAAGGCAGAAAGGATAGGGGAGGCTGGACTGCAGCTGTATGTCTTCAATGATAAAGTTAGTCCTCCCAGCCTGGGCTTCCTCGCTGGCTATGGGTAAGAATAGTCGAACTTATAATAAAAATATTATTTTTTCTGTTCTTTTTCCACCCCAACTTGCCTACACACAGCAGAATTTAGCAGTAAGTCATATTAAAGTGTTGTTACTCTTCTCTCTCACAGTATCATGGGTCTGTATGCCTCCGTGGTGCTGGTCATAGGCAAGTTTGTGCGTGAATTCTTCAGCGGGATCTCACACTCTATCATGTTCGAGGAGCTGCCCTGTGTGGATCGCATCCTCAAACTGTGCACCGACATCTTCCTCGTGCGAGAGACTGGAGAGCTGGAGCTGGAGGAAGATTTGTACGCCAAGCTCATCTTCCTCTACCGTTCACCTGAGACCATGATCAAGTGGACCAGGGAGAAGACTAAATGACCCACAAGAGTCTACAGGGAACAAGACGAAATGAAGCGCAAGATGAAGGACGTGCCGGCAGAGGAGTGTGTCCACATCATCGGTGCGCTCACACAATAATGAATAAGAAAATCGCCTCCAAATGTGGAGTCTTCAACAATGTGACCTACAGGTTTAGCTAAACTGAACCTGAAAAGCCAAAAGACTGGAGGAATAGAGCAGCTGCCATAAACTTTAATAAGCAGGGCTGAGCTGTGTTCTAGCACACCCTACCTGCTCAAAGAGAAATGAACTGGATTGTGCAATATACTGTCATGGTAGCTGTAAACACAAATACGACAGAGCAAGAATGGAAGACAGTGACTGAAAGACACTAGCCACTTTTGACTCAAGAGAAAATTATGAGAGGTGCTTGGGTCCTTCGTAAAAAAAGCCAAATGACATACCGCCAGGATTCGTTACTAGTGTTTGAGAGTGTGAAGAGAACCACGTGTGGGAACCTGATGACCATGTTGTCAGGAGTGTCATCTCATCAAAACAGTATATAGTTTGTTTTTCCATATATGGCAAAGAACAGCCACAGCATCAAGAACTCGTCTGTCCTGCAGTTACAGATGCTCTGTGTACAGTGGGGAGGGATTGTGGTTCACTGGCCTGAGCATAAAGCACATTTTGGAAACCTGGTGTCTGAAGTGTCTTTTCTGTCTGAGCCATTCATTTAGTAGTTGTAATAATCAAGATCACACTTTGGGAAAGGCCAGACATTGGGGTGTCCATCAGAAATGGGATGCTGCAGGACCCACTTAAAAAGCTGCTAGAGCATGCGGTCAGGTGTGTAGCTCACAGGACAAAAAGGCCATGTTCATTAGCACGGGAGAGTATTGGATACTCGTGCTGCACTGTGTGACACATTTATCACGTTCATTCTGTCTCCAGTATTTGCTTTATCCTGGCCAGAGTCATGATGGTTTAAATTACTAATTTGTTTATGTCTTGGGAAACAGAACCAACTGAGTTCTTTACAGGTGCAAACAAAATAGTAATACCTTCTGGAGTGGACAGGATTGGTCAAATCTTCTGTGAGAACAGGTGGGATTGGCCAAACTATCTGCAGGAGCAAGTAGAATAAGGTCAAACCTTCTGCAGGAATAGGTATGATTGGTCAAATTTTCTGTGGTAGCAGGCACAATTGGTCAAGCGTGTGTGAGAGTGGGCGGCACTGGTTAGGCGGAAGAGGGTGGGATTTCAGTTTCAGGAGCAGGTCTGATTGGTCAAGCATTTGTGGGAGAAGGGCAGTATTGGTCAAGCATTTGTGGGAGAAGGGCAGTATTGGTCAAGTGTGTGTCAACGCCTACAGCACTGGTCAAGCGAGGAGGGCGTGAGCGGGCAAGATTGGTCGAGCGAGTGCAGGCGTGGGTGGCATTGGTCAAGCCAGCACGGGAGCGGGTGGGACTGGTCAAGCCAGCACGGGAGCGGGTGGGACTGGTCAAGCCAGTACGGGAGCGAGTGGGACTGGTCGAGCCAGTGCGGGAGCGAGTGGGACTGGTCGAGCCAGTGCGGGAGCGAGTGGGACTGATCGGGCCAGTGCGGGAGCGAGTAGGACTGATCAAGCCAGTGCGGGAGCAGGTGGGACTGGTCAAGCCAGTACGGGAGCGAGTGGGACTGATCAAGCCAGTGCGGGAGCGAGTGGGACTGATCAAGCCAGTGCGGGAGCGAGTAGGACTGATCAAGCCAGTGCGGGAGCAGGTGCGACTGATCAAGCCAGTGCGGAAGCGGGTTGGAATAATCGAGCGAGTGGGAATGACCAAGCCAGTGCGGGAGCGGGTGGGACTGGTCAAGCCAGTGCGGGAGCAGGTGGGACTGGTCGAGCCAGTGCGGGAGCGAGTGGGACTGATCAAGCCAGTGCGGAAGCGGGTTGGAATAATCGAGCGAGTGGGAATGACCAAGCCAGTGTGGGAGCGGGTGGGACTGATCGAGCCGGTGTGGGAATGGGTGGGACTGATTAAGACAGTGTGGGAGCGGGCAGCATTGGTCAAGCGAATGCTTGAACAGGCAGGACTGATCAAACGTGCGGGAGTGGGATTTAAAAAAAATAATAATACATTTTAAAAAATATATTAGTGCTAGAAATATAATACAAATCACAACAATGTAAGATTTATGTTTTATATGAGAGTTTTGTTGGGTTCAGGAAAGTGTTGCACTTTTTTCATCAAAATGTTGATTTGACACATTAACACAGTACGTTTACATGCAATTCAGACATTTTAGAGTAAGCATTTACAGTTTTTCATAACATGCACACATCTCAAAGCACAAAGTGGAATTGTAAGGACAAAAAAATTGTACGTGCTATCTTCTAACAAAATCTATCACACTATACATCAGTTTCTTCTAACACCTAGCAAAGTAATTTCTTGCTAAACTACTTCAAAGAGAAATTGTTCCCTGAAGTTTCAATTCATAGAGTATGTTTTTCCCCATAACCAATATGCAAGAAAAATGCATTCTATTAAGATCCAGGAAGTAATATTAAGGCATTTCATGCACATTTTTTTTTATCTTATAGTCATTAGGCATACCATTTGTATATAGTCTGGATTTGAATGTGTAAATATATGAGGGGGAAAAAAAAGTGGCTGAAGAGTGGTCAAAATAAAGTATGTGATTAAGGATGGATTTTTAATCATTAACATTTTCCTTTGACTATTCAAATTTTCAGGCACGATTGTTTTCCACACTGCAGCATGTAGGGTAAACTGGTATCAAGAGTTGAAGTTATTTTAAATATCACTCTAATTTTAGTACTGATTTTAGAAAACGTATACTATAATAATAAACGAGTTCGAATGATGATCGTCATGGTAATACTTCGTATTTTTTAATAACACAGCACGTTACCATGGCAAAAACAAAAAACACAGGTTATATTAAATAAGCTTTTGATTTCATTTAACTATAAAACACCTATTACTATATAGTATTCTGGAATTTACATTTATCTTCTTTTCTTGTATTATTCTTCACATATATAACAGTATTACACTTAGCAAAACTTAATAATATCTTATTATTTAACTTCATAAACACATGAGAGTACTCTTGTGTGTCAGGAAGTGCAAAAGCCAGAACTTTCAAATCATCACTGTGATGACTGAATGCAAAGATCATGCTTATGCCTCAGTACTCAGGCTGCAGGTGATATGCATGTACTGCATACTGCCGTTTTTGCTGAATGTATTTGATAAGGCAGATCAAACCATGCTAGGCTATGGAGAGTGTTTCCTCCAGCAGCTCGGGGAAAGACATGGTGCAGTAACAGAAACTACACTCTACAGTGGAAAGCTGCTCTTGAGTGTTCAACTACAACCCGCTTCCCATGATGAAATAATAGCCTTAATGCTTCGATCAGGAATCGCGGAGGCACTGAGCAACAATGCGTAAAGCCACACCCCCTACACTAGTAACACACATTGTGGATTAAAAGAAAACTCCACCCTGAAACACATTAACTACACTTATACTGAAATATTTGTGATGTACTTAGCAACTGTTGTGCTAATTTGCTGGTTGATGCTGTATTTACATTATTAGCGTGAGAAGTTAGCGGTTGTCTGTCGCACTGACGTCATAGAGGGATGTTGCTAGCACAGTTACAATGGCATTTAATAGGAGGGAAAAAAAAAAAGTCAACGATCTTAAACATGAAGGATAACGATCAGGTTATGGACCATTTTCCTGCAGCATTCAATGTCATATTAATGAAAATCCAACTTTTTAAGTATTGGAGATGGCAAACGCTGGATTGCTGGCAGGAGGTCATTCTTTATAAAATAAATCTTAAATGCCATTGAAGATAGCACACTAATTATAAAAATTTATATCAGGGTGGATTTTTCCTTTAAACTAGAACTTATTGTGGCTGTGGCTCAATTCACCAATTCCTGATCAAGCATTAAAGCTAAACATAAAGTACAAAAAGAAAAAGATGGGGTTTATTTTCAACAGCAGGATGTACAGTACTGGAAAATCTCTCCCTCTGGCTGAAAATGGACACTGGGATCAGCAATGTTATGGACAACTAACTAACTAACAGAGTCCTCCTGCATACTCGTCCTCCTCTTCCTCAGGTTTGTCAGCTCCACTGTTCACGCCTCCGTCTCCAGGAGCAGCAGCAGCAGCCTTCTTCTTCTTCCCTCCTCCAGGCACATTGAGAGTGATAGCCAGTTTAGCATACTGGAAAACAAACAGTAAGGTCTATTTGACAAGTGAAACATAAAAGCTAAGAGTTGAAGGTCTGAATATATTAATGAAAGGGACATTGCGGCAGCTAATCTCAGCTCCTAACATAACAATCAGGTGTTTTTACGTGTGTTGGGAGCTGAAACAGAGAAGATATGGAGTGCTGGGTGTCCAACAGGACTGGGTTTGGAAACACTAATATAGGCATAATTATAGACATGTGAGGCATCTGAAATTAATCCTTGATGCATAACATTAATCACCGTTACATTTATAGATTTGTGCATGTCCACAGCCTTCAACAGGCGTTCAGTACAGTTTAAATCCAGACACTGAGACGGCTGTTGTAAAGCATTCTGTGCTCTTCTTTCAAGATCTTATCTTGTGGAAATGTCAATCATTGTATGTAATATTTATTTATACAATATTTTTGCTCATTCTCTTGAAAGGTGCCAATACGTCTGGAGTTGACCCCATTCCTGCCAATCCTTACAGAAGGCATGGAAGTGACATGAGAAAAAGATGAAGAAACACTAGGTAAACCCTGAAGTGTGTAGGATGCATAGTGTGTAGGATGCACTTTTTGTTATGGAAAAAAAAAATTGAGTCAGGGAATCAGTTGAGCAATTCATTAAAAAAAAAAAATTATAAAAAACAGAGCTGCAGGATCTCAAAAATGCACAAACAACTGAACTATCAGGCTAATATTTGAGCTCTGGCTAATAGACAAGCTCATGTTAAATAAGAGGAGTTTGCTCATTCACTTGGTACTCAGTAACACATTGAGGAGTAATGATGTGTTGTTTGCGCACGAGTCGACTCTTCTTTGTGATAAAAGAGTGTCTTATTTTTGGTTTGTTTTTTGTTTTTAATCAAAATGCTTCGATGGAAACCTCCTTTTAACATCCGAGTTGTTTGCTGATTTGAGCATGAATGGTGGTAAACTTTGGGAGCTGAAAGAGTTGCTCCGTATGGGTCAGATAAGTCAAATGAGCTGACTCACCGACAAGGGCCAGAATTCCCATCACTACTGAGGAGTCGACAATAACGGCGGAAGAAACAGTAACTACATCCTCTGAAACTCAAACACTTGGGCCACAACCCAAAATGCATACTACAGTACTAAATACTGTATCGATACATTAATGATGTTATTATAGCTATTTAGGCATTCCTTTTAGTGTGTAGAATGTAATTTGGGATGCAGCCATAAATTCTCAATGAAAGCGGATTATTTCACTCTTGTATTACTGCAGCACAACCCCGTGACAAAACGTAGCTCACGATAGCATTTTTCTACCAAAGAGGAAAAAAATCCTAAATCTACCATTAAACAATTTTATGTCGGAAAGCTTAAAGTAATGAGCTCATGTTTTCAGACAAAGCCAAAGTAACACTCACGTCATTGTCCATGTATTTGAACAGTGGGGAGTTGCAGACACGGGCCACCTGCTCTTCATCCTGCTGATCATATCCCTGTAACAGCTGCTCCAACGCAACACAGTCCTCACTCCCACTGAATCCTGGGATACTGTAGCTTTCCCTCACACACTTATCAGCTGCTACGTAATCTCCTCGGTGTAGGTGAACCAGCACTTGTGCGATGGTTTTCTAAAGGCAACAGAGCAAAAGATCCGCTACATTATGAGGTACGCAAGTGCTGAACTGCTGATTCAGAGGACCGGGTAAAACAGGTCATACCTTAAAACACGTCGGGTAATTTTCTATGTCTCTGTACATGTTCTTCTCCTTTTGGATCGACAATGCTGCTTCATCAAATCTTTAGGAGAAAAGAAAAACAGGAGAAACTGTGTATTAGGACAAAGCCCAGCTATAAAGCAGATATTATACAGTTTGGAAACATGAGCCTGCTTTACTTCTTTTGTCTGACGAGGAGTCGAGACGCTTTGCCGAGCAGCTCCACAGCCTGCCGCAGACGTTCCTCATTCTGTAACAGAAAACCTCTCAAAATTATGCTGATAATTTGATATACTGTAGTATTTACACAATATTCTTGTCATGAACGTTGGTATATGTTCCAGTTTGGAAGAGACTGCATGGATACACAATTTTCAGGTAAAGCTAGAGCTCCCAAGAAAAAGTCTCTCCCAGTCAGAAGGCAGCATAAGGACACCTAGCGTCTAAGGTTCCTTATTTCATTTCTTTGAAATAAATACTTTATGAAGGCAGCATCACATGGGTCCTCCTCAGAGAAGGCCATCCCATAATCCAATTCACTGAACAAGCATTAGTAAAAGGTTTGCGAAACATGGTGGGATGGTAAATTAATTGAAACATGTACTATGCAATCAGAATCTCGTTTGTTCAATCGTACGTGTGTGAACTAACTAAATGGTGAGCCGTGTTTGTTAGGTTAGCTTTCACCTGCCAGGGTTTTCAGACTTAAAGGGGCTGATTAAGTATGAATGCATCATTTTAAATGAATAATTGATTTTGGTCTTTGTGATTAATAAAATGTTTTTGTGATTAATAAAGGATTAAAAGCAAAAGCCTTAGACTATGTGGTTTAGCCACCTATTACAGAGCGTGCATGCCTCTCTGAATGAGTGGTTACTAAAGAAAAGATAACGCATTAGAACAAATTCATTCATATAAACTTGGGATTTTCACTGCAGCGGTCAGAGGTGCTGTTTTAGAAAATTAATCAACACCTTATAAGCAATCACAATTAAGAATTGTAATAATAAAAAAAACTACAAAAACAATAAATAGGAAATATGGGGGGGGGAAAAAATCTCTCGATATTCAAAGACATTTTACAATAAACAATGTTTATCACAATATTCAGTGACAGCAAAGCAGTAATGGCCCATCATGAGTCACTATATATGTATTTATCATGTACATCAGTAGCTTATTTAGCATTGAATGATGAAGGGAAAATAATTCACAATCAAATATTTTAGAGTATCCAACAAACCACTGGTTAATGTGAGAGATAAGAAAAGACGGTCAGTATAAAAGAACTGTAACAGATGATACCTCGATATGATATCTCAGATATGGCATATTGTGAGGTAATGTAATGTGAAATGGATGTTATTTTGTCATACAGACCAGGTCTAATAACAAGGCTAGGCAATTATCACAATATAAAAATGTAAATATAGCTGACTACCTGTTAATCCAGTCAAATATAACCTTATGATCATAAATCCAAAAGCTAAAAGTCAGGGATGTTTTCTAGCTCAAACGTTTTATAGTCACTCACCTCAAACACTGATGCAGCTTTCTGATAGAGGTCCACAGCTTTGGCTAAATCCACAGGTTCTATCAACCTGCCAATCATATTGTCACTATTATTCTAATAAAATACATATGATGTCTCATTCTAATGGTGTAAGGTTATGCAAATATTGAACGGATCTTCTTTAATCACTCACTTTCCAGCTCTGTCGAGAGCCATGGCAGCAGTGTCTGGTGTGCCATTCTCTATGTACATCATACTGGCTTTCTCTATGTACTGAACTGCCTCAGGCAGCCTCTGCATGTCCTGTAGAAGACAGAAGCAAAATGCATCATGTTAACCTTTACTGAAGAGTTATACTGGAAATTTAGAAAGTTATACTGACTGTATTTAAAACAAGTAGAACCTGATGCCTCTAACAAGTCAAGCACTTCTGGTTTGTATGCCTCAAATACCCTTAAAATACAATACAAACAGGAAGGAAGCTATCAATTTCAGATATTTGACCTTGCTGTGACCTTGACCCTGTCTGGATCAATTCCAAAATCTAATCCGTTCGTCTGCTGGTTACAAAGATATTTTCATATAAATCCTATAAACATTCAACCACTCGTTCCTGAGATATCAGGCTAATGAGCAACTCGAACGGGCAGACAGACAACGAGAAAATATAAGGCCTCCACCACCTAGCGGCATAAAAACAGGAGCTGAAAAACTCAGAGAAAATCTGAGTCAGGATTGAAGACATGACTGGCAAGTATTGTTGTGTTACAACATCTAACAGCCTTTCAGGGACCGATGTGCAAATTCAGACCATGCAGTGCTGGTTTACCAGGAGAAAGGGGTGGTCCATATAGATTTGGGGGTGTTACTAATTTGCATATTTGTATTGTCCCTGGTGGTCTTGCGGTTAAGAATCCCTTGCTCTCACTGCCGCGGGGCAGGGAACCAACCCAGCCACTGGGAGTGAACTCTCAGTGCCGGTCCCAAGCCTGGGAGGGTCGCTTCAGGAAGGGCATCCGGCATAAAACCTGTGCCAAATCAAACGTGAACCAATGATCCGCTGTGGTGACCCCTAACGAGAGCAGCCGAAAGAACAACAACAACAACAACAACTAATTTGCATATTTATAGACTTAGGATTTCTTGATGAGGGTAAAATGTAGGCATGTTTCTCTGCCTCTTTCTGCTATTCAATTATTTTTAGAACTGGGCAGAATAACTTGAATACTAGCGTATTTATTCATGATGCTGGTATTCATTTCCCCTACTGCTACTTCCTCCATCACCATGTGGTTCCCCTCCTCCTCTTTTTCAAGAAAGTATTACAATGAGTAATTTGTTCTGCTGAGATCATCACCACATTCCCACATCAGTGAACTGTTCACCAGCTGAGCAAGGACAACCAGCAGTTTCAGAAGCTATCTTCAGGTAAGCACTACCAAACCGTATGCACCAAGAGAGCTCGTCACCACGACAGCTTCTTCCCGCGTGCTATCAACCTCATCACCCCGGACCAGTGATGTTTCTGATCACCACAAGAACTCACCTTCAGCATCATCCCCGCCTGCTCGAGGGCCCTGTAGAGAAATCAAAGATCAGGTTCAGTGTCGCCTGTATACACACATGCAGAAATCTATGATGTCAATTAAGTGCTTCAAAATCTTACTTTGCGGCATGGAACAGACTGTAGCATGACTTAAGGAGAAAAGTCCAGCAAGAGCACGGTGTATTTTTAGTCAAAACTGTGTGGGTTATGTCTCATTCAGCAGACGCAATACACAGTATTATTAACTCTATCGTAAAGGTTAAACGGGACCATATTCAGACACGTTTCGCTAGGAAAGCCACTGAGAGGTGAAAGGATACGTTCGGTTGTTGGTGTGAGCCTCTGCCTCTTGTAAGTAAGCATCTTTTGCTTCTTCAAGTTGTTTGGCGTTTTTGAAAGCGACAGCTGAAAGTAAACGGAAGAACAGGCTACAGAGGAGAAATACTCAAAGCGTGTAAAAGGAACACAGCGGCTATATATTACTCCGTGAGGTACTACAGAAACTTCACATCTTAGTAAAAAGAAAATCTAGGGCTGCACAAGTAAACCTATGTAGCTCATGATCAAAATATTTGGCTTCCTTAATTCATTAAACATATCCAACTGCAATAATGGTAAGCTTAGTTAAAATGGATTTAAATAACTGTTTTTATTATCCCCGGTGAAAATGAAATCACATGTACATCGATGCGTAGAATGTCGTTGTCTATATAGGTTAATTTAGTATTTAAAAGATTCACTCATTAATGTGAGCAAAGAGCAGTTGTATTTTGATTCAAAGATTTATCCGTTTGAAGAAATGTAGAAGAAAGGCTGCTTTCTTTCTATATGAAATAATAAAATATTACAATGAGATAAAACTAGTGTGTACAAAATGCAATACATCATTGGGATTATAATTTTAGCCATGATTCTATAGTGTAGTGAAGGGTGGAGAATGACAAGTGAAAATCCCTCAGTCTTTGAATATATCACCTGATCAGTCAGTTAATAAATACTATGAATTGAATAAATCAACATAGCATTGAATAAATACATCATTCCTTGAATGGGTAAATGAATTCACTGAAGCATTTATTTATTTACTTACTTACTTACTGATTTATTTATAGAAAGAGATACAGGTTTTATGATAGTGAGAAATGAGAGAGAGATTTCTCACTATCTGCATCCTACACAATGTTACAGGACAAAAAATCGGTTTTATTTGCTCGCTGTGTAGCAGAAATACAATATATGGCCAAAAGTATGTGCACACCCATATGTGAAGTGAAGTGACGTGTGGCCAAGTATGGTGACCCATCCAAGTGCACACACACACCGTGAACACACACCCGGAGCAGTGGGCAGCCTTTTTTTGCTGTGGTGCCCTGGGAGCAGTTGGGGGTTCGGTGCCTTGCTCAAGGGTCTCACCTCAGTTGTGGTATTGAAGGTGGAAGAGAGCGCTGGTCATTCACTCCCCCCACCTACACTCCCTGCCAGCCTGAGACTCGAACCCACGACCTTTGGGTTATAAGTCCTGGCTGGAATGCCGACTGCACCCCAGTGCCTGACCTCACTAATGCTCTTGTAGCTGGATGAACACAAATCCCCACAGCCACGCTCCAAAATCTATGGGGTGTCCAAAAAGTCAGGAACCAATGACAGTAAAACTACATATACTTAACTACATATACATTTATCCATCCATCCATTCTTTCTCTATACCTCTTATCACAGTACCACGGGGGAGCCTGGTGCCTATCCCAGGGGACTTGGGGTATAAGGCCGGGGACACTCTGGATGGTGTGCCAACCCATCACAGGGCACAATCACACACACTCACACACCCATTCACACACTACAGACAATTCAGAGAGGAATCAGCCTACCATACATGTCTTTGGACTGGTAGAGGAAACCGGAGTACCTGGAAGAAACCCATGAAGCACGGGGAGAACATGCAAACTCTAAGCACACAGGGAGGAGGCGGGATTCGAACCGCCAACCACTAAGCCACCATGCCCCTTATACTTAATTTTGTATTTATTATGCATTTCTCAGGTGGTATATATCATGTTTTTGTGAATTTTGGTCAGCATATTCAGATCGACATATTGGCACAACCTTTGGTTCCTGACTTTTCAGACACCCCGTACTGGAAAGCCTTCTCAGAAGAGTGGAGGAAAGGGGGACCAAATCCATGTTAATGGCCAAGGCTTTTGGAATGGGATGATCATACGGGTGTGATGGTCAGGTGTCCACATACTTTTGGAAATATACTGTATGCATATATAACGTATGTTTTAGATTTGTTCGACTGGAGTCCAGCATTCATGAGTACTTCTAAATTATGTAAAAGGAAAATACTGATACATTATTCAGATTATTATGTCACAGTGCAGCAGCTTGTATAGAGGAGGATTAATGCATCACTGTATCAGTATACTGTACACTATGTGTGTGTGTGTGTGTGTGTGTGTGTGTGTGTGTGTGTGTGTGTGTGTGGATTAAAGGCTTTACCTGCTTTAGCGTACTCTGACGCAGCGCTGTCATAATCCGGCTTCCACTTCATAAAACTGGTCTTTAAACTGAAATATTAACAGTCAGACACATGCCAGGACACAGTGTTTACACATCTGTCACTCTGTGACTAGCGCCATGGAACAAACGAAACAAACCCGACCATAAACACTTACTATTTTTCCGCTTTCGCGATGTGCTCGTGGGCCTCGTTTATTTTCTGAGCCATGCTTCTGATGCAGCTTCTTTCACCATGTAGTGTTTATATTAAACAAACAAACAACCGGCTTGTTATGATCGTTCTTCCTAACGTGAGATGACAATTTTGTTCACTTCCGGGTCGCAACTGATGAGCGTTATTGCCCCGCCTCCTGCTCTGCGATTGGCTACTTCACTGTCCAATTAGGAAAACGCTCGTGAAAACAAACGAACAGAAAACTTCCGGCGCTAGAGGGCGCTCGAGGGAGCTGTGCTGACCTGATGATGTTGTTAGTAAAGAAAATGGTCCATTAGCCATTTTTAAAAACACAAAATAACAAAATAAATACTTCCCTGCTACAGCTATATATTTTAACTTTGATTCATTACCGATATTCTTTGAGAAAGATGTATGTAAATAAAATAAAAGACATTTCTTAACGAAGGTAAAGTGCCCTTCACAACAACCATGTACATGTTTCAGAGCAGTAACCTTTAATTACATTTAAACATACCAACAATGCTTAAATACACTTTACCATGATGTATAATTGCTGACATACACCACATGGCCAAAAGTTTGTGAACACCTGATCATGTAGTTCTTCCACAAACTGTTGCCACAAAGTTAGAAGCACACATTCATGGCATTTGGCAGACACCCCTATCCAGAGTGACTTACATTTATCTCATTTATACAACTGAGCAGTTGAGGGTTAAGGGCCTTGCTCAAGGGCCCAGCAGTGGCAGTTTAGCAGTGCTGGGGATTGAATTCATGACCGTCCCATCAGTAGCCTAATGTCTTAACCACTGAGCTACCACACACTTTTCTTGAAGGTCTCTGTACGCTGTAGCATTATAATTTCACTTCACCGGAACTAAGAGGCCCGAACCTGTTCCAGCATGACAATGCTCCTGTACACAAAGCGAGATTCTGCAAAGCGAGAAATGGTTTACTGATGTTGGATTGGAAGAAGTTGAGTGTCCTGTACAGAGCCCTGACCCTAAGGGGGACCAACTCCATATTTGAATCTCCATGTGTGAATCCATTTAACATCCCGTGTTTGAAAACCTTCTTTTTCCATAAGTGGTCCATTTTGCATTATGAAAAATGTACATTTTGCTTCCCACTACATTCACTCTACCCTGTTACCTGAACACATTCACCCCTATCAAATATGTGAAGTATTTCACAAGTCACATAGTCACAGAAAGTTGCATCATCCGAATTTCCTGAAGATCAGGGGAAGAAGAAAAGTAAGTTCTCTCATTCTTTTTTCCTTTACTGTTAATAACCTTGTGATATTGACTGACAATGGGCCTCATTTATCAATCTTTTTACTAAAGGTGTGTGTAAATGTTTGCACAAGCCAAACTGAACTAAAATTTTCCGTCAGACTCACAAAAGTTTCGGTAAGGCTGATTTTCTTCATACTCATATGTGTATGTTGATTACCCGTAACGTGCAAAGTGCCTTCCCAACACAGCTCATTTGCATTTATTGACTCCCACAAAATGCCATAAAAGTTCAAGTACTCAGACAGCTGGGAGCACAAAAGCACAGACCTTCCTCTGTTTATATGATGGCATTTCTTTTGTCATAATTGATTGATTAATTATATTAGTCTTAATTTATTGGGTCGCTTTCTTTATTTTTTCTAATATTTTTAAATGAATTCCAATAATATAAAAAGACTGGTTTTTCCCAAAATGTTCTCAATGGTATTCTTCATCTCTAGTGAACTAGCATGAGGAGATGTTTTTGATAGAGGCTCCAAAGCACTTCTATAAGTCACTTTGGATAAGGGCATCTGCTAAATGCTAAAGCAGTTTAAACTTGACAGTATATTCTATGTATAAAAGTGCAGGAATCCATGAAAATTATTTGACTGAAGTCAATCAAGTCAAAGGTTTATGTTAGTTAGTCTTCTTGAAGCATTGAGTAAGATGCATACGTTTTTTTCAGGGATTTTCATAAATACCAAATTTCTTGTGTAAACGCTTGTACAAATGATTTACCAATAAATGAAAGTAAAAACCATGGCACTCTAAATACAGATTGAAGGTAAACTAAAATGTTTAATTATACATTTCCACTTTACTTGAAGAATTTAAAGTTGTATTTCAACTTTTACCAGAGTATTTATTAGGAGGAGTAATTGCTCTTTTACTTGGGTAAAGAATACTTTTACCACATCTGCTAATACGGTCAGTCTTATCCTTCAGATCAGCTTCTGTACTCTTTGGAATGCAGGTCCTGAAAAGTGTGTAATGAGACAGAAGTGAGTTGTCCAGATTTTTAACCATGGGAAGGCAAAGGTGGGGCTCAGAGCACACGTAGGGCACCGCTTAATTATGTGTAGGACAAAGCTGAGTCTAATTTGTTTCTTGGTGTAAAAATAAATACCCACATAAGGCTTCAGAGTTACTCTGTAGCTCCTAATAACTCAAGATTTGGTCAAAACACAGTGTCTGAATCAGATATGACTAACAGACATCTCAGAGATGATGTGGCAGTTGGGGTGGCAATGCTTATTTTAAAAGACACCAGCTACCATGTGACATATAATACTACATTCTTCAGGAAGAAGGAAGCCACACAATGGACTTCCCACAAAGGTTTAGATGTTTGGATCTGCTGATTGGGAAGGGAGTATAGAGGACATCTGAAGCTTTCTAGTGTTCATAAAACTACTTTGGAATTTATTTAGTCATATGTGACCATAGGAAAATTGTAGTGGAAAAGTGTTTAACATCTGGGCCTGTAAAATGGATTTATATTACTTAGCCATTACACAATTACACAGAGGAAGTATTAATGTATTATAATGTGATTCCCACAGGATGACGCCCATAACTCCAAACACTGGAATGAATGGCAGCTCTGAGACCTTTTCTAAACAATTCATCAGTCCTTAATGATTTTTGGTTTTCCTTAGGAAATGGCTCAAGCTATATACTCCTTGCACTGGTCTGTTACAAAACTTGCAGTTTTGTTGGGAACATTGTGATTTTTTTGCGGAAGACCTTTTGTGGTATATGGCAATGATCTTCTGTTGATATATACTAGTTGGTGAGCTTTGAATTTGAGTGACCAGTGCTTCTTTTAATTCCTCCAATACATGCATGCATGACATATGACCTCATGGACATTTTAAATCTAAACTGCATTTGGCAGGTCAGTTATGTTGACTGTAGTAATGTTTTGACACAATGAGGTTTGGAAGCAAATGAGCAAATTAAATTCATGCTTAATCATGGGGGAAACTGACAATTTGTAGTAATCTGAAATAAATAGTTTCATAAAGGGCTCCAAATGGCCCAATGTTTGTATCTCTCTGCGAGTTTGGACCATTGGGGGGCAGCAGTGTCATTGTGGCTTTGGACCAGGGAGATACTCTCAATTAGAGGTCAGTCACAGATATTAACCTATTTCAACATTCTGCAACCCTCTGCATGTATCACATTAGCCCAATGTATCATTTATAGACTAAATAATACAGTCATGTGAAAAAATAGGACACCCCATGAAAGCCTGTGTTTTTTCTTAACATAGTTAAACATATGGACATTTGATCTTCATTTTAACAATATTGGGAGATTCAAGTAATATAACTAAACACATAAAACCAAAGAAAAGTCTTTTTAAAATGATCTGTAAAATGTAATAAAAAAAAAAAAAAATTCTTGTGAGGAAAAAGTAAGGACACCCCCACATTTATTTGTACTTAAAATGGCTAAAATGACCTACAGGTGTATCACATCAGGTGCAAATTATTAGAATATTTTTACAGAGCATTTTGAAGGAAGCTTGCCTTATTTAAACCTCAGACATTTAGTTTGGTTTGCTCTTAATTGTTGAAGTGAGAGGTATCACCATGGTGAGATCCAAAGAGCTCTCTGAGGCCTTCAGAAAGAAGATTGTTGATGCTTATGAGTCTGGTAAGGGATATACACTGCCCTCCAAAAGTTTGGAAACGCCTGAACAAAATAGGGTTTTTGGGCAATATCAGCATAAATCCTCTTTAGTTAGTGACCATTTTGCATTGATAGTAAGGGACAACACTAGGCATCCGAGCAGTCAGTTTATTCAAACATTGACTTGATATATTACTCCAAGCCTCCTGGAGGATTGCCCAAAGATGATT
>CM040975.1:7370998-7401595 GCA_022985145.1 Pangasius djambal
GGTAAATAAACCGCTTGTCAGAAGACCCCATGTGTTCAGTAAAAAGCCGGGTTGGTGTGTTCAATCACACAGCGTCTGCGGTGGCGTCGTATCAGCCTCAGCGCCTCTGCAGGCACTTCACACTCCTGTACATTAAGCATCTGCAGTTCAGGACATCCTGTAGCCAATGCCTTCAACCCTCTGCCAGTTATACTCTCACATCCTTTTAGACTGAGCCTTCTGAGCCCAGCGCAAGAACGTGCCAACACCTCAAGTCCCATGTCTGACACCAACGGGCATCGGCCTACGTCTAGCGCCCGCAGCTTGGGGCAGCCGCGAGCAAGATGGCTCAGGCCCTGATCCGTGATACCTTCACAGCCCCGAGCATTCAGGTAGCGTAGACGTGGACAGTAGCGTGCCACATAGCGCAGGCCTACGTCAGTGATGCGGCTGCAGTGTGCCACGCTCAGATGACGGAGCTGACCCTCCATGCGGGCCACCTCACGCAAGCCGAAGTCGCCCAGTAAATGACAATCACTCAGACTGAGCTGGCGCAGAGCAGGGCAGTGAAGAGTCAGCTGGCGTAAGGCTTCATCCGTCAGCCGGGTGCAGCGGCGCAGATAGAGATGGGTGAGGAGTGGGCAGTGAACAGCGACGGCACGCAGACCTTCATCCTCCAGATATGAGCAGTCTGTCATGTCCAGATAGCGCAGGCCGATCTGCTGTCCGTGGAGTGGAGAGAGAGGCAGTGAACTCTCCTGGGTCAGATTTATACATGTCACTTTAGAGCAGCCTGAGGGAAAACAAAGATACACTGTGAGTGCTTTATCTTAACTCTACTGTTCCGTTCAATTCCAATGCCCACACCATGTTTTCCAACACATTTGCAGTCCAATTGTACTGTTTATTAAAAAGCCTAATATGCAATATCCTATCTCAATTACTACCAACAAGAAACTATAGGTAGAAAAATAAAGCCTTAAAGCCCCTACATAGAAATCATCCTGATGGCAGGTGTTCATGTAATATGTGTAATGTAAAAAAGGAATAAAGTCACTTAAGGAATGAATGAACAATCAAAGGTCCATTTTTATTTAACTTTATTTATATATATTTTTACTTTATCTGACCTTGCTACTTTCAATGTCATAAGGACCTGAACCTAATCAAGTTTTCTATTTCAATTTGTTTTCATGTTATGGATTCATTTATTTGTTTATTTCATAACACACACTGAAGAAAAGCACCATCTACCCTCTTCCACATACATGAGCTCACAGACTCCTACGATTGGCTAGTGTCGCTCTGATAGACAGAAAGTATGATGTCCAAGTAAGAACCCACAAATACACATTACACACTGTTTCATGTGGCCACCGTATTGCTAGGACATTCTTCTGACATTCTCAGTCGATGTCATAATTTAGATTATTATTCAAGGACTCAAAAGATTTTTGTGGTATTTTTAAGTCTACTCATGTTGTACGTCTGCTTCTGGGAGTAGAGAAGAAAATAAAGAAAACATACAAAAAGGTAGGAAAACACAAGGCAACATTTAATATCAAAGGAAACATTTCAGTGTCTGTTTTCCTTCAGTTTAAACTGATATGGCATCTTTCTTTTCTCACTCTCAGCATGCATGGCCACAACTAACAAAACCTGTTCTTATGACAAAGGGTTTACTTCCTTTTCTGAATGGCGCACCAGTAGCTTTGCCCACCAAGGATTTTTTTGAGTGTGTCACTGCATTAATGAAAGCAGCAGACCGGCCCTTCTCCTTGAGGTTAAGACTCTCAGAGCGCGGCAGTCCTTCTCCCAGAGGGAACTGTAAGACTGGCAGTAATTCCCAAATTCTTTAATGCTTTTCCCAGCTTTCCGAGCAAAGCAGAACTGCTATGAATTACTCTCCCAGCAAATTCAACAGCGTACAGCGTGATGGATGATGGCAGCAATTCGGCATCATGAAATATAGATTATATGTTGATAAGTTCAGCATGTTGACTAAGCCATGTTGGTGAATCATCCATACCACATGTCTAACTATTACACAACATGAAATACACATAGTTCCCTCTAAAAACCCTTAGCACTTTATTTCATTCATTCATTCATTCATTCATTCATTCATTCATCTTCAGTAAACGGTCAGGCCATGGTGGATCAGGAGTCTATCCCAGGACCACTGGGCACAAGGCGGGAATACACCCCGGATAGGACCTTTGTCTATCCCAGGCACCATGCTCACATATATTCAGACACACATTCACATCTTGAGGCCATTTTATTGTAGCCAATTGACCTACTGGCATGTTTTTGAAGGCAGGAGTAAAACAGAGAACCTGGAACACATAGACAGTAACCCAAGCTCAGGATCAAACTGGGGACCCTGGAACTGTGAGGTGGTGTGAAGAGGTAGAATTCCTTACTGTTAATTATTATGATTCAATTATGAAATCCATGCTGCTTTGCTTACCTGAGACATCCAGGTGCTCAAGGTTAGGACAGCGGGACACGACGTCAAATACCGCCTCGTTAGTAATGTTATAACAGCCTGCCACCTCGAGGAGCCGTAGCTCAGGACAGGACTGAGCTAGCACATGCAGGCCGCGATCAGACAGCCTCAGACATCCGCTCGCCACCACCATCTCCAGGGTGAGACAGACATTGGGGGTATCCTGGCACAGGCGCTGAGTGAGGACCTTCAGGGCTCTGTCGGCATGAAGTAACTCTCCGCTCAGTCGGATGGTTCTCCAGAGACGTGGGTCCCAAGCCAAGCTGTACCAGCGGCGGCACACTCGGGCACAGCGACACAGTTGCGGAGTAGACAGGTGAGCAAAGATCTGCAACAAGACGGGGTCTGGAAGAAATTCGACAAGTGCTGTCGAGTGAGATTTGGAGGCCTTTTTGCAGCTTCCTGGAGGAGCATGGACTATAGCGACAGTTTCTCTAGGAATGGTAGGGGATGGAGATGGAGATGGGGATGAGGATGGAGACTCATGGCCATTGGGAAGAGTTTGAGGAGAAAGATGAGAAGGACTCAAGTTCAGGATGAGAGCAGGACTCGGGGTGCTGTGTGTCCTCATGCTCAGGTCTGAGTCTGGAGAGAGAAAGAAATAACAACAAGAACGAGAGAAAGAGTTGTTAACACTTATTAAGCAGTAATGCTTAAGCTTTGATCAACACATTCTAATGTATTCAAATGTAATGTAAACCATAGCTTTTACTTTGAAACAGTCTGATTAACTTATCATGTGTGACCATTTCAGCCTGGTTTACCAGATGTCATCAAATACTCAAATGAACACTCAACTTTTTCACTAAAGCTTTCAGCCCAGATCTGGAGGGCATTTCGACAGCTATCATCTCAGTGCAATTTTGTGTTGATCAAGTGTCACTTTTATCTTAAACGTCTCAGCAGATTGTTCAAAGGGAAGACATTAGATGGCATGTGTGGTGTTTCTTGATTGGTCGTTATAAACACTGAAAGTCATGCTATCAGCAGATGTCACTGATTGCAGAGATAGAGCGCAAACATATGTAGTAACCAGTGATCGCTTGGCTGGATCTCATCAACACCAGTGGCGTGACATGAGGTCTCTCAGTCTGCATTAACATCACTCTTTATCTGATTCTCACATCGCAGCTGGCCCTCGAATCCAGCATGCTCTTCTCAAAGTGCTAGCAGAAATCCCATGAACAGGGTTTTACACCAAGCAATTATGAACTATAATATTTGGGAAATAAACAATAATTCCTTGGTCTCAGATAAGAATCTTTAGTCAAAAGACAAGGCAAAGATCTATCTGTGTTAGATTTGAATGCTAAACTCTTTGCTAGATAAGGAGATATACTAAGTTGGGAAAATTTTTATAATCTGTTCCTGCTTTCCCATCCACTCTGTTTCTCCATACACGAAAATATCATAAAGGCAAAAACCACTTCCAAAGTCTGACTTGTACATGCATAGTCCCTGTCTCCACGAAACCCACAATAAACTG
The DNA here is from genome assembly GCA_022985145.1 of Pangasius djambal. Lineage (NCBI taxonomy): Eukaryota > Metazoa > Chordata > Actinopteri > Siluriformes > Pangasiidae > Pangasius > Pangasius djambal. The sequence continues at coordinate 7,374,976 of CM040975.1, forward strand.
CTCCATTTGCAGAGTTTTGGGAGATGGTCCTGGTGAGGAAATGAGGGTTTAAATGTGATATGCCTTTATGTACAGGAAATATCTTTATTATTGCACCTGGGCTTCTCAAGGTCTTTTGGTAAGGAATCAGGATCAGTCTGGAGGAATTAGTGAGGCATCCATAACACCAGGCCCAACAGCCCATCAAATTTCCCGCTGCTCTGCCATATTCTGGTCACAAGACTGCATGAGGAAAACATTCATGCAGCTGTAGACCTACCTCAGGTTCCTTTTCTCAGAAGGTAAATTAGTGTCAGATTTTCATGTTAAAATTTTGTAATGAGCTGTCTCATAAACTGCTTTGCATGTAATGAATATTCCAGTCTTTATTTCTCACAGTGCTGGGTGAATTCATAGGTGCAAGTGAACACATACATAGTTTTAAGATGGTGGCAGTCTTAGCGGCTGACTTGTAGATTTATGCATCACCATGGACAGTCTGATCCTCTCCTTAACATTTTAAAGCATACATGCCACACAAATCCTCCTGTTTCTCTGCCATGTAAATCTCAGGGACTATGGTGTGTGTGTGTATGTGTGTGTATACAATATGTCACGTAAAGTTGTATTCCAGACGTGACCCAAGACCATGTTGATTGGTGGCCAGGTCATGATGACATACACAGATTCTCTCTTCAGGGGCAAAATGTCTTCACTGGGACAGCAGACAGCTTTCTGAAAACTAACCAACCATCCAACCATCTCTCAGACATGCACAGACAAACCAGGGATTTACTCAGTACTATCTAGAGAGTACTATGAGACAAATGAAAACAAATTAGCTGTACATAATCTATTATTGTATGTCTGTATAGTTTTAAACCCCTGATGCCAAAACATTTTTTGTAAAACTATTTATCTTGGAATAAAATACACATTCACTGAAATTCATTTTTGTCTAGACATGTCTGTGTCCCATGACGATTGTACTTTCAAATGAATCGAGTAGCATGGAGTTATTAAAAAAAATATTAAAAATTACATCCTTTTAACTGTTCCTCGGACAGACTTAATCATAAACTGGTTTTAGTACAATGACAATATGGCACACTCCAGTGGAAATATTTGTCTAACCTTAGCTCACTTTGCTTTATTGCTTTTAGACTAATGAAAAGTAGAGATGACTTTGGCCAGGGACACCATATTTCATTCAGCCATATGTCTTTGACACACATTGGGCCTCATTTGTCAAACCGGACTGAATTTATTAATAAATAGTTCGCAAGGGCATTTAAACAAGAATCATGGTAAAATATATGTATCCAAAACGAGCTCCTGAGTTTGTGTAAATTTATGTATAAGAAGACTAATGTGAACCTCGAATTGATCAGCTTCAAGTTATGTATATTTGGCATGAGTTACTAGAATTTTATATAAGGATTACACTTAGTTATTTGCATAACACACACCATTTTAATGAAAAAAATATGAAACTCAGTCAATTCATGTTAATAACTTAAAAAGCAATCCAAAAAATATCCATAAGCAATCCAAAAGATATCCATAAATTATGACAAATGAGACTCGCCATTAAATTAGGACGACAGAAGTGCCACATTATAAAAGTTAGTGTGTGTCTATGGTAGCTGATGCTCTGCAGTGGCTGAGCTACATTACTGGAAGATTTCGGCCCTGCGAGCTTTGCCCTTTATGGTGTTTTGTGGCCATTACTAAATGAAGATCAGCTGTCTGTAAACACACTTGGTAATTTACAGTTTATCAACGTACGTACATGAATATGAAAAAATCAGTGTTTTGGTAATTTTGGTAAATCTATGGGAATTTTTAGTTTGGTTTGGCCTGCAACTTTACAAAAGATCGATAAATGAGGCCCAGTGTGTGTTATTCATAAATGTTTGCCTGTTTCTGTTCAGATAAATACTGTATGCACTGAAATCCTTTTCAGCAAAGAGCAAAACATTTCTGGACTGAATAATTATAATTATTATGAGATCCGTAAATTGAAAGATGTCCTAGATTATCACTCGATTACAACACTCAATCTCCACTGTGTGAAAGTTCAAGGTCAAACTAGCAATGAAGAGCTGGTGTAATAAAGAGGAATTTCAATTAATATTCTCCCACTGTTTGACTACTCTATCCCGGATAGACTGAAGCACACACAAAAACAGAACTTGCACTGAATGTGCCCCAGGACACGATCAGCTTCAATATGAAAGAGAAAGCTGCAGAAAAGGCAGACAATTGAAACGGGAGAGAAGAGGGATTAGGTCAATCCCTGCTCAATGCACCAGCCCCTCTACAACAGAGATCTTAGTCCTGGGTGGTCTCCCTGTGTAGCCTTTCCCAGTAGATTTGTAGCATGTAGCACATTCAACACATTATACACAGCTGGAATCGACCCCTGGAGAGGCAAGTTCATTTCTACCATTGTGAAACAAGTCCTTTCCAAGCTACCTGTTAAATTTCAGTACCACTCTCCCTGGAGCTGCATTTAAAGAGCTACATGGCAAAGGGAGCACATCTGCCATGGGTTTCATGCTTGTCATTCCTGCATAAAGAACTTCAAGATGGCCATTGTGTCCCATTGTGTTTATCCTCAGACTTTATAAATACTGAAGCAGACTTTGGCTCATATCCACTGTTTAAAGGCACGTACAGTCATGGCCAGTTTATTCTGCTTGGCCAAATAACATTTACTCTAAGCACAAGTCCATATACAACACACAATATAGCCCAACTAAATTAGAAAGCATCATAATAGAAGCTGGCATTGTGTCTTATATATGATTCTTTGTCAAATGTGAATGAATTAAACAATTCAAAACCTCTGTTTAAAGGAAAACTCCACCTTAAAACACATGAAATATGTTTATACTGAAATACTTGTGATGTGCTTAGTGATTGTGGTGTTCATTTATTGGGTGGTGCTGTATTTGGGTTATTCCCATGAGAAGACAGTAGTTATGTGCTACTCTGTCATCACAGACGAACATTCCCAGTGCAGTTACAATGGTGGTTAATAGTAGTAATAGTAATAGTATTTTAAATGATCTCAAACTGAAGGGATAACAGTCAGGTTTTGCTGTAAGCTCCTAAAATCAAAAGAGCTTCCTTTCTCACTCATCAATTTCCAGTGACGTTCAATGCATTATTAAAGGGAAATCCAGAAATAGCTGAGACAACAAACACTGAACCTAAAGTTCCAGTGTGCAACGCACCTATACAACAGAGTTGTGCTGAGTTACAGCAGAGACTTGGCTCAGCTAGTTAGTGATCTACGAGATGACGAGCATGATGCCTTTGACTGCGGTATTACCATGAAAATTGAAGCTTTAGAAGCTTATCCAAATATGTACAGATGAGAAGTTAAGAATGTTGGATAGACTAAAGGAGTAAAGCGCTGTTGCATCACTCTCTTTAGGTAGAGATGAAGCAAGGGCGAATATCCACTGGCACCACTATCAGCAAGTTTTCAAACAGCATTGTGGGTAATGTAGGAAACTGTTAACCATCAAAATAGACTAACATGTTGATGAAAGAGGATGAAACTAAAAAACCATCAGCTCAGAATTTCATTACAAAATAAATCTCAGATCAAATTGAAGATCTCATATTAATTATAATGATTAATAAGAGAGTCATTCAGGGTGGAGTTTACCGTAAAATGGGGATTGGACGTGCAAATATTTGGTGAATGAATCTTTACCGAGGTAACATTAAGTCATGATTTTGAAGAATAAAAGTTATGACTATTTTATTCCAGTATAATTTAGATAAACGTTCTCATTATTACGACTTTGTTCTAAACTGGCAGAAACTGGGTTACATCTCCAGGCATTAATTCACACAAGTAATTGACATTCCCTAAGTGACTTTCAGGCTTGTTAAATCTCATTGCGGGTGCAAAAGTCATCAGTTTGCACTGACGCTGCCCTGTGCACTCTTAGAACGTTAGGGACCCTTATGGGTTTTTCAGTTGTCCATCTGGAGGAACCCTTAAAGGTTCTATGTAGAACCATACAACTGAGTGTTTCTCTATCGGAAAGGGTTTCAAGAAGAACCTTTTTAGAAAGCTAACACAAAATGTGCTATTTTGCTCATGTGAAAGACGCAATTCTCTGTAGACCTTGTTAGTAAATCAGCGTGCACATTTTCAACAAGTTTGCATATAGTAAATCAGGGCCTTAGTGAGGTAGGTTTCATGTTCCTTCATTATCACAAGGAACAAAATTGGTCAAATAGTGTATGTTAAGATATTAACTTTCACCTCTTTCATTTCAAATTATTTTTCATTTTTCCCCCTTACACTGTAGTGTCAGGTTAGCGCCGCTAGTGGCGCGGGACTACAGCACCCAACAGCCACCGCACACCACATGTTCATATCATGCACAAAATCACATGATCTTGAACACCTGAACCACGTTTATGCACAACGAACACTAGTATTTAAGCAATGGTTGTATAGCACTCTTTGTCTAGTATCTGGTGTATGTAGAGTCATTGTCGGTTATCGTATCCTTGCCATGCCATGTTCATGTGTATTCCACGTTTGTCTAATTTGTATTTGTTACATAGGCCTAATCCTTGTGTTTCACAATTAATAAAAGACTCTGCACTTGCATCTGTCTCCAAACCATCCGTGACATGTAGATTAATTTTAATATTTTTTTAATACATAGGAGTTCTTTGGCTCTGTAGATTGTAATTTTTTCCACACAACAAATGGGGGTATGCAAGCCTATGCACTCATCTATAAGTCATAATTACTCCTGTAGTCTCTATCTTATGTTTTACAGGCCAAGTGATAATGAAAAACCAAACCAGTACAAATGAAAAGCCCTGGTCAGCTTTGTCCCATAGTCTATCCAAAGTAAACCACATTAACCTCTTTGTAACTGATGCTACTCTACATTTTCTTAGTAAAGAATGAATCAATCTGAATTAAATACTCCGAAACCAATTGCCAACCAATGGCTCACTTCTTCCTAATCAACAGAACGTACTTGAACTTGGGATCCATCCATTCCAAGTTGTGGCCAAGAAGCAGTTTCCAAAAACACTAATTAGTCTACATGTGTCCCTGATCAGGCAATGGTCCATAGTCATCTAATCAGAAAGGAGATAATTAGCCCACCTACTAGTACTCCATCTTGTATCACAGCTGGCAGGAACAAGACTGACTTTAGGCTTGTTTTCTTTAGCTCTATTATGGGACTAAGTGGCTGTTTTTTTTGTTTGTTTGTTTGTTTTTGTTTTGTTTCGTTTTCTCATTTTTCTTTTTTGAAAAGCCCAGTGTAGTCCTTGGTGTAGTCCAAAAAGTTATATTCAGCTATCATAGGAAAATCATGACTGAGACTTCAGTCACACTTGTTCATTATCAAGTGTTTTAATTTTACTGGCCTTTTAATTCATAGAGCACATGCTGTAGCTGTTCTATTTTGTACCTTTGTACCTATGTATTTACTACAGTTTGATGATGATGATGATGATGATGGATCAATTAAATTCAATTCTGTTTTATTCATATAGCACTTTCAGCAATGGACATTGTCACAAAGCAGCATTACAAAAATCTGGATCTAAAATTTAAATTTATCCCTAATGAGCAAGCCAAAGGCGACAGTGGTGAGTAAAGACTCCCTGAGGTGACAAGAGGAAGAAACCTTGAAAGGAACCAGACTCAAAAGGGAACCGGTCCTCTTCTGGGTGACACCCCGGAGTATGAATAAATGAAGGAGTGTAATGACATCATATGGTCAATATACGATGGTCAATATAATATAAAGTCCCAGACAAAATATTAGCTGGATGCCTTGTTGCACAATGTCAATACACTGCACACCTGGATGAATTTAACTTAACACAAAGCCAGATGGTCAGTTCATCTGTGCTTCATGTCCAAGCAGAACATAACACTGACATTCCAGGATGACAACTGGAAATACAGCTGCATGATTCTTAATGAAATAGGAATCACAATTTTTGGGCTTAGAGACCACAATTCTCACTGAGGATTCTTTGACCAATTTTGAAAGGAATAATGTGTATATTTATTCAATTCTTACTATAGCAGAGCCAGGTAGCTACATTTTCCTAGCAGATGTTTATGAACGACGACTCGCCTGCATTTTGAATTACTGATTTACTGCACATTAGTACTGCAGCCCAAGTCCTGAGAAAAATAACTGCCATTAAGTATAAACCTTTAAACATATTAGGGTGCAAGAGGACAGTTTATCCTCCCAAAGTGAAAAGTAAACCCACAATATTAATGGCTGGTTAAATAATTAGTCACAGCAGTGTTGCTGTTCTTCTGCTGAGAGCAACTCTTAAGAAATTTGTGGGTGAAAATCAGTCTTGAGAAGTTCTCTCTATGTGTAATGAGTCCTAATGAGTTTTAAGCAAGAGCCCATTTATTTGTTAATTTCATACATATAGTCATTGTTTAGTGGGAATTTTATATTCAGTATATAGTATTAAACATTTGTTCACAAGGGTCATTTTATTATTTTATCATTTTTCAATAATAATTTTATTTGGATCATTTTTATAATTCATTCACAATTTCCAATATTATTTCTCCCCTTTTATTTCTATACTGTAGAGTTGCCACACCACTGTGCTTCAGGTGAGGTCATGAGGTCATGTGGTACAGTGTTTATGGTTATTGTTCACAGTTAATTAGGGAGAATAGTGGAGCTCTGTTTTGTGCAATGGTTGTACGAGTGCAAATGCACAAACTATGCTGATTTGCATGGCGGAACAAATCAAGATAATGGTTTTAATATGGGTATTTTTTTTTCATATATGGAAGGTGCCAAATTTGTAACTTGTTCAGCAAGCATGGTGGAGCACTGGGACACTTTGAGTGGCCTGCAAAATCATCAGACCTCAAGCCCATAAAATACTTGTGGTATCATTTGGTACAGCAGGAAAAACATTGATATAGGCACCAACAAACTGAAACTGCACCCAGTCAGTAGAAGAGTGGACTAAAATGGACAGGAGCACAAGACACTGACAGGATTGGTGCTGTTATTCAGCCAATGGGAGACGTAAGCAAATGTTAAGAAAGAAATGACACATATGACTAATTCCTTTATCCAGGAAGATTATATATAACCAATTATACTTCTGGGATTAAGAAAGTCAATATAGTTAAATTGATGGCATATATAATCCGCACTTTTGACATCAGAACACAGCAACTACAGTTTAAAAAGGAAATTACAACTTCAGCAGTTTCAGTCGTTTATTAAATATGACTAAAACCTAACAGCGAAGAAGCTCTGAATCTTTTCCCGGCATCACTCTGAAGCCAGAACATATTAAAGTTTAACTGTACCCACTGGGTTTGTAGTGTGTGGAGAATTAGATTTGGGATTTAAATCCAAGACTGATTATCTTTTTAGACCGAATAGGAAATCAAATCATAAACTAATCTTCATACCAAAACTAATATACACTCAAGAGCTAAACAGAAAAGGAGAGCCAAAGCTCTGAACACACACATGAGACAAAACATGAAAGAGGAGCCAAAGTATCTCAGACAAAACAGAACTGGTACATTGGAGGGAAAAATGTGTACATACTACGGAAAGGTTATCAGAATCAAGACATGCTGCAAGTATGACGTTACCAATCTAGCATGACCCAATCAGAATTGCTGAATTATTCTTAATATGGATGTTGTTTATATTTAATCAGACTGCTGTTTGTGAGCATATAATGAGACTCATATCTCTTCCAGCAGTCTGACCTTGACATGAACCGCTAGTAGCTGCACATGGTCAAGGAATCCACATGTTTGAGATATCAAAGAAAAAAAACAAGTTAAACATCTGGACTTTGGTTTGGATAGAGCACATTAAAGAGGGGAAAAATACATGTGAAAGAAAACCTTCTGCATTTCAAGTGGGTAACCACAGCAAGGTATTTTGGCTGCCACTATTTGCCAGTGATTGACAAACCAGCAGGGATCAGCATTTGGGCTCCTGAATGGATGTCCCTACAGAGCAATCATTAGCTACTATATTTCAGTGATTTGAGATGTAACTCATAAAGCTGAAGATAATGGCTCACACCCCATTAATGTGTTACTGCATATGACATTAAATGGACAATGGTGGGAAAGGCAAATATGTTAGCCTAATGTGTATTTCAGAAATATCGAGAGAAATGTGCATTTGAAACTTTGTGTGTTTGAAGCATATTTCAATAGCATTTTGACATTTAAATCTTATTCCCAAAATATGGGGCCAAGTTGGAGACCCAAGTCGGAAACTTAAGTTCAAGACGTACATCAATAATTATGCGGATGAAGTTATCCATATCCAGATGGCTAACACAGCACTTTACTTTATTCTCTAGGGGACGGCAAATTCAGATTTTTAAAATAACATAGTTGTACTGTATAGCCTAATAAACAAATGAGAAGAAGAAAAAGATTCAAATAAACATCTAAAAGTAGGCGAATATCTTGAGACTGATATACTGTTTTATTGATTCATTTTTTTTAATGATTTAATATTGGCCTCAAATCACAGATCAGTTTTTTGTGTGTATTTATTTCTGCTTAAATCATGACTTTTATGGTGAAATATTAGTTACAGCAAATATTAAAACTAGTAGTGCTGGACTAAATATTGCCTCTCATTACAAGCCTTGTGTTCAAGTTTAGACTCATGAATAACTAAGACAAGGTACCAGGCTCCCTGGTTCGATTCTGAGCTCAGGTTACTCCCTCTGTTGAGACTCACGTGTTCTCACCATGTTCTCATGGGTTTCCTCTGGGTTCTCTGGTTTTCTCCCTCCTCTCAGAAACATGCCAGTAGGTGAAATGGCTTTGCTTAATTGGCCCTAGGTGTGAATTTGTGTGTGTGTGTGTGTGTGTGTGTGTGTGTGTGTGTGTGTGTGGTGCCCTGTATCTCCTCTAGTGTGAATTCCTGCCTCACGCTCAGGATAGGACCCATTATGATCCCTACCAGGTCAGAATGATCACTGAAGAGGACTAAATAAATTAACGAAATAACTGAGACATGACTCAAATGGTTTTGTCAACTCCTCAATCGTGTATTGTGTGCAACTGTCCGTGCAACTGTCCAGAAATTAATTTCAATATCCTCACAATGCATGTTTAACTCAACTCTGAATATGGCCCATAGTCTTTTTATTTTAAAAAAAATAAAGATTTTCTTCCAAGAATGCTCTTGATTCATCTAATAAGGCAATAAAATGGCTACGGAACCACTGTCAGGTCTAATTAGCACATAAGTTGAAGATGATGTACAGAGAAAGGGTAGATATTTTTAAAAATGAAAGACCCTTTTGTATTGTCATTGAGCCACTGCACTGTACAAAACCACAGTAAAAATTGTACAGCGTGGAGCAGCTGTGGGCTGAGATGAGCCACTCCCCCCCAAAATTCTCCCATGTTGTAAGTGCAAAATCCCACACTCATGCCAGCGATCTACTGCAGTACTGCTTGGCTAGACAGTCATACCCATCAGGTACATGCCAGCTTGCTTGTGACGAGTGCCTTTCCATCTGGCTTTTTTCATGCACTTTTCATTCTGCCAAAGAGTATCCACAAGCATGAGAAGAAACCTTCTGCCACTTGCTGCTGAACTCTCACTGGCAAAAAGAACACTGGATGTCACTTCTTCACAATAAGGTGAAGTAAAAAGGGAAATAAAATGTGAGCCTGAAAAATGGTATGACACCGTGATGAAAAAAACACTGTGCTGCTCGGTAATGAGGCCAAAGAAACAGACTTATAGAATATGCGGCTTTTTAAGTCTGTCATAAAACTCAGTCAGAAAGTCAAGGCGGAGCGTTAAATAAATCCACAAGAAAGGAAAGAGGCGGGGCTGCAGATGACTTGTAGCATACGGACAAATATGATATGTAAATAGCTTAGGTAAACACAATTCTCCCAGTGTTCTCCAAAACATCATTTGGGGAAATAAGTGGAAACCCAGACAGCCGAATTTATAGCTACTCACTGGCAGCCATGCTTATCCAATTCAATTTACAACTGAAACCAGATACAATTCAAGCAATTAAGGATTAATGCTTAGCATACAGTAAGTGATTCTCTTGCAGTCTTGGGATTTGTATCTTCAATTCAATTCAGCACTTTTAACTATATAACAATACACACTGTCACAAAAAAGTCCTGGTTAGGGTCACAGTGGGTCTGAAGCCCATCCAGGAATCCTGGATCTGGGAACAGTGGGTGTGACTTGGGAATACACACCGGACACTACCCTAGCCGATTGCAGGACACTATGCACACATTCATGCCTAGGGACAATTTATCTTTGCCAATATACCTCCCAATATGTTATGGGAGACGGGAGAACACAAGAGAACCTAGAGGAAACCCACAATAACAATCTGAGAACATGCACAAAAACTCCACACAGGCAGTAACTCGAGCTCAAAGCAGATTTACAGACAACTGGATGTAGATTTAGATCCCAAATAAGCAAGCCAGAGACATCTGTGGCAAAGGAAAAACTCCCTGGGATGACATGAGATTGAAAAAAAAAAAAAAACCTTGAGAGGAACCAGTCTCAAAAGGGAACTTCTTCTTTATGACACTTGACAGATCTTCAGATCAGAACACCAGCTCAGAACCATAACCATTAGGACACCACAACCCATTCACATGGTGCTGATGTTCGTCTGTTCATAACCCAGCATCACTTTCAATATGCAAAAGGCCAAGATCACAGTGACCACATGAAAGAGCATTCATGCCCACTTACTGGAACAGAAAGGACTGAGTGTGTGCAATCACAGTTTGTCTTCTGACTTTTTGCTGGAGAACTCACAAAAATAAATAAATAAATAAATAAATAAAAACATAAACCCACAGCATATTCCACCATGAGTACTGCACAGCAGTGGCGGATCCTGGCATAGGCCAAATAGGCAGCCACCTTGGGCGGCAACGTGCTCAGGGGTGGCATGGGGCACCGTCCGCGCACACAGCTTTCAGACACGCTCTTCACTTCTTTATAGTTCATTTGAGGTACTTTTACACAGGATTGTGCCCGCTCTCTGTTTTGTATGGCATGCAGGGTTCAACCCACTCACTGAACATTCATTCTTTAGCAGCTCCTTATGGTACACCTCTCCTTTCTGCCACCCCTCACACCTCTGCTGCTGTTTGTCTGCTTATGAAATGTCACCTGCTAGAAGCCTCAAATAGGGGAGGGATGATATTTTAATAGCACCATCCAAAAAACAATGAACTAAGTGAAATTGCAAAATAAAATGCTTCCCTACTCCTGATGTACAGTTGCAATTTCCTTGGCTTATTGTAAAACATTAGAGACTGACACACTGTACACCACTAATGTGGAATGGTTTAGTCTTGACTGTTGATTGAAGGGGCAGAATGGGATGGGTGATGTTTACAAGCGTGCATGTGACATGATGAAAAGAGAAACTGTGAATGAGAATAAATCATCTGAGAATGAAAAGATCAAAGCCATCAGGATTTCAATTTCGGGAAAAAAAAGAAAAAGGAGGACGATGAGAAACGGGACAAAGATAAAGGTATGTTATGTATGTCATCTCATGACGACGTTTTGCAGTGACTTTATTAATGTGTAATTTTGCAGTGCTAGTTATGCTAACACCATAATAGCAATAGACCAAATTAGATGAAAGTTTGGATTGTGCATTATAAAAGCACTTTACAGTGGAAAATCTAAAGAAAATCTCAAAGTGCTACAAAAAGAGTCATAAAAATATAAAGCAATTAAAACCAACTGCCAACTGAAATTAACACAGAAGTTTAAACATTAAACATTTTTTTAAAAATTTAATAACCTAAATTACAGAATCAATACATGCATCATTATTTTAATGTTATATTCTTATAATGTAACAAACATTTTTTGTCCATGTCATTTGACTGCAGTGGCATTCTGCCATTATATCTCAGTATTATTGCTAGTATCATACCTCATGTTCTTGCATTTTTGCACATTTCTGACTCTTCTATTTATAACATATCATTTTACTATAATTATTCACTTGCCATTTTACCTCATATCACTGTGTACTGCACATTCTCCCTTTTCTGTGTCAGTTATATATATATATGGAATATTGGGGATTGTGGATGGGGGATTCTGGGGAATGTGTCATGTCTGATTTTGCTTAGGGCTTGCAGTTCCCCACATTATCCTCTCAGTTTTGAATTCAGGTTGTCTTTAATTGTTCCCCAGTGCAGGCCTTGATTTGGGGTTCTTTTCATCAACCTCATGTCGTTTTGTGACCCACATGGCAGAGTTTTTTTTCCTCTAAAGCAAGTTTTACTAGTTGTGTTTCAAATTCTCAGATGTGTTTCTAAGGCAAAGCTGATTTAGTGCCTTATATAGCTGCTCACTAGATTACCAGTGAGCTGAGCTTGTATGTGTGTGTGTGCATGCAGCCTAAAGCTGAACAGAAAGCAGTGAGCTGAAAAGCTGTGACGTGATTTGTTTTGAAAGTTTTATGTTACTGTTTTATCTACCATGCCAAGGGCACATGCACAAATGAAAAAAGCTCACATGCACTCTTACCCTGGGTCTGCTGTGTTCTGTATGCAGCATACTGTCAAGATTGTTACACATCTTAAACATCTTACTTTAAATTCTTGTGTAAGGAAACAAATTGGAATTGGCCCTAAGTGCATTATGTGCAAAAGTCGATCTCAAAAGCCTGAAAATTCAGGATACACGTGAAAACGTGTTATGTTGACTGGCTGGGGAGTGTTCAAAGGATGAGAGCAACAAAACAGAACAAATAAAACTATACTATGTCCATGAGGGGTGGCACAGTGTTTCAGCTTATAGGGTCCCAGATTTGATCCTCTGGTTACTATCTGCATGGAGTTTGGTATGGGTTTCCTCTGGGTTCTCCGGTTTTCTTCCACCTCCAAAAAAACCTGCTGTTGGGTGGACTGACTATGCTAAATTGCCCGTATCTTTTAACAAGTGTGCGAATATGTGTGTGCATGCATGCCTTAATGCCTCACCCCCAGTGTTTCCAGGATAGGCTCTGCATCTCTCATGACCCTGAGCAGGGCAAAGTGGATATTGAAGATGAATGAATAAATGAATGAATTAATAAGGCCATGCAGAATCACGGTTCCGCGAGCGAAAGTACATGTCTGCATAAACATTGCACGCACACGTCACACACAACCCACACACACTTCAAACACCATGTGCTTGCTAATAATATGAAACAAAATGTAATAAAAACTTGTATTACGGTCTTTTCTTGGACAAAGAAGCCCAAATTCTAAAATGGATGAGGTTTGGATATGTAGTTTTAGGTCACACAGAGCTAATTTTTGACTCCCCTCTAACCATAAAGTCATTGTAAAATATTCCATGAACGGTCTTCAAGCAGTCAATTAAAACCAAGTTTGGGAACCCAATAACCTTTGGGATGGCAAATGCTAAAGAGTCAGCTGAGTCGGTTTAAATGGCCTGATACATACGAGAGGGCAAAGTCTTGTCAAAGTCTGCATTTTATTTGATCGCTATGCTTTTATATGCATTTAGTAAGAATGTGGAGGTACATCAGGGTGTCTTTTCCGAGGTGTGCCCAAAACACGACTCAGTCACACATCATTGTGTCAAAACTGAGTGAAAGAGATGCATAGACCATTCTCATGCCATAAATACAGACAAAGTACATTTGGTCCAAGTTTGTAGGAGCCAAACCCTCACTTTCCTGCTGGGCTCTCATATTCCTCTTCCAAATGAAGTCTTTCCTGATCCATGTCCAACAGGCTTATTATATTAATGTTGAATTAGATGGCTGAAACTCAAACTGGATGAAAAAGAAAAAAGTTGCCAATATAATAAAACTGGTAGGTGTTACTTTCTACTAGATTGTTGAGGTGTTTGAAGAGGTGTGGTTCTCCACTGAGCAATATGACATTGTGTAATAATTGGATTATAGCATGCACACATGGAAACACACAGAAACAGTGAAATACTTCTCAGGAAACTTTGCATGGTGGCTTGATAAATTGAAGAACAACAAAGCGTTCTGTATTGGTGCCAACTAGGAAGTTCAGTGGACATGGTTATAGTATGAAATTATGTTATTGTAGGGAGGTATTTCACCAGGAAACAGTTTAGAGCACATAAAGAGGACGTGGCCTCATGCTGAACATTTAGTTCCAATGGGATTATCCAGTTACGCTAAGGAGCGTAGTAATACATTATTACATTTATTATCTTTTACGTTTGCTCCATGTGATTCACCTGAGAACGATCAGAGCCCTTACAGCGTGGAGCGTCTTATATACAAACTGTTTAGTGACCACATAAAAGCGTCCTGTAACAGGATCCAGTTTGCATCCAGACAGAGTCATAAAGAGAAGCCATCTTCCATACAAATCTTGCTCGTTGTCTTTGTGCCTTACTCTTTTTGTTTATATGAGGTAAACCCTTTTCACTCTCGTTTAATCGGCTGCTGGCTTTTATTTGTTTCAAACAATCTGACTTTCTTGGAGAGAAAGGGAACAGAGGAGGGTGAGAGAGCTCAGTGAGAGATAAGGGGGCCTTGAGAAAGGGAAGAGGAGTTGAGGTTGTTACAGGACGAGAGGAATGTATCCTTATGCTTTTTCAAATAACAATGCTTCATGATGTTAGAAAAAACACACATGAAATGTTTCCACATGAAATGTGCTACCTTTATCATAATAATGAAGTCTTGTCCATTAATTATATTTGGATGCTACTGTAAGATTCTTAATAAGAGTTTTATATTGAAGACAGCTGGAAGTAGGAGCAAATGTAGACTCTGTAGACGGAAGGCTAATGCTGTAACCTGATGCTGCAGTACATGTACTGCACTCCCACTTAGTGTAATTCTTCAAATCAAGCTAAACACACTAAACTCACAACTTAAACTTTCTATTTACATTTTATCTATTTAGAGTTACATTTATTGAAGTGGAATGTCAAAATCTAAGTTAGTTCCTGTTATCACGTACATTATTGCTACTATAAACAGTCGCTCCCTCACAAGCCTCTATTTTTCCTCTCTCTTGAAGTTAATAGGACAGAAAAAAAAAAAATCCAGCTTGTCATGTTACCATGAAACTGCAAAAGACAAAATTCCCTATCCTTAGAATTTCCTGTGATGGAAAACTTAAATTTACAGCATTTCCTCTGACTATTACAAAGTGCTGACACTGATGTTCCTTCCTTAAATGTTAAATCAACATCTCATCACAAAAAGCTCCAGCTTATCAACAATTAGATAAAAAAGTTAGATGTCCTCTATTAAAAGGTGTCTGCTATACAAGCTGAACTGCTGTATACATATGCATTGTATACATTATAGCAAGTGCATTAAAACTTTTCATTTGTCTTGCCACTGGCACTATGATCAGAGACTGTGCTATAGAAAATTAATCAACACCTTCTGACCAATCAGATTTGAGAATTCAACAGCACTATGGCATAAAAAGATTAGAGCTAGTCACCATATCAATCACACCGGTGCAGAGGTACATCTGAAACTGAAGCCATTCGGATGTGTGTTGCCGGTAGAACACAGTCTAGATGTACACTACAGATGCGTCTTGAAATTTCTAACTGGTAAAGACTGAAAAGACTGTCATTGGTCTTTCCATGCCATAACTACTTAATCAGTCATACACACTCACAGTAGTCACACAGTTTGATTGGAAAAAGAAAAAAAGTATTTACAGTATTCCCCCATCATTCTTCACATTATATTTACTTTGGCCATTTGCTCTATTACAATCAGGAAATGGTGATTTGTTGGAAATGCTTGGTCTTGGATGTCTAATCCGGTGTTATTTACAAACCTCCAATAGTAATTTGCACTGTCACTTGACTCTATTTAAAACTCCATTACTTTCAGAGCAGTTTTTTGGGGCCCTGTAAAACAAATATCCATTCAGTCCTCCATTTTCTGGCAAGGAGAAGATCAACACTGACACTATGCACCATGGATATGTTTGTACTACAAAATAAATGGATGAAAACATGGAAAGTGTTGGCATTTGGCGTGTTTACAAGCAGTAGTATGAGAGCATTACAGTGTTACAGATGTATGGAATAGTCCGGAGAGTGTTTATACTGCTTTGACATGCTCGCCTCCATTGACCCCACAGTACTGAAAGAAAAAAAATAAGAGAAAGGACCACACTTATTATCCACATTGAGAGGACACGGTACAGTGAGTTTAATTACTTCAGATGGAAATACAACTCGGCTCTTGACCTAGGAAAAGGGAATATCTGTTATAGAAGACAAAAAAAAAAAGAGTAATTTGCTTCAGTATAAGGGAAGACATTAAGAGTGTGTTGTGGGGTGACTGCAGTGACGTGTGCTTCGAAGATCATCAGTTGGAGAACTAATGAACAATGATTTAGTGTTCTACTAATGAGTGTTTCTTCAAGCTGTGCTGACATGTCCCACAATTGGAAGGAACACTTGTAATGATAAATCATGTTTCAAAGAAAGAACAAATGACACTGATATTAAAAAATGAGCTGGGTTTCAGGATGTTGTGGCCCATAACTATTCTTAGAAACTGCTAGTTAATGTCATTTATACCATAACTGACCCTAGGTTAGACCCTTAAGGAGGTAATTTCCATTAAATTCACATCATTATTTATCTATTATATGACATTCTGCATATAATCACTAGTACCAAGAGATGGGTTTTTACAGCCAGTCAGCAACCACAACCTGTCTGAACCATCAGCAGTCCTCTGAAGAACATCCTCCTTCCTAAAATCCAGATCTTGTGTACACGATCCTTGTACCACAAAGCGAACAGTGAGGATTTATTTCAGTTGAATTTCCCGGACGTGGGAGGAACACCTTGGATGTGGTTGAACATAACAAAATCCTCTGTGCTGAGAACATCTCTCGGCTATGATGTATTCGTGCTTGAAACAGTTTAATGTCCATAAATCTTCAGAAGCTTTCAATTAACTTGCTTTGCAGTCAGTACTATCCATCACAATAAGATGGGTTCTTTATGTTCAGCTATAAAATGATGTTTTTGTCTGCCGGATTATCTGTGCCAAAACATGGGTTTATTCTTGTAAGTGTTCATAGAAATGTGTCATTTGTGTACGAGTCGACTCTTTGACCTGGCTCATTTAGGTGAACGTTGGGAGTTGATTCATATTTTGCATATAAGAAAAGGAATAATACTCCCTTTTTAATGCCCTTTCTTCAATTTGGTCATTTGCCAATTCCCACCCAGTAGGTAGCTCTCCCCTGTTGCACGGCAGCTACCAACGGGGCGCTAACATGTGCTTCCTGTGACCCTCATGTTACTTCACAGAGCAGCTGAACACACCAAGAGGAAAGCACTAAATTGCCCTCTTTCTCATGCATCCTCATGCATCCATCCTTCACAACCCGACAGCACAGCCAATTTGGCTCTCTTGGACTCTTCAAATAAATTTTATAGCAAGCACAATACAAAGTATAGTGTAGAGTCAGAAAGGCAAAGCCCACCAACTTTTGGTAAAAACTGGCAAGGAATTTCCATCGCTATGACCTATGGCTTGAGTCCAGACAAAGCAAACTGATAATAACATCTCAGTTTTCTTTTGTAAATAGGCACCTTTGAACCAAGGAACAGGTTCATGAAGGTTATACAAAAAGATGCTCAGTTATATTGTAATTACAAGGCAGAAAATTTTATATTATTGATCTTAAATTATAACGTGGGTCCATTTGACCTTTGAGAAAACATTAAATACACATAAAACAACTCTGTCTCGCTTAATATGTTGCCTTTTCAGCGACTATCAAATGGTTCACAGAACAATAACTTAGCATACCAAATAGAAAAATGTCTTATGGTGCTACAAAAAAAAAGGCTAATAACAACCCAAGACCCAAAGCAGTGAGTTCCTTCATGTACTCTCTGTGGTAAAGGATTTAAAGCCATGCCCCAAAGCCACTAGCATGCCAAAGAAAGCCATCGATGACAGCCCTTCCCAGGCTAGGCCAGAATTTATAATGCTTACATTGAACCTGGTTTCTCCCTGAGGAATGTGCAGCATAGAGCCTGGAAGTAAATCAGGCAAATTCTCATTCCTAATGAACAGCAAGATGTAAATGTGTTGAATTAGGCTATTAAAAAGGTGAAAATAAAACAGTCTAATGAACAGAACACCTGGTTTGGTAATTGTTCTTCTCATCAAGTGGTACACAATCACTGTTCAGCATCGAGCAAACTGATATTTAGGGATAACTTATTGTTTTTCATGTAGTGCTTGAAATAAACCAAGTTTAAAATTTTTGGATGAGCCAGGCCCATCCACCATCTGTTCTGTCCACAAGCAGAACAAAGAAACACCACAGAGTCCATAACAAACTGAGGGTGCAGGTGTTCAAAATCTGTGCTCGCTAAGGTGACCTCCAAGACCACAATATACCATCCAGGAATCTCTGAATCACCCAAGACTGACCCAGAATGCAACAGCTTATTTTTGATTTACACTTTTTTATGTCAGGAAAAATGAATAGCTTGTGTATGATGGCATGTAGACACCATTCTCATTTTGAGATGGGATGTGCTGATTTTGAGTTTGGTTACTTCTACGACTCTGTAATTTCCATGCAAAGTGAGAACATTTTTAACAAAATTAAAAAGACAGGTTTTGGTCAAGTCACTTTGGTCAAGCCTCTGATGTTGCTACCAGTTCAGAAGGTGTATCACATAACCAACCAATATTCACATTCACAGACACAAGAGCAGTTTGTCCAAAATCTCCTATAACTGTTCAACCGGATTGATATCTAGTGACTATGAAGATCATATCATATGATTTACACCTGTTTTTTCACACTCATCAAACCATTCAGTGAGCCCTCATGCCCTGTTGATGGGGGTGGGGTCATCCTTGAAGACACCACTCCTATCAGGATAGAAATATTTCCTCATAGGATAAAAGTGATGAGTCAGAAGAACTTCAAATTGATTCACAGAAACGATTCTCTGTTAGAAGGCAAGTGGATGCAAACCATGCCAGCAAAGTAAATGCCCCCTGACAGCATAACAGAGCCACTGGTGTGCATCCCAGAAACAGAGATACAGTTCTCACTGAGTACCTGGCACTTATTATTGCAATTACAAGCAAAGGCACAAGAAGATTGGGGCAAAATGCAGAGTTGGACTCGGCCTTACTGGCATCCAGCCTCGGAAAACTGAGTGCCATACCATAATGAAAACAATGCCCGCCTGGAAGGCTGTTTTGCAAAGAGCAGTACTTGTGCCCAACCACACACTGCCCTTATAACTGCACCATTACAGCCACTATCAACAAGATGGCTTTCATTATAGGGACTGATAGTGGTATAAAAAAGAAACACTAAATTCCTTGGAAAACGTTTCTACAAGTGAGGTTGAAGGCAAAACAGGAAGAGGCTCTGCAGCTAAGAAGTTAGAAAAGCAGCCTGCCAGACAGGACAGCAAATGTCGACACCTGGGAAATAATGCTTCGACTGTTCAGCATGCTTGTTTTCTGATGTCATGTCTATGTTTAGTACATGGAGAGCTTAAACCTAGTGTCTATCAATAACTTGACAATGAAACTATTAGGGTTGAGCAGTGCATTATATCACAAGGTCTCATTGACGGTGCAATAAGAATGATTTGAGGAAAATTGTCACACACACACACACTCCCACATTTAAAGGCAGATAGACAGCTACATATTTGATTTCCGAAGGGAAAAAATGGATGATAGTAAATTATACATCTTGTTCACCTTCATATAATAAGCAAATAATCTGATGTGGATTCCAAAAATGTAATTTTATATCGATGTATTTTATGTTTGAAAGCCAGGGAGGCTCATACACACAAGATGACATACTGAGAAGTATCTTTGCAACATGTACAATAGACACAGAGCACTGCATCAGGAATGGATTATTATCAAGCATTGAACCACTACAAATTTACAAGTGTTCACTTTTAAAAAGTCTACTTTACACATTCTACGAGATTTGAGCGTTTGTGACCAGATAAATTTTGCATAACAAAGATTACCAGTAATAACGAATATTAAAATAAAGCTTACAAGTTATAATTGCAAATGCAGCCAATCTGAGAATTAACACCCTTTTTCGTGGGTTCATTATTGTATTAGATTTATAAGTAAGACACTACAAGTACTGCATTTAGACCAGTGAATAAAAGAGAGATGATTTTCAAATAGAATAGTTGGGATACATTAACACTTTATATAGTAGCCTATAGTATCTTAATGTTTGCAACTGATTTAAGATTTTACCACAATAATTCATTTAAATTCAATCGTAATCACATTTGCAATCTTCCTTTAAGGAGCCAATTAGGAAACAAAATAGTTTCTTGCATTCCAGCAGGTCTAAACCCTTCACTGGCAAACTTGAAAGAACTCATTGAAAGGCTTTCAGCAGAGTGCACATCCAGATAAGACAGTGCACTTATAAGGTATAGGTTTTGTTTTAAATAATTTGCTATATAAACAGCCTACAGGTGCTTCAGTCTTATGGGAACAACAAGTTTGACAGTGTTTTTGATTTTAGGTTACCCTCGAAACACACAAGTACATAAAAAAATAGCATTTCATAAGATGGGGAGTGTCGAGCAGGGAGTTTTGCACATAATGAGGACCAGATGCCTTACCTTCACTGGCAGTTACATTCCTGGGAGCTTTGGTAGGTGCATGATCGGTGCCGGAGCTAACATCGGAGGAAATGCTAGAGCTTCCTTTACCTGTGCAACCAAAAACACAGTAGAACATGATTCATCATTGTAAATGTCTACTTCTCTGGATGGCATCGTATCTATTTTTATAATGTGAAGGATTATCATCTGAATCACCTTAGCAGTGAGAAAGCCGGTGTTTGATTATATATTATATAAAGACGGGGATTGAAGGTTCCCACTGCAAGTCAATATTATAACAGATGCCTTAAAAATGTAATCAGACATCCAAGCCTTGTTGGCCAGCCATTTGTTGGATAATTACCAGTGGCATTGTGTGTTATTTTTAATCCAACCTGAGGTTTGAGGTTTTCATGATTAAGGATTTTGAGGAAAACTCATTAGGAATGCACTGGAGATGAGCTGATGATAAAACTTTTTCGGTTTAAGCCTTCCTGCCAGCGAAAGAGTAGCCAGTATCCAGCACTGGAACAAAACATGGAAGAATTTGCTCAGTTTTATCACTTATGGGTTTTAGTTATGTTATGATCCCTTATGGCAGCACTGCCTTTGACACATTTAAACTTTGTTGACCTCTGACAGTCCTAGAGCTTTCTGAATTCAGTTACAACACATGCAAATACCAAAACTATACTTTAAATTACAACAATAAAACAATATGTGTATGTGGAAATACATGTAGAATGTAACTACATGTAAACTGAAAAAGGCAAGGACAGGAAATACTGTAATTTTATGGATTACTTGGGAGCCAATTTAAATAAACGAGTATCATGAAAGAAGACTTTCTTAGCACACCATTTCGGTGAAACCAAAAACCATCAAAAGTGACCAAATAAACTGAATTTATAAGCTTGTCATAGAATGGTAATTGCACTATTTTCATAATATATTCATTCATTCCTTCATTCATTCCTCTTCAGTACCTGCTTTATCCTGGTCAAGATCATGGTGGATCTGGAGACTACTCCATGAACACCACCGCATGGATGAAAGGCCAGTCCATCGCAAAGCACCATGCACACACATTCACACACTCATTCACAACTTAGCATAGCCAATCCACCTACCTGCATGTTTTTAGTTCTCCAGAGGAAGCAAGAGAACATGGAGGAAACCCACATAGACTCAGGGAGAAAACATGTACACAGACAATAACCCAGGCTCAGGATCAAACTGGGGACCCTGGAGCTGTGTGGCGGCAAAACTACCCACCCAAAAAATTCTATTTCTCTTTAATTATTTGGCAGATGCTTTTATCCAAACTGATTTAAGTGATTAAGAGAGGATACAATTCAAGCATAGAGCTCAACAGTTGAGAATCTTGTTACAGGGTCCGACAGTGGTTCTTTGGCAGTCCTAGGTTTTGAACTCACAATCTACTAATCACTAGCTTAAAGCTAAACCTCCACTGTCCACCAGTACAACTGTTATTCTGCTCTCCGAAGAAAACAGTCCATTTACCAGGATTACAAGAAGAATCTCTTGATCTTTATTTGTCCATAAAAAGGGCAGTTTTACGGAATAAGTATAGTAAACTTAACATACAAATCTATAGATGTTTGTCTTGCAAAAAAGGGCTACATCAAGGTTTTTAGCAAAGACTCTGGAGCCACAAATGCAAAACCGGCAAAAATGTGTGTTCGTGTGTGTGTGAGGGGCCTGTTTTATGGCGGGCCATAAACTCAAACCACCAGTGGCTTCGTGCAAAATCATTGTGGGCCTTTATTCCACATGAGGCGTTCACCATGTAAACAAGCCTTTCTTCACACGCTTTCTTCAAGTGCTCATCATACCTACACACACAAACACGCAAACAGTTTACATGGCCACAATGCTATGCTGCACCATTACCATCACGCCTAACCCACAAAGGACTAGCATTAGCCTTGCTAAATTTCAAACAAGTCTCTAATATTACAACTGGTGTGGAAAAGCCCACCTTATTGGTAACGCCTGCACAAATGCCCCATGATAATTCAGTCATTTCCAGCATTTCTTCTTTGGTAAACCAGCCAGTGCTGTATTGTGGCTAACATGAGATGGGCTCCCTTCATCACGACCGTTGTAAAGACATGTGGTGAAATCACCGAACCAGCACATCTGCTTCGTTTTCCACATCAGGCCCCAAAATGTGACTCACAAAGCAAGTGGATGCAATTTGCTGTACTGTCAAATGGCCTCAATTAGTTGAAATTATGAATGCACATAGCTTTGTTCACGCTATCCTTTTCTGCACAGCTTCATAATGAGTGGTGAAATTTATTATGCAAAAGTTGTAATTATATAGTTGACTAAAGCTACCCAACACTCCCGATCTATGAAATTAAGAAGCAAAACCACAGAAGTCTGGCAAATGATTTTCTCTCAAACAGAGTTACTGTCTCTGCCACATACCATGAGCTCCAGTGTATGCTAAGTATAAAACCCTAAAAGAGTAATACAGTGCAGAATAGTAGTCGGTATATGATGAGTAGCCAGCTGTTTGTTGACTGTGGCTCACAGAAATTTCATCCTTTGCATGCCGATCTTCAATCAAGAGCTCAAGACTAACCTACTGAGCTCAAAGATGTAATGATGGAGTAATGATTTACTCCAGTGGATCACTCTTTCTTGCTTGGCTACCAGTGGTTTTCTTCCATGTTGAAATGCCTGGAAAAGGAGACAGTCCATCACTCTATCCTCTATGCATCCAAGTGAGTGAGTGAAAGTGCTTCACTCACACAATATGAATAGGAATATCATCAGTCATTTCGCCGTTACATAAACAGCCATTTCAGCTCACTGAAATATAAGAGCTAAACATTGAAAAGACATTTGCTTGCATTGATCAGTCTGAAGAACTGACCAGCTCAGCATTTGATCCTGCAACCTTCATACATTCTCATTTGACTGAGGATTGTGGTATTATTGAGTATTCCAGACATACATGGAAATAAGCAGGACTGAAAAGCAATCCCAAGTCTAACCTGTTCACCTTAGGTCCTTTCCATCACTGGTTGAACCTCTTAAAAGAACCTTAAACCTATCAACCTGAACATTATCCTCTTAGACTAGTTAAGCCAGTGAAAAGTCTGGCCTTTTGATCAGAATCACTTCATTAGCAAACCTTTAATAAAAGGACTTTTTTTTGCAAGATGTAGATCTTCCAAATGATGTATAAAGAAATTCACATGCACAAGCATTTCCATTACTCAGGAGCTTAGCACCCATTGACAATTATTTTCCAGTGATCAAATGTGAACATCTGAAACGGAGACAGATACAGCTTGAATTCATAAAGCAGAGGTTTGACTCTGCTTCTGTACAGAGACCACAGGCACACCTAATCACTTTCTGCTTATAATTTTTGTGAGCGGTTTCTGAATTCTGTTTAATTAAAGCAAAATCGTGGGATCATTGCACTCGGGTATAAATCGGATCTGTTTTCCCAGTCATATTTCACTGGTCTTCCTGTTTAAGATGCAGAAAGCTGGGCTGCTTCCCAAAAACCACTGACAAGGATTTATTACAGTGGAATCCTTCCTATTTTCCCATTCAGCCCACTTTTCCAGCAGATACATCCATGTCACAACTGACTGAGATGCGAACGTGAGAACACCCTTGAGAGTTTAGCACTGCGGTCTCCCCCTCCATTAACTTACACTCACCACGTGCCAATGACACATTCTTAAGAAGTGGTTTGGGAAAAGCTCCAGGGCCAAGAGACCTGTTTGCTTACTTTTCTGGAAAACAACCTGTCAAAAAATTTCACCAGTTTCCTGCCTTATGCTTATGTAAGGTGCAAAGAGAGCTTTGTGGAGTGTTTGTTAGCTAAGTGAAATTCAAGACGAGGTCGAGCTCAAGTACAGATGCTTGTGGCACAGACGGAGAGAAAGGGCATTTATAAACCCTTGATGAGGTATCACGTAGTGCAGAGATGCACGTGCAAGCCAAGTTAGTCATATACATCTGTAATACTGTCCAGCTTTTAAGTCTAACCTTTCTGTAGTAATTAATTGAACTGAAATACACTCTGGCTAACATGAAGACTGTCTTGAGAAATGCGCCAGTAGTGAGCCAGATGCTACATTTCTAAATTTGTAGATAATAAATTCTGTCCATGATTGGATCCATATGATCTTCTAGCTTAAGATGAAATGGATAAATCAGATTTGCATTTTCTCCCTCTTTCTGTCGAGTTTTGACAAGCAATTGGCATGTTACCTTTCGCTGAAATATTGGGTCAGTGTATGAATTTAGGTCAAACTGGAACTTAAAATATTTGCATTTGGATGTAATTTGTTAGCTGCCTCAGGTAAAACATCAGGCTGCCTTACTAAATGGAGTCTAAATCTGTATAATTCTTTAGAGCCAGTTCAAGCAGCCATTCTCAATGACAGTTTGTCCTCATTCACTTTATTTGGCAGATCTGAAGTTCACATATTCTTTGGTTTTCACTGATTTTTCTATCAATCGCTTGCATGTCTTTGTTTCATTTAAGCATCTTTCTTTGTGATTTATGATGGGATGTGCAGTTATAGGAAAATAATCAACATCAAGTGGCATCAAGTGCAGTCACTATTACCACCCTGAAGTTGATTATTAACCTATTACAGAATGTTCTACACGTTTTATTCATGTTATACCACAACAAATTCCAACTTTTACATTTACATTACATTAAATGAATAACATGTACTTTTTATCCTATTAATGTTGTGGAATGTCTGTAAAACAAGTTCCTGTTATCACTTATGTCGTAGCAGCTATAAACAGTCTTTCCCTTACCAACCTCTTTTTTTTTTTTGCTTGAAGTTAATAAGACAATATTAAACACAGTTTGCCATGTTACAGAGAAATCAGAAAGACCTTGCCTGAAGACGGAAAACTTGTCAGAAAACTTGAAAACTGAAACAAAGAAAGCCTGGTTACAGAAAGCTTTACCATATCAACGGTAACATATTTTTATTTTTTTAAATGACAACACATTTCTTAATCCATTAATTAGTTAGATAATGTGGAGCGTCAGACATACAAGCCAGTGCGTAAGCTGTTACTGGAGAAACAATAATGGATCAGGATGAGCACATTAATATAAACCTGTGATTTGTCTTGCAGATGGAATTACTGTCAGACCTCCTATTATATAAAATTAATCAACAGTGTCTGATTTCGCCAGGCTATTATTCTTACTACTAATCAATACAGAATGTCTCCTGTTGCCCTGGCTCTGTGCTGAGATGAAGAATTACAGGCATTCATGTCTACATTTGTCTGTAGCTGCTTCTTTTCATTCTATAAAGGAGGACAAGTTTAGGGCAATGTGTAATATGATTAATGATGAAGTTGTAGGCAACTGGCGTGTAGGCCTACGTTGCTGTAGATAATGAGATGTGGCCAGATGAGAGAGAGAAAGAGAGAGAGAGAGAGAGAGAGAGAGAGAGAGAAAGAGCTGAAGATCTTCGACACTTCCCTCAGGGTTCCTCAAGGACTTGACTGAAGCTTAAAGTTTAAGTTGGCCAGTTAGCTCACTATGTCTGAGTGGTAGATTGTGCCCCAGATGTGGATGTTTGCCTTGGACTGTTGAATAGTTTAACATTTAAGCAAGTCTCATGGCTGCTCTAGGGATCATTCTTTAAAAAAGGCAAATCATGACAAGGATTTAAACAGCCTTTCATTTCCAAGTCACTTCATGGGACATTTTAGAAGTAGCTAGTGTCTTGGTTCACCTGCCACATGTCCATGAGGAACATAGAGGAAGCAATCATGCTCATCCATGCCTTTTTTCCCCCTAAATTGACCGTTATTAAAATAGCCATAGTTATAATCAGAAATAACAGGTCACTCATATCAGCAAAATGTCTTTATATATATATATATATATATATATA
>CM040975.1:7412940-7423468 GCA_022985145.1 Pangasius djambal
TTTTTTTTTTTTTTTTTTTTTTAGAATTTATTTATTTTTAATGTATTTAATTATACACATAATAAAGTATTTTATTGCTATACACTGATGAACAGCTTTATTTGGCAATTGGTTGTGATCCAAAAACGTAATTGCTTCATATCACAATGATTTCTGGGCAAGTTCTGCTCCCGAAGTCTACAGTGCATACCGTGTCCCTTCAAGGTGTCATCTAACATACTTAATTTGAGCTAATATAGTAAACCGGCAACTGAGATTTACCCAAGGGGAAATGGCGAGGGCAAGTCTCCAAGGACATTTTAAAGACAGTAGTGAAACAGGACACTGGTGTCTGCAGATACTGCAGTTAAATATAATACTAAGTTAAAGGTAATATATTTAAGTATACATTATAGGGAATTTGTCATACCATCAAAGTATGTTTTTTTATAGCATAGTAAACAGAAAGCTTCTCTAGCTGATACAGATTTTTTCTAGCGTGGCACGGTGGCACAACAGGTAGCGGTGACCCCTCACAGCTCCAGGGACCCCAGTTCAGTCGTGAGCTCAGGTTACTGCGTGTCTTTCTGTGCATGTTCTCTCAGGGTCTGCATAGGTTTCCTCAAGGTTCTCCGGTTTCCTTCCTTCTCAAAAACATGCCGTTAGGTTATGTTTTTCACACTTTGGGTGCAAAAATATGTGTGTGTTTGTGTGTGTGTGTGTGCGCACGCGCATGCCATCCAGTGTGTATTCCTGCCTCGCAGTCAGTGTTCCTGGGATAGGATCCATATTCACTGCGCCTCCGAGCAGGAAAAAGCGCCCACTGAATGAATGAATAAATGAATGGGATTTTAACTAATTCAACATCAGGTAGCTATGTAGCTAGTAGCTCATGTGTTCCTGCATGTGAGGTGAAATCAAATTATTCAAGGGCATAAAAAATATAGCCTTAAAAATCTAGACCATGAAAATCTGAATGTAAGACCATTTAAAACAGCCAACCATTCATTTGCAAAATGTAATTTCAGACTGATTAAGACCTTAAGAACCCACAGACATCCTGAAGTCAGAGGAGTCCTTCATCTCATTACGCACCCTAGTGAGTCCACTTGAGGTGGTGTGGGAATCAGAGACTCCATCTGTAACCTGTGTGTAGTGGCACTGGCACCCACCACCACGAGGGCCGTCTGGCTACGGCTGCCCTCCCCTGTCACAGGAAAAATTAATCAGGCAAGAATCCAGCTTCTGTAAACTCACTAGAGCACCACATATTGGTTTAAACTCTTATAAAATGCATTTGTGGTTATTATCTCCCCTAGGTCTTACAACTCAATATAGCCAGGAATTATGTACCTGGATGTAACCGCTCCATCAGAGCATCTGAGGGACTGATGTAGTACTCAATGCTCATTGGGCTTCCTGGTAAGGAAGGGATACCATTACATTCCATACTGACATCCATTCATCACCAAAAGCATTGATGACACTGGCACTTTACCTTCTCTGCTAGGTGTAACACTTCCAATTCTGCCATTCAGAACCATATCAACATGAGCGTCACTCTCTATCAAATGTCTAAAAATTAAACACATTTCTTTTTTTTTTTTTCACTCTGGCAAGGATTTAAACATTTCATCTGATATATTAAAATATTTTGTTCTTCATACCTTGGTAAATTGGAGATTTTCAACAGGTCTTTCTGCAGATGCTGAAGGGATGTGTACACCTTTAGCTTGGTATCACTGCGGGATTAAAAAAAAAACTTGCATAAAAACAGAAATAAAATCGGTTGGTGGTATTAATCCATGCTTGGTGCAGTAATACCCATCGCCTGGTATGTTGTAGAGAGAAGCGAGGTCATCCAGCTTGAGTGCGAATTCCTTAAATTTCTTCATCCTATATTGTAAAGAAAAAGTCAGTATACACCCACTGACCCCTTTATTAGGAACACATGTAAACCTGGTTATTCAGGCAGTTATCCAAAGAGCCAATCATGTGTGGCAGCAGCACAATGCATAAAATGATGCAGATACTGGTCAAGAGCTGCAGTTAACACTCACAGCAAATATCAGGAACGTGGGAAAATTTGATCTCGGTCACTTTTTCATGCACAACAGTCTCTAGAGTTTACACAGAACTGTGCAAAAAAAAAAAAAAAAAAAAAAAACATCCTGTGTGCGGAGGGTCTGCGGGCAAATGCACTTTGTTGATGAGAGAAATCACAGAAGAATGGCCAGACTGGTTCTAGCTGACAAGAAAGCTGCGCTAATTCAAATAAGCACTATTTGCAACCGTGACGAGCAGAAAAGCATCTCAGAATGCACAATACACCGAACCTTGAGGTGGATGGGCTACAAAAGCAGACCACATCAGGTTCCACTCCCATCAGCCAAGAATAGGAAACTGAGGCTGTTGTGGGCACAGGCTCACTAAAACTAGAAGCTAAAAAGGGAAAACACTGCCTAGTCTTTTTTCCTGTCCAGTTTTCAGTGAGCCTAATTGGATCATTGCGTGAACGAGCAGGTGCACAGGTGTTCCTTTTAAAGTGGTGATTTGGCGAGTGTATGTCTATATAGATATGAATATTTTAAATAAATAAAAAATCAGCATTTTGTTTACATTTTTTTTTTCTGTCACAGTATTTTTTGGTTTGCACAACAGGAATAATTTATGCAGTAATTCCTTACCTTAGCAACTGATAAAGTGATGCATTTGACTAAAAAAAGAAAAACGAGTAATTAGTCAAACACCAAGAACAAGTGACTGACTCCTCATAATACATCTGCATTCTTCATACCTCTGGAGCTGCTCCGTGCTGAGCGACTTTCACATCCTCAACCTCTCCCCCAGGCAGCAGCAGCACCTCCACATAGAACAGATCAGCTGTCAGATAGCACGCAGTCTCTGTGGGACTCAAGTGGGAGCCCAGTCTACAGAGGTCAGACGTTCAGCATGTAGTTAAGCGCTCATGCATAAGCTACATAGGTTGGCTAGGAGGTTTGGTTTTTCTCATTGTTTCACTAAGTATATGAAGACATCTTTATGACCTCTATAGGACTATTCACATCCTAAGTCAAGGAAGGCTTACAGTGACTTATCACAAGTCATACTGCTCAGATACAGAGTAGATGAGGTTAGAGATAATGTTGACATCTCATATGCAGGTGGCTGAGTCTCTAACGAATAATAAAAAAAAAAACAGAGCTAACTTCAAGGAAGGCTTAAAGGTGCAGTTTGCAATTTTTTAAAGGCTAGGGACAAAAATTATTTTCATTATTTAAATTAATATCATTTAATTTTCATAGAAAAACAGTGATTCACTATATTATGGCCGACTGTGTTGGGCAGAGATAAGCAAAAAGATGACCAGAGATGGACAGAAAGGAGAGAGATTGTTGCTTACAATATGAAAAGCCCTTGATTTAGTCATCATGCACACTCTTGGTGTGAGGAGGTCTATATTGAACATGGGGATATCCATATCAAATACAGGAAAGCATCTGGAGAGGACACTGTCGCTCCTACAGTCCCTACCGCTCACGCGCTCGCTCCTACGGCCCCTACTGCTCACGCGCTCGCTCCTACGGCCCCTACTGCTCACGCTCTCGTTCCTACGGTCTCTACTGCTCACGCTCTCGTTCCTACAGTCCCTAATGCTCATGCTCTCGCTCCTACAGTCCCTACTGCTCACGCTCTCGTTCCTACAGTCTCTAATGCTCATGCTGTCGCTCCTACGGTCTCTAATGCTCATGCTGTCGCTCCTACGGTCCCTAATGCTCATGCTCTCGCTCCTACGGTCCCTACTGCTCATGCTCTCGCTCCTACGGTCCCTACTGCTCATGCTGTCGCTCCAACAGCCTCTACTGCTCATATTCTGTTCCCTAGACCAAGACTGGCCATGTGTTGGCGTCAAAGAGGTGCAATGGCAATCAGTGAGGTCATGCTGTGTATTTTACAGGGAGAAAAGAGAGGCTTGTCATTTTTTTAATTGCAAATGTAATTTCCCCAGGCACGCAGGAGAGAGCTCTACTATTACAAACAGCTCCATCAACCAAACGTGGTAGTTGTAATTAAAGAGTTCAAACCCTCTCTGTTTGGCAATCATCTCCAGTCTGGTCACCATGGCACTCAGAGAGATCACTACAGATTAAGAAAGACACAAAAAGAGCACTTCATCATAATTAGTTTCATTATTGTTGGTTCCTACATGCATAGTTCCTAGGATAGTACATTGTTTGTTCCTTTTTCAACAGGTTCTCTTATATGCTTTTAAATACAGCCTCAATGATTCCCCTAACAGACAAGCAGAAGAACTTTTTTCAAGCCCAATATTTAACCTTTTTTCTCCCCCTAAAGCTGCATTTCTCACTATTTCAGCATGATGGATGATGTGCTGGAGATTATTACCATTCTGAGCTTCCTGGAGTTTCTGCAGGCATCTCGTGATTGGCCCACAGTGCGTGGTGTCTGGTCTAGATTTCTCCTGGAAAGGCAGAGAAAATATATTTTTTTTTTTAAATGAACAATGTTTTAAGACACTGAGGACACTAATCAAATTATGTGGAAAACTGTGCTGATTGGTTCCTACTAGCTTCAAAAATTCACCTGCATTCAATCATTTCTGGGTTAAAAAAAAAAAATCAAAATTTGTATTTTAATTTATATATTGTATCAAAAGACTGGCAGTAATGTAGCGGTATACTGATGAAGCTTGTTAAAAGCATTACAGACTTGAAGCAGAATCTCATGACCTCAACATTAATATTGTTCTGTTTAAGACTGTACATTGGGAGTGATAATTTTTTGGGCTTTGGCTTAGCTGTTAATCCTCCTCTGGGCAGAAACCTTTAATGGATATTTTCAATAAAGTCAACGGCCCAGGACCTAGGCCAAAAAAATCTGGGGTTACACTGCACAAACTTTTGGGTGGAGATATAGAGTTCATTTATTGCATTCATGTGGTGTAATGACCATAAATCACTGTTTGACTGCTAAAAGACAAAGAACTATACTACACATGCTACCATACTGGTTTGCTTTTGCTTCCTGCTAGAGAAAAATGCAGGTTTGAGGTACAGTAATCATTTAAATGAAATCACATGAAACATAAATGTGTACAGTAAATTAAGGTCACCCAGAAAAAAAAAAGAAAAGGAAAAAAAAAAAGCAGAACCGCCTCTATGAGCATGCAGAAGCAATACTCTCCTCTTCCAACCTCCAGAGAAGGAAGCAGCTGTTTACGTATTAGTTTGGCACAGGGCTGTTCCGGCCACAATAGTCTTACTTAAGCCCTGCATCTGGAAGACATTTGTTAGGCTGTGCACGCAACTCGCTCAGCAGCGGTCAGAGCACCAGGCTAGTGCTTGTGTAACTGGTTAAGACATGGAATATCACACAGAGGAGAATATGACTGCAGCAAGCAGATGGTCAGTATTACTCTCAACCTTGAGCTAAATCACACCTTACATCATCCCGCATCTAGCAGGTTCTTAATATTTCAGGAGAGAGCAGACAGTTTGAGGTTTTCCTACCATGCATCTGTGCACCAGCTGAAAGGTCTCACTCCATGGTTTTTCTGCATGTTTGGACCTTAATCTAGATAAATAGGTCTTCTTCAGTACTAGGGGGTCAAAAATGACAGTGAATAAGCAAATATTATATATATATATATATATATATATATATATCCGGCCTTGTTGTTTACACACAGCTGCAGATACAGTACGTGTGCCATGTGTTGCTGAACATTTGTTCAAGTGCATGAAGTTCACTCTTCCTCTTACCATCCACTTTTGAGTCCATCTCAGCTGTTTCTGGTTTCTGCTTTCTTCTAATGAAGAGGAGGCAAACAAGGCATTTGCATTCAGGATTAGATTATAGCTGAACTTTGCACATAATGAAACAAGACCCTAATGCAATAATAGCTATACTGTCTTACTGTATTGTTTTGTTCATTATAAATTAATTACTAAACTGTTACTACAGACAGACAGTACAATAATACCGCCTTCTCACCTTCCAACACTTAAAATAAGGAAAGCATGGCTTATGTGCAAGCCTATTTACGCATGCGCAGAAGCATCCTATCAGCGCGTCTCCACGCTTGTATCTACAGCGTCGCTGCTTCCTGTTCGAATCCAGGAACTTTGGAGTCGACTCCGCTTCCTATCCCAAGCGTCTGGAATCAACGGAGTCGATTCAAAAAATCAGTTCCACACAACTCAGTGAACTTCAGGTGCAGTGTTGAATGGATCGGCATTAACACCACAGCTATGTAATATCAGCTCTTTAATAGTAGATTATGAATCTAATGCCACTGTTTTCATTTATATGAACATTATTTTGGACATTCAAGTGTCAGACGTCCCTTATGGCTAGCAGAGGTTAAACATTTAACTGATTTTTCTTGCTTGTCCACTTCTTCAGATCCTGAAGTTCTTTTGCACTGGCGACGATATCAACAAAATCCAAAATAATAATCTGATTTCTGTTACAAATTGTACATTTTATTTTATTCTGCTTTGTTCTTCTGAAATACTACTGATGTTCGTGGCATGGAGATGGAGGCAGACATTTGCCAAACTTTCTCACGTGTAAGCTGAGGAAGAATAACGGTGTGGAACCGACTCTGAAGCTTTAGAATCGATTCTCTATTCCCAAAACCCTGGAACTGGAGAATCGATTCATTCGTGGAATCGATTCCCAGCCTTACTGCTGTCTGACCCTCCTGTCCCGAGGCGGTGGTCTTTAAGCATTAGGCTAATGACTGGCGGTTTATCCACCGGATTGGTGTCAGTTTGGGTAAAAACTCGGGGTTAATAAGAAGATTTTTAATCACAGTTTGGATCCGGGATGTCGGGCCACTGAGTGTCACCTGGCTGTGGGAAGAGAAGAGCAGGGAAGGGAAGAGAAGAGAAGAGAAAGGCTCCTCCTAGATATATCGTCTCTAAATTTGTCTCTTTTTTTGACCGGCTCCTAAGAAGCTACGGTAAGTTTGATCATTGCAGATATGTTCTGCATGCAGAACTGTTAAATATTGAAAATCTGAACGTTATAAACATGTTTACAGACATTGGATTCAGAAGAATAGTAGTAGCTATCTAGTTAGCACTACAGTCACATAACGCTAGCCGGCTAGCCCAGCTCATGGACTGAATCTCAATGGGGTCCGTTATAATAACTGATGCACTCTATAGAGTGTGAACTGATTCTTTTAACTCCCTACTTAGTGCACTACATGTCCAGGACAGAGTCGTCTGGATTGGCAGTGATGACTAGCAAGCTAGTGGCTAAGCCTGATGCCAAAGTAGCATTAATGTCCAGCCCATGTAGTTAATTAGCTAATAAGTTTAGCTCTGTTATACAAACTGTGGACTTTACACTAACAGTTTCAGTTGTGAGACTGTGAAATGCTTCATGTTTTAAAAATTATTTATCACTTATTTATTTATTTCTGAGGGTTTGGCAGTGACACTGCTCTGGATTTATATCATCCTTGTATCAGCTTTACCATTAGACAAATGTTTTAGCTTTCTGCCTGAATAAATTGTACATATCTCTAATGTTTTTAATGTTTTATAGGTTTACTTAACTGTTACATCCCTGTTTGAACAAATAAAAGAGATGTTAAGGTTTTATCATGACCATTTCAGGTATTTTATATGTGACTAGAAGAAGGCAGTGTGTGATGTACAGATATGTGAAGAACTGATTATACCACAGCACTGCTGCAGTCTTAAATCTGATTGGTCAGAAGCTGTTGATTAATTTTCCAAAACAGCAGCTCTGACAGTAGTGCCTGCTGTAATTCAAATCCCAGGTTTATATCAATGCGCTCGGTCTAATACACTGTATGTCCTGGGCAAAATAAAATGTGCCAAGCCCTAAATGGCAAAATATTAGCTTTTAATGGTCTTAACAACAAATCATTGGTCAGAAAATTAGCAAATATTAAACAAACAGATAAAGGAACTTAGTATGGGAGAGCTTTTCCCTTTGATTTCTTTCAAAATCGTGGCCCTTGATGGGCTGCATCAGCTGTGGCAGATAACCAAATAATGACCAAAGAAAAAAAACATCCCAGAAGATATTTTTGGAAAATTTTGTACACCAGACATGTATTAGTTTAAATTTTACATCAAACATTTTAATTATTATTATGATTTTATCTTTGCGTACAAGAAGACTATATAAGTGAATTTCCCTGTTTCTAGCTTTTCCCCCAAACAAACAGTTCACTGCAGCAAATTAAACGAGCAAATGGTGGCACAGGAGCTCTCAGGCGTGCATTTGTTTCATTCTTGCTAATCTTCTGACCAATGGTTTGTTAAGACAGTTAAAAGCTTAATATTTGCTATTTTGGGTTTGGCCCAGTTTTTTTTTTTTTTTGCTCAGGAGTATATGTGGACACCCGACAATCAATCCCATATGTGGTTCTTCCCTAAACTAAGCCTACAGTTGTTTAGAATGTCTCTGTACGCTGTAGCATTATGATTTCCCTTCACTGGAACTAAGAGGCCCAAACCTGTTCCAGCATGATAATGCCCCTGTACACAAAACAAACTCCATGAAGACATGGTTTGCCAAGTTTTTGAGTGGAAGAACCCGAGAGTTCTGCACAGAGCCCTGACCTCAACCCCACTGAATACTTTTGGGATGAACTGAAACTTGACTGCACGCCAGACCTCCTCTCCCAACATCAGCGCCTGACCTCACTAACACTCGTGTAGCTGAAAGAGCAAATCCCCACAGCCACGCTCCAAAATCTAGTGGAAGGCCTTCCCAGAAGAGTGGAGGTTATTATAACAGCAAAGGGGGGGAACAACTCTGGAACAACAAATCTGGAATGAGATGTTCAGCAAGCACATATGGTCAGGTGTGTTCAAACTTTTGGCCATATAGTGTGTGTTATCCGTTCCACATACACGGATTTAAATGTGTCATTGATGAGTCCGTGACGTTTTCTGTGAGGAGACGTTTGTTTTGTAGTTTTCCAAGAAGTCTTCAGTGCTTTGTAATAGTCAGAGGTAAAACTGTAAATTCTCCAACATGGGAAAGGACAGACAGCTTTACAGTTCTTGGTGACATGAGAAGCTTTTTGTCTTAGTAACTTGATGAGAAAGGGGGGAAAAAGAGAGGCTGGTCAGGATACGACTGTTTATAGCTGTTGTTGTTCTTTAATGAATAACAAAATTGACTTGTTGGGGAATTGCTGTGGTATAAGATGGACAAAATGTGCTTTTATTGGACAACAGCAACTTCAGGAGGTAAAAGTAACTCAGACCGCGCCCCGCTCTTGATGATTTTTCTATAAGGCTATAACAGCATGTCCCCAAGTATTTTAATCTTTACTTAAAGGGAGCACCTTATGCTTCATGTCGCAGTGTTTTGCACCATGTTGTCATTACACGTAGAGGTTAGAAGTATTAACAATCAAACAAATTTCATGGATGAGTTTTAAATGCCTTAGAGCAGGGGTTCTGACCTTATTTGTCGGCTGAACCCCTTAAACCTAAGTGATTTGTGTTTGAGTACTCCTGTAGATGTGAAGCAAGCTAACATTAAGTGAAACTTTTGCCTGTTGAAAAAGTTGGTTTTACTCATTTACAGCTTTTGGCGTTGTTTTAATCTGTGTAGCCTTGCCATGAAATATGGTTTTATAACCAGATTTTGTTTCCAAATACTTTCATTAGAAAGCTGCTTCAGATATATAACACACTTGGGAAAGGGTTTGGCCTTGTCACAGTCCATGCATGTAAATCCAAATTTTTAAATACTCATCGCTGTACAGAACGTTTCCCTCTTTAGAGATCTTGTTGCCTAACTTGTGCTTGGATGTTCCTCCTCGTGAGTTTCTGTTACTCACAGTGTGTCCATTTTAAGTGCTCTGAAGGAGTTTAAAGTATGAAGAAGCTTATAGCCACGGCGAATGATTTTTACTGTACACTGTAATTTATGTTTACTCTGTAAAAGGAAATGACCCATGAGTAATTCAAACAACTTAGATCACTTTTTACATTACAATAAAAAGCTTACAATAAAAAGCTGCAATATTCATGATTTTAATTCATTTTTGTGTTTAACTGTAAAACTATTAGATTATTAACTTAATAATATATGCTATTTAACTTTATTTAACTTTAATTATATTATTAAAATTGAACTTAACTCACAATGTCACTGAAATTTCCATCACCGTCTCAAGAAACCCCGGTTGGGAAACCCTGCCTTAGAGAGTGGCGCGACAGAAAAGTGTTTGTCTGATCGTCAGTCCGAATCCCGGTGATGCCCGGCGAATGCAACCTGGCTGTGCTCTCTGCGAGGGAGTGGGATGGCATACACTCTCTCCCCGTCAATCACAGCGGCACTAGATAATCATGTGTATCTCTGAGCTCATGCATGAGGAAGAGGGCAGATGGCGCTTTCCTCCTGGCCTACGACACAGCGTGAGCAGCAGTTTTGCAAATATGCACTTGGCTGGCATGTTTATTGCCATCTCACATGTAACTCCTACTTAAAAAAAAAAAAAAAAAAAAACTACTAGCAGTTT
>CM040975.1:7439924-7450883 GCA_022985145.1 Pangasius djambal
GTATGAAGCCATGGAAGATGATTTGAAGAAGAAGAAGAAGAAGAAGGCTCTTCACGCGATGGCTCGCTAAGTTAGCGGTAGCTAGTCAACTGTCAAGCTAATCACAGTTAGCCGGCTAGCACATGCTGAAATGCTCGTAACTGGATTATCCAGATCTTGTCTCGGGTTTTGGACCATTTAAAGAATATATTCTTCTACAGATTTTTTGTTCGCAGTACTGATGCAGTGGATTGGCTTTTGTGCAGAAGAGACAAAACCCGCGGCTGGAGGAGACTCTGGCTATTTTAGCTAGCTAATTTGGCTAGCTATATAGCTAGCTACCAGCTATATTTGTTTCAAATGTTTTGCTTTGTTTTTACCGGGGACCGGTCACCTGGAAACAAACATTTCAGAACGGGGATATTAAACTCGATCAATGCCTAATCCGGAGATTTCTCACGACGGTCGGGGCCGGAGCCCCTCGGCACAAAGGAACCGCAGACATGAGAGGCGGAGTAAAGCTCCCGGGAGCGGCGGTGCTAGCTTTAACGCCGCCCGGCGGGAGAGGCACCGGGACGGGAAGCGGCGCTCGTCGGCGTCACGGCGCAAGAGGCGCAAGCACGGCAGGGAGCGAGAGGCGCGGCGCTCGCCTGAGAAACCGGACGGCTTCGACAGGGACGGGGACGTTCACGGTCTGGCGGTGGAGTACGACGACGTGAGCTCGCAGTCGGAGCGTTTCTCGGGCAGTCCGTCACCCAGAGCGGACCAGTGGGCCGACCTAGCCGAGCTCCGAGACGGCGACGTGACGCCGGGAAGGAAATCGCGCAGAGAGCCCGATTCCTCGGGAAGCCGACAGGACAGGGACTTGAAAATCAAAGATCAAAAATCGAGTCGTGAGAAGGAAGCGCTGTCCAAGTCGCGGGATCGGACGAGAAACCACGACAGCAACGGCAAGAAGTCATCCGCGGACAACAAACGCGAGGCCAAGCGGCACAAAAGCAGAACCAAGTCGGACAAGGAGCCTCCTTCTGCGTACCGAGACACGCCGCAAGCCTACCGGGAGGAGCGCGACGAGCTGCGGGCCTACCGAAGAAGCCCGGGCTTTAATAAAGCCGAGAGCCCGTACTCCTCGTACCCGTACAGCTACCACTCTCCCAGCTACAACCAGTTTTCGAGCTACGGGAGCAAAAGGGTCTCGCCGAGCTCGACCTACTACAGCCGGGACGCGGAGCCGTACAGCGGCTACAGCGCATCCAAGTCGCCGTCGAGCAAGCGGAAGCGCTCCCCGGGAAGCCCGTACGCGTGGCGCCGCTCCCCGAGTCCGTACGAAGTGTGGGACCACACGTCCAGCCCGTACAGCCGAAAACGCTCCCGGAGCCCGTACAGGAAATCAGTCAGCCCCAGTCCTGAGCAGAGGTAACGACACACACACACACACGTGTTTAACTCAGTGCTTCATTTAAGCTGTAAAGGGGCTGGCATGCTTCAGAGCTTCCACTGATCTGCAGTCTCAGCCCAGTGCTGAAGCTGTTCCTCTGGGGCCCTTTCTCATGTCTGAACCACACACACTGTTTAATCCATGCTCCTCCTTCCTGTAGGTGCCTCGAGTAGTCAGTTCCTTTATTTTTCCTCCACACACACATTCTTGCATGCAGCAACAGATCAGTGATCAGTCAGATTCATTTGCACAGAGTCCTGTGGCCATGTTGGGTAAGGTTTGTAATGTTATACTGTCTGTCAGGCCAGAGGTGAGCTGAACCTGTTGCTTGGGGAAAAGTAAGTCACGCTGCTTATACCCTGACCCGAAAAGACGACATCATTCTCTGACAGTAAGCTTGAAACTCAGCTGTAGGATGAACATTAGCGTTTACTGTTTTTAAAACCGTGTTATGTAAAGGTCATGAGCTGCCTCTAGGGTGATCTGCATTCACCTATCTGTTTAGTGACTAATAAGTAAATAACAACCCACATGACGTCCTCTGGTTAGCTGGCCTAATATGAAAGGCTATGGAGTTTGGTTACACACTTTATACTTCTGTTTCTCTTAATGGGCAATATGTCTGATCTTTTTAACATTTGACCTTGATTTAAGCAGCTAAAGGCTGGCTAAAGTTTTCACAGAGATCATGAGATAGTCGAACTTTGGTCAAGTTGAAGACACAGCCTTGTT
This sequence comes from Pangasius djambal, assembly GCA_022985145.1. Lineage (NCBI taxonomy): Eukaryota > Metazoa > Chordata > Actinopteri > Siluriformes > Pangasiidae > Pangasius > Pangasius djambal. Next base: position 7,442,074 of record CM040975.1, read on the forward strand.
TTGTGTATGTGGGTGTGTAAAACTAATTTGCAGTGTTGCAAGGACCCCAATCTTTGGAATTACAAACAATATTAGTCACTACACAACTCGTTTCCGAACGATGGTAGCACCCCAGTAAGAGTCGTCAAAACTTTTTAAACTATTATGTTTGATTAAACTTCACATGGTCTTGGTAGATTTACAGATCAAATTTTTGTGTGTGGCTGACTTTTATGTTTACTTGTTTCTGTGCTTGATTGTATTTTTTTTCACATAACACGTTACTGAGGGGAAGTTCAAAGCATGCTTGAAGCCGTGATGTGTAGAATTGAGTGTGAGCATTTTGGTATAAAGATCACTAAGATCTGTTAAATACTTTTGCTGTCATGGTACAGTGGAAAATCTGTTTAATGTTAGTATGTATGTTTGTGTTGCTGACAGAAACCATCCTTTTATAGGCTCCTTTTTATTGTTTTGTTGATTATGTAGTTGATATTTAATGATTGCTAAGTTCTCCCAGGTGAAATGAACTAGTTGCTTAATTGAGCTGTGAAGAAAATGAGTGATGTTAACATGATCTACTTTCATGTTTGCTGCTCCAGGCGTCCAGGGAAATCACGCTCACGCAGCCCATACACGTCATCACGCCGCTCACGCTCTCGTAGCCGTCACCGTCACTCACGTTCTCGCTCACGGCCCTCCAGCCTCTCACCCAGCACCCTCACGTTTAAGAGCAGCCTGGCCGCCGAGCTCAGCAAGCAGAAGAGGGCCAAGGCTGCTGAGGCCGCACGCGCCAAGAGCTCCAGCAACGCTTCAACCCCAACCAAGGGCTCATCTTCCTCTTCCACTGCGCCCCAGCCCAGCCCCATTACCAATCACACAGTGAAGAAAACACGGCCCCCGTCTCCTCCTCCGGCATCTGAGAAAGGCCCCAGAAGCCCTGCATCAAGCCAGCCACAGTCCCCTGTCGACAAACCCACCAAGAGCTGCTCGGAGGTGCCTCCTACTGGCAGGGAGGGCAAGGTGAAGGAGGACAAGAGGAAAGGACAAGCTGCTCAAGGGAAGGAGAAGGAGAAGGAGAAAGGGAATGCTCCGGTGTCCTCACTGTCCTCTCTGCCTCTGCCCAACTTCATAGACCACATAGATGGAACTGATAGGTCTGTACTATTTGTTTGTGTTGCTTGTTTCTTTGTGAAAGTATTTGCATTATTTATCAGTGAAATTGACCCCTTTTTGTCTCTTATTTAGCTTGAAGAACTCTACACACTCAGGGAAGAAGAAACCAGAAAAGAAAACCCGCCACCTCCTGACTGACCTCCCCCTCCCTCCTGAACTCCCTTGTACTACGCTCGGCTCGCCGCAGAGCCCACCAGAAGAGAAAAAGGCCGCCACATTAAGAAGGAGGCCAAAGTACGTCATCACAGAGCTCTAGTGCAACCACACATGCTTTGCCATTTTCATGTTTGGGACGTAAGCGCTGGTGTCATTTCCTTCATCACATATGCTCCTGTGGATTTTGGAGTTTGTGTGGATGTTTGTAGTCAAAGTCAACATTCACAAATCACGTCACAGAATAGTGGGTCATCTGATTTCAACAAAGACCATGTCATAAAAGTGCTCATGTAAACAGCAGCTTAAAGCCGTGCTCTCCTTTTAAAAAATCTGATTAAGACACTTGGGGCATCATGTATAAAACGCTTGTACAAACAGATTTGATGTTTAATTCCATAGATTTGTTTTTACGTTATGTGACGTACTATTTGGGATTTATGAAACCTGAAACTGAGGTGAAAATGTTCTTAGACCTCTGCACGCAGAAAAGAACAAGTGGAATTCCCAATAAAAAAAAGATGGACAGATAAACAGAGCATAAAACTATCATTTTAAAGTGGGCTATTAATAAGTTAACTATGTGCTATTAGTAAGTTAACCAGGATGTGCCTTCGACCTCACAAGTCTAATGTCATTAATCCCTAGTTAGGTTAATATGTAGGCAGCAATCTGGGAATAGTAAAGTGCCATAGATGTTTTTTTATGTTTTTATTTTTTTAAAGATCTTATCAGCATGACATTATGCAGAAAGTGCCTATATTTTCTTTCTTTTTTTTTTTTTTCCACCCACAATTAGTGGCTTATGAGTCATGTTTGGCTACCAAACATTTTCACAGCCTCCCAATCAACATACTCATATTTACCACTAAACCCAGGAGCCTACTTAATGTGCCAAATAATATATTTAACACAACTGTAACTTTTTTTTTTTTTTTTTTTGGTCTTGGGGTGACACGTTAACTGAAAATTAACACGACTGGTTAGTTAACCTGCCATTTTTATGTTGTATAAGGATCTAAGGGGCATTCTGTAGGTGAGGTCCATGTGCTCCTTCATATGCACATGATTTTAAGCTTTGCGATTAATAAAGAGGGCACAGTTAGGGAAAAAAGTTCATACACTGAAAAAAACATTGACCATAAAGCGATTATTTTGTACATCCAAACAAATTTGTTCTTAGCCATAAATCCCAAATGTAATGCCAAAATTAATATGTCTCTTTTCTCTGTGTGTGTGTGTGTGTGTAGAATATGTGGTCCACGCTTTGGAGAGATTAAGGAGACGGAGATCGACTGGGGAAAGCGATGCGTGGACAAGTTTGAAATCATTGGGATCACTGGAGAGGGTACCTACGGACAAGTGTACAAAGCCAAGGATAAAGACACAGGTAAGGTTCTCACTAACTAACAGAATTACTTCTAACACTGTATTTACTCCCATTGCTGCAGTACCTGTTTAAATGTAGTGCAATAAAGACAGCTGTAGCACTGTCTAGTTTCAGTAGTACTTAGTAGTACAGTAGCGCTTCTTGTTCACATATTAAACAAGAACCTTCGTTTTACGCTGCATCAGAGTCGGCACTGCGTTGACTAGCATTTGAAATCCTTACTTTTTTTTTTTTTTTTTTTTTTTTTTTTTTTTTTTTTTAATCTCTCTCTCATTAATTAAGCTGAGATGGTGGCTCTGAAGAAAGTACGATTAGACAACGAGAAAGAGGGCTTTCCCATCACAGCTATCAGGGAGATCAAGATCCTACGGCAGCTCAACCACAAGAGCATCATCAATATGAAGGAGATTGTCACGGATAAAGAGGATGCTCTGGACTTCAAGAATGATAAAGGTATGTGCTGTGTACATGAGGTAGTGGGGGGGGGGGGGAAAACAACTCATTCGTTTTTTACTTTTGATATGACTGATTTGATATGACATAAATAATCTAAATCAACAACACGAGGCTCACAATGAATTGTCAGATGTCTTGAATATCAACCAGCAATATGCTTAGCTCTGAAATTTGTCTAAAGAAAAGAATCTCAAGATTTTGGCTCTTATAGCCCACGATACCAGGCTTCTAGCTGAATACATTTAAAGAGAAGCATGTTTCATGAAGCAGCTATTATATAAGAGCTGTATATACAGTTTTATACCACAGCGCAGTTGAATGCACCAGTCTGATTGGTCAGAAGGTGTGTGTTATTTTTGTATAATAGCACGGCGTGGACAGTAGTTCCAGCTGTAACATGAATGAGAGGTTAATATTAATGCGCTCGTCATAGTGCGTTATTGTTTCTATAGTAACAGCTCATACACATGGACTTGTACAGCAGATGCTCCACATAATCCAAGACTAATAATAAACAGCATGTGCTGTGTACACGAGTTAGCAAAACATCGTAGTCATCCATTGATCCTTACTTCTGTTATCGTCAGTGAAATGTGTGTGTACTGATTGTGAACCATGTCTGACAGGGGCATTTTACTTGGTGTTTGAGTATATGGACCATGACTTGATGGGGCTTTTGGAGTCTGGCCTAGTCCATTTCAACGAGAGTCACATCAAATCCTTCATGCGGCAGTTGCTGGAGGGTCTGGACTACTGCCACAAGAAGAACTTTCTGCACAGAGACATAAAGTGCTCCAACATTCTGCTCAATAACAAGTCAGTGTGCTTCAGAAAGTCTGTGATACAAAATAACAGAAAGACAGTTTGTTCCTGGCTCGACTGAGTATGTTGTTGTGTGCGTTGATTTATGAAATTGTTGGTGATTGTGTTCCCCGAATAACATCAGCCAAACTGGCATACTTTTAATTCATATTCCCTCTTCATTAGGGGGCAGATAAAGCTGGCGGATTTTGGATTGGCTCGACTCTACAACTCTGAGGAAAGGTCAGTGTTCTCATATTAAGCTTGAATAAGACTAAAATTAGACTCAAGATTAACACTTTCTGGAATTGCACAACGATCAACACAGTATTTATGACTTTAATTTTTTTTTTTTCTTTCAGCCGGCCCTACACGAATAAGGTGATTACTTTGTGGTACCGTCCACCTGAGCTTCTGCTTGGAGAAGAGCGGTACACACCTGCCATTGATGTGTGGAGCTGTGGGTAAGAGATGAACGCTATCGTGGACATCTGTATAGCGAGCCGGCCCTTATCGTTTCCAAGGTTTAAATTTCCTGTTGCTACGTTTTCTTCTATTCCAGGTGCATTCTGGGTGAACTCTTCACCAAGAAACCTATTTTCCAAGCCAACCAAGAGCTGGCGCAGTTAGAGCTAATTAGGTAACTTGGTCTTCATCCACATTTTCGGAGTCATAACAGTTTAAGATGTATATGTCTCACAGCTTGGTTTGATGTTGCATGCTGTTATGTACTAACACCATTTTGTTTCCTCTCCAGTCGTATCTGTGGCAGTCCTTGTCCTGCTGTGTGGCCCGACGTCATCAAACTGCCATACTTCAACACCATGAAACCAAAGAAACAGTACAGACGCAGGCTCCGCGAGGAGTTTGCTTTGTGAGTAACAGCACAATTGATTTTAATACAGGGAATAGACTTGAACACATTATTATGGAGAGGTGCATTGCAACATTCAAACCATAATGCAATGTAATATGTTTCTAGTCACATAAAGTCTACTGATTTTATCGTGTGGTCGATGCTATGTAGGGAATAAAACGACAGGGTATGCTGTTACAGGAAAACAGTCAGCTACCACCCCTGTTTTATTTCTTAAAGCACACCATACTTTTTTGGAACATTCTCAAAACAAGTTAGTTCCTGTTATCATTCGTTATTTCAGCAACAGACAGAATTGTGGCTTGTCATGTTACTGAGAAACCACAAATCTCTCCACATTAAAACTTAGCTGAAAACTTAAAAGACCAGATTTACTTCTAAGGTTGCATTCAGACAATGAGTGTTTTGTGCTCCGCTCATCGCTAAGGTAGGAGAATCATATGAATAATAAGCGTTTTTACAGCGAGGTTGAGGCGGTGCGACGTCCAGACCAGTTTGAAAACACCGATCATTCATAGAGCTAGGCCATTCTGCATGTTTCTAAATCCGGCATTTATCTAAATCTCAGGAAAATGGTTCTGGCTTTGGTAGTCCTTTAGAGAGAGCCAGTGGCAAAGCAGCACTGCAGTTTTCATACAGAAACAGTGGCTTCACAGGAACAAAGCTGCTTTGCCACTGATTATCTGTAAGCACCCTGTTATAAAAATAAATAAATGTCTCCTTATAGAAAACTTCACCACAGCAATTACACACATTTTCAATCTATCAAAACTTGTGGCATGTCTGCCATATAACTCCTGTGAATTAGCTGACCAATGAGAAGTCAACAGCCCTGTGTTATCAGAGGCTTTACAAGCAGAGCCCTAATTAACCCCTGATGTGAAGTGGTCCGTTTAAGTGCACTGGTGTTTGGCCATTTGATTGAAACAAATCTGCCTGTTTTCAGTTTAAATCTCACTTGCAAAATATTTCAGTAAGAGTTAGTGGCTTTCTAGTAAACGGGTATTAATAGTCTTAGAGTGTCAATGGGCACATTGTCCCTTACAGACAACCCAAAACTTGTGATCTAATCCATTTCAGTTTGATAGATTATTAGTTTCTCACCCACAGCTTGTGATTAGACTCCTGTTTCCTCTCCTTGTGGTACAAGTGACAAGTCAAGACATCCACATCATGTGTTTAGTTGGCTTTCATTCATTTTAGCATTTTCGTCTATAAATACAAAAACCTCACATCGTTTTAGAAAAGATCACTCAGTATAGAAACAACGCAGTGACTATTTTACATTTCATCATGTCACTATTGAAAAGTAATATGGAAAACATGTACTCTGCACGTTTTCTACTGCAATGACTGCATATCAGTGTGCCATACTTTGTACACAATGATGATGTTATTTCATGTAGACCGTAAGACTACTGTGTGGTGCACAGAAAACTTCTGTTGGTGGTTTGCTTAAAAGGAATTACATTGTGTTTCTTTCCCACTGCTAAATGAGTTTTTCTATTTCATCTTGTTTCCCTGCTGTATTTAGTATTCCTCCGACAGCCCTGGACCTGTTTGATCACATGCTGGCTCTGGACCCCAGTAAGCGCTGTACTGCAGAACAGGCTCTCAGCAGCGACTTCCTCAGAGATGTGGACCCGGCTAAGATGCCTCCACCAGAGTACGAGTGCCATGTCATTAGTTGAAAAACCTCCCATATAATTTCTATACTCTCTCCCTCTCTGTTTTCTCTAAAGCACTTCCTTACAGATCAGTACTGTATAAATAAAATGTTATCAGGATGGACAAATCCATATTTATTAGCAAGCCCACTGTGCAAGTAAAAGCTCCGGTGTGCTGCCCATGTTTTGGTTGCCTGGAAACCTCATTGACAAGGCGAAAAGTGATAACTAATGTAACATCATAAACTGTGGTGCATTAATACAGACTAAAGGAAACAAACAAGTACTTGATCAACGCCCTCTTCAATAAAGTCTAAAAACTTTTTTTAATGTGACAAAAAAGTCAAAAGGTTGTTGGCCAACAGCTGTAATTGGCACTGGTATTCTGTCCTCTTGTTGCATGTAAAAGCTATTATTTGAGCTCAGCTGTTGTCTTTATTTTCCTTCAGTATGTTTAACTGCAAAGGGTCTGTTACTTATAATAGGAAGGTTAATCAGTGTTACCCCATACCTATGTGATTCTCATCCGTGCATGCAAATTAATCTGCCTCCTACAAGCTGTTCTACCTTTAACCAGATCATGCCTCAGCCACGTGTGCAGTGGAGCAGGCGGGATTCTGAATGAGTGGCACGTGCTGTAGTTATTACTGATTTGTCCACCCTTGATTATAGACAACACGTTTCGATGTCTCACTGGAAGTTTGAAACAGACACTTTCTCTGCTTTACCCGTTTCTCATGTATACACTTCTTCTCCTTCTGTGTCTCCAGTCTCCCTCTGTGGCAGGATTGTCACGAGCTGTGGAGTAAAAAACGTCGAAGGCAGAAGCAGATGCCGGAAGAACTAGCCGCTCCAAAAGTTCCACGGAAAGAGCTGGGACTGGATGACAGCCGCAGTAACACACCTCAGGGTTTCCCTTCTGCTGGAGGACACAAAGGGCCCAGTGCCACCGCCGCTACCATGCTGGGTAACATAAGACTCTCTCTGCTCTTCTGCTGACTGATACACACGTCAGAAGTTTCACTATATATCAGTTATACACAAAGGGATCTGTCCCTGTGGATTTTGTGTATGTACTAAATATTTGTGAATTTCTTCCAAGCTCTGTACACTTAGAGTCTTTGCCATGTCGAGCATGTATTTAGTGTTAAATGTTATTCGTCTTGCAGAGATGCCACTTAAATTCACACTTAAAGTAGCAAGTCAGCTATTGATTATTGAATTAATTGGATGTTAGTTAGTTTTTACAATTATTGTAGTGTAATTAAGAATCACCACCAGTAATCAAGTCTAATATCCAAGTCTGAAAAGTTTAAATATGCTAGTCCAATTTGATGCAGTATATTTTTACTTTTATGCTCTAAGAAACCTGTTGTGTCTTCCTCAGACCCTAAAGGTCCTAATTCTCAGCTGACCCAGGAGCAGCTGGCTGTGCTTCTGAACTTGCTCCAGTCTAAGAGCGCCCCAGCAGGTTCTGCGCAGCTCTCCCAGGCCATGGGCTTTAAGGTAAACCCTGAAACCCTGCAGCACCTAGCCAAGGCTCTTCTCCCAGGAGCAGCTGAGCCGGATAGGCCACCGGAGCCTCCTGCCCAGTCTCAGTCCAAAGCCTCTAAACCACCACACCCTGTCCTAGCAGTGGGCGGGGCCCCCCGCACGCCACCCCTGCCCAAGCCTCCGTCACCCCCTACTCCGCAGCAGCAGGGCAAACACGACGGAGATGTCTCTGCCACAGCCACGCAAACAGCTGTCACTATGCTGCTCGCTCAGTTTCTTAAGGTCCAGCAGAGTGCAGAAGCCCTTGGGACGGAGGGGGCGGATGCAGCCATTTCTACAGCAGCGGGGGTGGCTTCTGCACCCCTTCTCCCGACAGAGATAAAGCAACCGCCAGAGCCTAGCCCTGTCTCACCAGGTAAAGCCATTCCTCCTTCAAGGATCATTTTGTCTATATACAGCAGACATTCAAGTTGACAGTTTTCTTTTTGTAACTTATTTAAAAATTGGCGACCAGTTTGGTGACCGTTCAAAATTTAAATCATTATAGGACATACAGTGCTGTTGAATTCTCCAAACTGATTAGTCAGAAGGTGTTGATTAATTTTCTGTAACGGCAGCTCTGACAGTAGTTTCAACTGCAAGGCAACTCAAGTTTCTAATGCACTTGTTCTAATGTTATCTTTTCTATATTAACAGCTCATTCACAGGCATGTTCACATAAACTAAGACTAATAATGATTCTAATGTTATTGATTAAAGAAAAACATAGTTGTTGAAGCTTTCTGTAAGGAGGTTTTATTTAACCTGTATGGGGAAG
>CM040975.1:7453747-7492222 GCA_022985145.1 Pangasius djambal
GAGACCAGTTTAATCCAATTTCAAAAAGGAGAGGAGCGGCAATGTCTTTTTTTTTTTTTTTTTTTTTTTTTTGGGGGGGGGGGGGGGGGTTTTTTTTTTTTTTTTTTACTAAACTGTTTTTGTTCTTTTGGCAAATGTTTATTAAAGAAATGCCAACAACGTATGTCCTGTTGTCTGTGTTCTTGTAGTGTTGATTAGGCACAATCGAACGCAGACTGCTAATTTACTAAAATTGTCTCTCCATCGCTTGTATCCTCTTCACCTGTGAGTTACTACTGCACTTCACAGAATCCAGCAGTTCAGCACTGCAGTTTTTTTTTGTTTTGTTTTTTTCCTCTTTTGTCTGCTTGAACAGCTAGCTGCTTCAACTCTGCAAACTAAACTCAAACTAAATTGGGGCACACCACTCAACTCTGCACTGCACAGAGAGAGAGAGGGAGGTGTTTCCCCTGCCCTAACACACCTGTGTCAGCTTCCCTCGGTTCAGTTATGGCTTTGTTTTTTTTTTCACTCTGATCTAAGAAGGGACAGTAAATTTTGTGTGAATGAAATTGTTTCAAGCTTCTGAGCATTTAGTAGGCGCCTTTATCCAGAGTGACTTGAAGTGCTTTGTAGTGTCCGTCAGATACATGTCGTCATGTGATTACAAATGGGCATGGCCTAAGAATACTACAGAGAGAAGTTAGTACAATGCATTAGTACAGCAAAGAAAATAGTACAAGTCACAAGGGTTTTAAGAGCTTTAAGTGTTGTTTAAGTGGTTGGTTCACAGGCAGGTCTTCAGTCATTTGAAGATAGCCAGCAGAAGTTCAATCCACAGTAGAGGTTAATCTGTGCATGTTTCCCTTGTATCTTGAAGGATCGTGGGTTAAGCCAAGCCATGCTAGAGCCTTTTAAGGTAAAGTGGTACAGAGTGTGGTTTCATAAGTGCCTTCAGGTAAATGAGTGTCTGTTTTTGGCTTTCTAGGCAAGGATTAGTGTTTTAAATCTAACCCAGGAAGCTACAGGAAGACAGTGGAGAGAGCACAAAACTGGCGTGAGTTTTAGAAGAACTTGGGGAAATTGAAAACAAATTATGTGGCTGCATTCTGGCTGATTTGCAGACGCTTACGGCACGCAGGGGAAGACCTGCCAGTAATCTCTGTGAGTAATCTCTCTCTGGAAAAGAATGGCCACATCCACCTGATGATGTACAGGAGTACCTTGCATGAGTGAGGTTAAAGCACTGTCAGAAGGTATGATACGAGTCCTACAGGGAAATTACTAGCTTTGACTTGGGGTTACTGTGTATCTCCAGGGATATATAGCAGCCCAGTCTTGCTAAGATTTCGTTTCAGGTGATGATCTTCCATCCATGATAAGATATTCTATATCAGATATATGATGACGATGTAGAGAAGGACTATTTTAAGTTTCAGAGTTATGGGCAAATCACCTTGCGAGCCTATTTACAGTTACAACTATTTACAAGTTTAAAAATATACATTAGATTTACATACCGGTTGTCTGTCCTTTTTATAGTAATAGATTTATACACAATTGTAATCGATAATAATTTGATTGTTGCCTCGATTAATTTCAAACATTGCCTTTTATATCAATCCAGATCATATGATCATTACTTCAATATGAGATGCAAATTCAGCTTACACCAATCAGCCGTTAACATTAAAACCACTGACAGGTGAAGTGAGCAACATTGATTATTTTATTACAATGGTACCTCTGAAAGGGTGGGATATATTAGGCAGCAAGTGAACTGTCAGTTCTCAAAGTTGATGTGTTGGATGCAGGAAAAATGGGCAAGTGCAAGAATCTGAGCGACTTTGACAAGCACCAAATTGTGATGGCTAGAAGACTGGGTCAGATCATCTCCAAAACAGCAGGTCTTGTGTGGTGTTCCTGGTATGCAGTGGTTAGTACCTACCAAAAGTGGTCCAAGGATGGACAACCAGTGACAGGGTCATGGCCCAAGGCTCATTGAAGTGCGTTGGGAGTGAAGGCTAGTCTGTCTGATCCGTTCCCACAGAAGTGCACAAATATCTGAAAAGGTTAATGCTGGCTATGATAGAAAGGTGGCAGAACACACAGTGCGTCACAGCTTGCAGCGCATGGGACTACGTGGCTGCAGACTGGTCAGACTGCTCATGCTGAGGCAGAGATATTACTTTGTCACATACCACCTACTTTAGACTTGTTGAGCCACCATATTGATTGAGTGAGACACTGGAAATAAGTCTACTTTTTATATTTTTATAGCAATAAAAGGATACAGATGTACTCCAAAACAATTATAAAGATAATTATAAGATAATCCTTTATGAATCCAGTAAAACAGTTACAGCGGTTAAACATTTATGTGGTGATAATAATATATAGATCTATAATAATAATAATTATTATTATTATCATCTGTAGCAATTTATAGATAATTGGAGTAGTTCTGAGGTCAAGGCTGGCCTGTTAGGGCGGATTGGTGTCCATCCCACTCAGGAAGGTGCTGCTCTCATTTCTTGTAGCATAGCACAGTCTCAGACCAGGCCTAGTTAATCAGTGACATTTACATTTACAGCATTTAGCAGATGCCCTTATCCAGAGCGACTTACAATTATCTCATTTATACAACTGAGCAGTTGAGGGTTAAGGGCCTTGCTCAAGGGCCCAGCAGTGGCAGCTTAGCGGTGCGGGGACTTGAACTCTCAACCTTCCGATCAGGAGTCCAATGTCTTAACCACTGAGCTACCACTTCCCCAATCCGGAAGCCAAGGCCAGGGACCAGACAAGCAGGCTAAACCAACCGTATGCTAGCTGCACTGAGTTTTCACTTAGGTTCCAACATACTGAGAATGTGTCTGTTCCCCGAGTTAAACAAAAATGTAGAAATACTCAGAAAGGTTGTTTTAGTAACGTAATTAACATAAAATTAAATCATACTGAATGTTCCACCACATGCTAGATAAGGTAGCTCCACTTAAAAATAATTAGAGAGAAAAAGCTAGCACCCTGGTATAACGATCACACGTGCACCTTAAAATGGACCACTCAAAAATTAGAACGTAAATGGTGTCAAACTAAATTGGTAGTATTTCAAATAGCATGGAAGGAGAGCCTCCTGAGCTATAGAAAAGCTCTTAGTGTTGCTAGATCAATGTATCTCTCCACCCTAACTGAAGATAAAAATAGTTCTTATTTAATACTGTAGCAAAATTAACTAGGAATGAGACCACAATAGAAACACGCACACAATCATTATATAGCAGTGATGACTGCATGAATTCTTTCAATGGTAAAATTGAAAATATCAGGCAAGAAATTCTGACTATTCATTTAAAACCAGACAGTTTTAATATAATGATACAGTATCTACAGGGTTAGTTATAAAACTGTCTGGGTTTAAATTTCTAATTTCCTCATCAAAGTCATCAACATATATAATAGATCCCTTACCTATGTTTTTCTTCAGAATAATTCCAGATGCAAGTGAAATCAATTCTTTCCTTAGTACTAGCTATATACCTAAATCTTTTAAACTAGCAGTTATCAAACCCCTGATTAAAAAACCCGACTTCAACCCCTGTCAATAGTCCAACTATAGGTCAATATCAAATCTCCCCTTTATGTCCCAGATCCTAGAAAAGTAGAGCAGTTATGCTCATACCTACATAGGAATAACATTTCATGAAATCTATCAGTCAGGATTTAGGGCTCATCAGCACAGAGACAAAAGTGGTAAATGACTGCTACTGGCCTCTGATCATGGTTGTGTCTCCTTGCTTGTGTTGCTTGACCTTAGTGCAGGTTTTGATACCATTGATCATGAAGGGAATGGCCCTCTCCTGGTTCAGGTCTTATTTGACTGATCGTTATCTTCTCTATGCATACTAAAGTAAAGTTTGGTGTTCTGCAAGGTTCCGTTTTAGACCCACTGCTCTTTCTGATTACATAGGAACTCTGGGTGGTCTTTCTGTTTCATCATGTGCAGCAGTAAAAGATCTTAGTGTGATTATTGACTCCAGTCTTTCATTTGATAATATTAATAGGATAGCTTTCTTTCATCTTAGAAATATTGCTAAGATAAGTGTAATGTCACTACATGGTGCAGAAAAATTAGTTCATGCTTTTGTTACCTCTAGGTTGGATTATTGTAATGCCTTGCTGTCTGGATGTTCCAGTAGATGCATAAACAAGCTCCAGTTAGTCCAGAATGCAGCAGTGAGAGTCCTTACCAGAACATATCACCCCTAAATTTCGAATTGTTTATAAAACACTACCATTGACTTATAAAGCACTGAATGGTCTCTCGCCTCAGTACCTGAGCGAACTTTTGGTTTTTTATGATCCGCCACGCCTACTTCGATCAAATGGTGCAGGCTATTTATTGGTACCTCGAATAGTGAAGGCTGCAGCAGGGGGAAGGGCTTTCTCTTACAAAGTCCCACAGTTATGGAACAGCCTTCCAATTAATGTTTGGGACTCAGACACAGTCTCAGTGTTTAAGTCTCGACTGAAAACATATTTGTGAATAGATTTTTCTTAGGTAAAGAGTGTTGTGGTGAACTGGGATGTTTGGTGGAGTGGCTGGCCGCTTTATGTCCCAGGGTGCCCTCATGTCTGTGTTACCTTCTGGCTCTCCCTTTTAGTTATGCTGTCACAGCTAGTCTTGCCGGAGTCGCTGCTTGCACTCTGCACGCAAAGTACATTGCCCTTAACCATTACAGGACAAAAGTTTACCTAACAATCTCTCCCCCTCTCTCTCTCTGTCGAGCTATAACCTATCAGAGAGACAGCAGAAACTTTAGGAGTGGACAAATCAACAATTTAGTACATTCTTAAAAAGAAGGAATGCATTGGCAAGCTCAGCAGCACCAAAAGGCCTGGAAGACCATGGAAGACAACTAAAGTGGATGATCATAGAATTCTTTCCTTGGTGAAGAAAAACTCCTTCACAACATCTAGCCAAGTCAAGAACCCACTGGAGGAGGTAAGTGTATCATTGTCAAAGTCTACAATCAAGAGACGCTTTCATGAATGTAAATACAGATGGTTTACCTCAAGATGAAACCACTGGTAACACTCAAGAAGAGAAAGGTCAAATTAGACTGCTAAACATCTAAAAAAAAAAAAAAAAGGCCTGCCCAGTTCTGGATTCTTTGGACAGATGAAACTAGGATTCACTTGTACCAGAATGATGGGAAGAGAAGATTATGGAGAAAGAAAGGAAGGGCTTATGATCCTAAGCATACCACATCGTCTGTCAAACGTGGAGGGAGTGTTATGGCATGGGCATGTTTGGCTTCCAATGGAACTGGGTCACTGGTGTTTACTGATGACTGCTGATAGAAGTAGCAAGATGAATTCTGAAGTGTATAGAGCTACACTTTCTGCTCATATTCAGTCAAATGCTGCAAAACTGATAGGAAGGCACTTCACAGTACAGATGGATAACATAGTATGAAATAGTATGAAAGCAACCCGAGCTTCTTAAGGCCAAGAAATGTAATGTTCTTAAATGACCGACCCAGTTGAGCATTACTGAAGACAGAAAGACTCACAAACAAGCAGCAACTGATGGAAACTGCAGTAAAGGCCTGGCAAAGCATCTCAATGGTGAAAACTCAGCATTTGGTGATGTCCATGGGTTCCAGATTTCAGGCAGTCATTGACTACAAAGGAGTTGCATCCAAGTATTAAGAATAATCCTTATATTGATAATTGTTAGGTTGTCCAATTACTTTTGAGCCTGTGAAAATGGAGGGACTCAAAAAGAAAGTCTGTAATTCCTAAACAGTTAATGCAATATTTTTGTTAAACCCCTTGAATTAAAGCATCTTGATTCATTTCAAACCCATTGTGGTGGTGTACAGAAGCAAAATTATGAAAACTGTGTCACTGTCCAAATACCTATGGACCTGACTGCACATATTTATAGTGCTTTTAATTCATACTTTAAATTGTATTGTTGCTACTTTTCAGGAGCTTTTGCACACTCCTGTACATATTCACCACACAAAATAATTTATTATTGTTTTTTTTTTAAAAACCATTATACCTTACTAGTATAATGAAACTAATCCAATTTATACTTTAAATTTTTTTTTTTATAACAGCTATTTATACAGGAAACCGCTAATAAAAGCTGCTTTTAGCTGACAACTCCATTAGGAAAAACTTTTTGTGTTTGTCTGTCTGTTGGTCAGAAGGTCAGTGTGAGACAAGGTAACACTCTAGTTCAATAAACGCCAGAAATTCAGAGACTTTAGAAATGAAAGTGAAACAGTCCCAGGTCAGAATGGTTATATCTAAGTGCATTACTGTGCACAGTGTACCAAAGAGAAAGAAATCATCTTAACCCACATCATTTAGCTTTGTCATCACATACCATTTTCTATTCAATTCTGACCATCACTCAGCTTTGTACCTTAACTTTGTGGTAATTAGTTTGTCTCTGCCCAAGGTGTTATTAAAATCATAACAATGATTTCACAATATTTTTTATGGAGAAAAGTTATAGGTAGTATGAATAAATGAAGCCCTTGGTCTGAGACAATCATGCACAAAAGTAACTCAACTAAAATTAGTGCTTCTGTCCTTCTTCTGCCCTCTACAGGATCGCTTACCCTACACCACTTCCTCTGTACTGAATTATGAAATGAAATGAAATAGCAATTTACTTTTGTGCATGCTTTTGATCCAACAAGTGTTTCATGCTCATGATCTTTTTGTAGAGATTGTAGAGAAGCTTCTATCTCATTCAGAGTAATGATAATCCTCGTTAATAAACAAAAGGCATGATGTTTTTAAGAGTCTGTTTTAATAAATAAATTCAAAACAGCATGGCAATAGTGAACATGTTCAATAGGCACTTAAAAATAAAGGACTAGGCTAGGATTTGAGGCATCATGGGTAATATAATACTGCATTACACATCAAATATCAAGAATTTTCTAGTTATGTCTTGGTAGTTGCAAGAAAGACATCAAAATGGCAATTTCTTTATTTTAAAAGCAGACACATCATCTTAAACATTAGAACAGAATAAAACATTTAACCACACAACCATGTACCATGAAAGTTTTCACAAACCTAATATATTTTTTTAAATGGTATCAGTGGTTTAATTTTTTTTTTTAAAGTAGAGAGATTTATAACCTTAACATCTCTTTCTGAGAGGAAAAATGTCACTATATCAGAGAAAATGATTTGCATACATATGCAAATATTCATACGTGTATGCCAAAGTAAATCAGAAAGTAATGATATATTTGTGTTGCAGGAAAAACTACACTGTCAATCATTATGCAGTCTGACACGCCCACAATGTTTTGGTTAAGTGGAAAATAGGAGTTTTCCTATAGTAGCTTTCAACTATAATTAAATAACAGTTTAGGATATATTTCCTTACTCTACAACTGCCATTTGTTTATTCAGTGACAGATTTTTCTTTTGTAATCACACTTTGTTTCTATTTTGCCAGAGGCTTTAACTGCACACATCAGTAAACATACTGATTTCAGGACTACATACAAACGACTCTCAGTAAAGTACACGATCTTCCACAGACACAGGTTGAAGGCAGATATACAAAACGTTGCAGAATTGCTCAGTATATAACATCATTTGTAGTAGAGAATTAGAATGAGACAAAATCTGAACAAAAGCCATGAGCGTTTATGAGTGAAATGCCCCTAAAGCGTCTGAGTGTGGCATAAAATTGTTGGATTGTTGTTCGAAATAAGAAATTTTTCAAAGCACTGAAATATAACATAACAGAGAATAACATAAGTCTGTAACATGCCTTCAATACATGCTAAGCAAGTATCTCTAGATTCATTGACACATTTAAAACAAACCCAGACAAATAAACAGTACTCCTGATTGTCCTGTCAGACCTCACACGCTCACAGTGATGCTGCTGCATAACGCTTTTTAGCTGTCTCTAATAGAAATGAAGACTAGCGAAAATAATAATGTATATTATAGGTAAAAATAAAGGTTCGCTTCATACCTTATGTATCGCTTTTGAAGGATTAATAGCTGTCTCTGCGTCACAGAATGTTCTCATGAATGTGTGAAACGAAGGGAAAAATACAAACGGTACACTAAACAAGAGCTTCAGGTGCTGATAAAGTCTTTACAAACTGTACATGTTTCGCAATAAAACAGAGGAGGCACAAAATGCTGTGTCCTAACGCAGTGCTACAAAATAAATGCATAGTTCTACAAAATAAAACGAAAAGAAATTTTAATGGGAGAAAACATTTCGAACTGAAATTAAGAATACTGCTCTGAGCACAGTGGAGTTGAGCATTATTTGCCTTCATATTTGGGATTGATGACGGTTGTAACAGCACTCTTGTAGATTGGATTTTCACCCTGTGAAAAGCAGAAACATGAACACGTGAAAACGGGCAGAGCAACAGGACTTTGAAGATTCAGTGGTCTTAAGTTTAGTCCTGTCAAAAAGCAGAAAAACACCCAAATTCATTTGTTAAGGATCTGAATAAAAGAGTGAAACGGATGCAATAGTACAAGCAGTAAAATGATTAGTTCATAAAAGCACAAACACACACAGAAATGTGTTAAAGTAATGTACGGGGAACATGAGCTGTAGTAGCAATGTACAGGTGAGTGAGGTGTCAAAAATAAATCTCAGTATATTTAATCACATTTTCATGATAGTCAATATGCATCACAATATTTGGTTTTTAGAAAGTATCAAAAAGGGGGGAAAAAGCAAAACGAAAATAGAAAGCAGAAAATTTGCTTTCTAGCTGAGTTTTTCCAACAAAGTCAGAAAAAAGAAAAGGAAAAAAAAAAAAAAGAAAACACAAATGATTATGCTGAGGTCTGCCAGAAAAATTGTTTTTGCAGAAACTTGTCACAAAACATTGGCCCAAAAAAAGAAGAAGAAAAATAGAAAAGAACATTTGGTTTTGGTAATTGCTGGGCAACAAGAGGGCATAAAAAAACACTAAATATTATAATACAACAGTATAATAAAAGTATGATTTAAAAAAGACGAAATGCAGAAAAGAAAATTTGTGTTTGCTGACATTTGCTAAAGGGGGTATCAAAAATAAATAAATAAATAAATAAATAAATAAATAAATAGTTACACGATTTCCCATACATTTACAAAAACATATTTAACCTAGAACAAGAACACTTAAAAAATATTTTAAGTATACTGTGATGCAATTTATCGCACCACTATCATATTGTGATTTCATCCAACCCTAATGAAGTATTGTAGTATTTTTGCTCTCACATCCCTAAAAACTAACCATGAGTTTGCAATACAAAAAGAAAAAAAATCCATTTCAGAGTTTTAATACTTATTTATAAATAATTATAAATAGTTATTCACAATGATTTAAGATAAATTCAGTTTTAAGATCACGAGCCATAGAGCAACAAAATGAATCTCTCTCACACACACAAGACACAGAAAAGACCATGCAGAGGCGAGCAGAAAGTAATACACACTTAAAGAGCTGCAGTTTTATGTCCATAGTTTGGATTCTGGAACTTATTAACAGGACTCTTGTAAATTGGATTCTCTTGCTAAGGAAGGAAAAAGGCACAGAAAGAATTTGAAGGCAAGATGGGAAAGGGCAAAAAAGATGAAAAACATAGCAAAAGCAAGAACAAAGATGATAATGAGGAGCTAAGTGGAAGAGGAATGATTTTACTGGAAAGATCTTGTTTGAAATTCATTTACTTTCACAACCATTACAGCGACTGCTCTTTACAAATTGGAAAAATCTAACAATTAAATGAGCACTAGGAAGTACAGTGTTGATGTGTACTGATGTCCTCTCTAATAGGATTTTAGCTTGATAATATTGTTCGACTCTGACCTATTTGAGAATGTCTTTGATGGACACTACGAAGCATTTCTGTAAGTCTGCCAAATCCTTTAAATGTAAAAATCTATTCCCTTTCCTTTTTGCTTTAGTCTGTAAATGTAGAGAATTTTGCAGTCCTTGGAACTACTACATGCAACAAACTCAACTGAGAGAACACAGCCACCAACATTTATATTTAAAAAAAAAAAAAAGAAAGAAAAAAGTATTGGTCTCATAACAACAGCTGAAACCATTGAAATTGTTTTCACATCATCCATCACTGTGTGCACAGACTACAACAAACTGCCTGCATGGCTGAGTAACCAGCAGCAGGGCCAGGAAAGCAATCACCCAAACATGCCTCCTGTTTCACAAACTCCCCATCAGATTGTACAACACACACCATCTGATAGCTTCTTTCCAAATAACGGTTTCTGTTTAACTGGAAATACCCCCTCCACTGCACAAATAACTCTTTACTCAGCAGTGTGCTTCTTGATTGTGCAATATGCTTACTCATAAAGTGCATAAGGCCAATAGGACGCTTCCCTCTTTACTTCCTGCTGTGTTACACTCAGCACTCATCACTCATCACATTCACATAACCATAAATACAGTAAGTCAGCACAGACGCTTATTTTGTCTCTGTTAAAAAAAAAAAAAAAAAAGTAAACAAACTTGCATACAGATATTTTGCAAGTGTGCAAGAAGGTCAGGAGGTGCCAGTTAAAATGTGCCACGGTGTAGTTCTACTACTACTACTAATAATAATAATAATAATAATAATAATAGCAACAGCAGCAACACACGTTCAGCTACTACTGCTAACATTACAAATAATAATAATAATAATAATATTTAATCACATTGACACTTCAGTTTCATAGTTTCATTACTGCAATCTTTCTTTAGTCATATAGTAAGCATGATTTCTTGGAGTAGGTCATGTTCCTGGATCAGCATTCCTTTGTTCTTCCTTTAATAACCCAGTCTCTGATCATCTCTGATGTCATCATTGTGAGTCACGACTCCCATTCCTGAAAATTCCCTCCAGACGCACCAGTCAGACTGACACCAGACGAATTACTCATGAGTCCTTTTAAAATAGGTTGTTAAGACAAAAACATAGGTTGTGTTGGTTGGTAGTTAAAAAACTCCTCATGATAAGGAGGTTTGTCAAAGCCCTGCAAAGATCGCACCGTGTAAGGAGCCTGTTTACCAAATGTGGTGGCAAAAACAGTCAGTCTGCTCAAAGATGTCTAAAACCTCGCTAGCTGTGTGTGATGTCCTCACACAGTGAATGTCACGCTTTGAAGTTATTGAATAGTTAATTACTGTAGCAAAAATGGAAATAAGCATACATAATTCAGCTTGTAATTAGATACCAACTCTCAAAATGTCCATGATTTTTATATATATAGCATTCCTTTACATGAGGGCTTTTAGCATTTTGTATGTGAAACTTCAATTGTAGTTTAAACAAAATATGATCAATGTTTCAATATTTTCAACAAATGAACAATTCATTTAATATGAACTGAAATGCAGAGCTACATAACATGCCTTTCGACAAGTGTGCTCAAGTGGGAATGCAAATGGATCAGGAGTCAGAGAAGTAGGATGGAGGAATAGGAGACACGCTGATGACATCAGAGGGCAGTGACTGGTTAGAAGGAAGGTTAATCCTGGAATATGTCCTACTTGAACAAACCACATTCAACCATATGATGTTTTAAGTATGCAGTGAGTATGAGTGTGAGTTAAATTGGGGGCAGTTGTGGCCTAATGGTTAGAGAGTCGGGCTTGTAACCTGAAGGTGAACTGAGGTGAGACCCTTGAGCAAGGCACCGAACCCCCAACTGCTCCCCGGGCGCCGCAGCAAAAAAAGGCTGCCCACTGCTCCGGGTGTGTGTGCACTTGGATGGGTTAAATGCAGAGCACAATTTCCAAGTATGGGCCACCATACTTGGCCACAAGTCAATTCACAATTCAATAAATGTTTTATGTATGTTGACGGTTCATCTGTTGATTTGCCAAGTCAAATTACTGCTTCAGTAATCTCGGTTTTAAAGTTTATATAGCACAGTCCAAAATCTCGTAATGCTTTACATGTAGAAGATGAAACAAAGTATTTCTAAGACCATGTGTGATTAAAGAGATCTACACTTATTACTATATTTAGCTATGAATCTATTGGCTATGCTACAGATCATAAAATATATAATTAACAAGATAAAATAGATACTATGAATAGGACAAGTCAAACAAGTACTTTAATTACTACTTTCAATTTTTAATCTGAATTTATAAAGCATCTACAGACCTAGTGTGAGGATATTTGAGAGTTTAAAGGCCATATAAGAATAGAACTTATTTTTGGCTTAAAAAAGAAAATACATCAACAAATAGAAACAACTACAAAAGCATCCCTGGAAAAGTGGTGGCTTGAAACATGATGAAACACTCAATATAACTGCCCCAACCTTCATCACAAGCCACACACAGCCTTTGAAGTATTTTAATCACAGGCCCTGACAGACAAAGTGGCTGAACTGCAACTGACACCACGGCCTTTGCGTTGCCATAATAAGAGCCTCATGAACCTTTACTGCCCTGCCCATGTCACTCACACACACTCGTACATTAGAGAGGCAGTGTGATTCATCAAAGCTCCTACATTCATGACTTTTGTTCGAAAGTGTGACGGGTAAGCTGTAAAATAATGATAGTATCTGAAGGTTTGAAAGTATTGGTGGAGGCATATCCAAGCATGAAGCGTTGATTATTTTTTAAAAGCTTTTTCATAGTCTAAATACAGAAACGACATTGTTTTTTAGTCCAAGACTAAAAAGTGAGACTGTTTTTTATTTCTGACCTGCAGAGGGCAGCACTGAGTAACCAAGCCTCGCAAATCTATTCCAAATAGACCACACCTCAGAGAAGCAAACCCTCCAAATCCAAAATGGCTCTGTTCTGTTTTCCAGCTGCTAGAAGTATTAACCCAAAAATATATTCAAAGCCAGCTGGCCTTTGAATAACTTTACCATGAACTAAAGACATAAGAATGGGTTGAGACATGAGATAGGGAAAAGAAAACGGGTTTTAGACCCAAAATCTTTGTCCTGCTATCTGTATATCTAGAGGAACAATACTCTTAGCTAACGTAACAAGCTTTATCAGAGCACAGAACTGTGGTGTTTTAAGACTAGGATTGAATAGCAATAGTCTGAAACAATGACTGATCTCAGAAGTAATCAATTATCCCCTATAAAATCTGAGATGAAAACCAAAAGCACAGGCGATTTCTTACCATATCCCATTTGGCATTAATTTTCTCTTTCTCAAACTTGGCAAACTCTCGGCGGTCATGAATAATCATGAGCAATTTCCAGATTAACAGAAGGGCTAATCCAATCAGCACAATTCCTGCAACCACTCCAGCCACGATGGGGATGATATCAGGAGCAGCTGGGCATTCTGGGAAACAAAGGATTATGGGAAAAATGATGCAGTAAATTTCTACTTCTCCAACACATTTCAGTTCTAGTAAACATACCAACATTACACAATACATGCTAAGTGATTTCCCTTTAACATACACGGCCAGTTTGAATATGCAGCGTTCTTTTTACATTTTATTACCCATTGTTGGCAATTAAATCTAAACAAGTGCTCCATATAATAATTAAAAGTTTGTATTTAAGGATGTCTTCATCATCCCCTCTCAGATTGTAATGCACTCTATTAAAGGCAAGTGGTGACGTAGTTATTGTAAGACTGTAAATTATTGTAAGCCAAGGTTTGTCTTACAGTTGATATTAGAGATTATTATTAGATCTTAGGATCAACTGTAAGACAAATGTATGTTGTGTGCTACAACATACGTCAGCCTTGTCAGCTTTTTCCAGATAGAGCTATATTTCTCAGTTCATTTATACCTATTACTTGGAGCATTAACTTGAACCAAAATGTTAATACAGGATGTAGCTGGCATTGATAGGATGTTGGGGAGCACGTGATTTTTGTGAACGGCATTGACCTTATGGGAGATAAAGTTCTGTCTGTGATTTAAATATTTGTTTGTATGTATGATTATTTTGTTGTTGGGTGTATATATATATATATTTTTCCCCTTGGTTTTTGTGTTTGTGTTTATGTTGTCTTTACGTCGCATTTCTTGGTAAATGTGTATGTCATGTGACTGAGTTTGGCCTGATATGACCTGGAAGTGTCAGGCAAAAAGGGCTTAAATGATGAGTTGTTTTAACGCTCCAAGGAACTCTACCGCTGGTACAAGGCATACACGGTAATTGCTTTGAATTAGTTTGTGTTTTATATATATACACTTTATATATTTAGTGTGTTTGTATTTGGTTTGGGATGTAATGTGGTTTCTGTGTTTTTGTTTGTCGTTTGTGTTAGTTTTCACGGTGTTCCATGACCAGCAAAGTAAAATAAAAGTGTTATGGACATCAGTTTGAGGCGTGGACCAGATTTTATTGGAACCAGCAGTAGCTACACAGGATGCTCAAAAGCCTTTGACTGGCAGTGTACACTTCTGAGGTGCCCTATGGAGTATATAAAAAATCAGTGGCTGAGAAATTTGTAACATACTTTTGTTTGTTGTGTAAAGCTTGGCAACATTTTCAAAATTTACCTAAAGTCTCGACGACATGGACCTCGGTGTGGTTAGTGACGGAGTAGGTGTAGTAGAACCAGCAGTCGTTAGCGTCTCTCTCCTTGCAGTGCATGAGTGGGAAGGCTTGTACAGGCTGAGGCAAGTCATCCGTATCTTTCACTTTAATCAGAGTGAAGTAGTTGCAGTCTCTCTCACAAGTGTCCTCCTTTTCTCCTGTACCAAAGGCTCGGCATTGCACACATGCCCTGTGAAAAAACATGCTGTTATACATCTGCCTGTGATTAACTTTCATTCATTCATTCTTTAATTTAATCATTTTCCATTCACTTTTCCTGGTCAGGGGTGGTTGTGGCAACAGGCTGAGAAGGTCACACCAAACTCTATGTCTATCCTCTGCCACAGATTCCAGATCTTCTTGGGGATCCCCAGGCCTCACACCCTATCACAGAGGCTAAGCTGCCAACAACCATGGCGAGGAACATCACTTCTGCCACCTGATATCCGTATATCTAGAGGAACAATACACTTATCTAATGTAACAAGGCTTATTAGAGCAAGGAACTGTGATGTTTTAAGACTAGGGTTGAATACCAATAGTCTAAAACAAATGACTGATCTCAGAAGTAATCAAATATACCCTATACAATCTTAGAGCAAAACCAAAAACAGAGGCATTTTCGTACCATAACCCATTTGGCATTAATTTTCTCTTTCTCAAACTTGGCAAAGTCACGTTGGTCATAAATGATATGAGGGCTAATCCAATCAGCACGATTCCTTTATTTCAACTTTATTCTATAAGCAACTACTCACCCACAGAAGAGAACTTCGTCCGCAAACTGAGTTCACCACCATACACTGCTACAGCAACTGTAACACTGCTGCCACTTATCTGATCTGTCAATCTCACACTCTCTTTTACCATCACTCAAGAAAAAGATCTCAAGATGCGCAACCTCCTCCACCAGGAGCATGTAATCGATTAACTTGTATGTGGGAATGAGTATGGAGTCTGTGGTTAGTGTTATATATGCCTATGCCACAGCGTTGTTGAATTCTTGAATCTGAAGGTGTGGATTAATTTTCCAATATCAAGACAGCTATGAAAATAGTGCCGAATGTAATATAAATGTGCTCGCCTAATACAGTTACATTTCTATGGTAACAGCTCATTCACAGGGACTAATTATAGATGGAGTAAAAATGATGTTATTTCACAAAGAAAAATGTACAATTGTTGATATGAAATGTACAATTGGTGAAGTTTTCTGTAAGTAGATGCTTATTTAACATTTATGGAAGGAGTCTCGAGTGTTAGCACTGTTTTGACTGTCTTCAAGTCAAAGAAAGTCTTCAAGACGGAGCACTTTCTGCTTTCCAGTTACTCTGTAACATGAAAAGCTTTTTTGTCATTTTAACTTTGAGAGAGAAAGAGAGAGAGAGAGAGAGAGAGAGAGAGAGAGAAAGGTTGGTGAGAAAACGTTTGTTTACAGTTGTAAGTGATAAGAGGAATTAACTTTGTCAGCAGAGGTAGCGTGTGAACAGAAGTGGTGAGAGGTGAGACTTAACATTGTGGGCTCCTACTAGTTTAAAACAAACTAACAAATCAAGCTAAGAGATTCACACATTTCTGAAAAGTGGAAGACCTCGAACAGTTCGTGGAAACTAAACCTACTCGAATCAATGCACAAAGAAATACAAGAATTGAGAAGCTGAGCAGAAATCAACACCATAAGAAATGAAAATACAATACTATACACCACCATACAAACTCTTACCGGCAGAACGGACACATTCATCAAAGAAAATAAAAACCAAAAGAAACCGTACTCAACATTCAATGCTGAAGCATGAGAGACAATATAATCTTTTCTGGAATAGAGGAAGAAACCACAGATGACCCAGAGGGAAAAAAAATTAAAAATTATGCACGTTATGCACTAAAACTTTTCTCGAAACAGTCAACAAAATAATATTTCACTTCATTGATAGACTCGAATCAAAAAATAAATCATCGTCAAGACCAATGATAGCAAATCCAAACACTTCGAGCAAAAGGAACGGGTTACAAGTAAAGGAAAGAAGCGATCACTAAAGGAAAGGCCTAAAACAACTAAGAAGAAATGGAGAAATGGAGCATTGTTGAAATGAAGTAGCTGCTGGTAATTCATGGTGAAAATTTAATTCTACATATAAATATGTGACACATCAATTACATCATCCTAGAACTATCCCAACTTGTAATAATAATAATAATCTTGTTGCATTTGTATCAATGTCAGTTCTTTTATGTGTCAGACTCTTTAACTGATCTATGTTTGGATTTTTTTTCTCCTTCGCAATCCAAAGCAAATAAATTGCAAATAAATTGCTTTGGATAAAAGCATTTCTATCCGAAAACCTCCCTGTTAAATCTGTTGGATTACAGCTCTTAAGAGCTTGATGGAGGCTTCTTACACTTACTTGTGTTCAGTGCAGACTCCAGGGCAGGTGGGGCAGATCTCACACGTGGGTCCCTGGAATTTAGGATCAGTGCACCTACAGGTTCCACATTCACAGATGCCTCTGCCATTACAGATCTGATTATTGGAGGCCAGACATGTTGACGTATCCAAGGAGCAGTCACATGCACTTCCTGTGTAGTTAGCATCACAAATGCATACTCGGCATTCACAGCGGCCGTGGCCTAGCACAAGACAGGGACAGACATTAACAAATTAATACATGCAGTGATGGTAAATCTTCAGTGTTTTCCATAACTCTAAGTGGTGTTAGAGAGCATTCAGTACCTCCACAGAGCTTGTTGTTGGAGCGGTCACAATTGAAGTTGTCACACTCGCAATACTCGCCGCTGTAGTACTCCTCAGGGTTGTCCCTCTTCTTACATTCGCACTTGCCACACACACACTCGCCGTTGTTGCTGCAGAGATCAGTGCCGTTGTCCTTGCGGCAGGTCTTTTCCAGGTCCTCGCTGGACACCTCATCTTTCCAGCACTCACACTCTCTGCCAATACGATCCTTATTGCACCTAGGCACAGGAAGAGAATCTCAACATTGAGCAGATACTTGTAGGTTACTGCATTCAATGTTGCTGTATTATAATCAGGCATTTTTTGGTTTATTCCTGATTGTCTATAAAAGACATCTCCAGGGATGTTTACTTGTTATAAATTGCTCTAAAGTGCTTTTCTCTTGTCACTTATAACTTCTAGACACTTATAAACAATTTCCCTCAGTGACTGATTGATCAATCAATGTATCTATCCATCTACCTACCTACCTACCTACATCTATCTAGCTACATCTATCTAGCTATCTATCCAGTGCATTTTCACCACAAGATGGCACACAATTGACTGTCATCAGTATTCAAAAGCAGACATCACATAGTAATTAAAGTTGATTATACCATAGCGCTGTAGAATTCTCAAATCTCATCAGAAGATGTTGATTAAGTTTCAATAACAGCAATAACAGCAGTAAACCTCTGAAGTATCAGAACAGTAAATTGACAGTTAATCAGTTAATCAGCAATAGCAACTTAACTGTATTACCCTGGAGTCACTGAAGTAACAGTAACTTACTCTGATAAAATAGCAAATTCACTAATAGCAAGCTCAATAAAGTAAGAAGCATTCTGCACATCACTCCAAGCAAGTCTTCTTTTAAGTGGTTTACATATTAGTCAAACCGGGACTAGGGACAAAGACTAGGGACAGCAGTTGGAGCATGATTATAGATAGTTTTCTTCAGATTTTTTTCTTTTTACTCTTTAGCTAGCACTAGATCATCACAAAGTGTCTAACTTCTCTTGATTTGCTGTTACTTGCACTGTATAATGATCTGCTAAACACAGTAGAGAATGCAAATACACCCACCAGTCATTTTTACAGGGACACCTTTACACTTGCACATTATGTAGTACAATGCATAAAATCATGCAGATACAGGTCAAGTGCTTCAGTTAATGTTCACATCAAATGGGCCGGTTTGAGTATTTTAGAAACTGCTGATCGCCTGGGATTTTTACACACAACGGTTTGAAAAACAAAAAACATTGTGTGAGCAACAGTTCTGTGGGTGGAAACACCTGATAAAAGAGATCAGCAGTTATTGAAATACTCAAACCAGCCCATGTGGTACCAACATCCATGCCATGATCAAAGTCACAGAGATCACATTTTTTCTTCATTCTGATGTTTGATGTGAACATTAACTGAAGCTCTTGACCTGTCCCTGCAAGATTTTTAGCATGGCACTGCTGCCACATGACTGGCTGTTTAGATAATTGCATGAATGTGCAGGTATACAGATGTTCATGATAAAGTGGGCAGTGAGTGTGTATTTGTGGCATCAAGTAGATAAAGTCTGTTGTTTTGGCTGTGATAAGGTAGATACTTGTCCCAGCTGAGTTGAAAGAATGCACTAGGTACAGTTTTCACCTTTCCTGAGTGTTGCTTTAACTCCTTATAGACTAACAAAATAGCAGCAAAATAAAATATATATATATATATATATATTTAACAGAGTGGTATAACAATGAAATGATCAGAAAGCACATTCTGAGCAAAAAGACAGACTGAATAATAAAACCATTCTACAAATATAGAAGCAAAAACATTTCTCTATGAAGATATTCAGCTTTATACATAAAAATTATTTGTGCATTGATGGACCATTACCTGCAAGCGCCACATTCAAAGGTGCCGTTGCCGTTATGGCAGAGGTCACTGCTCACAATGCCTTTCTTCTGGCACTCACAGTCACAGATAAAGCTCAGCTTGATCTCCACTTCCTCAGTGAATCCCAGAGGTCTGATCTTTAGGAGCTGAGGTTTGCCTTGTTTGGGGCAGCCATTAACAGTGATGTTTATGCTGAAGGAGACCTGTCATCCGAAAAGATGGAAATTCAATGACAATAAATGACTTACATCTTTTAGTTAACAATTATTAGACATATGTCCATTTCGGTATGACATGTATCCAACAACCTAATCAAACAAATACATTCACTACAGCGAACTTAAAAAAATAAAACGCATTTAATCAGACTGACCATTTTACCACCATGTTTGTTAAACTAGTCCTTATTGCCTAATGTGATCTCTGAAATCAGCTGAGGAAAGTTTAGAAAGTTACCAAAAACATCTCTATCATTTTGCTGAATTATACACCATTCAGCCATAACATTAAAACCACCTGCCTAATATTGTGTGGGTCCCCCTTGTGCCGCCAAAACTGCTCTAACCCATCGAGGCATGGACTCCACAAGACCTCTGAAGGTGTGCTTGGCGTGTGGCACCAAGACATTAGCAGCAGATCCTCCTGTAAGTCCTGTAAGTTGCAATGTAGGGCCTCCATGGATCTGACATGTTTATACAGCACATCCCACAGATGCTCGGCCAGGGATCTGGGAAATTTGGGGACCAAGTCAAGACCTTGAACTCTTTGTCATGCTCCTCAGACCATTCCTGAACAAATGGCAGGGCACATTATCCTGCTGAAAGAGGCCACTGCCAGAAGGTAGGTGGTATGCTGTCATGAAGAGGTGTACTTGGGCTGCAACAATGTTTAGGTAGGTGGTATGTATCAAAGTAACATCCACATGAATGACAGAATCCAAGGTTTCCCAGCAGAACATTGCCCAGAGCATCGCACTGCCTCCGTCGGCTTGCCTTCTTCCCATAGTTTATCCTGGTGCCATCTCTTCCCCAGGTAAGTGATGTACACGCACACAGCTGAACTCTATTACCATGATGTAATAGAAAACATGATTCATCAGACCAGGTCACCTTCTTCCATTGCTCCATGGTCTAGTTCTGATGCTCACGTGCCCATTGTAGGTGCTTTCAGTGGTGGACAGGGGTCAGCATGGGCACTCTGACCGGTCTGCGGCTACGCAGCCCCACACACAGCAAGCTGCGATGCACTGTGTTCTGACACCTTTCTATCATAGCCAGCATTAACTTTTCAGCAATTTGTGCTACAGTAGCTCTTCTGTGGGATTGGGCCAAACAGACTAGCCTTCACAACAATGAACCTTGGGTGCCCATGACCCTGACGTCAGTTCACCTTCCTTGGACCAATTTTGTAAGGTACTAACC
This sequence comes from Pangasius djambal, assembly GCA_022985145.1. Taxonomy (NCBI): domain Eukaryota; kingdom Metazoa; phylum Chordata; class Actinopteri; order Siluriformes; family Pangasiidae; genus Pangasius; species Pangasius djambal. The sequence goes on from CM040975.1 coordinate 7,474,338, forward strand.
ATTGCATACCGAGAACACCAAACAAGACCTGCTGCTTTGGAAATGCACTGACCCAGTCTTCTAGCAATCACACCTTGTCAAAATTGCTCAGATCCTTACGCTTGGCAATTTTTCCTACTTCCAAAACATCAACTTCTAGAACTGACTTTTGACTTGCTGCTTTATATATCCCACTTTGACAGGTGCCATTGCATTGAGATAAGCAATGTTATTCACTTCACCTGTCAGTGATTTTAATGGTATGGCTGATCGGTGCATTTATGTTTTCTTAAAGTTAAGATGTCAAAAGTACACTGGGGAGAAACTGAGTTTTTTAGTATTTCGTATATGTCCCCTTTGTGCTTTAATGACACTGTGCACTCGAGCTGGCATGGACTCCATAGGTTTGTGCAAAAACCTATGGTCCATTTTAGATCAAATCCACTGGAGTGTCATCTGAGCACATTCGTTGATAGAAGACATTAGGCATAAGGAAAATCTGGCCTTTAGATAATCTGCAGCTAATATGGTCAATATCACAAATTAGCTTACATTTTAATATACAAGATAATTAACACTTACTTTCTTTTAAATATTTCAAAAATCTAAAACCTTTTTAGACTGTTTTCAACCTCAGTTACATATGATGGGTTTTCTCAGACTGCCTCATATATAATACAGCACTGGAACCAAACCCACGATCTACATAATAAGATAACTACAGATGCTAGGAGCTGAACAAAAGTAGAACAAAAAATGTGGATCCTCTAGCACTGATTTATTCATCAATGCCCTGCAGAAGCTTTTCTATTCTTACCTCATCTCCAATTGAGATGTTGGAGCATTTGCGCCCCTCCTCTCCAACACTCACTACTCCATTCTTGCAGCGGGACTGATATGTGATGGTGACTCCTTCAGGCAGCTTGCTGTTCTCTAGAATCACCTCTGAAGACAGAGACTATGGGGTAAGATAAAACATGAAGACATAAAAAGGTCACTGAGTGCTTTAGAGGTGAATAAAGAAGCAGTTCAGAATGAGTAAGCTGATATACTTACATTGTATGCATCAATAATAAGGTTGATCACGTTGCTGGAGTTTGCAGACAATGTTCCCACAGCAGACTTTGGAATGAGGTTTTTCAATTCCTGTGGAAGACAAAAAAAAAAAACCCTGAAAAATGTGTTGGGGAGTGAACCACAGGATGGAGACAGATATAAAACACTGCAGTCTAGGACAGACAAAAAAAAAAGGAGCTTGTATTATAAACGACACGTTCACGTTCCAGGCAGGAATTCTAAATGGTGATTTCAGAGCACGGAAAAAGCCGAGTCTCGAGGTGGAAACTATTTTCAGAGTTACAGCTATCCAAAATACCGAGAGGCGGATTCAGATTGCTCGAGACCTCAGTGAGAATTCAGGTCTCACTACAGACAATTATCTGCCATGCACATTATTAAGGAGTTTTTGCTAATACTTTACATTAAACTTTTCTTATCGAACATTTACTGTATTGGTCTACATAAAAAACCAAAAACGTCAGCATCAGTACACCATGTTAACAGTAAGAAGTAACAATATAAGTAACCTATTAATTAGAGTTTGTATAACTGAAAATGACATACACCTAAAACATTGGATAAAAATGTTTATCCAATCCATGACTAAAAATAAAGTCCAAAGTAAAGCAAATTAGCAGTAATTCAATTACAGCATATTCTTAACTTGCTGAACTCCAGGTGTAAACATTGGAACTTTTCAGCCTCAGTTCTGATTAATTACTTAACACCAGAATCAAAGTGTTGGTTTATATTTTTGGTCATCGTAGGCTTAATTTTACTTACTGATGGGATAAACATAGGCGTATGATTGTGTTGATTAAATGGCATATTTGGTTTATGATGGGAAAAAAAATTACTACAAGTTAACATCAAATAATACATTAATACGAGTTTTACTTATGTTGTTAATGAAACCTACTATGTATTAATGCTGATGTACAATGTTTGTTAATATTAACTAATGTGTTAAATAATGCCACTGAAGGAAACCTTAATGTTAAATACAGTACCACTATTAAATAATCAAAATTTTGGTAAATTCCAATAAAAAAAAAAAATCAAGGGAGAAAGTCATTAGAACATTAGAACACAGTTGTCATAAGCATGCATTTATAACACAGTGATGATTTCAACTGAGAAAAAAAAAGGAGTAAAATAATATACTGTAAAATATACTGCAAAGCACATACATGCACACAAACAGTGCTCAGTGAATGAAGGAAGCCTACTTTATAAACAGGCTGAAATTCCTCTGTGACAGCAAAGATGGTCTGGATGTTGTTTTCACTCAGTTTCTGCACCAGATGTGCTATCGAAGGGTAATCCTGCAATAAACCAATAAATCAATGAACAAATACCCAATTATCTGAATATCACCAAGCATGCAATGAATAATTCACACAGTACATACATAATGGTGGCTCATGGTGTACATGTTGTTTTCCAGGTGACATTTGCCATCATTAGGAAGCACAATTCCACCCAGCTTTCCATCTCCAGCAAAGTGGAAACCTGCATCCGTAGAAAACACCAGCAAACGAGTGACATTTCTCCAGCCAATGTGCTCCTGAGAAAGAAAGAAAGAAAGAAAGAAAGAAAGAAAGAAAGAAAGAAAGAAACTGAAATGTAGTTATATATATTATATATATATCCAACAAACAAAAACTTGATCACCGCGCAAATGTTCTATTCAACACTATTCAAGACTCTTACAGAGATCTCTTTCAAAACCAACAAACCATTCTATTAAACATATTCATACAATAATCAAATATATTTCGTGATAAATATCAAATATACACTGCACATTAAAAACCTTTGAACACACGGAGGTTTCTTTACCCACTTTTGTTAGTTATTGGTCAAAGACCCAAAAATAATAAGCATTCGATCAAATAACTATATCTTTGTATTTCTGGCTTCAAGTGCCTAATTAAAGTGATCCAGTTAAGTTCCATTTTTAGTCAACTAAATAAACAGTCACAAATATTTCTCAGTTCACTTGTACCTATTTCTTATTTAGAATTTTCTAATTCTAGAGTATTTCACTTGAACTCATTTTCTGAAGTTTATCCAAAAATGTTAATAAGACTTTTGACTGGCACAAAGTTTGTAAAGTTTTAAAAAAAAAAAAACAATCTAATTAAATCTAAAGAAATTTTAAAGCTCTCCACACTCACCCCACACACAGCGACCTGCATTATGGCATCGAACCCTCCCTCTGGAGAGTCCAGATTGCCTGAGATCTGCTGTTGGCCCACCAGTGTGTTGAACTGCTCGCCATTGCTGGTGAGTTTCAGCACATTCTTATAGCTGAAGGGACTTGTGCAGTTCTGGTCCCCGGTGCAGGGGTTCAGAAGCTTAGCAGGGGTGGTGCTGATGTAGGGCATAACCGTCTTCTCCACAAATGAGCCAAAACCTGACAAAGAAATGCAGAAATACCCATGATGAAACATTTAGCACACACATACACTGTCAAATATTTTTAAAAATGCTGTACATTTTTGTTAAAATGTAATAAATGTGTTCAGGTTATATACTCTAGGATTAAATCTGTGAATGTGAACATTTTATTTAAATAAAAATTTTATTTCATTTTTATTTTATCTAACTGGAAAGGCAGATTTGGATCACTCTAATTAGGTAGAGTTGATATCAGCACTGTCTAAGACAAATTTAAGCTTACAGTAACTTACAGTACCTGCTTCACCAATCAAGAGCACTTCTCATTAATAATGCTCTCAGTTATAGTCTCATTAGAATCTGAGAGTGGATGATAAAGATGACCCTAAATACAAAGATTTAGGTATTTGATAAAAGCCTTAATTAATTATTTTCTCTATTTAATAGCAAATAATGGGTAAACTGTAATAAAACCTAAAAAAAAAAAGACACTCTACATGTTCAAAGATTTGACTGGCTGTGTAGGCAGCAAAATACCTTCTAAATGACATTTAAACAGGTGCAAGTATGGTATACACTAACCAACTGATTTTCTAAACAAGTACAAGGGATTTTACTGTTGTCCTTCTTCCTTTTCATCTTCATCTGACAAGCTGTCACATTTAAGACAAAGGTTATACTCCTGAAAAGTATCATTTGCCATGTCTGCTGATGACATCACTAACCCTACTATAGTGAATGTTTTAAACCAAGAAGTGGAATTTTACATGGCAAACACAGATGACCAGCATGATACACACACTGAAACTTCAAACAGAGCGGTTATAGGGAATGTAGGCACTCTTGGAATGCTGCTCGACCAATCAAATTAGTGGACCAGAACTAACTGTTGTATAATGAATAATACATAGTTTTAAGTCTTAAGGCGGTAAGTAGGTTTATGACTAATCATGGTCCAAGCATTGATTTATTATTAAATCACGGTTAGTGAGACAACATGTCCAGGTTTTCAATTAGATATTACATTACAGTTAGCTCAGATTCAAACACCTCTAGTGATAAAAGTTTAATGAAATACCCATACCATAAATGTACCCAAATGCCATAAATGTAAATGATGTAAACGTAAATAGCCCGGATTTGAATGTTTGCTGACAGAAAGACCTACACAGATCATGTTTATTCAGCACTCAACATATGTTCATTAGGTAAGGTGCCTCTGTGTTTATTCACTTGCATGTTGTTAGTAGATCTGCTAAACTGGTCACCAGAACAAATGGTCACTAAAATAGCTATAATCAGTGCTTTTCTTAGTAAATACAAGCCTATACATTTGTATTATATGCTAACAGTTAGAGACTATATCACAGGCCATAACACCCATAATGTACTTAGTAAAATGCCTTTTACTTGCAAGATCAAGACTTACTTTCCCATTCTAAGCCCTCTTTGCTGTAATTTAAAAGAAAAACAGAAGCAAGAAAATGTGTTAAATGTCACAACAGCGTTAAATGTCTGTTTTCCTGCTGCTCCAGCTTTACTCTGAACTCTCCCCTGTATACTGTTCACATTTGTTCCTCATTATAGTCCTATTCGCCTGTTTCATAAACTTTGCCAAGATTGCAAAGTTTTACATGTTTCATACTGAAGCTCTCATGTTTTTTTTTTCTGCTGGTTTTCCTGGAATCACCTAGGTTTCAATTGTCTCATAGTTCTCCAAATGTTTTTCTGATATTTTCTGTTCTGGTCTTGTGTCCTGCTTTTGGATATAAATGAGGTTTTGTTTTTGATTAAATTGTCTGCCTGTACTCTGACCCAAGTGTGAGATCTTTTCACTGATGGGTGGAAATGGTAAAACAGAAATGCTTATCATCGTCTCACCTGCCAAGAAAATGCAAACAAAAACAGACCTCTCATTTACTATTGGCTGACTGGTTGGAATGTGGCACCATACATACAGAGTTGTTGGGGTTTTTTTTTGTAATATCTTTTTCTTATGCAAAAAAAAAACAAAAAAAAGAGCTTCACCAAATATTGCAAAAATCTAAATTAATGTCACCCTAACTTTAAGTTCAATAATCATTTTCACCAAAAGTAGTTAAAAAAAAAATGATTTAAACGCAACAAGACTCAAACTTAAAAACAGACCAATTCTGAAGTCTGATGTGATCTTGGACATCTCCAGCATCAGGCTGGTGCCCAGGTTTTTGACATTTTCCAGATCATCCTTCATGGAGTAGGACAGGTCCATAAGGTAGTACAGGTCAATGGGATAGTCCTCTGCTCTTTTAAACTTTAGATCAATTGTTTGTGGTTCTCCTACACAAAGAGAAACATACTCTTATTCAGCCACATCACAAACGTTCACCATTTATATTCTCCTGTAGTATATGTAAGAGGTTTAATCACAGAATTACATATTTATATCATGAAATATAGAGTTGAAACACACACCGGATCTCAGGCTGACCGCAAGTTTCTGGGGCTGGATCTGGGTGATGTCCTCGGGTTTGAGTTTCTCGCTTCCTTTCTTGCGGTTAGTCACAGGTTTGTTATTGAGGATTTTTAGGCTCCCTTGAGGGTTTTCAATCATTGAACATCCTCTCTTCCTCAAGGACTCAAGCTCATCACAGCGTGCCGACGTGGGCTCACCCTGCTTCAGGAACTCCTGAAAGGCAGGAATCATAAGTAAAAAGTTGTAATCTCCACAGAAAATGAATCAAAGAATCAATGCGTCAACAAAATCAATCAGTGATATTCTTAAAAGTATGCCACAGAGACTGCCTTGGAAATTTTGTTGTGACATTTTTTTTGTTAGAAATGTGGCACATTACTCTAAATCAAATTTTCCCTCTTTATTTTTCCTTTAATAGGTAAACACTTTTAACAGAGAAGTAAAAGTAAAACTAAAACATACAATTTCTACACATTAATCATTTTCTGAAAAACCAAAAGCCTTCAGTTGCAACAAAGACACATTGGGTCTATGACCAATAATTTGATGATGCAGCAATAATAATGTATTGATTTTTACTGAATCATCCATGTTTTCCAAAATCAATAAAGACACTGAATAAACAAAATACACTGATCTTTAAATTAGCAAGTTGTCATATTAGTACATAAAAAACACATACAAAACCAGTAAATATAGTTCTGTTTCATTCCTCCTGACCGCCAGAGGCAATGCTTAAGCACTAGTGGATTATCGCAGTGCCAGTTAGATATGTTGTGAGAACATACCAACAAAGACACATAGTGACGTTGGCTGAGCTTCGAGGATAATAGCTCAGCATTCAGCCTCTTTCGCTTTCTCACATGATGAAGATAGATCAAGTGTCAAGTGCAGTGTAAAAGAGCAGTGAAGTATCATCCTTGCAAGCTGCGACAGCGCACTCCTAAGCCTTTGGATCCAGATTAGATTATTTAAACCTGATTATTAGGGACAGTTTTGTGTGCCTTAAGGGCAGCTACTTCCCCTGGGAAGCTCTGAACCTCAACAGTACAGCTTCTGCCTCTCTATTAAACACAGGCTCACTGTATGCAGAATTTGATGCGGCCGACCCTTGACAGGCTTGTCGAGGCTTGACAGGCTTGTTGAGTTGCCTCCACTATCTGTGTGAGTTCAGTTCTCTTAGGCCAGCGGTCTGGACTCTGTTTTAAGAATAAAGATCCTTGATTCCATCAACTAGGCTCAGCAAGACTTTAGAGGGATTTATCTCGTTATGTCATCAGCTGCCTTAGCCTGTGTATACCTCTACGCTCTATGTGTGTTAATTCTTCTATCTCAGAGACTCATGTTCCAACAAACACATTGAATCGGCAGGAGTCTGACTAATGGAAAGAGTCATCTGATCTATCACTAGTTTGGCTAGATGAGCTCCAGCTACGGCAGCACAAAGCTCCAGGTGAGGCATAGACCGCTGCCTCTTAGGAGCAACCCTCAATCTGGCCATTACAAGGGAGATGTAATGTGGCCATTACAAAGGAGATGTATCTGTCTGTACGCACTGCCTAGTACACAACTGCTCCATATGACCGTTCAGAGGCGTAACAGAACACATGGAGGGAATTGTGCTGCTCTTCTGCAGTTGTGGATGCTTTCTCAATTGATCCAGGCGGCTTGGAGGTCTGGCCGTAAATCTGGATCATCCCAGTCTCTCTTTTGAGTCCACAGCTATTGGATGATCACCTTATCTCTGGTGGTGAATGGTAGTATGAACCCTGGGGAATCATACTGAGACGGCAGCAGCTGCTAGGCTGTTCCCATAGCCAGTGCTGCATGCTCAATGGGCCGATACTGATAGGCAAGGGTGTCAGTTGGGCAGTTCCTCTTGAAACCTAAGGTGGGCTCCATAGGGTCAACACGGTTCTGACCTAACCACTGCTCTGAAGCTGAGGACTGTGCATCAGTTGGAAGATGAGCTACCATGGCTGGATAACTGATAGCCCACTATCTGAGGTTGAATCCCCCTGCTGCTAACATACTGCGCAACTGATCCACTGTTTGCTTGGCTGCAGAGATGGTAGGAAAGCTTGACAAGCAGTTGTCCATGTAGAAGCTTTGATGAACTATTTGCAGAGAACCTGGATAATTAGATTCAGAATTATGATCATGATGTTGCAGAGCGAAGATGGCACAATATGGACTGCTTGTTGTACCGAACCTGCCACTCGTATACATCTGGAGGGTCCTCACTCTGCAGGTCTCTCCAAATGAAATGGAGAAAGGGTCTGTCTTCTGGCAACAGAGAGACCTGATGGAACATACCCCAGATGTCTGCGCTTACAGCAACATAATGCTGCCTGAATCTCAGGAGAATGCCTAAGAGCGATGGTCCAAGTACAGGACATGGCAGGAGTTGATCATTTAGCAATCTCTCTTTAGCAATCTCTCTAGGAGCTAATTAATCTCTCTAATCTCTGAATAGATTGCCTTTTCCGGGTCTTTCCTGAGTCTTCTTTCAGTGCTCCTAAGATTGGCAAGAACAGTTTGTATGGAGCCTTTGAGTTTAATGGCACCAGGTTTCCACAGAAAAGGGGTTTTGTAACGTTGTTCTCCTCTGACATTGACTCAAAGGGTGATGAGGCATCCCATATTCTGGTTATTTTATTGCCTGGTTAAATGGCTGCTGTGAAGGGACAGCAAAGCCTGCTCCTGGAGGCATACAAGTATAGTGAGGAAGTGCGTAACTCGTTGCAAGTGGAACAGTCACAGGTAGTAATGGAGAAGGTGACACTGCTGGAGAGCTGTAAGGCACAAAGTGTACGTAGGGTGCTGATAGGTTGGTGTGGGAGCTATTAGCTGTTGCTGCAGCTATTAGCTGTTGCTTTCATCTGTGTAGCACTCATGTCCCAAAGTTGTGGGAATCCCTCAGTATGTAGCTTGATGTCAGGTGACTGTAACAAAGGGGGAAAACGACTTGAAAATGAAGAAGGCATATTAGGCAAGTCTACCGGAAGTATTCTTGTTGAAGGTGTAGCAGTCTTTTCACTTTAGTCCTTCTCTTCCCTTCTCTTACCCCCTCTTCCCTCAGGAATGATGTGATTCATTTGGTCCGACAACACCTTGACGGTGTTTCACCTCAAAGTTGATCAAGTCCTTGCATTCCACTAACAAAATTCTCACCTGATCTCTTCCCTGAGTAGCATCAGTGAGGGCAGTTCACCTTGTGGGGTTGAGCAATCAGGTAGCAGGTGCTCTTTCAAGGGATCTTCTGCATCCGTCAGAACGAAGGCTTCACCCATATGAACATATGTTACCTATGTAACTAGCATTCATTTCTGTATGCTGTAAGTCATGAAATAAAGGCTGATCTGTTTCAAAGTGATCTTTTTTTATTTTCACAATACTTCCTGCTTTATCTTATTTATTAAAATGGTATTAACCATAATAAATGAGCAATGAAATGTACCCAAGCAGGGAAAATCAGTTAGAAAGATATATGCTCCAATTAGAAAAACTATATAATATATGGGATAAAGTTCTTTAAATGAACACTGACATAAATTGGGGGAAAAAAATATATTTTACCAATGCAGTTACCATCTGAAAAGGTATGATTAATGCAATGTAAAATTGAAGGGAATATGTTACACTAGTGATAAAATGCACAAGATTGATACAAGATTGCTCTTCTGATTTATGCACAAAATGGCTCATACTCTGAAAAAGTGAGAAAAAAGGAAACAAATACAAAAATGGATGGCAAGCATTTGAAAGTTTAAAATCTTGTTGTACCCCTAAGTTGTGTATAATGTAGAATACAGAAAATATAAAATATCCTATTGGTTGAGGTATTATGAGCTGTGGAATGACAATTGAGGATTATTTATGGAGTACTGAATGTCAATTCAATTCAATTTTATTTATACAGCTCTTTTAACAATTTGTAACATTGTAACAAAGCAGCATTACAGAAATCCACATATACATTTAAAGTGACAGTACCTTACCCCTAACAAGGACCTTGACAAAATATACCAAAAAAAGAAGAAATGCAACTTAATCTATACTTCTTTACCTCATAGTAACAACAAATGTAGCTGTTTATCTTACTAGCTTCTGTGCTTTGAATCATGTAACAGCCGTGCTATGTATCTCCGCTCAGAATCTGCGTCACTATGTCTGGTACAGTGACTTGTTGGCCCTGCAGCTCAGGGCACATTTTTTTCATTAAATGTAGCAGACGTGGAGAATACAAGTAGCTGTGCTTGGCTTTCTCAATTCCGCCCTTAAACCACATAAAACTCAAGTGCTACTGGAACATTCAGTTCAACCACTATACACCTGAAGAATGGAGCAGGCTTGTGAAGAAGAGTCGACACTGACAGCTTCTGTTTATAAAATCTACATTTTTCCAGTCACAATATGTTCACTGATGTATTCACTGACTAGAATAAGTAGGATGTAGAGATGGATAACTCATGAACATGCTTTGTGCATTATCACGCAAGAATTTCTCTTCCCCCTAACGGTTTTCTAACATCTGTGACAAATGAAGGAGTCAGATAAGAAGAACATGTGAGCAATACTTACTGTATCTGTGCACCACCCACACTTGGCCCCTACTTGGATGCAGTCACCGCAGGACTCAGCGTTAGCCTTGATGCACTCGTTCCCCTCTGTGGAAAACAAAAGCAGTGTGGATGAGTTTCAACAACTGTCGTCATGCAGGAAAAACAAAAATCCTCTGGCACTGAGCACTGCCTCTCCCACGTCCTTTCATTCAGTACTCTGTGGTCCTCAGTAGTTAGGGCTAGAGAGGGACTGGGATGTGTTTCCATTATGTTACGATACTTCAGTTTCATCTGGATAATGACATTTAAAGGCAGGCACTCTTACAGACAGAGAGAGAGAGAGGGTTTGTGATCAATATAAAATCCAGTTTAATCATCTTGTTGCAATTAAACTATGAGATAGTATGTTACATAACTTCAGTCTCCAGACTTCATTAACTTCAATTTAAGATTATTAAGTGAGAAAGTTACCTGGCTGGGCGTTGCTGTAGCATATGACTCCTAACAACGCTGATATAAAAAGTAGTTTAACGTCCATCTGAAAAAAGTGGAGGAAAAGAAAAACATAATTATATAGCAGCTGTACAAATCATACAGTTTACCTTGGTGAAATTATAAGGAATGGATGGATTAAAAAAAAAAAAAACAACCTTATCGATCCCAAGGGGGAAAAGTGGGCACTACAATAGCTGAAGAACTCAAGACTATAAATACACAGATATGAAAATATACACCTAATTACACACATACACACACACAGGGCAACAACATCAGTGCAGAAACAAATCCTTGACTGAAACATTAATGTTCAGTGTATGTAGGATGTGAGATTATGGCTTGGTGGAAAATGCTGGTGAACGTTTACGATATTCTTGTATTTCTCATATTCCCCTTTTTATTCACATGCACATTACGGTAATAATACCGTGAGTGGATTGTTTCACGACATAAAATGTTAGAGAAAAGTCAAAATGTCAAATGACTAAACTACACAATCAAATAAATGATCTTTGTTTGACTGATAACATTAATAATAATGAATAAAAACAAAGGTTCTAATAATCTTCTGGGGTTGAAATCTGCAAATCGGCAGGGTTAAACAAATATCTATTTAAGTCAAATTTGAAAACACTTATAGACTTTGTTTTTCTAACTTCCTGCAGTTCATTTAGTCATTTAATTCATTTTCTACCAACTATGAGAGTTTAAAAAAAAAAAAAGGGTATGTTCAAATTTCTAACTGGAAGGAATTGAATAATGTTAACGGTGAATTGCTATTATCTAGTTTGCTCATCTTAGTCTTGCTGTGGTTTATAGTTTTGTTAGTCAGAGTTTGCATTATTATTTTTCAATACTCCAAAGTGTAATAATGCCTTTGTAGGCTATTTGGCAAATTTCTAAATGCCAAGATCTTTTCCCTAAGGAAATGAGAGACTGTATATTTTCTTCATGTTTCTGTGAGCTATTACTGTAAGCATCACTGCCTCCAGCGATCTTTAGTGAATTTCTGTTGAACTGACAGCCAGGCATAATGGTGTAATGTTAAGCAGAAATAGCACTGATTCAATGCCCAGTATTAGTATCGGGCCAATCACATATCGGCGATTCTGTAATAAAGCTACCATGAAATATCCCAGAATTGCTTGTAGTGCAATTTAAGATAGCGTAAGCATATAATGTTTTATAATATAAAGCATAAAGTACGTCACATGATAATAACAGTAACCAGGTTACCATAACAACAGCAAGTAGCTAACTATTTAACAATATTATACTGGAATTACAGTTCTTTTATTGTAATTTGTCTAATCACACTTTAAAAAAATAATAAAATTTAAGTAAAAAAGCTGCAGTTCTGTATATGCCATGTTGACTATTATGTATTTCTTCCTGCTGGGTAGTCAAGTGTTTGAGCACTCTGAGTGTGGTTAAACAAGGGGTAAAAGGTAAAAACAAGGTAAAAACAATATTGGATCAGTATTGGTCGATACTGAAAGTTTCTGTATCAGTATTGGAAAAGAAAAGTGGTCTCATGCCATCTTTACTTTTAAATAGAGTTTTGAAATAACTGAAGTTCTAAAAAGACCATACCTATAAACTCCCATTGGTCTATTTCTGTACTAGAGAAGAACCCATGACTCAACCCAAAACTCCAGCCCAGGTTCCCCCATGACTCTTCACATCATCAAGGTCAGAGTACTTATTTGACACTAGAAAAAAGTTTTAACTAGCAAAATCATTCATGTGCAGTGCTAAGAACAGAATGAAAATATGTCTTTCACTGCAGGCTCACTCAATAAACAAAATTAACAATGAAATGCTTTCAAATTTAAATTTAGAAAATCCTGAATATCGCACCTTTTAACAAAACTAAAAAACTAACTGCATTTATTGAACAAAACGGTAGTACGCATTAGTCAGTGTCCGTTCACAGATAACCTAATAGTCTGAATGAGGACAGATCATAAATAGCTTCAGCACCTACCACATGACACTCTGCTTCCAGGTCAAAGGTGAGTTATACAGTGTAACGGATACAAGTCACAGTTATAAACCTTCACCTAGCAGCACTGCTTTTCTATTCCGAGTTTCAGAGGAACCAGTGCTGATTTCACTGCTTCCTTTTTTACATGGCATTCCAGCCAAGAGCTCCTTCCTAGTAGCGCTTTCCTTTGCCTGAAATAGCTCACTATTTTTAGCACTGACATGTCACTATGGGATGAAACATGCGATGTTGGGATAACGTACACTATCTGGATAGATGTTTCTGTCTTGCAGGTTTTTGCTGCTGCCACAGAAGCACCATAGGTTACACAGGCATGCGAGTTACTACAGAGTGGTATGACACAGTGAGAACTACAGAGGGGTGTAAATAGTTGTTGACGGGGGTGCCGTGGAACAAATGGTCCATAACTCCTAAGATGAGCATTGCAAAACAGCAACTGTGTTTGATTAGGGTTACAAAACTCAAATTGTTCAGCTTCACCTATTTGATTTTATGCTAATCCAAAACAACCTGCACAATTTTAAAAAGCAGCTGAAATCACACCACCAAATGACCTTCACACATTCTGACTCAAACCAATCAAAGTTTGTTGGCGCACCCCCAATATATTTTAATGGACAGCTCCATGTTGGAAAAAGTGCTCTAAATTTTCAACACATCATCTAAATTTACAGGATCTGTGGTACGGAGAACCCTAAGATGGGATTTGGCTCAAACTCACATCTGATCTTTCACAGACTTGACACACCATAAACAATGTTGCTTCCTGTCAAACAGTTCCTTACAAGAGCCAATAATGTTGGTGAAATGCTATAATTCTACATCTAATGCAGTTGAAACCATGTTAAAGATTAAAAAGAAAATCTGACAATTGTCAATGATAGCAATATTAAGAACCAAAAGATCTTGTTATAAGAAAACAAACAAAGCAGTTTTATCTGTATAATGTTTTTCACAATGGACATGTCACAAAGCAGCTTTACAGAAATATATAAATTCCTGATATAAACTTTAAATTTATAAATTTATCCCTGTTACAACCCTGAAGTTGATTCTTTTCCGATAAATGTTTTATTCCAGTTACATCACAGCAATTTGCCAATGCTTACAATTTTTTTAGCTATGAAAAAACACATAATATTTTTTATCCATTTATAGGTACATTTAATGGTGTGGAATGTCCTGTGTCAGAAATTTAACCGCTTTACCTCTGACTGTTACAAATTTGGTTAGATTTTTGGTTTGGTTTTGAGATGAGCGTGACTTTAATCTCAGCCACAGGCTTGCACTAAAATAAAGCCGTTATAATTTCTCGAAAACCAAATCATCAGCACAAATTAGCACAAATAAGTGACAAGTTTTATTCCATTTCTTTTTTCGACAGTGTATGTCAATGGAAACTTTATATTGGCTAATTTTATCCACCAACTGATATATTATTTAGAGTCTAATTAAAACACACACACACACACACACACACACACACACACACTCCTAGATCCCCTAAATTGGCAAATGTGTTCCCCATGAGCTAAAAATCTTCTGCTATGTGCCATGTCTCTCCTTACTTGAAACCTTTTTATCACTTATGTTGTATGTGTACATTTTATAATACAACATATGAAAGACTAAGAATAATAACAAGACTATATAGTATTTGTTGCTGGATTCAATTTATATGCAGTCTCTCATACACAGGGTACACTTGGGGCCCCAAGGTATATAGATGGCCACCCAAGCATATTTGTCCCACTTTAGAAATGCTTCATACTTTGGTTACAAAAAGGAAGGAAAGTGGGAGAGGAGGTGAGCAGAGCAGAGCAGAGCAGCAGTAACAGAAACCAACAAGGACAGACAGTTGATAAAGTTTCTCCTTTCTTGCTAAGTGTTCCACTATTGCTTCAAGCTCTACAAGTGTGGTTGCTTGTAACTTTGACCTGTATATAAAAAACACCCACACCCACATCTTCAGAACTTTACTCAAACTCCAACTGGCTTCTGGCCTAGCACCCAGGTTCGTTTCAGAAGTGTGGGAAACACTGCTATAAATCTGCTTTTTGAATGTTTTTAAGGTTCTGCATTAAGTTTCATTTTAGCATATAATGTGTAATGTATAGTAGAAAATTATACTAGTCCTGTCATGACCCCAAAACGTTTAACTGGACATATGAACCTGTCGCTGTGCCATAAATAATTTAGATGCATGTGGATCAGGGACATCCGTTTACCATTATGTCTCCACACCCCCTCCCCCCACGGCCCCCAAAAACAAAATCTGCTCAACGGTCATTATTCAGATAGCACCGACATTCAGACTGGGTGAGGGTTCAATACACAAATGGCTTTGCTTCCAGGTAAAGGATTATTGATTTATGGGACACAGAGATGACTCAGGCTGATTCATTTGCTGTTTTAGGCTTCTTATATCAGAGTTATATATACACATTACACTGGTTTCACCTCCTAAGGACTCAGAAGCACTTTGCTTGGACATTTGTCTGCATGAAATCATACAAATATAAGTCAAGAGCTTCAGTTTATGTTCATATCAAACATCAGAATGAGGAAAAACAATGTGATCTCAGTGACTTTGACTATGGTTGTTGGTGCCAGACGGGCTGGTTTGAGTATTTCAGAAACTGCTGATCTCTTGGGATTTTCATACACAACAGTCTCTAGAGTTACATAGAATGGTGTGAAAAATAAATAAATAAATAAATAAATAAATAAAACCTCCAGTGAGTCTCTTGGATGTGAGAAATCAAAGGATAATAGCCAGACTGGTCTGAGCTGACTGTAGCCTTCAATATAACTCAAATAGCCACTCTTTACGATCATGGTGAGGAGAAAAGAATCTCAGAATCTGAGACTACGTAGGCCAGGACTCACTGAAACTGGACAGTTGATGACTGGAAAAAGCTTAGGCAATGTTGCGTTGAATACACATGATATGTACATCCATATGAATAAAAATATAACCTTAACACAATTTAGTCTTTTAGGTAATTAACAATAATTTTGTTGATGTACTATATATTATTAACACAGAAATGATATTTGACTCAAATTCAATGCATCACTTTTTCAGAATATGGCCATAAAAATTCAAATTGCTATCTTCGTTATATTCATACGTATAAAATGTTAATCTTTCTCTTACATAACACAAAAGGGCAACATATTCATTAAAGGAAATGTCTTTCAGACACTGAACTCCATCAGCACAGCACTTTACTGAAACTAGCACAAAGGAAAAGAAAAGAAAAGATGCAAACGCTCTTTAAATTCGCCATCACACAATGGGAGGAGAAATCCACATTATAATGGCATGAAGATGGAGTGTAAACAAAGTATGCTTGTGCTACCTCAAAATTACATGGCGTGTCTACAGGCATAAAGCTGGAACAAAGCAAAACATGGCAGCTAGGTCTGACTGAAGTGCAGGAGCAAAGAGTCTGACAGGAGTGTGTGGGGTCAGACTGGAAACATTCCTCCCCTTCTGAACATAGCACATGTGGTTCACATTAACACTCAATGGGTAGAGGTGAGGCAGCTCTGGAGGAATTTCACTCCGTTACTCTCTAAAATCATGCACAAGCGATTTACTGTTTTCAACATTGCTACTACAGGGGTGCTTTCTTTTACAAGCTAACTGGGAAAACAACTGTGTTTCACTGTTGACAAAACTCAGCTGAAGAATGCTATTGCGAGCTACTTGTGGAAGAATATTTCAGAACATGGGTTGTGCTATGTTGCTCTGATTGATTAATTCAGTGCTGTGTCCTAAATAACATTTTATGCATTAAATAGCACTGATACCATTGGCGTACTACTATACCATAAAGTAGGGTACCAATGTGGTTTGGGACATGGCCTAAATATTTGAGACTCTGAGGATAATTGCCTCATAATAATCGTCATCCCCTCAGGTTTATAGGCAGATTACATAAATAAAAGTTTCATCGTTTTTAATCAATCTACTAACCTGTCTGACATAACCAAGTTTGAAATTATACAGTACAGAGAAACACCAAATATGCATGGTTAGCCACTAAGTGGATAACAGTAGCATGCTGTCTAATACAGAGCAGAAAATAAAAAGACAGATCTGTAGATAAAAACTCATTCAACACACCTCATTAGCCACTATCATGAGTTCTTTAGCTACATCTGACATTAATTTTAAATAAGCATATACTAATAAAACCTGTAAAGTATCAGTTACTTTGTATGTGTGTGTGTGTGTGTGTGTGCACACGTGTGTGAGAGTGTTAGTTTGATCCATTGCTCAGAGCCCATTATACACCAAGGGCAGACAGTGTGTCGGTCAGTAAGACCAGATTAGCTCAGGTCTCTGTGGCACTACTGTAGAAGGTCTAAGCTTTCTGACATTAGGCTGATGCTATTCTCATCTGCTTAGCAAAAAACACTGGCTATAATGATGACCTGGGTTGAAATTCAATTTAATTAGCGCTGAGCAATTTTCACGATTAATTTGAATTAATGTTTTAATGCGATTTTCACAACATTCTAATCAAGATTGTACACACACACACATATATATATATATATATATATAAACTGCCCTCCAAAAGTTTGGAAACGCCTGAACAAAATAGGGTTTTTGGGCAATATCAGCATAAATCCTCTTTAGTTAGTGACCATTTTGCATTGATAATAAGGGACAACACAAACTATGAAAACATATTTTATTAAATAAAAAGTCTATGAACATAAACATGAACATAACATAGAAAAATACTCAAATTTTGGATTCATCAAAGAAATCCCCATTAGCAGCTATTACAGCTCTACATACTCTAGGCATCCGAGCCGGTGTCTTGTCTATCATGGAGTGGCCTGCCCAATCACCTGACCTTAACCCCATTGAGCTGCTATGGGAGGAACTGGACCGTGA
>CM040975.1:7492322-7511375 GCA_022985145.1 Pangasius djambal
TTTTTAATTAAAACATCCATTAAAAAGTTTAAACCAATACAAATGAAAAACACAGCCTTCTTAACCTGATAAATGCCTCCTACAGCCTGCGCTACTCTCAAACTCTGTGCGCTTAGATTTTAAAAAAGATAAACCAAGAGAAACAGGCAGCACTTTGCCGAGGACCGAGCTCATAGCCACGAAAGGTGCAAATATCACTTCAGAGATATGGAATTGGTGCAGGTTTGATGAACAGTCAGATGAACAGGTTTATGTAAAATATAATGCTGCATTACATCCTAAGCGGTAATTCGCCAGTCGGAATTAGGTCATTTTCGACCTCGGCATATTCGACAGTTGACGCCCCCTTGTTCGTATTTTTGTCAGCAACTCTGATAAGTGATGTATATTTTCTTTCTCAAACACTGAACTGTATAGTTTTAACAGACAAATATGTCTGTATGTAGATTATTCTAAAGCTAATACTTAATGCATGGTTTTTCCTTCTGGAGCATCAGTGAGCGTTTGAACCTTCTGTAATAGCTGCATATGAGTCCCTCAGTTGTCCTCAGTGTGAAAAGATGGATCTCAAAATCATACAGTCATTGTCGGAAAGGGTTCAAATACACAAAAATGCTGGAAAACCAAAGAATTTGTGGGACCTGAAGGATTTTTCTGAAGAACAGCAGGCAGTTTAAATGTTCAGGACAAACAAGGGACTCATGAGCAATTATCACTAAACAAAAAAACACAGCTGTGGATCATTCAGGTAACAACACAGTATTAAGAATCAAGTGGATGTAAACTTTTGAATGGGGTCATTTTTAAAAATCCAACTATTATTTTCTCTTGTGGACTATATGTAAACATCTTTTATGTGAAATATCTTATTCAGATCAGCACTAAATAAACAATAACATGCATTTTGTGTGATCCCTCTTATTTTGGTAAAATAATTAACATTTTGCAGATTCTGAAAGGGGGATGTAAACTTTTGACCTCAACTGTATATACAGTATAACTCATTTACATTTACATTTATGGTATCTGGCAGATGCCCTTATCCAGAGCGAATTACAAAAGTGCTTTGAAGTCTCTATCAATAAATACATTCATTTAAAGGTAAGAAATGTTACTTTGTTTATTTCTGATGCTGTGTGCAGCCATGTTAATTTGACGTCACTCTGTAAACGGGGAAGGAACTCGGATTTGAGAAGAATACCCAAAGCTGGCTTCTCAGGTGTGGTGGCATTTCATGTCATCTATATCAAATAGTTCAAACAATGTTTTTTTTAATTTCCTTTTTTTAAAATATTCTTTATTTATATGAACCATTGTTTGCACTATTGACTATAGATGGTGCTGTAATTTTTCAATTGCATTATGTAAGAACAAAAAAAATTGAAATCATAATCGAGGATTGTTCATAAAGTTAAAAAAAAATTGAGATTTTTTTTTTTGCAACATCACCCAGCCCTATTCACAATATTAAAATATTATATTACATTATATAAAAAATATATAGCCTCTAATAATATGAACGGTCTGTAATTACATGCATACTGAATATTGCAATATACTGCATAAGAGTTATCTACTGGAAACATGAACATGCACTAAAACTAAACTATTAGAAAACCAACACAAACTGTAAATGCAAGACGATGCAGTGGAAAATAAACAAGCGTAAATATGACCTTTTGGTACAGTGATAAGCTAGATAAACAGCCTTTCAAACTCTATAGCTGAATAAGGCCAAGTAAACATCAGTTAATTAGGGCCGACACTAACAAAAACCCACCAACTCCGAGTTGTGAATTAAGTACTTTAAGCTATGCTTGTAAAACACCAGGAAGGCATCAATTTCAAGGAAAAAAAAAGAGAAAAAACTGCTTGTGCTTCAGTGTGCCTTAGCAGCTGGAGAGAGGAATGCAGTGGAAATTCTCCCCTGGGACATCGTTCATCTGTCCAGCTATCCGTCAACAAGGTATAAGATGCATTTGGAGTCTCTCTGACACTAAAAAATATGACAAAAATATGTCTAGCAAAGTGAAAACATTTTTAGGAATATCGCCTATGCTTAGTGTTATTTTTTTACAGTGAAAGGCAACCATTATTGCAAAGGAAGATTTTTCTTTAGTAAAGTAAACCTCCATTCAAAAGTATTAGAAAATACAGAACTGTTAAAATACACTTCCAGTCTAATGTTTTTGAACATGTAGAGGTTTGCGGTTTTATGTTTTATTACAATTTGTCACATATATTTAGTAAAGAACGAGACTCTAAATGAGTGACAAATTAAAGACAAGTGCACTTGTTTGTTAACTTGTTAAGTTAAGCTTGCTAAGCCTAGATTATCATCTTACATGATATTAGACAGTGTTAGTATCAACTGTACAGGGCTCTGAAAAAATATTTGCCCCTTTTCTAATTTCTTCTGTTTTTTGGGATAATGTTTTTTCCCAAAATGGAACATTTTGGAAGACATGGGTCCTATTACATTTGCTGTAAACTCTAACACAGCATTCCACAATAAGAACATAATACCAACCAGGAAATCTTAACCCTAACCCACTTTATACCTGTTTCTTCCATTTTCTGATTCTGGAGTATTTGAAGTTTACCACCTTTGGTTAAACTTTCATGAACCCATTTCGTGAAGTTTAACTAAAAATGTTAATACACTTTGTTTAAAAACTTGGTCGTTGCAGGCAGCCTATATATCTATTTTTTTGTCTTCTGACTTAAGAGTAAGAATCTTTACCCTTCAAAAGAAACAGTCACAACATTTTAATGTGCACACACTAAAAAGAATTGAGTAATAGAGACCACTAACAATCGTCCTCTAAAACAGGAGCAAGGAACTGGATTTGAATTTAAAAAATAAATAAATAAATAAAGAATGAAATAAAGCATGTCTCCCCACAAGAATATACTTTATTAAAGTGATGAGAGAGCAGTGAAATTTCCATTACTCAGCAGTGCAGCCCACATCCAAATCTGCAGCAATTAACTTGGACAGAGTCATGGAATAAGCAGAGACGAGGGCCAGATGCTCAGCCTGAGGATAGACAGAGCAGAACTGCCCAGTAGGAAAAGTAGGAAAAGGAGAAAAAAAAGGAGGAAGAACAGGAAAGGGCAGCCTTTCCAATGAAGGACACTGAAATTAAGCCCTTCTATTCTGGAGAATGAAAAACGTGCTCTTTTAGCAGCGACCTCCCTGACACAGGGACTGAGAAAGAAGAACCAGAACAGCCGCACAAACATCTTGTTCATCCTCCCGCCTGAACAGAGAGCCAACACAAGCATGACATAACACTCGCTTAAAGCTGGAGGATTGTGGAACAACATCCATGTCTAAGGGGGAAAAGAGGAAAAGAAAAAAAAAAAAAAAAAAACTGTCCATGGACTCAACATACAGCCCTTCCTCCCTCTAACTCCCTCAGAGCTTCTGTTTCCATGCTGAGTCTTTCTAAACATGATTCTCATTTTCATTCCGCAAAAGTCACATATTAGAAAGAGTTGAATGCTCAAATACAAGCTGTATTTCATGTCTTTATTTCTGCACACCAGTACTTCATGTACGTGCAACTACTTTGAAAAGGGTTTTGAATAGGGATAGGTGATATGACAAAAATATCAAATCATGATATTTCTATGATACATGATATGCTTCATGATATATGGATTTGTTAACAAACTACCCAAAAAACAGTAGTGATGCATTTAAAAAAATAACTGTGAAAAACTGAGTTCAGCGCTACTTTAATTTAATGGCAAGAAAATTAATTATTTCACATGAAAACAAAGATTTTATTTTAAATATTATAATTTTAATAATGCCTTGTGAACTGCCACTCACTGGATGTTTTTTTTTTCATTTTTTTTTTTCACACTATTATGTGTAAACTCTAAAGATTGTTGTATGTGAAAATCAGCTGTTTTTGAAATATTCAAACCAGTCCATCTGGTACCAATAACCATGTTATGGCCAAAGTCACTGAGATTACATATTTTCCTCACTCTGATTTTTTATGTGAAGCTTAAATGAAGCTCTTGACCTGATTTTATGCATTGTGCAGCTGCCACATGATTGGTATGTAGACAAATACACATATACATAATATATATATATATATATATATATATATATATATATATATATATATATATATATATATATATATATATATGTATGTATACACACACACACACACACACACACACACACACTCACACTTTGTCGCGAGCCAGCAGCCTTCATTATGTTTTTTTTTCTGAAAAGTGGTCTCTTACGTAACATGCTGCTTCCTTTACTGACATACATTCTTCTGTAACATTTAATTTTGTGCTGGAAAACTAATGTTTGGACATCTAAAATGTTTTTGTACTGACTTGATAATGTAGAAGTCATAAAATAAAAATCTATAACAAAAGTACTTATATTTGGTGTGTGTGTATATATATATATATATTAAAAAAAGCAACTGCTAAAGCAACTAAAGCAACTGCTATATATTGATTTAGTTTGCATTTAATTTAACATGTAATAAATAAAATATAAAAACAATAAATATGACCATGAACACTACTCATCTCTTTAAACTTTATTCATGTAGGCTGTATTCTAGTATATTATTATATATATATAAAACACACACACACACACACACACACACACACACACACACACACACATATATACACATGTATGTTCAAAACCTGATGATTCTCCATGTTTTCCAAACATTATTCAGCCACAGCAACATCTGATGGGTTTTCCCAGACTGCCACACATTTGTTAGACTCATTAGAGCTTTCTTCCACCTTCCACCAATAAAATCCAAACCAGTTGCATCATGTTAAAATATGGATTTAAAACATTTTGCATTGAATTAACAGCACTTACTCAAGTTTAATTCAAGTGACCAGTCAATCAAGCTGCAATAACTAAATAATAACTAACACAATATCTATTGACAGTGGCCAATTCTACAGTCTCCATTGGCATAATGTTATTAAAATAAAAATGCATCATATGCATCATAGTAAAATAGAATCATGATTAGTGTGATTAGTGTGAAGTGACGTGTAGCCAAGTATGGTGACCCATACTCGGAATTTGTGCTCTGCATTTAACCCATTCAAGTGCGTGCACACACACAAACACACACACACACACACACACACACACACACACACATACACACACACCATGAACACACACCCGGAGCAGTGGGCAGCCTGTTTTTGCTGCGGCGCCCGTGAACACTGTGACTACGCCTCACAGACCCCACTTTAAGAAACTCCAGTTAAGAATCTCCACATCTGTGTGCATGCACTATGGTGGTTTGTAGGGTAAATGGTTTAAACCAAGACCTGACCTAGGCAAGGGGTCAACAGGACAGGAATAAACACTGTGTAAACAAACAGCTGCTTGAAAAGCACTGTAAAAACTTTACATAGAGCTAAGCAGTAGACACAAGATCCTCATGGCTTTACATAAAACTGCAGACAGAAAAAAAATCCTGCTGGTCTGCTAAATGAGAATTGGTCACATGCACTATAATTTATTTATAATTTCATCTGATATTATCATGAGTACCTAAAAGCATAGTGGCGGCAAAATCGGCACAAATACTATTAGTCTATGTAACTGTTTTCTTTTGTTGTGAAGACTTGATTTACCTATTTGCAGATTACAAAGAAGCTCCAAGGGCACAAGCAATTCAGTGAAATGTGCTTTATATCAAAACACAGGTATGTATTCATTTTTACTGTTCATTTTTAAACCTTTGCTCTGTGTTGAGAGTGTCGCACCGAGTATCGACACTCAACGGTCAAATTTCTCAAATCACTCCAACTATGACCAGGATAAAGCGGTTATTTCAGGTGAATGAATGAATGAAGCTCATCATTAACATTTACTCATCACAAAACTTTATTTGTGGATTACTTAATCATTAACAAAGTAATCTTGAAAAAAAAAAAAGCGAGCTGACCTCATCCCTCGTTCAGAACTGATTGTGTAAGCGTGGTTGTGTGCTGGCAGCTCTGAAACTGCTGAGTTGACTTTTTGCGCTAGTTCAGAGATGAGAGTAGCTCACATGGTGGCTTACAGCCAAAGCTCTTCTCTATGTGGTTCAGAGCAGAGTGTTAATCTGAAACGCAGCCCTTTTCTCCAAGTCAAAACCTACACCCTCTAAATCCAGCTAACCATTTGGATTGGTGATACTGCTGGACCACAAATAATAGAAGAAGACCTGATAAAGGGATGGTTGTGATCAGCATCTTGACCTGAATAAATCTGATATGTGAATGTAGCTGAGGTCGCTTTTATGATTTATGATTTTATGATTCTGGGAAACAAAAGACACAGCCACACACCCATCTGTCCCTGTTATTACGCTAGTTCACTGATTTACACTGCTGAAGACAGGAGAGGACATGGAAGGAGATATCCACCACTCCTTGAGAGGAAATTTAGCACGGCATGAGAACCAAGCATGAAATCAGTTGAAGAAAATGGCAGCCGGATTGAATCTGCCATCACCTGCTATAAATAACGTGTTTTGCAATGATTTATGATGAGCGAATGATTTAAAATGTGAGGTGAGGACATCTAATACAGAAACACATCTGCACTCTCCTAAGAGCTGTATGTAAAGCAGGAAATGAAATGTCTTTTAATTAAATGAATTATATCAAAGAAGCTGGTTGGTGCACTGATTGGTAAAGGGTAAAGGTCTATACAATACAATACATTTACATTTATGGCATTTGGCAGACGCCCTTGATCAGAGCGACTTACAAAAGTGCTTTGAAGTTACTATCAATTAATACATTCTGATACTAGCTCGCTAGGTCACAAACTAGGAATACCATCAGTCCAAAACTCTGCTGGGGAGGTAATATAGTAACAAGCGCTCAGACAATGCATTTCGTTTAAGTGCTAATTTAAGTACTGTAGAAACGGGTAAGTCTTTAGACATTGTTTGAACACTGCCAGTGACTCAGCTGTTCAGACATCTAGGTTTCACAATACAAGTGACACACAGGAAAGCAAGAATTGAATGCTAATAATTATAAATAGAAGTGTCCATTGACTCATGAGAAACATCATATAAGTACATTTTGATCCTCTAGTTTGTGTTCATAATTGTTCCTTTAAATAAGTGGTTAACGCTTTGTCCCATCTAACCTTCTTCCCCATGGCCATGAGGAGCTCATTAAAGACACCCTTCAGTCAGTTGTGTTTAGACGAAAGTCACAAAGCTGCCTGCAGTAATGATAATGACTCTCAGATGTCTCATGCCAGCAGACACAGAACTTTAGGTCTTCATTATCACAGTGCAGCACATTTTATACTGTTATGTAACTAGCACACTATCCTAGTTAGAGTGTTTTAAAAAAAAAAAAAAAAAAAGCATGTTTTTTGGAGACTGCAGTGAACATTTGGAAACAACAAAGTCTCTATTGTCCACTGCATCGAGACCTTGTTATGCATGGTATTTGGGTGAGAGCAGCATTTCAAATGAGAAAGTGGACAACAAAGCACTGACCACATGCCAGACCAACACAAACCAATTTCAAGCTAATTCCGTTTGTGATGTTCTTCTGGCCTGCGTGAACACAAGCCACATTGTGAACAACAATGGTCTTTTCTACATGTGTGCAGTAATTTTTTTTTTTTCCAAGAATGTCTCTGAAACTGCAGTTCAGTGTTAGAAGAAGCAGAGAATGAAATCTGTGATAACATAGACGCTGACCAATGGGTTTTCCCATTTCCATTAATAACGACATGTAACGTTCAATAATTACACAGAAAGGGGAATCTTCACTCATGCATGGGTAGAGACACTTCTCAGATCTCACAGCAATTGTTAAACTTCAATGTTTGCTCAATCTATTTTGTGTTATCTGTAGAGATGCTAAAAAAAAGAGAGAAAGCGAGGGTGAGCAGCAAAATGAGGTTTTAAAATATTCATATTGTATATATATATATTCATATACATTGCTGTGGTTGAAACCATTCCATTAGCTAGCAACAATTAGCTATAACTATATTGTAGTGTTTGAAAAGGCCAAAATTTTGGACATTTATACAAAAATAACCAAAACATCAACCTACAAAGGTTTTCACGACGGAGTGTTTCCAGAAACTCCAGAGAATGTTGTTTACAAAAGCATCCCATAAGAAAGTCCATCATAATTCAAGCAAGAAGGCAGAAAAACAAACCAGAGCCACAAAATTGAAGATCTTTTCAGACTAGAAGTCTTTGTGGCCTGGGTCAGCTGGCTCAAAAGGTTTCAAATGTTTTAAAAATTAGAAACAGATTTATTATGGAATGGATGCTCTGACTGAATATTTTTTAACTATTATATACCAAGCGAAATATGTTCATTTTACTATGTTTATATGGTAATTATAGCTATAGCCATAAAACTTCAGTAAAAAGACTCACACTGCTGATTGTGTATATAAATTTGCAAGCAAAGATGTACACCCATCATTACAAAGCATTATTTTGGAGTCCGTCAGTGATTACTCTCAACATGGACCACAGTCAAATGTACTACAAAATTTTAGTTGTGAATAAAGTTTTTCTGATACTCTTCTATAAAAAGTGCATTTGCATCAAAATACTGTTTCTATGGTTTGGTTGTTTTTTCTGAAACATGGTTTCTGTTCCAGGGTTAATAACAGGGGTGATTCTAGCTCAGAGGAAACGCTCTGGCTTTATTACAGAAAAGCTATTTATAATAAACGCCATAATTAGATACCCAAATGAGTGTGTTGTTCTTGTATTTGCTGCTGTGAAATGTTGCAAAAAAACTGGCAATATTGCTCTTTTAAACAACTCCACTGAACTTGGCAGAAAGTTTAGCTCAAAAAGTTCATGGAAAACAGTTCTGTATTATTTCCCATCTTATAAATTTTATAATTCTATATTTATACTCGCAAGTGGTGCAAAAGGCTACACCCAATGATCAAGACGTTGCGAAACATCTGTGGTTCAGAAGTGGCTCCTGATGACTGGGCAGGAAAGATATAGAGTACTTTCTCTCTTGTTAATCAGAGCAGGGGTTCTCAAACAGCCAGAGACCCCATTAACTGTAAAATAAAAAGAATTACATAAACCCTTACCCCACCATCACACACACACACACACAAAAATAAAAATTTTTTTTTTTTTTTTAAATTGATAAACTACTGAAATATTTGGCTCATTATTTAAATATCTACAATAATATTTTGGCTATTAGTGCTTCTTGACCTTTACACCAACAGTACATTAGGTACAAGTTCTTTATTTGTTTCTGAGTTATCATTTTAATGGATTCCTCAAAGGATATAAATTAAAATCCATTCAATTCAAATAACCAGATGGATTAAATGACACTAAGAACTCAATAATCCATTTAGCTTTGATAAAATAACAAAACATTTTTTTTCAATTACGGGCAGTCTGGGTGTCCATGGACTTCACTTTAAAACCACTGGATTTAAGCGATTCTAGCTAATTACAGATTGTGTGTGTGTGTGTGTGTGTGTGTGTGTGTGTGTGTGTGTGTGTGTGTGTGTTTGTGTGTGTGTAAGAGACCATATTCTCTGTCATCATCATTCACAAATTAAAAGGAGACCTACCCCAGATTCTGAATACAGCTGGCGACAAATCTACTAATCGTATCGTAGCAGAATCAGTGGTATCGTCAAAAAAATATCTAACCATTGCCTTATGAATCAAAGTCATATTGCATTGTATTGTGTGGAAGCCTTTACACCCCTAATATAAACAGGGCAGGTTGGTAGCTATCATGTGACTGGAGAGACTTGGCTAGTGAGGGTGGACTGGCAATGGCCTTAATTGGGATAAACTGGGAGTTAAACATCTATCAGTGCTGTCCATCTCAGGCTGTGATGTATGGGATGGTTAAGGTTCTGAGCCAAAGCCTGGCAAGTTCTGACTTTAGTCTTACTATTGACTCATTGATCAAGGCCAGTAAGCTTTTAACTCTGTGGTGTAGATTCCACTGCCTCATAAACTGGATAAAACTGTCTCACATTTTAAAATAAATATTCATAACCCTTAAAGAACCTTCCATAAATGCCCTGAGCTTTGCTTCAAACACAAGCAAACCAGTGTTCTTCTTTAAAACCATTAACACCTGTAGCTTTTAACACCAACAAGTTACAGACAAAGGACAAACACAAGCAGATTTGCACACACACACACACACACAACAAATAGCACCTGTGTGCAAGCAGATGTCACCATGAAAATAGCTCTAACCATCAAGTGCTTCTGTGCAGCATCTGGAGTGTCAATCAGTGAGCTGGCAAACTCAGTCCACACAAACACACACACACATACACACACAGCAAGTCACACAAACACTTTCCTACAATTAGGTTTATCTCACAAGTGCTACACCCACTCTTTCATTGTAGTTTTATCTTTACACTCCACCCACTCCCATTAGCTCTCACTCCAAAGCCCCTCCCCCATACACATGCCTGTTTGCTTTCTAAGAAAACATGGATGAGACTAAGAAAGCACTATTATGGGTGTATACTTTCATTCCGAAAAGCAGTTTCACAAGTAATTCAAGAAGGAAAAAATACATGAAACACAATAGCCATGTCACCAGGACTTCAACAACCTTAGCAATAACCCTACTAGGTAGCTATATAATTAGCTAATGTTAGTGTTTGCTAGCAAACAATGGTCACGTACAGCCTGTGAAACATTTGTGTAAATTAATGTTAGCTTATTAACATTACAGCAGCGGCTGATGTCTGTTACTAAAGTATATACTGAATATGTGTGTGTGTGTGTGTGTGTGTGTGCGTGTGTGTGTGTTCTATTTCATCTGTTGGTGTGGTCTCCAGTTTATTTTTTAGTCTCTCCTCGTGATTAAGAGCATCAAGGTACTTTTTTCCAAAACTAGATCAATAAAATTAGCAGTCTTTGCCAGCTAAGCTGCTTACTAGCTAGCTATATTTCACTGAAGAAGGTAGCGACAGTTAGATATCATCAATAAGTAAACAAAAAATAAACACAAGCAACCAAATATAACTTTAGATTTGCTAATTTATTTACAATGATAAAATAACTAGCAATACTGCATTCACTTGTGTGTAATTGACAAGTAGTGATTTGCAGTTAATTACAAGGTTCCGCCCCTTTGAGAGATCTCCCAATCATCATATGGAGAAGCTGTGTGCCCAAACACACTGTCCAATAAACATTGAGCTATTTTTTTTCCCACACTCCCATTCACCCCCAGAGAGACACGGCATCTGGGTGGGACATAAAACGACATTTTAAAAGCCTGTTGTCCAATGAGAGTTCATCTTTGCTCCCATTAAAACACAATGTACTTGAATCTGCCACAGAAGCCCACAGAAGCCGTGAGTCACTGGATCCTTATCCGATCCTGACCCTTATCTGTGTCTGTGGCTTCAGAGGGAATTTTCACTCAGACTACACTGTTCAGCGCAAACAGTTTGTGTTAAATTAATGAGCAGCATGATACTGCTGTGAGATAGTTGATCATTTGATTCACTAAAATATTGAGTTTCACCTAGATTAATGAATAATACAGAAACATTTCTACGTTTAATATAAGAACCTTTCATTGACGCATTTTAATAAAATGTTAGGGGAAGCCGGACTTCCCATGTAGTCTTAAAGCAATCGCCTCTGCTACCTAGCTAGTTTATACTGTAGGGTGACAGGAAAAACCTGAGATAACAATTTCCACCAAAATAAATACTGTGTAGCAGAACTAGAGCTAGGCAACCGAAAGCTCCAGTGTGCACCCCAGTCAAATGCTGTGGCTGCTCGGAAATATCAGTGAACAGACTAGGCTAAACTTTGTAGCTAATATAACATAAAAATATATGCTGGGCTAGACAGCCAGTTAGGTGCATTAATACACACTAAGAGAAGCATGTGTATATGATTATTATCTTCATCTAACAAAGTTTCTAGTGTAGCACATCATGTTTCTGCTATGAGACGTGATGTTCTGTCCCAGACTGTAAACCATGAACTTTAAACAGACATAGCTACATACCAAATGAACATTTTTGTTAATAATGGGTAGTTATTTTACAGTTTTTAAAGCTACTTGTACACCAGGCAACCATAAATAAAAACTAATAGCTCTGACAAGAATTCTGAGGAACCAAAAAAGGTACTGGATGGAGGTTTTAATTGAATGCGGAGAGTATGTTATTCTCAACAGACACACGTTGTAGCAAGTCAAATAAACAAGGAAGAAACTGATCAAAGAGAGTCTTGTAAGTTCAATTAAACATAAGGAGAGTTAAAGTCTATTGTTTAAAAGCTTGTGCATAGCAAATTTAATAGCTGAACACTGCATAATGCTTACTATTATATTTCTACATTTGGCAAATGCAAATGAGGCAAAACTTGGTTTGGGTGTTTAAGTCTCTTTGGTAGATTGTGTGATAGATTTCAGCTTCAACACTCTTTACTCCCCAGCCTGCCAATGTTTAAAATAAACAACACATAAAGAAAAAACACATAAAGAAAAAAAAAACAGGAAAAATATCTTGTATGTGTAAGTCAATGTAACTGGCCTTGTGCTAATATTTCATACATTTCAACAACAATCATCTGTTATGTATTATGGAAGACCTTAAACAAACTCAGTAGGCTTTTTGGAGCTTTATAACCTAAATATAAGGACTATCGACAATCTAACTATGCACTTACAACAGAAATTGGTTCATTTTTGTCTGGTGCATAGGGGTTCTCTCTTTTTCTTTGTTTTTAACCACCTTTAATTATACAACCTTTAATTATAAAATAAAATTACACATACGCTCTTACAAATACGCCATTATTAATACAATCCAACTAATCAATCTAAACGTGTACAATTATATTCCGCCTAGGTATTAGACACATAGTGCTCTTTATTCCTGAAGTTTCCACTGACAGAACACATTAGGTTCAAGTTGACATTATTTACAGTCCCATTTGTTTTTGAGTTATTGAGGTTTGGATTAAACCCATTCAATTCAAGTAATCAGCCGAACAGACTACTAACTATAAGAACATATCAACACTCAAACATAAATATAATAAATTTGACATTGTGAGTTATTTTTTTGCCTGAGTGTAACTCAACTGAAATCACAGACCCCCATTTTGAGAAACACTGCTCTAGCTTGCCTACGATTAGAGAAACACACTGGGAAGGAGACGCTGCCTTTTTTTTTCCTGAAATGAGAGAAGGTTTGGACGTGGAGGGTTTTTTCCCCTTGCTTTTTATATCCGCACCACAGTATTCAACTGCTGTAAATGCTCCCATCTCTGCTACTTTCTAACTGGGTATCTAAATGTAACACACACACACACACACACACACACACACACACACACACACAGTAGTAGAGGTTTGCTAACAATGTGAGGACCTACCCCTGACATATGCTGTTAATTAATGCTATGCCTACATCTTAACCGAAAGTAAACATTTTTCCTCTTTTAGTTGTTTAATTTAAAAAAATTTAAAATAAATATATATAAATATATAAATAATATATATTTACATAAATATAAATAAATAAATAAATAAAAATAGATTCCTCGTGGGGACCCGCCAAATGTCCCCACAAAGTCAAACCTGTCAGATATTCTTATCCTTATGGGCCATTTGGTCCCCATAAAGCTTTAGCGCCACACACACACACACACACACACACACAGTGAGGATGGTAAAGCCTTTCCACTGAACAGCTCGCTTGATGATGGACAACAACTCAGACCCAAATAAAACAACAGAAAGTTGAAAATGTAACTACAGTAAAACTAGAAAATCAGTTCACCTCTACAATGTATTCTTCACTTTCGAGGCCTCATACGCGTTTCCTCTCCGTTTATC
Source organism: Pangasius djambal (assembly GCA_022985145.1). Classification (NCBI taxonomy): domain Eukaryota; kingdom Metazoa; phylum Chordata; class Actinopteri; order Siluriformes; family Pangasiidae; genus Pangasius; species Pangasius djambal. Next base: position 7,506,225 of record CM040975.1, read on the forward strand.
CGGGCTGTGAGTGTACCTCGGGCTGAAATCTGTCCGCTCCACGCCGAGCCGAGCTGAGCTGAGCTTCCTCACCGCTTCCGATCAGTAATCACACAACAGCCCGATTAGTCACTCATCCCAAAGCGAATTTAAACACTCCTACAGATTTAACACTGCTCACACTCATCCACAACTCCACATAAGTGTGTGCTGCTCCAGAGAGAGAGAGAGAGAGAGAGAGAGATTGTGTAGCACTCAGTCACTCACAGATGGAGAAGTGAGTACTGAAGCAGTCAGAATAGCGCCCACTACTGGATTTACAGTGCCAAAATCCAAAAGTCTGGGATTTATTTATTTATTTTTTTAATTGGAGATTTAAGAAAGTAGAAATTGGAAACAAAGAAAGTAAATGCTCAGTATCTTGAATATTTAACATTCAAGATTCTGCACTATTTCTAAGTCCCTGTTTAATGTAAGCACATTTGTGATATTGACCATGTTAACTGCTTTGTACAAAAGGTCAGATTAGATCTTCCTCTTCTGTTGAAGCATGTGTTCAGACAACACTCTGATGGATTGGATCTAAAATGGATCATAAGGTTTTGCACAAACTTTTGGAGTCCATGCCAGCACGAGTGCACACTGTCATTAAAGCAAAAAGGAGAACATGCCAAATACTGAGAGACTCTGAAATTCATTTAAATATTCCAAAGATTCTACTTTTCACTCAAGTTGTTGTCTATAATATAATATATAATGTAAATTATTGTATTAAATTAGAAAAGAATACAAAACACAAGCATTTTCACTAGTTCTAGCTCTCAGACTTTTGGACCTCACTATACATCTCCCTCTCACATGCACATTATTATTATTATTATTATTATTGTTGTTGTTGTATTAGTAATAATAGTAGCTAGTAGTAATACTAGTAGTGGTATTACAACAATAATAACAACAAAAGAGGAAGTAGCAAAGGAAGAAGAATATTATGCATGGAATAAAACAGGGCTTGCTCCTACTCACTCACTTTCAGTAGCTGCTTTATGCTGATCCAATTTTTGCAGTAACTAAGTAACTAATTTTTGCATAAGCAGTAACTGCTTTATGCTGAGGCAATTCTGTTAAAATTGGGCACAAAGCAGGAGAATTCACCCTGGATGGGACGCCAGTCCATTGTAGGTTACCATTTAAACACACATTCATACCTAGGGGCAATTCAGCATAGCCAATCTACCTACTGTTGTTTTTTTTAACATTGGGAGGAAACCCGGAGAGCCAAGAGCAAATCCACAGAAACATGAGGAAAACACGCAAAACTCTACACAGGGGAGTAACCCCAACTCAGAATCAAACCCAGGTCCTATGAGGCAGCGATGCTACCCAATGCATCACCATCCTACTTATTATTAGTAGTAGTAGTAGTCATAGTAGTAACAGTGACAACAACAACAACAACAATAGAAATAATGTTTTTGGGATGTGGAGGAAAACCAGAGAACACAGAGAGAATGTGAAAAATTCCACACAGTTAATAACCCAAGCACAGGATCAAACTGGGACCCTGGAGTTGTAAGGGAGCAACACTACCCACTGTGCAATCAAATAACAATATTTAATGTTTACTTGTATTTTGGTCACGTGAATCTGAATGAAAGTTTTAATATTGTATAAATATTAAAATATATTGTATATAATAGTGCAAATTTCAGGAATGAAAAGCTCTCTAGCTCTAATAATTAGCCCAAATTTTTACTGTACACATTTGAATAATGAGCCTAATATTTGAATATATGAATATGAAAAGGAGTTCAAGGTTCAAAAAAGTTCAAAAAAGTTCAAAAAAGTTCAAAAAAGTTTGAGATTCCCTATGGTCAAAAACCGGAATCAGTGCAATCAGCAGAGACCTCTCTGTACAACCAAAATGACCCTCTATAATGTATAATGTGCGCATGTTTATTATTCTTTCTCTTATGTTCTTGAAGATTACTGTCCCGTACTTGTCATTTTGTGGTTACATGTTTAGCATGATGTATTACTGTAGGGTGGAACCTCTATGAGCAGTCGACCTGTGACTTCCCACTTTCTTACCAACTGAAAGTGCGTCAAACAAAGGTAGCATCTCTGTATGGATGTGTATGGGTGTGCGTGTTTGAGAAATAAGGAGGTAATAGTGTTTCACCAGTTTCCTCTATAGAAGCTACACTGTTTTGTGTATCTATCTATCTATCTATCTATCTATCTATCTATCTATCTATCTATCTATCTATCTATCTATCTATCTATCTATCTCATATACAGAAAACTGATCCATATTAGGTTAAATAGGCAAACCATTCTATTATATACATTGGATTTATACATGTAACCATCATATTTGAACAATGCCTGTTTGTGTTTAGTGTTTCTAGCACTCCTAAATACTGTCATGTGGTCAAAATCTCATGTTTAGTTTTGTTTCTAGACTATCTTGCTCTTGTTTCTGATCAGTTGGTAAATTTTAATGTTCTGTGCTTGGACTGAATTCTGCGTCACTTGTAAGGCAAACTGATAAAATATATGGAGAATTGAGTAACATTTTAAAATAATTTAGTGTATTTTGTGTACTTTTAACTAATAAATATTATATATATATAATTCTTGACCTATATCTAGCCATAGACTTCTAGTCTAAAGCTGATTTCTCCAGTTTTTCTCTGCTCTCTCTGTATCATCTCATTTCGATCATATCAAATTTTGCAAATACTTGCAAATAAACTCAGCATAATTGTGTCTTTCAGCAATGAATGAATGCCAGTATTTGATTCAGTGTTACCAAATGGACATATTTTGTCCCAACAGATATCACTGGTGCTCCCTACTGGCGACATGATTGTTAGTACATGCGAGTGACTTGCCGAAGGAAAAATGTCCTGAAAAGACTTGAAGGAAGCATGTGTCTGTGTGTCTTGCTTGTTTCCTAGGTTCCACAGAAATAGCAGACAGATTGTAAATTGAGAAACTCTACTGGTTTCTCTCCAGACTAAAGAATGAATGAAGCCACAATTAACATAAAACATCCAAATACTAAAGTAGAATTGAAAATGATATGAAGAAAGCAATGGGAAAAAAACAAAAAATCTCTGACAAAATATTTCCAGAACCCATGGAAGAAAAACAGCATAATTTCCACAACATGATCAGGCATAAACATGAGTGAGACATCCAAAAGAGACATTTTACCCTTTTGTCTTGCGAATCATTCTGAAATCTCAGCATTATGACAGAATGACAGCAGAAATCCAGAGGAAATGGTCATGCACCTGATTCAATCCACGTATTCATACTGGTAGTCTATATACAAACACATACATTTACATTACATTACATACAAACATTACATTATTGTAAATAAACAACAAATAAATAAATAAAATATACAGGCAGGGAATTAGTTAACTGTATTGCAATAAATGTTTTTACTTTTTACAGTTCTGGCAACCACAGCTGCCAGGTTTTACAACATATTTAACAGAATCTTTTTTTTTTTTTACAATGTGCAAAAGAAACTAGATTGAATTAATGTTTTTAGTCTAACTATTTTCTACAAAATGTGTAAAACAATGTACATATACTATACTATATAAGTTTTGGGACACCCCTCCAAATCATTGAATTCAGGTGTTCCAATCACTTCCATGGCCACACGTATATAAAATCAAGCACCTAGGCATGCAGACTGCTTCTACAAACATTTGTGAAAGAATGGATCGCTCTCAGGAGCTCAGTGAATTCAAGCATGGTACCGTGATAGGTTGTCACCTGTGCAATAAGTCCATTCGTGAAATTTCCTCACTACTAAATATTCCACGGTCAACTGTTAGTGGTATTATAACAAAGTGGAAGCAACTGGGAACAACAGCAACTCAGCCATGAAGTTGTAGGCCATGTAAAATCACAGAGCGGGGTCAGCACCTGCTGAGGCTCACAGTGCACAGAAGTTGCCAACTTTCTGCAGAGTCAATAGCTACAGACCTCCAAACTTCGTGTGGCCTTCAGATTAGCTCAAGAATAGTACGTAGAGAGCTTCATGGAATGGGTTTCCATGGCCGAGCAGCTGCATCCAAGCCTTACATCACCAAGTGCAATGCAAAGCGTCAGGTGCAGTGGTGTAAAGCACGCCACCGCTCTAAAGCAGGGGAGACATGCTCTCTGGAGTGACGAATCACGCTTCTCTGTCTGGCAATCCGATGGACGAGTCTGGGTTTGGTGGAGAACGGTACTTGCCTGACTGCATTATGCCAAGTGTAAAGTTTGGTGGAGGGGGGATTATGGCGTGGGGTTGTTTGTCAGGGGTTGGGCTTGGCCCCTTAGTTCCAGTGAAAGGAACTCTTAATGCTTCAGGATACCAAGACATTTTGGAAAATTTCATGCTCACAACTCTGTGGGAACAGTTTGGGGATGGCCCCTTCCTGTTCCAACATGACTGCGCACCAGTGCACAAAGCAAGGTCCATAAAGACATGGATGAGCGAGTTTGGTGTGGAGGAACTTGTCTGGCCTGGCCTGACCTCAACCCGACAGAACACCTTTGGGATGAATTAGAATGGAGACTGCAAGCCAGGCCTTCTCGACCAATATCAGTGCCTGACCTCACAAATGAGCTTCTAGAAGAATGGTCAAAAATTCCCATAAACACACTCCTAAACCTTGTGGAAAGCCTTCCCAGAAGAGTTGAAGCTGTTATAGCTGCAAATGGTGGGTCAACTCAATATTAAACCCTACGGACTAAGAATGGGATGTCATTGAAGTTCATGTGCATGTAAAGGCAGACATCCCAAAACTTTTGGCAGTATAGTGTACTTTAAGTACTTTAAGTGGGCATTAAGGGAACAGCCCTCTCCTGGCTCAGGTCCTATTTGACGGATCGTTATCGGTTTGTAAACGTAAATGGTGACTTCTCTTCTCTTACTAAGGTAAAGTTTGGTGTCCCGAAAGGCTCTGTTTTAGGCCCACTGCTCTTTTCTCTATATATGCTACCTCTGGGCAAAATTATCCGTAAACATGGTGTTAGCTTCCACTGTTACGCTGATGACACACAGTTGTATGTTTCAGCAAAGCCAGATGATAGAGACCAGCTTAATAAAGTTGAGGAATGTGTAAAAGACATTAGAAACTGGATGCTTATTAACTT
>CM040975.1:7512646-7520146 GCA_022985145.1 Pangasius djambal
GAGGGAATGGACCGCACCTGGTCAATTAACTTCTTGTCAGTCAATTGTCCAAATACCTTTGAGCCCCTGAAAATGGAAGTACTTTGCTTAAAATGGCTGTAATTCCTAAATGGTAAATGCCATATTTTTGTGGAACCTCTTAAAATAAAGCTGAAAGTCTACACTTCGATCACATCTTGTTTTATTTCAAATCCATTGTGGTGGTGTATAAAGGCAAAATCACAAAAGCTCTGACATTGTCCAAATACTTCCAGACCTGACTGTATCTATCAGTGCAACATCGTTTCTTTTTTTTTGATGCTGCAGTATGCTTTCTTAATTAAGCCTTACTGAAGCTAGTCTGCCTTTAGCTTCTGCTAACACATATACGTAGAATTGAGAAACGGGGTCATGGCATTACAAATTACTTGAGATAAATGAATAGAGAACGTGTTTGCCACAGAACACAGCACAGAAATATACTAAGAAACCTTTAAAATATGAGTCAGTTTAGGTGTGCGTGCGTGTGTGTGTGTGTGTGTGTGTGTACGTGTGTGTGAGAGAGCGAGAGAGAGAGAGGTGGAATGCTCTGGGTTGTACTACATGTGATATGAAGTTCTTAGGTTTTATATCGTTGCATGGTGTTGAATGACAAGCCAGCATTTCATGTTTTATATTTTGACTCAGTTAAATGCTGTTCTCTTTTTGTTAAGTCCAGTGCCTTATCCAAAGCCGAGCTGATGCACGTCCTCTGGATGGCATATGCGGCCCTATGTGATTTGAGGTAATAGTCCTTTGGTACAGACGCAAGGGCCAAAGTGATGATTCCTGTATTAAATCATGCACAAGGCAAAAGTCATGCTTATGTGATGATAGCATTATCGTCACACCAATCATGTGTGACATCAGCGAAGACGAGGAGGATGAGCGCAGTCCAGAGGACAAAGCCTGTGATGAAGGACACGCTATGATAGATCGCCAAACACAAAGATGATAGCGCCATTCTTAAACACATCCCATTCCCGTTCGTCTTACGCAAGACAGATGACAACATAGTGCATTTGAGGTGAGAGGATGATTTAAAATGCAGGAGAAATGGTGGAGGCGATGTTGATTTGTTAATGATCTTATAATCCTATACCGTATAAGTCAATACCCTTATACAGTGCGCAATAATCTATAAGCCTATACTGTACAAGCCTGTACCCCCTTACAGACCGCGATAATGTATAAGCCTATACTGTATAAGTGTGCAATAATGTATAATTGAGACACTTTTCAGGGTGGACTGGAAATAAGGAGACGGGAGGCAGGTTTGGGACAACTCAAAAAGGGGCTCTTTAGATTTCTTCACTACTTCTGTCGATTTTCAGCGATTTTATTTCACTATGCACACATATACACACAGGCGCGCACACACGGCTCTGTGCTGCTCAGCTCTCTTCCTTTCTCTCTCTCTCTCTCTCATGGCTCTCGTCTCTAACCCTTTTATCCTTGCCACCGCTCATTGAAACATGAGCAAATTTATAATTACCCTATGATGCAACAGATACACTCGGGTCCATAAGTATTTGGAGAGTGGCACAATTTTTCGTATTTTTGCCTCTATACACTACCACAATGGATTGAAAATTGAAATCTTAGTGGTGTGTGAAAATAAGTCTGATGTATTTGGTAATCATCAAAGATGATGCGTCATTGTTTTTCCGGCCATTATGCTGACAGTGAACTGCTATAAGGGTTACACTCAGTGATAACACAAGGATTTCTTGTGTTAGCTGCCAAATGCCATAAATGTAAATGTAAATGTGAATGATTTCTTACCTCATGATGCTTCTGGATTAAATCCCCCTAGCCTTGAACAGAAAAAAACAAATTAAAAAATGTTTGAAATGTTGAATTTAACTCACACTATTCTGTCTACAGCAAAGCAACAAAGAAGAACAGACAGATACTACTGTGTAAAAACCAAACACTTCACAGTGCCTTGATTCACACATTCAGGAGAAGAATCTTAAGCTATGATGTGACCTGCTTTTCCTTCTCAACTCACTTTAAGAGGCCTGGCTTCCTCTGCAACGGCATTTTCGGCCTACAGGAAACGAGAGAGTAGTTAATGAAACCTGACATTATAAATCCAAGAGTAAGAAGAATAACTGTATTCATTTAGTGTTGGGCTTTTTTTATATATTTTTTCTTCTTTTATTCTCACTGTACAAATACAACTGCCGATCACCCTGACATAGTTAAACATATGGACATTTGATCTTCATTTTAACAATATTGGGAGATTCAAGTAATATAACTAAACAAATAAAACCAAAGAAAAGTCTTTTTAAAATGATCTTTTAAATGTAATTTTAAAAAAATTCCAATTTCTTGTGAGGAAAAAGTAAGGACACCCCCACATTTATTTGCACTTAAAATAGCTAAAATTACCTATGGGTGTACCTCATCAGGTGCAAATTATTAGAACATCGTTACAGAGCATTTTGAAGGAAGCTTGCCTTATTTACACCTCAGACATTTAGTTTGGTTTGCTCTTATTTGTTGAAGTGAGAGGTATCACCATGGTGAGATCCAAAGAGCTCTCTGAGGCCTTCAGAAAGAAGATTGTTGATGCTTATGAGTCTGGTAAGGGATATAAAAAGATCTCAAAATAATTTGTAATCAGCCATTCCACTGTCCAGAAAATCATTTACAAGTGGAGGACATTTAAAACAACTTCCAACATGGCCAGGTCAGGCCGTCCAAGCAAATTCATCCCAAGAGCAGACCGCAAGATGCTTAAAGAAGTCTCCAAAAGCCCTACAAGCTCTTGCTACAGCTGATGTCAAAGTACATGAATCTACAATCAGAAAGAGACTGCACAACTTTAATTATCATGGGAGGTGTGCAAGGAGGAAACCTGCTGTCTAAGAAAAACATGAGGGCAAGACTGAAGTTTGCCAAAGAACACAGACAAAGGCCAAGACTTCTGGAATAATGTGCTTTGGACAGATGAGTCTAAAACTGAATTATCTGGACACCATAACAGAGGGCATGTTTGGCGTAAACCAAATACAGCATTTCAGCAAAAGAACCTCATACCAACTGTGAAACATGGAGGTGGAAGTGTTATGGTTTGGAGATGCTTTGCTGCAGCAGGACCTGGCCAGCTCACATTCACAGAATCCACTATGAATTGTACATTGTATCAGAAGGTGCTTGAGGAACATGTGAGACCATCTGTCAAAAAATTGAAGCTGAAGCAGAACTGGACCTTGCAACATGACAATGACCCAAAACATACCAGTAAATACACCAAGGACTGGCTGAAAAGTAAAAAATGGAGAGTTCTGGAATGGCCAAGTCAAAGCCCAGATCTAAATCCTACTGAGATCCTGTGGGGTGACGTGAAACGGACTGTGCATGCAAGAAACCCCTCAAACATCACACAGCTGAAAGAAGTCTGCATTGAGGAGTGGGGGAAACTTTCTTCCAGCTGATGTCGGAAACTGGTAGATGGCTACAAGAAACGTCTGACTGAGGTTATTTCAGCCAAACGGGGGAAACACTAGCTATTAGGGCATAGGGTGTCCTAACTTTTTCCTCAGTTGAAATACTCATGTGTGTTGATTTCTTTTGTTTAATAAGTGAAAAAGGTGATTTTTTGTTGTTTACATGCAATTACATCACTTTCATCTACAGGTACAAATTACAACAGGATCAGAAATTGACATGTTGACATTTTCTTAATAAAGAACTGAATATTTAATGGGCTGTCCTAATTTTTTCACATGACTGTATATATAAACCAATATGAAGGAAAAAACATAGCCTTCTTAATATATCACTTCAGAGAAGTGGAATTGGTGCAGGTTTGAAAAGTCAGATGAACAGGTTTATGTAAAGTATAATGCTGCATTACATCCTAAGCGGTAATTCGCCAGTTGGAATTATGTCATTTTCGACCTCGGCATATTCGACCTTTGACGCCCCCTTGTTCGTATTTTGTTAGAAACAAGCTAGGCAGCTAACTCGGATGAGTGATGTATATTTTCTTTCTCAAACACTGAACTGTATAGGCAGTCTTTTAGATTTAACAAACGAATATGTCTGTATGTAGATTAATCTAATGCTTGTATATACAGTATAATTCATTTAAGGGTAACAAGTTTTACTTTGTTTATTTCTGATGCTGTGTGCAGCCATGTTAATTTGATATCACTCTGTAAACGGGGAGGGAACTCGGATTTGAGAAGAATACCCAAAGCTGACTTCTAAGTTGTGGTGGCATTTCATGTCATGAAAGACATGGTCCCCATTTACTCTGTCAAGAAAGAAAGGTTCACCAAGTTGTGCAAAAATAGTAACAGCGCCATCTATATCAAACAGTGCAAACAATGTTTTTTTTAATATCCTTTCTCTAAATATTCTCTATTTAAAAGAATTTAAAACCACTGTTTGCATTATTTCCTATAGGTGGTGCTGTTACTATTTTCACAAAGTCCATTCTAATAAATAAAAAACTTAGAAAAATTATGCAATTTATTTTAATCATAATCGAGAATTGTTCATTATGTTGAAAAAAAAAAATCAAGATTTTTCTTTTTTTTTTTGTTGTTGTTGCAATATCACCCAGCTCTCTGTTCAAATTACCAGGAAGACTTTGTTCTATGAGCACCACTAGAATTAAACTGGCAGATGTTTTATCCAAGGCAACCTATAACTGAGGCAGAATACAATCCAAACACACAGCTGAACAGTTGAGGTTTCTTTCTCAAGACTCCAATTGTGGCTCTATGCCTGTCTTGGGATTGGAACTTAAAACATTCTTGTGATTAACCACAGGCCGTTAATTGCTGATCTACACCATATAAACTATTAGGCCATTGAGAATGTTGACCAGAAATTGTGCCTCTTCTCCCAGAATGTAACTTGTTTACAAGAGTCGACTAGTGACGTGCTATAATTGGGGGGTAGTCCAGTATTTGGTATCATAATAGCATGTGTTGAGTAACCTTTAAGCATCCAGCTTACAAAAAGCACTGTTTCTAGTCTTGTTCGTCTGAGTTAGCATAGACCTACCTGAGGACAAATGGACTAATCTACTACCTGAGGACATCAACTATGCCTGGAATAAAATGTACTACTTCTTTAAAAGCCTACCATAGTTAAATTGCATAGCTTAAGGCCTGGATGTGTCACTTCATGCAACTGATTTGGTTTTGAAAAGAAGGATGGCATCAAGCCAGAGAAATAATAAATATCTAATGAGAATTTTGGCAAACTGTTTAGAACAGTCCTGATGACTTTCTGAGACACTCTGTGACCAAATGTGTCTGCTAATGAAGTATTTTAAAGCGGTGTGTTTTGGGTATCATATTTGCCACAAACAAGACTTCTGCACGCCACACCGACTCACTGATAACAATAAAGATCCCCAAGAAGAAGAGCACAGCAGCAAAGACCAAACCGCCAATCCGCACTGACTCGTAGTCTGAAAGGAGAAATCAGAGGATTACATACAAACAACGTTAATAGAAAATATCTGCAAAAAATGCATGTGCATAATCTGCACATAATCATTTAAGTATGCAAGAATGCGGGCACATCACAGATTAGTGGTTCAGTGGGATTCTTGAGTGTTGACACACAGTGGCGCCCAGTATCTATGCCCTAATCTAACATACCTATCCTGTTCTTTAATACCTTCACTACAATCTGAATAAGGGAGCCAAAATATTTTGAAACTAAACTGTGCAGCTTGGTCGATCTCCAGATCTGAGCAAAGCAGTGACGTTAGAAACTATAAGAACAGCCTTGACGATAAAGAACCACATGCTTAACCCGCCCATCATTATCAGGATCTTCGTCTCTTCTGGCTGAGGAAAATTACTGGAGAACTAAACTACTGTTTGGTAAACCCTCAAGTGCATTTCCTGATCTAAAACTCAAAAACATGTATTTTTTGTGACTGAGGTCACATTTCACTGCAGTAAACACTGCATTACTTCCAATAAGCCTCTATGATGCCACTGGTTTATAAGAGAATATACAAATGTGGACACTTTTTGATATGATAAGCCTATTCAAAATCACAGGTTCCGGTGTATCATAGCATCTGCTTAAAATGTCACATTTTCTAAGAGGACAAGAAATGACAGTGTAGTGACAGTTGTAACTGTCCCAGTGAGTGCCCGTGAACCCATAGTGCGGTTACTCAGTGAATATATTAAAAACAATTGTGTTGGGGAAACTACTACAATAAGTATTCTTGTTAAGAGTATTAGAATCCAGTAGCTTGTCAAATTTAAATATATATATTTTCATCATTCATACCAGTATATCATACAGCGTTAATCGCATAAGTGGTTTGATCGGCATTCTTAAAATAAAAGAAAGTTTTTTTAAGTTCAGGATGTGCATTATAAGTTTTAACATTTCATGGCTGAAATATTTTACTGACACAAAAAAATAAAACAAAACCTGGCTTGGAGATCCTTTCTGGTCTGACAGTTAAAAAACTAGCTGTTTTTATATGTATCAAACTAAAGGTATTAAACAGACAAACGTAAGAGCAATGATTGAGGCTCTTTGACTCGCTGTGCAAAAGCCTGGCCCCTGGGGTGAAGTTTTTCCATCTACTTCAGCAAACACAGTGAAAACACAAACACGCGCTGACCTTCCCAGATGTTTCCTGATTAGGAGGGTACATTTTGAAAGCCACAAATCAAACTCCATCATCCAAATTTATTATTCATCCAGTCAAAGTGTTAGATAAACGAAAAGCACAAAACTGGAGGTGGTCTGATGAGGCTGTGCATTCAAATGTTGTAGAGCAGACCTCCTTCAGTATACTCTGTCCATTTTCACTGTCCATCAAAAACTGGAATTTCCTCTGTTCTTTGTGCCAGATCATTTCCTAAATAGATGAAATCTCACTCCACTTACCATAATGAAATGGGTTGTCATAATCTGGAAAGAGAAAATTAAATAACAAACAAACAAACAAACAAATAAATAAAGACACTTAAGAAAGAAATAAAGCCAATAAGACATGACACTTGTCTGTTCACACCACAGTGTTTAACACACATTATGCATTATTAAGAACCAAAAGATTTGTACAAAGATCATTTTGGTGAGAGAAGTTTTCCTGCAACAGCTTCCCTTCTCTGGTTCTTACACTTTTGGTAAAACAGGCTGTGGCTCAACACCTACCAGACCAGTAGTTTCTTCAACAGTCCAGAATTTTTGCTCTACTGGAATGTACTGCAATAATAACAGCTCACTAGCAGAGGATCTTCACAAACATTTTCCTTCCACTGCTGTGGCTCAAACTTTCTGTTTTACATCAAACAGAGTTGTCTCTGACCTGGAACCTCTCTCAGTCATTTCTAGTGCTGAATTATTGTGATATAAAATGTGCGTGATGTAAAACATTCTTACCGTGGGCATCATCCATCGTAGAGGCTGGAAAGAGAAAGCAGAGGGGAAATCATTACAGAAACAAGAAGAGAATGTAATGCAGTGTAA
>CM040975.1:7525146-7618501 GCA_022985145.1 Pangasius djambal
CATGGCACGAAGAATTGAGGCTGTTTTGAGATCAAAGGGAGGCCCCTACCCAGTATTAGTATAGTGTTCTTAATAAAGTGCTCAGTATGTTTACACTTAATGTTCTTCAAGGTGTTGGCGACATACACCATATGGCTAAAAGTACGTGGACACCTGACCATAACACCCTCTAAAATGCCACTGTCATTGTATGCTTCAGCATTATGATTTCCGTCGCTGGAACTAAGAGGCCCAAACATGTTCCATCATGACAATGCCCCTGTGAACAAAGTGAGGTCTATAAGACATGGTTTGCCAAGGTAGTTGTGGAAGAACTATAGTGGTCTGCAAAGAGCCCTGACCTCAATCCTACTCAACACCTTTGGGATTAATTGGAATGCCGATTGCGCCCCAGGCCTTCTCACCTGTCATCAGTCCCTGACCTCACTAATGCTCTTGTGGCTGAATGGGCACAATCCCCACAGCCACGCTCCAAAATCTAGTGGAATCTAGTGGAAAGCCTTCCCAGAAGAGTGGAGCTTATTATAACAGCAAAGGTGGGACTAAATCTGGAATGGGATGTTCAAAAAAGTATATATGGGTGTGTGATGGTCATGTGTCCGCATTCTGGCTGATGGCTTTTTCCAAGTAGGTTAATTACCATGCATGGATGACAGACAATATTTTCAGAATCAGGAACATGCTAGTATGTGAAACCGAGCAAAATAAAATGCAGCATAAAGCACTCACATAACTCCTGCTTACTACATGCAGTCCTGGCTACACATAGAGAGAAAATTAGGATGCTCGTCAGAAACAAATAACATCTTTTACGGGCAACGTGAGGACAGAACACCACATCTCGTAGCTAAAATGTTTGCCACTGACTTTCTGTTGAGGGCGCAAACATGAATTGCTACATTAGAAACTTTATCATCATGTATTTGTTTGTTTCCCTTTGTCTGTTTAACTTAACTAGTCAACTACATTATATTATCTACCACTTTTTAGCCTAGTCAGTTTCTGGGAAACCAAAACATGGGACTGGGCAGCACATTGGAGCTTTCATTTGCCCAGTGGCTAGATAATATATTTATGATTTGCCCACATCTGTATATTTATAATCCACAATGTCAATAACTTTGTCCTTTTCTGTAATATCAACCATATTCTGTCTCACAAAAAATTAATTAGTCAGGGAGGCATAAGATCTCAGTGTGGTATTCTTAAACTATTATGACGTGTCGAAATACCATTTGACTATATTTACAGATTAAAAATGAACATTTATGCAAGACTTTCCATAAAAATAGAACACATTAGTGCTTGGGTTTCAACAACCACATTTCTGGTCATCTCTACTGTTGGAAACATCATACAGCAGCAATTTGCAATAAAATTAATTTAAATAGGTATAATTAGAAATATTTTTGGTCCATTTAAACAGAAATACCTTCATTCATTCACTATAACAGTGTTTCTCATTAATTACCTAGACTGTGGCAGCTCGCCACAGTCTAATTTGTCCTGCCACAGTTTCATAATAAACCGAAAATATTTTTACACTTCTCATAATAACAAATGATCTCTGTTTTGTGCCGTTGCTTCGGCAAAGCAGCTCTCACTCCAAGTCAGTCAGACCCTCCCCCTGGTCAGTCAGACCGCTCCCCTCCACCCTGCTGTACATGCGCATGCTCACACACGTACTGGAACCACTTGGCTGCATCCGAGACATCAAGGCATTTTGAGGACACAACATCGTTTGAGGTAAGTAATGTTAACCTCTCATATAACACTCTCTCTGTCTAGATACCAGGATAGATGACTATGACTCAAAGACTGATGATTCATTACAGATCCATCCATCATATGGTGTGTTCGTAACTACCACTTTCACATGACAAATATCCCATATAAACTTGCACATTCTGTGTCCATAAATAACTAACAGAAACATTTCTACAGATGGAACATGTAGCCGATGAATATACGATTATGACAATATATGGTTTGTATGTGTTTTTCATGCAGTTTGGGGTATTTTTATAAGAATAAAGGATGCTTACATGAGAAATGCTATGCAGGGGTAGCGTTTAGCCTAGTACAGAAAGCTACAAATAATACATTTCTGCCTCATTATATGATCAAAATCCACATTAGATCGCAACTGGAAGTTATTACAAACACTTGTGTTTGGTGTTTTGAAGTGAGTTTTGAGAAAAAAACATTAGTAATTAATCTCATAAACTGTCATTATAGCTATTAATAACAGTCTGAGTCTTGAACAGCAAACTCTCAAATGTCAGCTTTCTAAAGATACCTTGGTTATGTGCGTAGTCAGAAGGACTCATAAGCAGCAACCTTTTTATTTTGCAATTGCACTTGTCATTCTGGTGTCAAGTGTAAACTGCGAGAGAGACTTCTTCACAATAAACAGAGTAAAGAAAGAAGGCATGGCAGTATGACTGAAGTTTCCGAGATGTGTGCCAAACATTGAAACCTATCATGTACTTTGTACATGATAAACTGCATATTCTTTTTAACTAAAAGAAGAGTACAAACAGTGTGCTCCAAATGCACCTTTTATTTTCATACATTTGGCTAACTGTAATTATCTTAATTTTCAGGTCAAATCAGACCTTCGCAAGACGCTGCAAGGAGAGCACCTGGCTGCCTGCCTCAGGATCTCCATCAATGAGCTCAGAGGAATTCAACTACAAAAAGGGCATCAGAACTGTTTTTCTCAAAGCTCAGGAAAATTAAATGTCCAAATTCAGGGTGAAAAGTTTGCCAATAGGGATGTAGGGAGAGTTGATCAATACTATGTCCTCCTCATCCAGTATACTGTTTTTGTTTTCTAAAAAAATAAAACAGTTCAACACAGGTAACCACTTTTGCTTAATTTCTTTGATGGCTCAAATGTATGCTCTAGTCGATTCTGTGTTTTGACCATTTGTGAACCACATTAAACTCCGTCTCGTTTATCATGCTTTGTGGGTGTGACTTTTTTTTGTCATGTCATCACCATTCATATCTATGCAGCCAATGTGATTATGATTAAATTACTACTTGAGCACAAAATTGTTTACAAGAGCAGAAAGTTCTTCATAGATCTAGCCTCTCACTTTTGCTCTCAAAGTGCATCAGACTGATGCATTTAACTTTAAAAAATGTGCAAAATTTTCTTACGGGGGAGCACGCCCCTTGACCCCCCCTAGAGGGTCAGAAGTCCACCCACCACAGTCTCACAAATTCCTGTGGGAAACACTGCTATAGTCTGATTACATACTTGATTACATACTAATTGAAACATAATTTGACGTGAAAGTTACAGGCTACTTTTTCTGTGAACTTCATAATCTTTTAACGTTTAAACTCATCTCCAATCTACTGCTCTCTTATACCATAAGATATACATTAGAACATGTAATGCTTCTGCCACTTTAAGCAAAGGTTCTTTTTTTTTTTATGGATTAGTGTGAAGGTTCTTCCCAAGCAAAACAACGTTCTTTACAAAGGCACTATAACTTTGCTCAGGCCTATTGCAAAATAGATAGATATTATAAAATACAATATATGACCTCATCATACCCAGCAGGTCATGCTGAAACATCCCTGGTCAATAAAATAAGCAAAAAAGTTAATTAAAAGATATCAAAATCAGGTACTGGAGGACTGCAGGGGTATTCTTCCGCTTTTCTTAACAAACCAAACCAAATACAGCCCAAGAAAGATGTAAGAATTAGCTAGAATTAGCTAGATTTGAATCAGGAATATTCGATGAGGCACAATGACAGTTCAATGCAAATCTGTCACCAATGGACTAATTAGATGGTATTGATGTAAAGATTTTCATTATGTTAGATTAATCATTAATGATTTTTTTTTAATAATAAATCCATGTGCTCATGCTTCTGTAGATCACCCATGCAGACAGGAGCACATCACAGTATGAAATGAAAACTCTGTTGTTTTTATGGTTGGCCTCGCAGCCACAGAGCCGTGTTTGTGTGTGCATGAGGCAGACTCAGTCTGTTTTAGCGAGATCATTTACATCACCCCCAGCATGCGGCTAAGAAAAGCAAGTGATCTCTATTTCAAGACTGGCACCTCGAAAATGATGGTGTGCTGAGGGGTGGAGGGTTGCACTGACTGATACATGCTCCATGGCTTTTAGACGCAACTGAATGTTTGTGCTGTGACTCCAGGCCACAAGGCCATGAGGGGATAGCAAATATTATTCTCTCACTGCCTCTCAGAAAGTTCAGGACCGAATATTTACTTTAAGAAAGGGACTGAAAAAAAATACATATTTGGGATTTACAACAGGAACAACACACACAGCAATTCTTTCATTTTTTTCCCCCTTTCGCTTCTTTCCATGCGAAAAAATATAACAGACATAATTAAAACAAACTTGTATACTATCATTATTAATAGAATTTATTTTTACCTTTATTTCAAATGCAAGAGCTTTGCAAAACAAGTCTAGTACATGTAATATGAGACAACTGATCACGTGACCACCACAACCATATCGCGAGGAAAATGTATAACTTTTACTTCTTTTTTTCTGTTTGTTTGTTTTGTTTATCATTTAGAATTCATAGAGCATTCATACAATCTATTGTTGCTATTTATCAGGCTAGTGGTATGATACGTTTTCGGACGTATACTTATATAAAAGAGCTTTTTAAAGAAGTAAGCCCAGAGCCAGACTGAAACAGTTTTTAGCTGTAGAGCAGTTTAATGTTTTTAAACTTACCACTTAATGCAAGTCTTCCACGCCGCGTGAGGTCCGAAGTTAGGCGCGTGAGGTGAAGCACAACGTTTAATTAACTTCACTTACGTTAGTTTACAAGTTCAAATACCTTAAATACCTTATTAAAACGGCTATTACGGAAAAAGAAATCTTAATATGAGCTTTGAAGGCAGCTCGCAGTGTCAGAAACTGATGAATTATCCCGACAAATCGGCGTTCTTCGATGCCTCAGTGCAACTCCTTCGCCAACTTTTCGGATTAACTCACATCCGTCTCGGGTCCCAAACTGCATCCCAAATAACTCCCTACTTACTACAACTGTGCCCTACCTAGAATATGAAATAATGGACTTCTACAGCCTACGTAGTGCACTTTGTCCAATAAGGACCCGTTTTGGGATTGAGAAGCGACCAATCATACCAGCGTGTGGTTGAGCCCGTTATTTTGGTTATTTGTTCCTTATAAGAAAGCTCTGAACTTTGTCCTATTTATTAACTTTTATTGATTGACTTAAATTAATTTTTATATATGTGTATTTAAGTATTGCTCTCCACTGTAACATCATGTATTTGGATATTTGTCTTGAACTTCAATAGTATACTTTTTATAGTATAGTATAGTATTTCTAAAGTAGCAATGTTATGTAGCACTGAACTTTATATCATGATAAATAAAGCCTACTTTCATGGTTTAGCCTGTTGGTGTTTTTTCACATGGTATCTGCAGTTGCTCTGTGAGAATTCCATGCATTCCACAGAAGGGGGATGTGCTGTTACGTGCAACAAGCGTACTGAAAAGGAAATGTTTATTAGGGCTAATTCCTACATGCAGCACATACTAAACCCTATTTTGGAATACAAGTGTTATATTTCAATTGTTTAACAAGTACTGTCTGCTTTCCAATCCAGACAAAGAATAAAATCAAGCATAATCAAGTATAACAATCATAGACTTGACACATCGTGGACACACTGAAGCCTTGACAATTCACCACTTCTAACTACCAGGGGAGAATCACCTGGATACCTGGTTGTACCTGAGCACTGTCAAGACCTGCCAACAATCACACAAAGTGACGGATGATACAGTATTTGCAATAAATAACAGTAATACAGCCATCATTCCTTTTCTTCTTCTTACCTCATACACATGTCAGACCACCATACAAAGCTTGTCATAACAGCTTGTCACTATGTTCTGAACTGCATTTAACCTGTCCTTCAAGCCGCATATAGACTCCTATCATCTCCTATATTCTCTTCTACCATGGTGAGAGAATTTTGCCTTACATTCTAGTGCCCTTTCTGGAAAATGCTAAAAAGTTCTGTTGCACCTGCTAGCATTGATTTGGTTTCCTTTGTTAACATTGCTAGCCTTGTTAGCTTCACTCACCATGCTATTCATATAGCATTCATACCACACTATACCACACACTCTCACTGAGCCTGCTAAGTAAGCTGGATTCCATTTTCCCCTTATCTCCCTCTCAGGTCAGGTTCCATGTAATTGGATCAGAGCTCTTTCCAAACTCCCTCACTGTCTATCAAACT
This sequence comes from Pangasius djambal, assembly GCA_022985145.1. Taxonomy (NCBI): domain Eukaryota; kingdom Metazoa; phylum Chordata; class Actinopteri; order Siluriformes; family Pangasiidae; genus Pangasius; species Pangasius djambal. Next base: position 7,531,438 of record CM040975.1, read on the forward strand.
GGTGGACATGTGCCTAACCCTGCTAAAGTGGTCAAATGGGTTTCCCTCGCTGTACTGTGTGTTATTTGCTGTTGAGGCTGATACATTAGATGGATACACTAATACACAGCACTGGGCTGCGTGAACTTTTCCTTCCATTTGCACCGCATTCACTCTGCTAGGTCAAGCAACTAGCTGGCCTGTGGTTAAGTGCTACTAGCCCTTACCGCACCTACCCTTCTGAGCTAGCTACGTTTACCTACCCGTTGCTATCACAATGACACAGCGGGGCTAGAGTTGGTTTCAGCTGATTTCTTCCTCTGCACTGTTGCAGTAAATGATGGGCAACCAACAGCTCTGAATGCACCCTTTCTCACAGCACATGTGGAGATGGAACTGACTATGTAAGTACATTAGAGAGCGTTTTAAAGGAGGTCAACTACACTGAGCTTACTGGCATGTGCTTTAACTATAGTATGACAGACTAGGAACAGGTCGGCTTGAGCCACGTGTCAAGCACTGACACATTGCATCACTAGTGGTCTCACTAGATGAAGCTCTAGGCCCAGCAGTGCACTGTCCTAAGCACTAAATGCAGATGCATGGATACTACTGCTTGGAACTAACACTCTGACCTGGTGCAAGCATTTGACAGGGAGAGTTATTCCATTCACGTCACAGGACGGGTCCTACGCAGCACCCAGAGTCATCAGGATACTGACATATTTTGGATGACATTGGACCAAGAGTCTGTGGCTGAGACATGTCATCATCTCAGTGAGCGGGGCACACTAGCTTGCAGCGCAAACCTGACAAAATGGATCTGCTTGGGACCAGTGCCTTGATTGGAGAGAGACAGTCACCATGGACACCTCCCTGACTGTCTGGGAGGCAGTGTAGTGCTTCATATAAGATCAGCACACATTAACCAGCTAAAGGTCTATCTGATCCTAAAATTCTTTTTACAGGTTCTGAGACATCACGTTAGTCCATACAGGCATGTTGTGACAGTCAGATATATCAATCATCATGGAGGCACAACCTCACTGAGAGCAACGTATATACTGGGACTGTACAATGGTGCAGCAGCCCAAAATAGGACAAGACCTGGGACAAATTTGGCATGGAGCAGGTGGACATTTTTGCCAAAGCCAAGTCAATTCACAGCAGATTGTGGTTCTGCCTAGCGGACTTGGACAGCCCACTAGGACAGGATGCACTGACCAAGGACTAGTCCTGCCATCTACTGTATCATTCTGCCTCTACTGATAAATGTTGCCACACTGTACACAATTAAGCAACTACGCCAAAGAGTCTTGTGGCTCCGAGATGACCAGCCATGCCTTGGCTCCCACTACTATTTTCACTAACGGTTGAAACACACTGGTGGCTTCCCTAGGCATATCTGTTACCACAAAAGGACCGAAAGATTTGGCACCTTCAGCCAGGTTGTTTCAGGATGAAATGAGGATTGCAACCTAGCAGTCCAGGATATACTCCTGAACACTACAGAACCCTCATAAAGAGGTCTGTGATGTGATGTGCATCACATTAACTTCCCAAATTTCTAACCTTTCTTCAGGGACTGCTAGATAGCAGCATCTGCAATAAAAGTGTTTGTGGCAGCCATTGCATCTCTCTTATTATGATCTTTCTCAATGGGGCAAGGCACCTCCAGGTACCATGACTCCCTAAGAGCCCAATGTGGGATCTCCCCTTTGTGCTGGAGTCCTTTAAAGCCAATCCAACAAGCCTATGCAAGTTGCTGAAATGAAATAGGTGTCTAAAAACTAACAATCACTTTGAGAAAAAGATTGGGAGAGCTGCCTGCTTTGGCTATAAGCTCTCTTTGCATGCATTGGTGGCAAGATGACTCCAAAGTTTCTTCCCAAGATCATATTAACCAATTTTATAAACCAATCAACTGACCTTGCAGCATTCTATGAAGGCAAACCTGCAGAGCATTCCCTGGTGCTCTTTAAATGGTGGACATGTGATCCTCAGACCTCTAATAGAAAAATGATAAAAGGAGGCCCCTTGTCTAAGCAGACCAAGTCAGGCTGTTTTATTTTGTTTGTTTGTTTTTCTGTTGAACACATCCCTGTCTACACCACTTACCTGCAGTTTTACTGCTATCCACACGGCAGCACTCTGAGACACCACTGGATTCTCAGTTCTACTGTATTATCAACAAGCAGGTTTGTAGTATTGTTGAATGGATAGAAAAAAATAGCATAAAAATAAACAACATTAACAAATATAATTTCAAACTTGGACTAATACAACTATATACCACAGTGCTCTGGAATGCCTAGTTCTTATTGGTCAGAATGTGTTGATTAATTTTCTATTACAGCACAGCTGCAAAATTTATAAAATATATATTGTTCTAATACATTTATAGCATATTACATATTGTTGTTACTATAGAAACAGTATATAAATAGTGGATGCACAAATTAAAAAATTGTTTAATTGTAATTGTTGATATGGTGAAGATTTCTGTGAGGAGACATTTTTGGTAGTCTTCAGTGTCAGGACTTTGTAACAGTCAGAGGTAAAGCTGTACCTTCAGGTTTTTTTGCAACAGAGAAGTCTTCAGGACATAGGGCTTTCCAGGTTCTCAGTAACACAACAAGCTACTTTTTCATTTAATTAACTTCAAGACAGAGATAACATATACATAAATGAATAAAACACTATAAATGAATAAAAAAGGACATGTTCTTTAATTAATAAAAATTACTAAAAAATTGTGGTAACAGTAACTCCACTTCACACATTACACTGCTTGGTTGTTGATTATTATAACAGCAAGCTCTGACATATTTTACTCCTTACTTGTCCTAAGGTAAAAATCCAAGGCAGTAAAGTGTTGCAGGTGATTTTGCTTGCAAATGTTGTTTAGCATTAAACAATATATTGTCATTTTTTAGCCTGTAGAAATAAGCAAGAAACAAACAGTCCTAAGTGATATTTATTCATAATTCAGCATCAAATGTGTATGTTCATTATGTTCCTCTATGTGCTCTGAGTGTCTCAACCTGGGAGTGAAAAGCAGAGTGAAGTAAAGAATGGTACCCAATTATGCAGTAACGTAAGCACTGCTTTACCCCTCATAGCTAAGCTTTGTTTTCTAGGCTGAAGGGAAGGTCAGTGTCAACAGTGACTTTTTCCAGAAATAGGTTGCGACCGCTGTGTGTGTGAGGTAAGCAGGTGCGCCCTTGTCAGATGCTGGGTAGCTGAAACAGGCAGGTGTATGTGTGCCTGTGAAAGTGAGGGAGAGAACGAGCTGGCCCTCCAGGACAGTGTATGTAGACATTGAACTCTTATTTTAAACTAATACAGATTCACTCAACCATTTGCATTAACAAAAGTGTTTTGTCCCTAGGAAAGGTGATATTTCTGCACATAAATCTGCACATAAAAATAATAACATTCAGCATTTTACAGGCTTCAAATTACTCATTGGTGTTTCTGAATGAGTGCCCCAATACTCATCCGCGTTAACTGAATTTAGCCATGCATACGAAATAAGATTTTCTTTTTTAAGTATTATCACACAAATAGATAACATAAGAGTTTAAACAAATAATAAAAGATATTTTGTCTGACAGGGCAATATATAAGCCATGGTTAAAATGAAAACCATATACCAACAATAAAAAAAACAATTGCAAATATATGTAAAGAATAGCATACAATGGACCATGCTGTTATAGGAAAATAATACACAGCAAGTGAAGTGAAGAAATGATTTATAAATCATACTATCCAGTGTCACCCAGATGAGGATGGGTTCCCTTTTGAGTCTGGGTCCTCTCAAGCTTTCTTCCTCATATCATCTCAGGGAGTTTTGTCACCTCTGACTTGCTCATTAGGGATAAATTTATAAATTTTAAATTAATATCTGGAGTCTATTTCTGTAAAGCTGCTTTGTAACAATGTCCATTATTAAAAGAGCTATACAAATAAAATTGAATGGAATTTAATTATTTGATAAAATTGAACATAATCTGATATACTAAATGCAGGACATTGGAAAAGGGATGTATTTAAATGCTGTCTACTGCATTTAAATGCAGGTCTGTTAAATCAAACTCTTTTAACAGTAATGACTAGTCGTTTGTTGTTGTTGTTGTTGTTGTTGTTGTTTAGATCTCTTGAGATTTGGTCAAAATATCTGATTAAAACCCCTTCTAAAACTATGTTATCATTACAGTATTACCATTTATCTAATTGCCTTCTTACATGAATAAGTCAAATAAATTGAACTGTATTTTAGTTTCCACACAGGTCATTTTTTTATTTCTTATTCTTTTATTTTAGCATGACAAAATATGTTTGTTGTAAAATATTAAAGACCCCACCAGTCTCTTTTAAAATGTATGGTCTTCACCAGATGGGTTTCTTGTTAGAAAGCAAATTGGCTATTTTTAATCAGCTTTATCACTAAGAGAGAGCAGATTAGTATCTTTGTTGCATATGCTTGTAGAATTGCCAGCATATTCCCAACTTTCCAAATATTTACCGCATCCACCAACAGTTATCTTACGGCAAACAATAAGAATGACAAAAGCTTATCTCTCTCTTTGGCTATGCTAGTGTGATTAACTTTTTGCTTGGGTGACCTTTGAGAGTGAGGTTAGAGGTTATCATCTTCCACCAGTCACCAAACCAAATCTAAAATGACAATATCAATATTTCACTCTCCTTAATTTTGTAAAGAGATGAATGTTGAATAACATAATCAGCTCTGTTTATGCATCCATTTACCCATCCATGACACCCCATTGATCTTTTTTCTTGCATTCCACACTTGCCTTTTTACTGAATCAAGCCAGCAAGCTGTGTTCTCAGGGAAAAACTCCCAGTTTTTTTTTTTTTACAGTAACAAGTCTACATGCCTAAATAAACAAATAGGATGTAGACTGCACCTTCTGATCAAAGCAGATGTGTGGGATTGTAATAGACCAAAATTTCACTCAGGTATTGTGAGACGAAACCATTAAGTGCTTTATAGTTCAAATCAGTGCAACATGTTATACAAAATTTTAGAATTACAGTAGTCCAACCTTGAGGTAGCAAATGCATGAACTAGTTTTCCTGCATCATTTAACAACATTATATTTCCTAGCCTAGAAATGTTTCTGAAATAAAAAAGGCCATCCTAGTATTATTATGTATACGAGCATCAAACAAGAGACTGGCATCAATAATCGCACTAAGGTCTTTTACTGCTGTACTTGATGTAATTGAAAGGCCATCCTGAGTAACTACATCAACATAAATCTTATTTCTAGTTTCCTGTGCCTCTAGTAGTACTTCTGCTTTTCATCCTTGATGTTTCTACCAGCATTTTGAAAAATTATTGAATCTGATTGAATGAGATATCATACAGTCAAGGCCCTGGGGAAACTGACACATGAAATACTATAAATGTTTCACTGAGTTCTCAGATCAGCATCATTAACAGATTGGTGCAGCGAGATTGGCAAAAAAAGAAATTTAGGCTCAGAGATCAATTTGAGCAATGAATATTTTCTTTTGTTCCTTTGGATATTGGGGTTTCTTGGTCTTTTAAATGTTTTTTTATAACTATAAATGAGAAACGTTTCCTGTAGATGTGTGCATAAATAGGGACTCAGAACACCTTAAAATTACACAACCTTGCTTTTAATTTCAGCAAAAGATGCTTTATACTTTTTTTTTCAGCTGTTGCCACCTTCGTGGAGAATAAAACCACAAAGGCCCCAAACATACTATTATGGACATTATTGAACTGAACTCAGCAATAACAGATATTTTCCCCTGGTAACTGCAAAAATGCTGGTAGTGGCTGGAGGCAAAAATAAAAATCCTCCATGTTTACCCTTTTCTGGTGGAATTCTAGTGCCTGCTTTGAGCTAGTAAAGAGATCCCATGGCAACCAATCACAGAGCCATACTGATTAACTTCTGTTTCTTGCATCCTACTTCCTGTTTACTCATTTGTCAACAGTTGTCATCAATGAGACTATGACACAGTAAGACAGTGGTGCTAAGAAACAGCAGCACCATGTAAACAGTTACAAACTTACCTAAGAAGGCCCCCCCATACCACCAAAACAGCTCTGACCCTTTGAGGCATGGACTCCACAAGACCTCTGAAGATGTGCTGTGGTATCTGGCACCAAGTCATTAGCAGCAGATCTGTCCTGTCCTGTAAGGTGCAAGGTGGGGCCTCCATGGATCAGACTTGTTTGTCCAGCACATCCCACAGGTGCTTGATCGGATTGAGTGTGGAGTTTTGAATTTGGAGACCAAGATTTTTGGCCTTTTTTGCTAACTTTTTGTCATGTCCCTCAAATCATTCCTGAACAGGTTTTGCAGTGAGGCAGGGTGCATTATCCTGCTGAAAGAGGACACTGCCATTAGGAAATACCGTTGCCATGAAGGGGTGTACTTGGTCTGCAACAATGTTTAGGTAGCTGGTAAGTGTCAAAGTAATATTCACATGAATGACAGGGCCCAAGGTTTCCCAGCAGAACATTGCCCAGAGCATCACTCTGTTTCCGCTCCCTTGCCTTCTTCCCAGAGTGCATCCTGGTGCCATCTCTTCCCCATTAAGCAACACACACGCACCTGTCTGTCCACATGATATAAAAGAAAACATGATTCATCAGACCAGGCCACCTTCTTCTATTGCTCCATGGTCCAGTTCTGATGCTCATGCGCCCATTGTAGGTGCTTTCGGTGGTGAACAGGGGTCAGCATGGGCACTCTGCCCGGTCTGCAGCTATGCAGTCCCATATGCAGCAAGATGCGATGCACTGTGTGTTCTGACACCTTTCAATCATATCCAGAATTAACTTTTTCAGCAATTTGTGCTACAGTAGCTCTTCCGTGGGGTTAGGCTAGAATTCGCTCCCCAAGCACATCAATGAGCCTTGGGTGCCCATGACCCTGTCGCTGGTTCACCGGTTGTCCTTGCTTGGACTTTTGGTAGGTACTAGACACCGCATGCCAGGAACACCCCACAAGGCCTGCCTTTTTGGAGCTGCTCTGACCCAGTCGTCTAGCCATCACAATTGGGCCTTGTCAAAGTTGCTCAGATCCTTATGCTTGCCCATTTTTCCTGCTTCCAACACATCAACTTTGAGAACTGACTGTTCACACTTGGTGCCTAATATATCCCACCCCTTGACAGGTGCCTTTGAAACGAGATGATCAACCTGTCAGTGGTTTTTAACGTTATGGCTGATCGGTGTATCTATATTTCACAGGCCATTTTCACAGGCTCAAATGTAATTGGACGAACTAGCATAATCATAAATATTAGGATTATTTTAAATACTTGGATGCAAATTGCAGTCAATGACTGCCTGAAGTCTGGAACCCATGGACATCACCCAATGCTGAGTACCCTCTCTTGAGATGCTTTGCCAGGCCTTTAGTGCAGCCATCTTCAGTTGCTGCTTGTTTGTGGGTCTTTCTGGCTTCAGTTTTGTCTTCAGTAAGTGAAAAGCATGCTCTACTGGGTTGAGATCAGGTGACCATTTAAGAACATTCCATTTCCAAGCTCGTGAGATGCTTTCGCAGTATGTTTTGGGTCATTATCTATCTGTACTGTGAAGCACTATCCTATCAGTTTTGCAGCATTTGACTGAATCTGAGCAGAAAGTATAGCTCATTAATCACATCAGCAGTGACATCATCAATAAACACCAGTGACCCAGTTCCACTGGCAGCCAAACATGCCCATGCCATAACGCTGCCTCCACATGTTTGACACATGATGTGGTACACTTTTAATCATGAGCTCTTTCTTTCCTTCTCCATACTCTTCCCATCACTCGTCCCATCATTCTGGTACAAGTTAATCGTGCATCAGAACTGGTCAGACTTTTCTTTTAGCAAAGTTTAATCTGTCTTTTCTGTTCTTGAGTGATACCAGTGGTTTGCATCTTGAGGTAAACTGTCTGTATTTACATTCATGAAGTAGTCTCTAGACTGTAGACTTTGACAATGATATGCCTACTTCCTCCAGAGTGTTCTTGACTTGGCTAGATGTTGTGAAGGGGTTTTTCTTCACCAAGAAAAGAATTCTGTGATCATCGACTTTAGTTGTCTTTCATGGCCTTCCAAGCCTTTTGGTGTTACTGAACTCGCCAGTGCACTCCTTCTTTTTAAGAATGTACCGAAATGTCATTCCTAAAGTTTCTGCTACCTCTCTGATAGGCCTGTTTTTTTTTTCAGCCTAATGATGGCCTGACGGCCTCGCTGAAAGTCTACACTTCAATCACATCTTGATTGCTTCATTTCAGATCCATTACATAACATTTACATAAATCTTGTCACTGTCCAAATACTTATGGACCAGACTGTATATATATTGAATATATATATATTGAATATATATATACACACACATACACATATACACATACATACATACATTATATATATATATATATATATAAGTCAGATCTGGAAGTATTTGGACCAGTTTTTGTGATTTTGCCTTTATACACCACCACAATGGATTTGAAATAAAACAATCAAGATGTGATCGAAGTGTAGACTTTCAGCCTTAATCTAAGAGGTTCCACAAAAATATGGCATTTACCATTTACGAATTACAGCCATGTTCAGCAAAGTACTTCCATTTTCAGGGGCTCAAAGGTATTTGGACAATTGACTGACAAGAAGTTAACTGACCAGGTGCGGTCCATTCCCTCATTACTTCAAGACAAATGAAGCAGATAAAAGGTATGGAGTTGATATCAGGTATTGAGTTGGCATTTGGCAGCTGTTTGACTGGAGCTACCAATATGAAATCCAAGGAGATCTCAATGCAAGTGAAGGAAGCCATCATTAGGCTGAAAAAACAACATAAATCTATAAGAGAGATAGCAAAAACCTTAGGAGTGGCCAAATCAATAGTTGGGTACATTCTTAAAAAGAAAGAAAGCACTGGTGAGCTCAACAACATCGAAAGGCCTGGAAGACCACGGAAGACAATTAAAGTGGATGATCGCAGAATATTTTACTTGGTGAAGAAAAACCCCTTCATAACATCAACAGAAGTCAAGAATACTCTGGAGAAGGCAGGCGTATCATTGTCAAAATCTACAATCAAGAGACACTTTCATGAATGTAAATACAGAGGGTTTACGACAAGGTGCAAACCACTGGTAACATTCAAGAACAGGAAAGCCATATTAGACTTTGCCAGAAAACATCTAAAAAAGCTTCCCATGTTCTGGAATAAGATTCTTTGGACTGATGAAACCAAGATGGGTTGTACCAGAATGATGTGAAGAGAAAAGTATGGCGAAAGAAAGGAACACCTCATGATTCAAAGTATACCACATCATGTGTCAAACATGGTGGAAGCAGTGTTATGGCATGGGCATGTATGGCTGCCAATGGAACGGGCTCACTGGTGTTTATTGATGATGTGACTGCTGACAGAAGTAGCAAGATGAATTCTGAGGTGTATAGGGCTATACTCTCTGCTCACATTCAGCCAAATGCTACAAAACTGATAGGATGCCGCTTCACAGTGCAGGTGGATAATAAACCTAAACATACTGCAAAGCAACTCAAGACTTTTTGAAGGCAAAGAAATGGAATATTCTTCAATGGCCAAGTTAGTCGCCTGATCTAAGCCCAATAGAGCATGCTTTTCACTTACTGAAGACAAGACTGAAGGCAGAAAGACCCACAAACAAGCAGCAACTGAAGGTGTCTGCAGTAAAGGCCTTGCAAAACATCTCCAGGGAGGAAATTCAGAATTTGAGTTTTGAGAACATGGGCTCCAGACTTCAGGCAGTCTGCAAACTTGACTGCAAAGGATTTTCATCCAAGTATTAAAATTATGGTTATATACAATTGTCACTTTGTCCAAATACTTTTGAGCCCCTGAAAATGGAGGTACTTTGTTGAAAATGGCTGTAATTCCTAAATGGTAAATGCCATATATTTGTGGAACCTCTTAAAATAAAGCTGAAAGTCTACACTTCGATCACATCTTGATTGTTTTATTTCAAATCCATTGTGGTGGTGTATAAAGGCAAAATCACAAAAACTCTGTCATTGTCCAAATACTTCTGGACCTGACTGTATATATACATTCCCCATTCTCAGCCAGCTTGACTAGCCACTGTCTTGCCACATCACACAGAGATGGAGACCGAGGGTGGGCAGTTTGTAGTGTCACACTGGCACACTGTCAGTGTCAACATCAACCGGTGTGCTGCACACAACCGGTTACCATGGCAACAAACTCATAAAGGTACAACCTCTGGTCCATGTCTCAATGAAACAAAATTATGCTACGGACTCTGCTTCTTGTGCCCTGTGTGTATTTGTGTGCATGTGGGTAGTTCGGTAAGTTTGTGTTTTTATGTTCTCTGTGTGCATTTGTGTGTTCTCCTGCCTGATTCTGTGTGTGAGCATGCAATTGTGCCTGTTTGTGTCATGTCTGTTTGTGTGTATTTAAGCCTTTTTGTAGGATATTATGTGTATGTGTTTATGCATACATGGGTTAAATTGCTTCTCCATCTCTGTGAATTTACCTGCAAATGAAATCACTGCCTTTCATTTCTATCCATCCCTTCCCCCATCCCTCCATTTATTCTCCTCATTCTCCTTTGTGCACTACCCATGTGACTGCATTTTGGTGTTCATTGGCTGGTGGTGCAAAGACATTGAGTCATCCATCCAATCTACACTGTCCTACCGCTCATATAAACATAAGCAAAAGCTGCATGCTTATGAATTAGAACTGTGTCTGTATGCCAGGGAGGCGCAACCCTCTCCCTCACTTGTGTTTTGAAACAGTCATTGTCTACTGCTATTTTTTCTTACCCTCATCATGCTGTGACTAGCACTCGATCTCTTTGCATCGTTTCTATCATTCTCAGTTCACATGTATGTGGCTGCAGTGCTGGAGCAGAAAACATGGTTGTAACACTGGCACGTAAGTACAACATTTAGCACCACACACAAGGCTGGCATAATTTTAATTTTTTTACTTATTTATTTTTAATGTGCTGCTGAATGCAATTAATTTTATTATACTCATTATTAGTCCCTATTCATGATGCCATGACAAGTATATTTGCTTTATTTTGACACTGCATCTATAGGCATAAATGAGAACAGCAAATTTTTTCCATTCATGTGTATCATTTATAGCAAACATATGTGCGTTGAGCTTTATGAGACATTGCTCTCTTAATCTTAAAAGTCACTTTTTAAACTTAGGAAATTTAATTTCTCCTTTTGTGCTGAAAAAAAAAAACAGTTCTACATGTAGAGTAAAACCCATGTGTATAAGCGTCCTCTTCTGATAAAATATAATATTTGTGGCTTGCCTACCTCTCATCTTGCTTGATTTGTTTTAATATGACTCATTTGTTTGGACATGATGGTCAGACTGCCACTCATACTGTAGGACACTTGCAAAGAGTCGGAATTTATATTAGTTTCTACTGTTCAAAAATCTTCATCTCACTTAAAACTTACACTGGTAATTTCAAGATTAAGACACTCAGTAAAATTTCAGGCTACATTTGAGATTTGATTGTATATAGAAGCATAGCTAAGAATATGAAGATAAAGCTAAGCATGAGCACAAAACTTCATTTCATTTGAACTTGTGTGAAAGTGTGTTTTTGGCTGCACATAAGATTTGATTTCAGTAAGTTCAATTTGTCTAGTTAGACATAATGTCAGTTACCACACATGATGATGATTGATGATGATTAAAAAACCTGATCATTAAGATTAAACATTTTGACAAATCCATTTTAAAATGTTCTAGTAGTGTTCCTAAACAAATAATGCTAGTACTGTATTATATGACTTAATAATAAAAGGGAAAGATAGTATAACAGAAACTGTGACATCATGCCATGAATGGTATATACTTTTCAACTCATGCTCAGGTAGAGACCATGGATGATGATGATGATCAAGTTCTCTTTCAGTCATAGTTACTCCCGTATCTCCCCTAAAACCTTAGCCTTTCAAAACAGCAAGAAGTGCTTAAAAACTTGGGGGAGAAAATATGGCAACTTCCATGATAATAATTATTGTTAATGTTCACTATTGCAAGATTCCTGCACAGTACAATCAACAATGTTAAACACTAAAGTTCAGTTCAAATTCAAAGGCAAATTTACCCCCTGAGTTCTGAGTACTAATTCTGAATACTAATTTTAACATGTTTTTGACTAATTTTAAAGATGTTTCCTGCTTTTTCATGATTCCACTTGGAAGACGTGAATTGAAAGTGGGCAGTTCTAGATTTTAATTATAAACAAAGAATGCAAGGTATGCTTAAATGCATTCAAATCTAAACAAATTTTTCAGACAGACGATAAAATTGCAGGCTATGATATTTCAGGTGAACAGTATCTGTGTGTAAATTGAACTGACTAAAGCTTGGAAGTACGTGCACTTGTAAGTAAAAATATTAGCTTTCTCCTAGCTAATATTTATGAACATTAATATACATATTAATGTTTATTATTGTTTATGTGCTTGACTAAAATGTGTTTATTGTTTACTTTTGTAGATGGTGATGCTGGAGATACATCAGCTTCTCCTGACTACAACAGTAAAATTTAAAGCTGTCCCTGTCATACTCTTATACTGAAGGTTGTAAATGATGAACCAGGATGAATTAAAATCACGCACAATGCAGTAAGCACTTCCTCCTCATCTATTCAAAAGACTTTGCATGTTGGTAGTTCAAACTATGATGTATTACTAGATGTCAGTGTGCTCCCTTTTACATAACTTCTCTAAATGCTGTGTATACATTTAGGAAAAAAATGAATGAAGACTGAGGACAGCCTCAAGAAAAGAACAGGCTTTCAAATTTCAAATTTCAAAATTTTATAATCATCTTCAGTTGGTGTAAACAAATTTCTCACATCAGTGACAAAACAATTCGAGTGTAAACTGAACAAGAGTGTGTGTATGTGTGTGTTTGTGTGTGTGTAACAGAGCCATAAAAGTTGGAAAGGACTCTGGCAGATAATACATTGAAATTATGCAGAGTCTGACTCTTTTGCTAAATTTTCCTGGGACACACAAAGAATGGTGCGAAAAACAAAAATCCAGTGAGTGGGCGTTCTGTGGCTAGAGGCTAGTCTTTTTGTAATCTTCAACTGCCATTTTTGGTGAGCCGGTGCTCACTGTAGTCTCAGATTCCTGTTCTTGGATGACAGAAGGGAATCTTAGATACACATTACACACAAGAGTCAACTGACCACAAAAAATGGGTTGCAAATAACATTAGCAAAGTGTCCCAAATGTTTTGCATGCTCATGGTATGTGTCTTTCCATATTTCTGTAGTAACACACATGTTTATGGCTACGTCTTAGGGAGTTGCGTGAGAGGCTCCAGCCAGAGGTGGCCGAGCTGATCAAGCAGCAGAGGCTGAACCGGCTGTGCGAGGGTGCCTGCTTCAGGAAGATCAGCACTCGTCGCAGACAAGGTGAGCCACTTTTACTGTCAAACAAAATCCAGCACACTTCCTCACTTCCTGATAAGAAAGCAGTGGCCAAAAAAAATTGCCATGGTGCCAAAGACACATGCACTTATGTCTAAGGTACAATATATTACAAATTGATTTCAGTGTTGCCTTTCTTTATCTCTATTTCAGATAAGTTTTTGTATTGTCGACTGTCTCCAAATCACAAAGTACTGCACTATGGGGATGTAGAGGATTTGTTACAGGGACAAATCCCCCATGAATCTCTACAAGAGAAATGTAAGCCTCTTTGGAGCAATATTTGTGTATTTAAATAACAACTTGTGGTATTCTTCATTAAATTTGCAATGTAAATTCCCTGCAATGTGAAACACTTTACAGTATCCAAAAAAAAAGCAAACGTAGATCGTACACTCTTTAGAAGAAAGCCTTATCTTTTGTACCTTAAATATGTTTCCTTCACCTGGAAACATGGATATATAATATAATACATAATTGGACTGTGTTTACTTTTTAGAATAAAAGCTTTAAAGGTACTCTACACCTACCTTTCTAGAAATGGCTGTGTCCTAAATGTACAAAAGGTGTACCTTTAAAGGTACCACACCAACAACAAGGACAATACCCTTTTTTTGAGAGTGTATACCAGCAGAATCTTTCTCCTCATGTCTGTTTTCAGTAACAGTAGCAGATATCAAGACATTGATAACTGGGAAAGATTGTCCTCACGTGAAGGAGAAAGGAGCGCTAAAGCATTATAAGGTATGTTTTCACAATGAAAAGCCCATCCATTTAAGAAGATGCTTTTAATGAATGATACAGGAAAAATGTAACATACTTGAAGACATTTCCACAACACTCTTTGTATATGCCTTTGTACGGTTAGAGAGTCGGACTTGTAACCCGAAGGTGAACCTGAAGGTCGTGGGTTCGAGTCTCAGACCAGCAGGGGTTGTAGGTGGGGGGAGTGAATGACCAGTGCTCTCTTCCACCCTCAATACCACGACTGAGGTGAGACCCTTGAGCAAGGCACCAAACCCCCAACTGCTCCCCGGGTGCCGCAGCAGAAAAGGCTGCCCACTGCTCCGGGTGTGTGTTCACAGTGTGTGTGTGCACTTGGATGGGTTAAATGCAGAGCACAAATTCCGAGTATGGGTCACCGTACTTAGCCACAAGTCACTTCACTCACTTTTGACATGCTCTCTCACCATTTTCAGCTCTCTGTGAGCATTTCTTGTAATGGAGTTTTGTGGGCATCACTAATGCAAATCAGCTGTGCCATGAATGTGGCATGAATTTATTGGTGAGTGTCATTTATCAGCATACTCAAATGAAAATCAGCGTTAATCTGGCAGGAATTTTTAGAATGGTTTGGCCTACAAAAACATTTCCAAATGACTTTACTAAAAGATAAATGAGGCCTGATGTCAGGATGAACAGACCTCATCTTAGGACTGTCCCAAAATGTGTTCAGAGATGAGAGAATACAGCATGATGTTGAAAGTATATGGCCACTTCTTGGTGTGGTACACCTTCAAATAAGATCCATGTGGAGGAGACACACTTCGTAGAGAGGCATTTCACAATAGGAGTAACCCCTGGACTAACCCCTGCCTAGAAAAGAGAGCACCCCCATGTCTTATTTTTACGTGTCTGAGAAATTAATGGCTTCTGTCCCGTCCAAATAACACCATGGGGCATGTACCAGGCACAGCAAGGTACTCTGTGCAAGCTCACCTTCATTGAAAGCTGCAAGGTCAATAGATTGATTCAGTTGGGCATAAATCTCAGATTCAACCACACAGTCACAACAGAGTCATCGGGCCACCAACGTATACAAGACAGGCTTGTCACCAGTGCATGCTCCCTAGCTCTCTTAGCTTAAGTGATTGCTATCAATAAGGCAGATTTTAAAGACACCATCTTCAAGTCAGCTTCACACAGAGGTGTATAAGTATGGTCTTTAAGGGACTCTAGCACAAGGTCCATCCCACAATGGGCTTCTGGGGACTATTATAGTTAGAAGTGATTTGTTTGCTTTAGAAAGACAGTAATAAGTCTATAAGACCCTAGAGAGATTCCATCCATGGTTCTGCAGTGCACTGTGATGGCTGCCTCATACACCTTTAGGGTAGATGGGAACTTGCTGCTGTTTATTAGTCTTGGAAGAAGGTAAACATTAAGTAGAACACCATTCAAAGAATAAGTTACACTTAATAGCAGACAAGGAACTGCTGGATCAAAGACTTCAGTTGGCAATTCAGTGCAAGGGGCAGGACTCAGAAAAGTGCCACATCTCACCATCCATTAGTGACAGCACATCTGCTTCAGAGAGAAAGCTGCCAGGGTGTTCCAGCAACTAGCAAAAGTAGCAGTGGGAACCAAGGCCTTGCACTGGCCATCTTCGGGAGACAAGTAGGACTCTGTGGCTTAGTTGCTGAATCACATTATTAACTTAGCATATTCAAGGCTTTTGAGCATCACAGAGCCCAGTAATGTTCCCGCCGAGGTAGAAAGGAACGAGAGGACTGTATCCCCAGCTTTGGATGATAGGCTACCTGTAGCTCTGATTGTGATCACAAGCTATTAAGCTGTTAGTTCAATACCTATGGTTAGCAGGAGCCTGGTTTGGACCAAACAGTCATCATATTCATGACCATGTCACCTCTGGAGCTGATTTAAAATTTGTTACAGTATCCTCATTCATCAGTCTTTCTTCTAATTCATAAAAACCCTAAAGTATAACTTTGCATCTTACCTTAGATTACCCTCAGAAGTTAATTTGCTGTCCCTGGAAGTGGCTTTGGAGGACACAAAGCAATAGTGACAGGGCTGCCATCTGGCATGGCACTGTCCCTTCAGAAAAAAGTGCTAATAGGCACAGCGGGGTAAGATTAGAAGTCAGACACAGAGGTCTAATGTGAATTCATTATTGCTCTTCTGCTCTGCAGGAGGTGCCTGAGCTTGCTTTCTCCATTTTATATGAATCTGATGAATATTTGAACTTCATTGCTCCAGACAAGTATGAGGTAACAACTTTTAGATTAGTTTGTATAGATCTCCCTGAACCTTAATCTCTCAGGAGTGGTCCAGGTTTACAGTTCCCACTATTGTAACTACACTATATAGCCAAAGGATTGTGGACACCCGTCCACCACACTCATACGTGTTCCTTCCCCAAACTGTTGCCACAAAGTTGAAAGCTCACAATTTTATAAGATGTCTTTATAGGCTATAGCATTACCTATACACTGGAACTAAGAGGCCCAAACCTGTTCCAGCATGATAATGGCCCTGTGCACAAAGCGAGGTCCATAAAGTCATGGTTTGCCAAGGTCGGTATGGAAGAACTGGAGTGTCCTGCACAGAGCTGGAATCCTGACTGGAATGCTGACTGTGCCCCAGGCTTCTTCACCTGACATCAGTACCTGACCTCACTAATGCTCTTGTGGCTGATCCCCATAGCCATGCTCCAAAATCTAGTGGAAAGCCTTCCCAGAATGGGATTTTTCAAAAAGTGTGTTATGGTCAGGTGTCCACAAACTTTTGGCCATATAGTATACATACCATTCCAATTAGTTTCACTGTAGTTAAGGAATACCTAATGTTTAAAAGCAAATTAATGCAACATGTAGTCCACTGTTTCTTTAAATACTGTATGTTAATTTTCAAATATGGCTGGTTATGTCTCATCTTTGACATACTGTTCATTGCTCATCAGTACTGCATCTGGACAGATGGCCTGAATGCTCTATTGGGAAAAGAGATGACAAGTGAACTCACCAAGTCAGATATGGACACGCTGGTTACCATGGAGATAAAGCTCCGCCTCTTAGACCTTGAGAATGTTCAGATTCCTGAAGTTCCGCCCCCTGTACCCAAAGAACCCAAAGATTATGACTTTGTTTATGATTACAGCCAACAGCACACTTGAGAAGCACTGCATCACAGCTGTTGGACTATAATGTATTTACTCTTGATTCTCAACTGCTCTACAGTGTGGGCCAGGACAAGATAAAGTGTCTCCATTTAATGGAAATTCGAAAGGATATTTTAATCGAAAGGTTTGGAAGAGGCTTTGGCTGAGATACTGTCACTGATTCACAAACCTTCTCATTACTGACTGTCCTGTTTTCCAATACTGTTTGTAATACTGATTTATCGATTTCCCCCATCTTAAAGGCTGTAACAACCCTTTATGAGCCTCAGTGATGTTTGTTAGTTGAGCCTTCTAGGGCCAAAGGTATCAAGTAAATTTAACTATAGACTTCAGGAGCAGAACTTGTCAGATGTAGCTATTCCTAAGCAGAATTACAAAGAAACATTTATTACAAGCAAGAAATACCTAATATTTAAAAAATATGGCATTTGTTTTATTTTCCAATTGGATTTTATGTAGCCAAGTCCATTTAAATATAACAGTTGATGATAGAGTTACTTTATTCTTTATGTAGGTAAGCTGATATTATATTGATTGAAAAAAAGAAAGAAAGAAAAGAAATGAAAAAACAGGCCATGTAAATTCCCAAAGGAGATTTGCTGCCAAGGTTAAGTGTGTTCTAACTGAAAAATCTGCTCTACACTATAACACTTCTTCTTTTGTGTTCTGTGGCCACTTATCTGAAGTATGCGATATAACTTCTGAGTCAGGACACAATGATGAAAAGAGTGTGTTAAATCCATATTGAAATGCAGGGTTGATGTAATTGCCAATAATATTTCGTTGCTGAGTAGGAAGTACCAATTTTGTTGGCCACTCCAAAAACATCTGTAATGCAACTGTTTTAATATCCATGTTGTAATTAAACTTAATGTTTAATGTTTAATTACTTCTGAATGTATGTGCATGGTGCCCTGTGATGGACTCATGTTCCATTCAGAGTGTGTCCCTGAACAGCCACCAGGATAAAGCACATACTGAAGTTGAATGAATAATATTTTTTTACTAGATTAGCTTATACTTAATGAACTTAAAGCTCCTACAGAGTGTCTACAAACTCCTGGACTATTCATACATGGTAACTGATTAGTATATGCTAGAAAATAGAAATAGTGTACTGTGTAATTTGCTTCTATGCAATATGGATGGAGAATTTTGTCATGTTAGTGGCTCTGATGGTAATGCCATACATAGTTTTTTTCTTAACATATACTGTGTCCAGAATTATACTCTTCTACTCTGAACAGTATGTTAAAATAGTGATTTAAAAAAATGTTAATAATCAAATTAGATGGCTAACATCGGACTCTCATCAATCCCACAGTTCTTACTATGTTAAGAGGCACAGATTCTGCGGCACTCACTGAACTTTGAGAAGATGGTCAATGCATGTACTACTAGAAATAAAGCATCAAACACTTTAGACAACTTGATTCTGTGTACAAACAGCTCATATGCTTTTACCATTACAAAAACTCTGCAATTTCTGGTGTGCCATACTAAAATATTATGTCACACTGATGTTACTGGTGTTACAGGTGAATTTAAGATATCTTACACAATGTAAACAAAAGTTTGTGTTTGTTGGGCCCACTAACCATGATGATGCAGTTTGTCCAAAAAGTACCATTTCTGAGTCGTGAAGTACATCTCTCATCAGAGACAAAGAGGCAAATAGTCATTACTGTTTATTTGAACACAACATTGTGGAACATATTTTAACCTCTTAAAAATCACAGTACAAAAAAATTCAGTGTCAGCTGTAAAAGCACTCAAACAAAACAGTGAATATAATGAATATTCTGACTACATATTCAACACAATCAATATTCTGAAATGTTATTCTGATGCTACAATCAGCATATCTTTAATTAATTAATTAAAGATTTAAAAATTAGTTCATTCTATAATGTCCTACACTACTGAACCTGTACTGAACTGAACTGAACCTGTAGCTGTGTTCCTCACTTAATCTCAATCAGCAAAGCCTTTTTACCATCACTGTATTTAAGCTCAGTGTTACTTGATATTTTATGTGTCTTATAGTAACTTCAAATTACTTAGTCTAGCCTGGCAATAGCTCAAAATGAAAAGTATAGAAAGTATTCATTAGAAATGAATTTGCAAATCTCAGTGCCTTTATGCATCTATTTAGTGGTGTATTTGTATGTTAAATTTGAAAGGTTTTTGAGGAATAAAGAATTTGTTGTTTTGTTAATTTTAAATAACTAATATTACTTCACTCATTTTTAAATAATAATTGTATGACATATGACTATTTTAAAATGACCCTTTTTCATTCATTCATTCATTCATTCATTCACCTATTTTAAGTGCATTCAGGGGCGTCTTGAATCCGGAGCCTACCCAGGGAACACCAGGTGGAAAGCAAGTTGAGCCAAATATTAACAGTTGAGTCTATATTAATGTCAGTTTGCTTTTTAAACTTGCAATATTGCAATAATTTTTAATAACTTTAATAACTCTAACCAATAACTTTATCTTTTATATGCTGCTACATTCAGTAATGTTTTGCTGTTTATAACTGTTTACACTGTAAAGTTATTCACACAATTATGCCAGTTTTCTGTAGACTGAGCAGTGTGTATAATTTGTAGTGTTTTGTCACATCACTAAAACTGTAGCTGTGAACGTTGCTCTTTAACACTATTTGCATTTATGTATGTATATAGCCTATACTGTACTGTTTATAGCCAACAGGCCTACTGAAAATGTATATATATGGATGGCATGACAAAAACTGACTTTATTTAATTCGACTTTTAGGAAACTATGCGAATTCAGAAGAGATTATATATACACCAAATACTGTGATAACCCAGGAAACACCTACAGATGGGTGACAAATTGAAGATGATGGGAATGATCTTTTCCAGGAAGACAATATCCCCTAACCCAACTGAACACATGAGAAATGCGTTAGACAGTGTCCAACACTGCCATCATTAAAACACTAATTGAGAAAATATCTTTGGGAAGAATAGTGTCATCACTCCAGTACAGTTCCAGAGACATACAGAATCTCTGCCAAGGAACAATGAAGTTGTTCTTTTAATTAAATTTTAATCTTTTTAATTTTAGTGATGCAGAGCAGTGTTAGATGTTTAAGTGTATGTTCTACTCAAGGTCACATATCAGGGCTTTGTGATAAACGCTTCCTATAAGAAGTTTCCCTTTGTACGGAGTAGCCACTGAAGATCCTATGAGCACACTGCCATTATCAGAGTACACTTGAGTCACCAGTGGCTCTTCAGAGTGGATATTCTGAATACGAATGACCTAAAATAGACAGATAAATATCATATATAAATACACAAATCCTAGCATTTATATGAAATACTTCGACATGATAAAAACCAAAGTATACTATCAAAATGTGGTATTTCATATTTCATTATTAAGTTTGGATCTCAATGTGCATCTTGATACATGATTAAAGATCCAATGTATGAACAAATAATTCAATACTATTCAATTACTATTACTATATACTATTCAATTGCTATACAATTAATACTATACTAAAGGTGTTACCATGTGATTCAGGATTGTATAGACAGTTGCACTTTTTTTTAAATATCCAAAATATTTTAATCTCTTTGGGCCTCATTTATCAATCTGGATACAAACAAATTTATTTGTAAATTGTGCATAAGAGAATTTACTCAAGAACTTTAGTATTCATGAAAATCCAGTTAGTTCCGAAAAATGTTTGCATTCTACAAGAGCTCCTGAGTTTTTCCATGTATACAGAGACTCAGTGTAAACCATGACTTATCAGCTTCAAATCATGCAACTGGTAATGAGTTACTGCAATTGTATACACTTATTACTGCGCAAAATTTAGTTATTTCAATTAAACAAAGAAATCTGCGAAACCCAGTGATTGCATACTGAAATAAAATTATTGAAAAATAATTAAAGCAAGTCAACACAAATCCATAAATTAAAACATAAGAAATGCCAGCATCTTCTTTTAATGCTGTGCAATACATAAGAGACAGCACTAAGTGATGGATAAGTGACCGATCTGGTATGTCTCTATCTGCGCTGCGCCGTACTCCCTACTGTGCTGCATGTCATCATCAGCTTCTTCCTGATGACATCAGGTGCCCTTATGACACAAGCCCTTCTGCTTTTCCAACGTGACATTGGGGAGAGTGCACTGGTATGCGAGAGGCCAAAATGTGCAAAACCCTGAAGAGCACGTTGGTATGAGAGACAGTAGCCGAGTCACTTAAACCAATTAGAAATAACAGTTTTCCTGTGTGATGTGCTTGGTTTACATGCTCATCGCGGTACACTGTAGATATCTTTTTCATGTAAAACCATTTTCTTTTCATATCACTTAATCCAGATTTTAGGTTTTTCAGGTGCTGTTACACTGCTAAATTAAATTTCTTAATGGCGTATTTGTGAGTCAAAACAACTTCCACTTAAGAATCTGAGAAAATTTATTTTCTCCTGTTGTTCTGTCCTCATTTTGCGTTTTCAGCTTTCTGTGCACTTTCCCTCATATGGAGTTTTATGAGTGGCAAATAAGCTGTGGCAAAGTGCAAATGCACTTTGAACTTTATGGTTGATTGGCATTCATCATCATACAAATGAGTATGAGGAAAATCAGCTTTTGCATGTATGGTGGAATTTTTCTGTCAAATTTTTAAAAAAAATTACACATAACCTAATAGTTAAATGAGGTACTTTGTTTCCTTCTGTCTCTCTCTCTCTCTCTCACACACACACACACACACACATACCTCTGAGCCAGGTGGATCATTTGGATCATTTAGAAGAAATCTGACTCCATTTGGGTGGCATCCCATCCACAAGTCTCCAGTTTTACTCTCCACTTCAATATTGTCACAGAGGGAGCCTACAGCAACTTCCTGTAAACCAGGGAATATAACAACAGCTCCAAACAGAACATTTATATAAGGAGATAATAATGCATGTGAAAATAAATGGGATTGTATATCCCCTTCATGCATATTCATCACACTTTATGCATACCTTCACACGGGATAGTGTGTTGTCTTTCTGGATGTTCAGCACAACAATCCTGTGAGTCATTAAATCTGACACATACAAATGCCTGGCCCAAAAGAAATAAGTTTTTAATTGTTTGTGATGGGAAAATATATTTTTTAACATTTCTCAAAGACTTACTTTTTGTCAGGGGAGATGTTGATGCCATTGGCACCAAAAAATCCTCCTGCCACAACATGAACTGCTTCAGGACTATAATACACCACATCACACCAGGACAGAGACAGCAGCGCTTCCAGAGGCTTCAGGTGCTCATTGGTGAAGTAGTGATCATTAGTAGCATAGAAATTCTCCACTCCCACAGCTACAATGTCATTCACACTACACCAATGCAATTTTACAAGAGAAAATGTACGAGAACTCAGGAATGGATTTCTGCCAAAAATGTGCATAGCATATATTGAAAAGCAAGTCTGTGATTAGGATGGACATACTTATGCAGCAACTCATGCTTTATAGTCTTCATGTGCAATAGAGTGCTTTCCTCTTCGACATACTGAAATATTTCAACCTGGCTATTTTCATGTGGATGATTCACCACAAATAAATATCGAGAGCCATCTGCAACAGGATTTCATAACAGTGCTTTTGATATACTAGACAGTATTGAGGAATTCTGATATAATTATGTTGCAATTCCCTATACCTTCTTCATCTGTATATACACTGATTCCATGTGGGCCAAAAGATGCTGTGTCAAAGTCTCCCTTGATGTGGAGCTCTATAGGATCTGCTCCAGAGGGCAGATTTAGCACATAGATCTTTCCAGGCGCATCTGAATAACGAGGCATCCCTGGGTACTTCAGACCCTATGTTTGTTGAATTTGAACAAATTAACTAATTAAAATTCAATTAAAACGCATAAATGAAAAATGAATTAATAGACATGTATACATTTTGTGTGTATATATATACACATTATATATATATATATATATATATATATATATATATATATATATATATATACACACACACACACACTAAATTTATACATGTCTATTAATTCATTTTCCATAACCATGTTATCAAAGTTGTTTAAAGATATAATGTGTGTGAAATAAGAGGAACATACAGAGCTTATGAGAGCCTGTCCATTTTCAAGTATGGTGATGTCCTCAGCTCCAATCCCTGCACATCAAAAGAGTGCCATGCTATTTAACACATTTATAACATAACATTTAACATAACATTATTATTTTTTTTTTAGAACAGCAGCTTTTACAGTAGTTCCAGCTGCAATGTAAATCGCAGATTTATATGAATTATTCTGGATTTTTGTGTAACAAGTGTAATTGCTGATATGATGACGTTTTCTCCGAGGAGATGTTTATTTGTCATTTTTGGAAAGACTTTTCAGTGTCAGAGCTTTGTAACAGTCAGAGGTAAAGCTGTTCAGGAAAGACATAGGGCTTTGCGGTTTCTCTGTAACAACACAAGCTCCCTTGTTTGTCTTATAAAATTCAAGAGAGAGAGAAAAAAAAACATTAGGCTAGTGAGGGAATGATTGCTGCTGTTGCTGATTACAACAGCAGTTTAGGTCACAGACTTCCCTGTGCCCAGAGTGACCAGAAGGTTTTAAGTTCAAATCACAGGATGGTCAGAGAGACACTGGTGGCCACTTGTGTCACTTATCCTAATCGAATTACAAAAGTTATTTGATTACTGCCAACACAATGTTAAAATCTTTGGATTCATTCATATATTTTATTCTGATATGCGCTGGTGTACAGCGTTGCTACGTTTTATGGAAATTTCATATTCAATCAGCCATATTTTAATCACGTTAGGCTGGGGAAAAAATGGCATTGGAAATAGTATAATTTGCACATATTTTTGTGAATTTATTTGGCAGTTACATATTAGGCTGGTTTACAAAAGAACTGGTACATGGTTATATATCATACACCCTGATATACATCATGGAAAAGTATTGTTTATTGGTTTGAATAACATATATGTCATATAGTTTCAAATGAAACTAAATATAATACCTAATAATTTAATTCTGAGCATTTTTCTGTGTAGTAATGTTTTAAAACAATATTATTCGTGAATCATGAATTGTGACAAAAGTGTAGACAATGTAATATGGGCATTTACAATTTACAAAAGTTTGCATACACAGTGGCTAAAGTTGCTTTAAACTCAATTTTTCACATTTCCACACATTCCTTTCAGAATTTATTTACTATATCAGATATTCACTTGGTCAAAAGTTTACATACACGTTATTAGTATTTGGTGGCATTGCCTCTTAATTGCTTAACTTAAATCAAATGCTTCTCACAATACTTTTCCAGAATTTTTGTTCATTCCTCATCATGGAACTGGTGTAACTCATTCAGGTTTGTAGGCCTCTGTGCTCTGACATGCTTTTTCAGTTCAGTCCACAAATTTTCTATGGGACTCAGGTCAGGGCTTTGTGATGACCCTTTAAGACATGTTGTTACAACTTTGGAGGAATGCTTAGGATCAATATCCTTCTGGAAGACCCAGTTGCAACCAGGTTTTAACTTTCTGGCTGATGTCTTGAGGTGTTTCTTCAGTATTTCTAGATAATCTTCCTTCTCATGATGCCACCTATTTTTTGAAGTGCACCAGTCCCTTTCCCAGCAAAACATCCCCACAACTTTATGCTGCCACCCCCATGCTTAACAGTTGGGATCATGTTTTTCAGACTAAAAACTTCACCCCTTTTCTTCCATACACAGTGTTGATCATTATGGCCAAACAGTTTAATGTTTCATCTGACCAGAGAACACTCCTGTAAAAGGCTGTTGATCACCTGCAAACTTTAGTCTGGCTTTTTTTTTTTTTTGCCAGTCTTTGAGCAGAGGCTTCTTCTTTGCACGACAGCCTTTCAGACCAGGGCCATGTAGGACTCTCTTAATGGCAGTCCACGATTTTTTTCTCTCTTGGTTGAAGTGCTTGGATTTTCCCATGGTATCAAGGGCTAAAAGGCACTTGCTCTAAAATACAACCAAAGGTGCACTCCCAATTAACTGCTAATTATGATAATTGGCCAATCAGAACTTTACAAAGCCATTCCTTCAATTTCTGGAATCTTCTAGCCTGTTTAAAGAGACAGTCAACTTGGTGTATAGAAGGAAAGCTTTGACCCACTGGAATTCTGATATAGTGAATTACAGCTGAAATAAATCTGTCTCTAAACAATTGTTTTAAAATTACTTCTGATATGAACAAAATAACTGACCTGCCAAATGAAATGTATGGTAACTTATGTGTGGAATAGTGAAAAACTGAATATCTTCAGACTAGGTGTATATAAATATTCGGCCTCAACTGGATCTACAAAAGCTAAGAGTTATTTAACAAGTAAACTTGCATTATCATGGATATGTAAGTTTTCTGTATAAAGATATTTATTTAACATTTATGACAGCAGTCTCTCGTGCCTGTGCTTTGTAATTGTCAGAAAGATCTATGCCACAGGAGAGTTATTAACTTCAAGAGAGAGAGAAAAGGAAGAGGCTTGTGAGGGAAAAACTGTTTCTAGCTTTTATAACATACCTGATAACAGAAACTAACTTGTCTCCTGGATGTGCCTCAACATTAACCACAAATGCAAACAAATAGAACTCCATGCCAACTCCATTCACAGGGATACGCCCCCAGCAAATCTAGTCCTATTGTTACTAATTTGTATGCCTCAATACCTTTAAAATATACTTCAAACGGGAAGGAAGCTATTGAAGAAAAACTATTTCAGACATACACTATATTGCCAAAAGTTTTGAGACGTCTGCCTTTACATGCACATGAACTTCAATGACCTCCCATTCTTAGTCCGTAGGGTTTAATATGGAGTTGGCCCACCCTTTGCAGCTATAACTGCTTCAACTCTTCAGGGAAGACTTTCCACAAGGTTTAGGAGTGTGTTTATGGGAATGTTTGACCATTCTTCTAGACGCGCATTTGAGGTTGAGAAGGCCTGGCTCGCAGTCTCCGCTCTAATTCATCCCAAAGGTGTTCTATCGGGTTGAGGTCAGGACTCTGTGCAGGCCAGACAAGTTCCTCCACACCAAACTCGCTCATCCATGTCTTTATGGACCTTGTTTTGTGCACTGGTGCGCAGTCATGTTGGAACAGGAAGAGGCCATCCTCAAACTGTTCCCACAAAGTTGGGAGCATGAAATTGTCCAAAATGTCTTGGTATGCTGAAGCATTAAGAGTTCCTTTCACTGGAACTAAGGGGCCAAGCCCAACCCCTGAAAAACAACCCCATGCCATAATCCCCCCTCCACCAAACTTTACACTTGGCACAATGCAGTCAGGCAAGTACCGTTCTCCTGGCAACCGCCAAACCCAGACTCGTCCATCGGATTGCCAGACAGAGAAACGTGATTCGTAACTCCAGAGAGCATGTCTCCCCTGCTTTAGAGGGGTGGCGTGCTTTACACCACTGCATCTGATGCTTTGCATTGCACTTGGTGATGTAAGGCTTGGATGCAGCTGCTTGGCCATGGAAACCCATTCCATGAAGCTCTGTACGCACTGTTCTTGAGCTAATCTGAAGTTGCTGTTGTTCCCAATTGCTCCCACTTTGTTATAATACCACTAACAGTTGACCGTGGAATATTTAGTAGTGAGGAAATTTCACAAATGGACTTATTGCACAGGTGGAAACCTATCACAGTACCATACTTGAATTCACTGAGCTCCTGAGAGCGATCCATTCTTTCACAAATATTTGTAGAAGCAGTCTGCATGCCTAGGTGCTTGATTTTATACACCTGTGGCCATGGAAGTGATTGGAACCCCTGAATTCAATGATTTGGAGGGGTGTCCCAAAACTTTTGGAAATATAGTGTATGCCTTGTTGTGACCTTGAACCTGCCTGGATCAATTCCAAAATCTAAGCAGTCCATCTGCAGGTTTTACAAAGATAATTCCATACAAATCATACTAACATTCAACAATTCATTCTTGAGATATCGCACTAAGGAGAATGACTATGTGGTGGAGCTAAAATAAAATTTGTAATTGTCATCAAATATTTGAGGTATAAGTGGAATAAAACACTTTGGGATGTGCTGTAATAGGAAAGTAATCCACTTCCATATGGTAACGGTATCCTGTTGTGGATTACTTTCCAGAAGTGTTTTATTCTTAACATGGCTAGTGTTACACACACTAAGTTGGGGTCGGCTTTAACTACGACTGATGGGAAATAGATTCGGTCCACATTCTTGGTCTAGTTTGCTTCAAAGGAATGACTGTATTCCCTGTAAATCTGAGATCTATTTTAACACTTACCTATTCCTTTTATCAGTTCACAGTTAGGGAGGTGATTCTGGGTGAGTTCTCTAAAAGCCAATGTTGTTTTTCTGCAGGAGACAAAACATTGGACCCATATATTTAAATGAAAACTGATGCAAGCCTAACACTGTTAAACCTATAGGCCTACCCTGTACCTAGAGCCTGGACACTACTGAGAACATAGAGCTCACATACACTCTATAGTGTATAAGAGCAGGACGTGTATTTTAACCGCTCATTATTGCACTGTTGTTATTTAAAAAGGGAAAAGTAGCACATGGTGAGTTGAACACTAAAACCAATAAATCCTTTCTCACGCTATTTTCACCTGAAAAGTGGACCAACCTTAGTGCAAAAAATCGCTCTCCAATCAGTAGTGCTAGAGCTGCAACCAAAACTGACAGTACCATTAACTTTCCCATGTTATTTTTTACTTCGTAGGCAGGCTCGGTTATGTTGCTGCTTCTGAAATGGCGCCACAGCTGAAGACTTCATTGATTCGATTCTTTCGAACTAACCGATTAAGTGAACGAACTGTTTCGATTCATTTGATTCACCACCCTGATCTATAAATGCTCTACAAGCTATAAGATAAATAGGCTAAATTTAAAAAAGGTTTGTTTCGACCACAGTATCGAAGCGTACTTTATATATCCTAAGCAGGAAACAAGAACCACTTAAGGCCACTTTTCCAATTCACAGTTCAGGTTTATTAAAGAAAGTGCTGGTGAGCTGACAAGATGTCGCTAGATGGCGATATTTTCTGGTAAGTTAAAAAAAAAAAAAACAAGTCCAGCATGTGAGGCTTTGTGCTCAAAACAGAGAAGTGTTACTGGTTTTTAAGCATTTGAATTAATTGATAATTATTAAATAATATCTTAAATGTAACACTGCAGAATCGTGAAGTACAGGTAAATGTAGCATTTCACTATTACACCATATAGCAGCTTTTTTTGGAGAATAGATTCAGCCAACTTACTTTAAAGAGTCGTTCGAAAAGAACCGATTCGTTTTCGATTCACCACTAGTTCAGCGTGACTATATCTAACATCGGGAAAAGCTAAAGGTCAAGAGAACATCCGATCTGATTTGTCCAATTGGATTGTCTGGATTACAGTGAAAAGATATTACAAATTAGCATAAAAGCAAGCCAAAACATGGGCCTGCACATTTCTCCTATTATAGTGCACTTATAACCTCAAAACAAACGAGTACAAGAAAACATGTTCCTCTGAAATGTTCTCTGAGCTTCTTTAAGTGGGACCTGGGAGCCTCTACAAAGATCCCCACAGAGACAATGGAAGATGAACTATTTTTCCTAAGAGGGTAGATTTGCAGACTTTCTCAACTGAACTTTTTCATGCGCAGCTTGAAGTTAACCCTGCTGTCTACAATCTGATGTGCTGATCTAATGATCAAGCCTTTCATGAGTTAAGAGCCTCTATTATAAAGGAATAAAAAGTACAGTTATAGTTTATACAATTTTATTTGAGGACACCATTTCTGAAGACATGAATTTATGGTACATGTATTGCAAAAACCTGCCCGTACCTTTACTTTTGAGTGTTACAGAGGTGTTATTCAGGGTGTCCATACATAGGGGACTATGTTTGCCAGCACCACATCGATCGTCAGTGGATGTTTGTGGACGTCCAGTTCTCGGTTCATCCGCAACACTTCCAGTCTTTTTGAATTTGTTAATAAGTTTGGCAAAAGTGTTGTGCCATGTTTCCTGTTAAAGTCCATCACAACCTTGGGACAGCTTCCCGATCCAGCCATGAGAATGATTTCAATACGCTCTTTCTTTTGTCAAAGGCATTCTTAAACTATTACTGAAAAAAAGTTTTATGTAAACGAAATATGAAAAATTTTGGAAGACATTTTGCTAAAAAGTGTTAATTTCCCCTTTGTATGGAGACTTTTGGGACACCCTGCAGAGTGAATTCAGATACACTACCAACTACCTACTGGCCAAAAGTTTGTGAACACCTTACCATCACACCCATATATGCTTTTTGAACATCCCATTCCAGACTTAGTCCTTCTTTGCTGTTACTCTTCTGGCAAGGTTTTCTGTTAGATTTTGGAGCATGGTTGTGGGGATTTCTCCAGTCAGCCTCAAGAGCATTAGTGAGGTTGGGCACTGATGTCAGACGAGGAGGCCTGGGGCACAGTCGGCATTCCAGCTCATCCCAAAAATGATTTTTCTTGGGCGTCACAAAATATGATCTTGATCTTGGCTGAGAGTTTGTAAAAAAAAAAAAAAAAAAGTTTGTGGGTTTTTTTTTTTTTTTGCATACACAAAGTATGGCAAGAAGTAATTCATTGTTTTAGAAAACATAGCCTAATGCAGTGCAAGAATGAAACCAACTATTTGAAGAAAAGGATTGGCCTCAGAAAGTCTTTTTATTGGTTTTTGGTCTTGATGTTGACTTGGTCTCATTTTCATTTGGACTTGATCTTGACTTGGCCTCGAACCCCTTATGGCTTGGTCTTGACTCGATCTCAGCTTGTCCTGGTATTGGACTTGACAATGGCGGTCTTGAGTACAGTAACATGTATCATGAAAACTAAACAGAACACAATGACTGTGACAGTGCACATAGATACTGCCTTACAAATATCACTAATCACTGATACAGACTATTAAATAGCCTCCTAGCTAATAGACTAATTAGTAGTTAGCAAATACTTAGCAAATTTAATTTTTTTATTTTATTACAGAGGCTAAGATTGTTTCAATCTTGTATTGGCAAACCAGCCTCCTGCCTTACACCCATTTCTTTGTTAAAACTGGTATATAAGCTGTATGTCAGTGAAGCCTATAAAACAGACTTCTTCAGCCATCATAACACCATATGAACACCTGTAAAGAATGACTACCGCAAACTTCTACGGGAATGAATTCTATGGTTATTACAGTTGAGAGGGTTTTTTTAAATGGCTGACCTTCTTGTAAACGCACTACTGTGAATGAATGAAATATACACTCACTAGCCACTTTAATAGGAACACCTGTACCCATGCTCATTCATGCAATTATACAATCCGCTAATCTTTTGGCAGCAGGTACAATGCATAACATCATGCAGATACAGGTCTTCAGTTAGTGTTTCATTTAATGTTCATGTCAAAATGTGATCTCCAGGACTTTGACCATGGCATGATTGTTGGTCCAAGAAGGGCTAATTTGAGTATTTTAGAAACTGCTGATCTCCTGGGATTTTCACACACATCAGTCTCTGGAGTTCACACAGTATGGTGCAGGGGGAAACAGCGGATTTTTGTGACATTTTTCCAATTTTCTACTGTCCGGTTTCTGTGAGCCTCTACCCATTATATCATCAGATTCCTGTTATTCCTATTATTTTTGGAAAAATAATAACTTTGAGTAGCTGTGCTAGTTTCCTGAAGGTCAAAAGAACAAAAGGAAATCTCACTGTTTGAGAGCCACTGGAATATATAATGTATTTCCTTGTTCCTTTGATCATCATTAGTCATTAAGACATTTAACAATGAGGAGACCATATGAAAGGGAGTCAAACTTTTAAACCCGCATAGAACAATACTGTAGAGTCATCAAAATGTAAAGGTTAGTGTTGTGATATTCCTATTTAAATCTAGATAACGTGCTATAACAAACCCTCACAACACATCACAAGAACTGGAAGAAAAAAAAAAACAGCCTGTACAAACATAAGTGTTTTTTTATATGGCATAGTACATTAGATTGGCATGATTGGAATGATTCTTTGGTAACCCTCACTTCAAGATGGTTAATCCACATTTTCACACAAAGGTAGTGTGACTGTATGATTCAGCAAACCTCAAGCTCTGGCGTAGAGGTCTCACTGTAGTTGGAGGCACTACTATAATTCTCAGCTGAGGTGTGGCTTTCTGTCTATGCAAAAATACCTTGCCATACTGGTCATGCAAGGTACACAGTTTTGCGTAACATGCCTGCTTATGTGTGAAAGGGGTGAAGCAGTGTAGTATATTCTTGCACCGAGCTGCTGTAATATGATCTATCTATCTATCTATCTATCTATCTATCTATCTATCTATCTATCTATCTGTCTGTCTTTCTGTCTGCCTGTCTGCCTATCTGTCTGTCTGCATGTTACAAAATGCATTTTGGATAAAAGTAGCTGTGTAAGCAGTGATTCTGCATATCTATCACACTGCAAGCCATATATACTCACCAATACTGAAATGATCTGCCTGAAATAGGTTAAAGATTGCACATGTGAGAGCAGGACATGTGACAATGTGGAAAAAAATAGATTCATTTTTCCCCCTGGAACTGAAGTGGAGGAGAGCAGAAATAGCTCCTCTTCTATCAAGCAAGCTCTGTGTCCTGTGTGCTCTAGTTTTGCCAGTGATTTTTTTACCACCTCCACAAAGGCATGGCATAAGAGTGTTAAGATGCCTATAAACTGGTAAATATGAAATCAGCACATACAGTACATAAGGCAAGTTCAATAATGAAGGCATGACACTACAGGTAGAAATGATTTTGTTCAAGTCAATTTGTCAGATTTTTTAAATAAATAACATGTCTTAAACTGTAATGATAAAAAAATGTCAAAACTAAACAAAATTGAGAACATTAGAAACATTAGAAACAAAGAAATTTAGTTTTGAATATAGGTATATTCAAAACTAAATTTCTTTGTTTCTAATGTTGATAATTGTTGTATTTATGTTAGATTTTATACTGGAAAATTGTATTAAAAACAATTGTACAACAGGGCATGGTATTTTCTTAATTAAACATTTTAATTATAATATCATGTATCTTTATTTAATTATTTCCAGGTCTATCACATCCCCTTATGACCAGGTAGTCTGCTCACTTAATAAAAAACAAGTTGCAAATCAGAGAAAACAACTTCTGCATTGATTTGTTGAGTTACTAGGATAAAAAGTATCATCCTTTTTGCAAATGTGAAGGCATAGGAAGATTCTGTGATGCAATGAAAACCATTAATATTGCTACAGCTCTAGTTCTTATTGTCAGTAAATTCACTTATTGTGATTTTAAACCAGAACGATTAAAGGCCTACTGTGTGAATAAGTAAGTATTAACTATTTTGTGAGTGTGACTAACACATGGCCTACATTTCTTACATATTTCCTTGTCTTGGGTTGCCATTCATCCTCTTTTCAACCTGTCAGTCCAGTTTTTATCCCCTTGTGCTATCCTGATTTATGGAAAAGCTCTTGCAATATAATTCCATAATGGTTCATAATAGTATGGATAGTATACTATTATACTATAGTATAGTAACATTTTCGGTCATCTGAAGAATGGTTCCTCTTCTGATTTTCCCCACATATCACACTAATGCAGTGATGAGCATCACAGACACCGAACGTTCACTTCTGACCACAAAGCTATCAATGCAGATGCTATTTTAACCATTGTTCCGACTGAAATGCAGACAGTTGAACAGCCATTGTGACTGAAGCATTATTTATGGCCCAATATTGAGTTGAGCCCAATATGGTTTCAATATTATTTAGATCTAGTGCCAAAAATAAAATTGAGACTGCTCATGGTTTACACGCCATCCATGCTGGAAACTTCAGCTTAGTCTGACCAGTTACCAGATACAGGCTGGGCTGGTCAAACTGGTAGACCATCTTTGCAAGGTGGTACATGCTTGTACAAAGGAAGAGGTTTTTGAATTACTGCTACTAACTTGTCTACGTTGTAGTTATTTTTCAGAAAATAAGACAACAGTAAGGCAATTAGAAAATCTCAGACAATTATTGATCAGTTTAATCAAGTAATAAGAAAGATGGAAAAGAATATAACAGCTGCTGGAGATGGTCTACTAGATTAATCAGATCAGCCTGGGTTTTGGCAGCTGGTAACTAACTGGTCAGACTAAGATGGATTTTTCAGCAGGAATAGAACATGGTAGGACAGTTGTATCAAGTACTACACTTGTCTGTGTTATTAACCACTCATTTAATTCCCTTTAATCTGTTGCCCGTATGTACTATACAGTAGCTACGGTACATTCTAGTACGGTTGGACTCCTTGCTGAAACACAGGCTGCTAAATCAGGCGTTGCCTTGGTTACCGCTGACGTAATGGCGCCCGGCTCTCGCTCAGCCCCTGGGGCCGGTCTGTGATTGGAGGGAAACCCCGTGCCGAGCGCCACTGACCCCCACGAGAATCAGCTGTGCGCAGCAGTTAGCCAGCTTTCGCTTAACAACAGCATCCTCATCCATCACTCTCATCCAGGTAAGACATTTTTATTATTTCTGTTGCTTGATTTCCTCCTGTTGTACTGTCTCAGCGTTACATCCATAACACAAGGGTTACGAATTGTCCTTGTACCATTATGTGTCATAAATTAGCTACAGTAGCTCGTAAGGTGGCTTCTTTTTCTTTCTTTCTTTTTTTTTTTTTTTTAAATATTATCCGTCAGTGAGATAGTTGGAAGCCTGAACCGAGAGCCCATTGAGTGAGGTCGCGAGCTCACTGACACACAATAATGCCATTTAGCCATGTTCCGCTGTTTTAGCAGTGCCATTCAATTCCTGATTAACGCTACAGAACCAGCTCCCAAGTCAGGCGAGTAAGTAGTTAGGCAAAAAAAAAAAAAAAAAACAGAAAGAAAGAAGAAAGAAACTATGACTCTGATATTGACGAGATTGTCCAGACTGAGCCTGAAAAAGGGCAGGAGCAGACATGTCAAACTTGCTGCTGTGAGCGCGCGCTGCGAAATCGCGCGGGTTCAGATCCCCGAAAGCATCCGTTATCATGTATAAAGATCTGTAGCTAACTGGCTTTGTCCAGTCTTCTTCTTCTTTTTTTTTTTTTTTTTTGCGCTTAGTAATGTGAATAGACACGTTGAAAATGTGTTGTATAATGTGAGGGCGAATGATGTGAAGGCGGTGACGTGACGCTAAGCAGGATAAGGGCTTTTCACTGAGGAGGCTTGCAGTGCTGTGCTTGTTTATCTCAGAGCTAGGCTAGTGATCTGATGCGGGTTCACTCTGAAGTCAGCTCCCCGTCTGTATTCCTGCCTTTTTTCAGCTTCTCTGTTTGTTAGCTGTAGTGCTGTAGAGCTTAAAGGCTACTGGGCCACTGAGTAGCTGAGGGAAGAACTGGGTGTGGTGGGGAATAAAGGCACATCCGCATTTTTTTCTCGTATGTTAGTGCCACTTCATTGTAAGTTCCCTGTGGATGACATTTTTCCCGGAAATGTTGCTTTTGTCCTATTTTTGCTTGATTCATTGAACCGTGCGTGTTAATCTGCATTACTCAGAACGGTAGATATCTGCCTAGCTAACTTGTGTCATGTCTTCGTATATAAAATGAGCAAGGACGAATGCAAAAATAATGTTTAAAAACAAAAAAAGTCACATTGTATGTCACTTTTATTCGATACGCCTAGAAAACTATGAAATATTTAAACATCATAGTAGAATCCAGTGTGCTGACAAATTGTCCTACCTAGCCAGACGTTTCGCGCATGCGCACTTTTGCACACCCGAAAAATTTATGCTACTTCACATATTTTAATTCTGGAGACAATTTCTGGACATAAGATAAACCTGTCAGAATATGAACCCTGGCATTTTCTGATAAGGTCACAGTAATACAGGAGACAAAATACATGTGCTATTGTTTTACAAAGACCTATAAATACACACTATGATAGGACAATTTGATAAATCATTACAATAATGACACTTTTGTCCACCACTTTACTTGACACATGTCCCCAGAATGCCTTTATTTTTCTATCCTCTGCATAATATAGAAGAATCTTTGAATAATGTTGTAAAAGTTGATATAGTAAAAAGTATAAAGTTTGGTTTAAGGGTCTAATATTATCGTCTCAGGATATTGCAAATCAGTGGCTCAAAAAAAAAAAAAAGCTTTTTATTGGACGTATTCCGCACTACATGGGTCACAGGAGCCATTATTTCATTCCCTATATAGGACACTTGTGTAGGGAATTCTCAACCATTTGGGATACAGCCTAAATTAAACCAGTCACAGAGGCAATCCTTTTTCCAACATCCTAATCAGTCAACATTGTGTTGAATATCACAGAATATCGGAAAATGCCCAGTGTATACCAAGGAGCAAGAGGAAATGAGAGGTTAAATGAGGAGTTAAAGTCCATAATATGGAAACACGTGTTTAACAGGCATCATTATAAATGTTTTGGCTTACAGATGACCTCATAGCCTCTCTGATGTAATCAGGCATTTTCACAGAATATTTCATGGGGAGCATTGAGCTCGATCTACATATGTGACTGTACTAGGCTATTTAGTAACAGCCTCACTGCCCTGATGTTACTTTGATTTACAGAATTCAGCAATATAAAATAAATAAATAAATAAAATTGATCGGTTCTGGAGCTTCCCCTGCATTGTGCCTTTTAGTGTATTTACTGTGCTAGCACACCTGTTTTAACATCAGAAAGAATGTGTTAATGAGTTGGGGCAAATGTGTGAACAGCATGCAAATGTATTGGGAGTAGGCCTGTGACTTATATATAATCATCACCTAACCTCACCTGTAATGGTGAAAAATTACCCTTGGAATGGGTCACATTTTTTTAAAATGCAACTAAAATTAGTTTTTTAAAAATCCCTTGACTTTATCTATCAGATTATACACCCTGTTAGATTAATTAAATTTACATAGATTACATAGTTACATTACATTTTTGGGAATCTACAAACACACTTACACCAATCAGCCATAACATTAAAACCACCTGCTTAATATTGTGTCGGTCCCCCTTGTGCTGCCAAAACAGCTCTGACCCATCGAGGCATGGACTCCACAAGACCTCTGAAGGTGTGCTGTGGTATCTGGCACCAAGACTTTAGCAGCAGATCTGTCCTGTCCTGTAAGTTGTGAGGTGGGGCCTCCATGGATCTGACTTGTTTGTACAGCACATCCCACAGATGCTCGATCAGATGGAGATTTGGGGAATTTGGAGGCCAAGTCAACACCTTCAACTTTGTCATGTTCCTCAAACCATTCCTGAACAATTTTTGTAGTGTGGCAGGGCACATAATCCTGCTGAAAGAGGTCACTGCCTTCTTCCCATAGTGTATCCTGGTGTCATCTCTTCCCCAGGTAAGTGACGCACATGTACCTGGCTGTCCACATGATGTAAAAGAAAACGTGATTCATCAGACCTTCTTCCACTGCTCCAGGGTCCAACTCTGATGCTCACATGCCCATTGTAGGCGCTTTCGGTGATGGACAGAGGCCAGCATGGGCACTCTGACCGGTCTGCAGCTACACAGCAAGCTGCGATGCACTGTCTGTTCTGACACCTTTCTAACATAGCCAGCATTAATTTTCAGCAATTTTACTATAATTGCTCTTCTGTGGGATTGAAGATGGGATAGCCTTCGCTCCCCACACGCATCAGTGAGCCTTGGGCCCATGACCCTGTTGCCGGTTCACCGGTTGTCCTTCCTTGGACTACTTTTGGTAGGTACTAACCACTGCACTGGGAACACCCCCACAAGACCTGCCATTTTGGAGATGCTCTGACCCAGTTGTCTAGGCATCACACCTTGGCCCTTGTCAAAGTCGCTCAGATCCATACATTTGCCCATTTTTCCTGCTTCCAACACATCAACTTCAAAAACTGACTGTTCACTTGCTGCTTAATATATCCCGCTCCTTTGCAGGTGCCAGTGTAACAAGATAATCAGTGTTATTCACTTCGCCTGTCAGTGACTTTAATGTTATGGCTGATCAGTGTAAACCAAACCATCCAATGTGGAGCAAGGGTAATAATTATATTTTGACTTGTCCAAGATATAACTGTGCATCATAAATTGTAAATAGTCTTATAACTAATTTTAGCTAAAACTAAAACATGAGGTTCTTAAATATGAGCAAATCCAAAAGCTGAGTGAAATAAGCATGCATAAATTTCCTTCTAGCTCTTAGCAGCCATGGACACAAGTGAACTAGTGCAGAAGGCCAAGCTTGCAGAGCAAGCTGAGCGTTATGATGACATGGCTGCTGCCATGAAGGCGGTGACAGAGGGCGGCGCTGAGCTTTCAAACGAGGAACGCAACCTGCTCTCGGTGGCCTACAAGAACGTAGTCGGCGCACGCCGCTCCTCCTGGAGGGTGGTCTCCAGCATTGAGCAAAAGACCGAAGGCAGCGAGAAGAAGCAGCAGATGGCCAAGGAGTATCGCGAGAAGATCGAGAAGGAGCTGAAGGAGATCTGCAATGACGTGCTGGTAAGGGCAACAGTTTTTTTCCAAGTTGTTCGTAGGCACCACAGATCAAGATCTCATGTGTATTAGAGTATGTGATTTTTAGAGTATATACAGTATTCTCCTTGAACTTCAATGCAAAAAATCTTTTCCTTCATAATATCACTGAAGTGTCTCAAAATGTACACATACCAATTAGGCAAGTGGTGATGTTCCATTATTATATCAAAATAAATGCTCAACGTTTTTCACCATATAGTACTAAAAGTCTGTAGTTTTTAAAAGGTATTTAATCTTTGGTGAAAGAACACCTGTTGCTTCTATAACATGAGTGATAACAGGAACAAACGAGGA
Source organism: Pangasius djambal (assembly GCA_022985145.1). Lineage (NCBI taxonomy): Eukaryota > Metazoa > Chordata > Actinopteri > Siluriformes > Pangasiidae > Pangasius > Pangasius djambal. The sequence continues at coordinate 7,569,783 of CM040975.1, forward strand.
TAAAATTGCAATGTGTGGTTCTTTAACTAGTTAAATAATTAATTTTTGGCAAATTGTTGTGGTATAAGAAGCATAAAGCACTTGTGATCATTTTCTTGTAACAGCATGTCCTATCAGGTTTTATTACTTGCATATAAATCATAGTTTATTTTGGTCCAGAAAAACTCAATGAATGTACCTACGAATGGCCAGCTGGCAGTGTATCAGTCTACCTGTTCGCTCAATCCAAAGTAATGGAGAGTGATAATCTTCATAAGACTTTACATAAGACCGTAGTGCTCATGAGCACAGGAATTCTGCAGCCAAGCCTATCAGCTTAGCCTCGATCTCATTTGTCCCAGACAGTAGTGTCCTCAGTGAGAAGACTCCTCAAATGAACACTTAGATTAGAAAGGTAGGGCAAAGAAAAATACATATACATTTATTCATTTGGAAGACACTGTTATCCAAAGTGACAGTTAAGTATTAAAGGTACTGGTCAACAGCTTAACAGTTGTTATAAGGAGGACCGGGGGTTTGAAATCTTCTGATCATTAAAATCTTCTGATCATTAAAATCTAGTGCACACTACGTGATTTTAGCCCAAATTTCCCAGTTGCAGACTAATTTTGGAACTTACACTGGCTACACCTCCAAGCTCGGCATCTACTCGGCATGCAGCAGTGACAACTGTTCGTGTAATGAGCATGGTTCAACGACATGATTTTCAGGGTTTGCGAGCCATTGCCGAGGCTTGATATTTTCAAACATGTTTAATTTTCTGCAGTTGTAGTTGCAGGTAAAGCAATGAGTTACAGCCAAAGAGAGTCCGAGAGAAAATGATATTCATCTGCTGTCATGCGCAGCAGATCCCTGAATCCAGTTTATCATCTATTTGTATGGGAGAGCGAGCGCAAATTTTAAACACAATAATTTTGCTTCTATAAGAAATTGGTTGTCATGTCATACCCACCTGATTGTTAGGAACACCAAAAAAAGTGATTCCTGTGGGGACATTTTATAAATGAGTACAAAATAGTTGCATGATATATAGCTGTTTGTGAGAAAATGTAAACGGGTCAGTGATTCTGAGATTTTGAAAGTCATGTAGTGTGCACTCCGCCTAACCCAGAATCTTACCCACTGAGCCGACACTGCCTCCTGATAGTAATGTATCTGTTCTCCAAAAATTCCCATGCAGCTGTGATCTAAGATAAATGTGGACTATGTTGAGGGTCTTGTTTGGGGATACATTGGCTAAATGTAATGCTCGTCTTCATGTGGATCCTATGATTTCTTTTCATGTGTGGAACAGAAAAACAACATGTGGATTGTTATGCCTTAAGAATTCATTTGGATATAAGCAATGTTTTAGTTGAGGTTTTTATTTATTTATTTATTTATTTATTTATTTAACATAAGATGCTTTTTATCAAGGGCATTTGATTTGAATATTTGTCCCCTGAATTAGTGTTTGAAGGAGTGTGTCTAAAGCTTTGGGGAAGAATAACTGTCATGTTTCAGTGATCTGTAACCTCAGAAATCTTTACCTCGATAAGTTTCAACTTCATAAGTTTTCAGTGTCAAGAATGGCATTAGCAGAATCACTGACGCCTCAGCTGTAGATCTCAGGGACATTTTCCACTAATTATTCATAACATAAAACAGTAATTCATGCTGCATTTTAAGTGTTAAAACGATGCTGCTACAGTTTTTGTGAACTTAAACATTTGTGTAGAATGAGACAAATATTGCCTTACTATTGCTTCCGTCAGTGCAAATAAAATATTTAGCAGCAGTAGTTATAGGAGTAAGTAAGTAGTATTACCAATACTGTGTACTTGTATTTTAGCCTGCTAGATGTCAGACAGAAGGTTCAAGCTCGTGTCTGGTAATTTTATTTGTTGTATTTGTCATTTGTTTGTATTCTGAACATTTCAGACCGTGCTGTTTGTTTAGATGAGCAGCATTTGCTTCCTTCCTTGTGCTTGAGATTGACTGTGCTGAGTAGCTACGTTTACATGTAGCGTAATAATCTGAATGTTAGCTCAGTCGGAATGAAAAACATTCATGTAAACTGTTTGAGGCCAGTCGAAGTGAAATTTCTATTCTATTGAAAGACATGTTACAGATTTAAATTTATTTAAAATAATTGTGATGTTGGATGAACAGTGGCATGGGCATCAAACTAACAAACTAGCATGTGGCATGTGAATTGACTTCAGTTAGATTTCTTGTGCAGTTATTTCCCAGACAGTGACATTTAAACTTGTTAACATTAGAAAATGAGTAAAGGCGTTTTACTGATTAATATATTCTGTTCATTTCGTGTTATTTTCCCTAACCAGACCATCCTTATCCCAGAATGTGTAAATCTAAAATACTGAGCAACTTCATTGTGGTCACAAATTCTTTTTCTGCCTGTCAGTAGTAACACTTGGATGAGGTTTTGCTTTGATGAAAATAATAAAGTCGTTAAAAACACAAGCAGCATGATTAAAAAGCTGACTCACACCCTTCTTGTTGTTATAGTAACTTTGACACTATTCCCCCTCCCTGTATGCGTAGAAACTTGGATCAGATTACAAATAACATGTATATAAATGTCTACAATCAGACGAGTTTAGGACACACACACAGTTCATTCATAATCTGCAAAATTTTTTACACACTAAACACACTTAACTGTGTGTGTGTATGTGTGAGAGAGAGATAGAGAGAGGGAGTGAGTCCATACGATTTGAAATCTTACCTGCTCCTGCCAGGTTCTTTCATGTTGTCAGTGTTTTGCCTTTGTCCTGCTGACATGGCACAGGTTTTAACACACCAGAATGAAAACACTGACAATGAAAGCACGTGTGAGGCTGGCTGACCTCACTGGCTGTGTGTGAATTACTGTGTGTGATTATCATGTGAGCAATGCAACAGGGCATTTACCAGGCTAACAACACTATTTGATGCTACACAACCATGAAGCTACAGAAGCATAAGAGGATTTCTGTGAAGAGTAGCGTTTGCTAAAAGAACAGTTCTGCGATTCATTGGGCGTTCTCTGCATTGGAATTATATTTAAGCATATAACCTAATTTTCAACATATCCGTAAAAAACATCATCCAAAAACAAAACAAAACAAAAAAAAGCAACCAGCCCCATGTCTGTCACTTCACAATTTGGTCAAATGCATAATATTTAAGAGCCTGGTTAGGTTGAAAGAATCTACTGGACTTTCATCAGCTGCTCAGGAGTGGGAGCACACACGCTGTCTAATGAATTTTGAGAGTTTAAAGCTCTCTAGGGCATTGGCATGTTTCTGTGCTACAGTGGGTTAAATGCTTTGTTTCTGAAACCAGTCCATGGGGTCCCCAGATTATCACATGTAACATTATCATCCCTTATTATTATTATTATTATTATTATTATTATTATTATTATTACTACTACTACAACTACTCCTTACACACCTGAACTGACTATTCAGAGTGGCTTGATAGAGATGTGTTGGGTAGTGAGGACTGCTATAGGTAACATTGGCCGTATATATTAGTCATCAGGCAACAAACAGGATTAATTTTTTTTTTTTTTTTTTTTGAATCTTCATTAATGTGTGTCAGGTTCAAAATAGATATTTTGCTTTTTAATGAAAATGATTGTCGAGCCTTTTATCATAATTTATTATATTATGAGAACAGATTTTTAAATCCTATGTTTTATATGCCTTATTTACTTGCCTCTTTCGGTTTTATTTCAACCTTAAATCAACTTCAACATCACCACTCCCTTCAGTGTACATAATTATCTTTCGGGTGCTGTACCTGTCCTGCTGTAGCATTTCCGATTTCTGACACCTTGCAAAGAGTCAGAGAGTCATGGGAGTCACCTAAAAACTACACTTTTCAGCTTTTTTGGGGATTTTTAGGATTGGCAGCTTTTGTTAATCGTTGTAGTGAAGCTTGAGAAGACTACGAAGTTACTGATTAACTAGTGACATAGGCTGTATGTCTGGTTACTGTATGCTTTATAGCTAAATTTATCTTAGGTCAATCTACGAGTGCAAATTTGTATGAGAACAGACAGTTGCACTCCGTTTGAAGGGCTGTGTTTTCAGACTTTCATTGCACTCCAGTAAACACAACTGAAGGCTTGCCTACTCAATAGCTAGTCAGCAATAATCCAATAATTCAGATGCTCATATTGTCTCAGCTGTATTATGCCAGCAACATGGATGTGGTCCAGTTTGACGGTGAAGTTGAGCCGAGTCACTCTTGCACATGTTCCACTGTGTGTGAAGGTGAAAATGTCAATCCTGCTTTGTCATATGAAGACCGTAAATTTGTTCATTAACAAAGTATGCAGGCTCTTTGGCTAAAAGCCACTGAAGAACATGCCCTTTTTAATGGACGTACTGAGAAAGACGGGGGAACTTAAATTTTTTAATAAAAAGGATTGTAGTGCAGGTTTTTGTGTTTTTACTTAACTTCTGTTACACAAAACTGGTGGATCTAAACCGTGGCTGTTTGTAAATATATAGCCTTAACATTGTTGATTATTGGCATCAGTGTCCATAGATGTGCTGTTCAGCAGCCAGTAGAAGTTGTGTGTGTGTCAAAATATCTTTTAAGCCAGTGCCAAAAGTAATACTTTTGTATACTTTTATACTTCTTATTTGTAAGGTGCCCTGAGACCTACTTTGCACAGAGCTTGCCCAAGCTAAACTTTCAAACCAGTGTGTCATTTTAGGAGAAAAACATTCCAGGAAGCAGGAAAAATGCAATCTTCTACCTAGTCCACAAATCCTGGATTGGCAGTGTGTCAAAGTTCTGGGAGAGTCTTGGACTAAGGTCCAATTCACAGCCGGCACTAACATGTGTCCTGGGTGATCAGATCACAAGTGGACAGCCGAGACGCATAGTCGTTCACGCCTGGCATTATGAATGCGTCTCCCATGACCACTTGTGATTGGATTTCATACATCGTTTCCTCGGGAGAAAGGCTATCATGCACAGTTATTACGTCAGTCTTCCGCTGCATTCATTTTCAGGCAGAAACATCCCGCAAAATATATTTCATGAACCTTTATGGGCTGTTTCAAAAGTTTTAATTGCGTGGTCTTCCACTGTATTTATTTTCAGGTAGAAATGTCCCAGTCCTCATCAATCTCATGTACCTGTACAGACTGTTTCAAACATTTTAATCATGTGGTCTGCTAATGAAACTTTATAAATGAATGTGATATGAGAACAAATGAAGCTATAAGTTCAACTACTTTCGTCTCTGCTGTTGTAGCATTGTTTTTTTTTTTTTCCATTAGACTAGCGACGGAGAGAATGATTACATATTTTATGACAAGGGCAATGATGCAGTTGATCAGTTCGTCTTTCTTTGCTGTCCGGGATGCACTGAGATGCATTCATGTTCACACTACAAATGTGATGCGTCCCAGACCACCTCGGAATGTGGTTTGAGTGATCGGATCACAATGTGTCTTCGAGACGCATTTGACACTGTTCATACCAGTACTTATTAACCTGTGAAGCCATCATCTAGGACGCATGTTAAAACCAGGTGTGAACATGGCCTAATATGCACACGTCTAAATTTGTTTTAGGCCTTTCTGTAATATGTGTGCCCACTCTGCAGTAATTCTGTATATTTTGTAGGGATGTGCATGGGTATCTGAATACCTAGTTAACCTGAGTCACCAGTGTTTGAATACTGAAATTGCTACTGAGGTATTTGTTATACCCTGATGTTCGTGGTAAAATCAGAAAAAGTTGTGTTTTGTATTTAAGAAAAGTATTTTGTTGCAGAGAGCAATACTGTTATGCTTTGCAGGTTAGATTTGTGATCTGGCCAGTCATGACAAAAGACAGTTAATACATTTCCTATAATGCTCATTACAACTGCATTAAAAGTGTTAAACTACAATGAACATAAATTGCGTAATTTTGGTTTGCAGATTAAGCCTACTTTACAAATAATAGCCAAGAGCAAGCAGCTCCTTAGCTTACACTTCAACCTTGGTTTATTTAGCAACTCAGTACAGTGGCTTAGTGCAAACAATTTGTTGTTTGCAAGATATGCACCCAAAAAAAAAAAAAAAAAAAAAAAAAAAAAAAAAAAAAAAAAAAAAAAAAAAAAAAAAAAAAAAAAAAAAAAAAAAAAAAAAAAAAAAAAAAAAAAAAAAAAAAAAGCCAAGCGTGTCAGAGGAATTAATTTAACCACCAAGAATGCACCTCATAGAGTGTGCCAAAATCCAGATAACAAAGTGAGCACACGTTAACAGCACCACGGCTAGAAACACAGCTGAAATGATGCATTTGAAAAAGCATTCTTCATAAAATAAAAAAAAAAAAACAAGTAAGTGCTGGAAAGACATCACTGATGCCATGACATTTTACTTAGTCAAAGATGTAATACCCGTCAAACCACCATTCCCTAGCTGTACCAATAAATGCCTGCAGAAGTGCAGAAGAACCAAAACTATGAAACATATATAATAATAAAAATAGTTGTTTTCAAAGTATGCAAGAAAAAAAAAGGCCAGGAGTGTCAGAGGAAACCCAAAAAATGTAAAACCAACTGAGATGTATTGTATTCAGTATTTAAATATATTTAAGTACTCACCTTTCTATTTATTGCACATTTACAGACTAAAGATATTAGTAGAGGTTTTATTTAACATTTGGAAAATACGGTGTCCATCCTTGATTGTTTTCAATTTTTATAAATAATTGCTCACATTTTGCTGGTAAATGCACTTTTATTAAAATGCGTTTGAAATATATTGGCTAAGTGGTCTCTTACTCTTGTTCTTTGAGGTTATGTTTTGTGGAGCTTTATTTTCATCAATAGGGAAATTTATTGATTACTGATAACATGGGACATATTGTGTGTTTTTGCATATGCTGTGTTGTTCACTCCTTCCTCCCTCTGTTTGTCTCTCTCATGTTCTCAGGTTCTTTTGGACAAATATCTGATCCCGAAGGCAACCCCAGCCGAAAGTAAAGTCTTCTACCTGAAAATGAAGGGCGATTACTACCGCTACTTAGCTGAAGTAGCCGTGGGAGACGAGAAAAACTGTAAGCCACTCACTCAGTTCCTCCTTGAGCTCATGCACTGAACAGGAGGTTAGGTTTGAAGCACACAGCTGGGGGATGAAACACTGCCATAATCTAGCTCAGCATGTTAAGAAGTAGCTTTCTTAGTTAAACATGTTTAATATATAAAAAGACGTTTTATATGTGGACATAGTTGTTCAGAACCATGTTATTTTTAAGGTTTATTTTTCCCTGAGGTGAAAGTGTAAAGCCCATCTTGAAAAGGCACGTTAGTCATCCTCTACTGAACCACACCCTTCTCATTTTTTCCGTCCTGCAAATTACAGCTGTGAGTGTTAAGCAGTAGCATAACCTTTTTCAACAAAATGCTAGATAAAATGGTTTTTATTTGTGTAAATGTTATATTTTATTCCCCTGTCCTTGCAGTCTGGAGAGTCTGAAGCCCTAGCACACACTTACCTTAGGGCATTGTGGTTTACCCTGTGTAACCACTTCCTTTTGCTTGAACAGTACACTCATGGGCAAAGGAGAGGAAGTGATGAGGCACAGAGTTTTTAGGAGGTTAAGACCCATTCATTAAAATACTGTATTCCATCTACTACTCAGTGAAGTTTTAGACATCTCCAGTTTCCACATCCACACAACAACACATTTAGCCAACTGATGGGAGCATTTTCTAAAAGTTGACTTGGGTGGTTGTAAACGATGTTTCAGTGTAGATGAAACGCCAAAAAAGGAAAAAAACATATGCATTAAAATAAATGAATAAATGTGCGTGTGTACATTATATATGCGTAATGTATTAATGTGGACCAGGCCTTTGATGCAAAAAGATTGTAAAGATTGCAGTGAGATGATTCCAGTTTCTGGCTTCCAGTAAAGTGAAGAGGGGTGAATCATGTTGAATCATCTAGTCTTTTTGTGAGTATGGAGAGTCCCAGACTAACTGCCTTCCTGTGCCAGGAAGTTTATGGGACATCACGTGGCAGTGAAGCATTGACAACATTCAAATGAGCATGACTATTCACTGTTGCGGTGGGTCAAAGTTTATCAAGCAGCTATCTGTTTCTCTCTCTCTCCAAACCATTATGGCCTGAAATTAAAGAACAGAGTTACTGGATTCTTCTTGGTATATAGAGACAAGCATGACTTTGAAGTGTTATTGCAGTCAGGCTTTATTTATCTTGTTAATCTGGATACCATTTATTTTCTTTTTTGAACCCTTGTCATCTATACTTAAGCCTGTTTCATCAATTTTTTAAAAATAAAATTATTAAAAATAGGTATCAGAGATCAACGCTTTGCTGTTTAATTTCATGTAGCTTTGAGTTGCATTTCTGGTGTCATCTGACGAGCCAGTGCAAAGACCATTGATCCATCTGAGAATAGAGGAAGTTCTGCTAGTTATTTAATAGATTTATAAAACAGGCAGTCAATTGTATTCGCCAGAATGAGGAATAATAAGCTCTTTCTTTCATTCTGTCTATGTCAGGGTTATCGGTTCGATTGTGAAGCTCTGACGGCTGTCTGGTTACATTTGGATTTTTGTCAGATTTCAGTGACTTGATGAAAAACATGTACATGTTTTGTAGAATAGCAGTTACTGGTGATGAATAAATAAATGTTTTTTTTTTTTTTTTTTTCTTTCAACAGTCACTTGCCCAGCATAATGCACACACAAATGTAGAGATGGCACAGTACCACTTTTTCTTTTCTGATGCCCATACTGGAACCTGGAATATCTGTCACTACCAATACCTATCTGATTATTGTTCACTTTACAAACTACCAAGCTTAAGTTTTTTTTCCTGAATCACTTCACAATAAACTTTTTCACACAAATATCACTGACACTGTAAATGTAATAAATATAAAAAAATGATAAAAATCAGTCCTAACAAAAAATTTCTTTTCCAATTCCAATCGTTGCCATTCGGATCCACCATAAGCCTATGCAGGTTCGCCATCATGTCTTACAGTTTGCAGTTTTAGTATTTTTAGGTTTCTTTGGCCTTTTGTAATCTGATGATTAGACCTTAAGAACACAATACGATCTTTGCTTAACTTGACTAAGACTCATTATTGACTGGTTGAGTGTCATTAAACTTAATTCAATGTTAAGTTCTGTAGTTTCTTAAAAGTTGCCATCAGGTCCTAGGTGGCCTTTCTGTGCAGGAAGCCTTGCTGCTATTTTGGGACAACCCGTTCGTGTGGCATTTGCACAGGTTACACCATAACATGCAAATAACGCTTAGACTGTGTTTTTAGATGTTTTTGAAATTGTACTTTGTGTGAAACACTTTTAAAAAATGGACATGTTGCAGTTCACCTGCTCCACCTAACAAACGTTCAGCTCAGCTTTACTAGCCGTATATAATGCTTTCACTGCCTTAGTGTTTGTCATGTCAGGAAAATGAGATTGATCAGCACAAATGTTTTTAGAGAAATGACTTCTTAAAGCACTTTTGCACTTCTTGAGTTGCACTAATACAATGTTTGCTGATACCAGTATTGCCATATCAGCCATTCTCATAGTTTTGGATAGTTTATAATCATTTTAGACCAGTCACAGGCATTGCTACTGATTTATCTAGTTTTTCTTTAAGTAGGTCCATGTACACTAATACTGCTTGGAATGAGAGACCCTTTCAGCAGGCTAATGTTAGTAATGAATAAAAATGAATAGCCACCAGATAGCAAATAGGATCATGATAGCCATATAATTGGTAGCTACTAGGATTCCTGCCTCTACAGCCTGGAATAATCTCGTTTAAACTTCTTCTGTGCCAGCATTGTAATGAAAATAGACATCATAAGCCAGAGTATCACTGATCAGCAAATATATACTTTTGACATTTGCCTAAACTAGCAAGACACAAAGGAGGCGACTTTCTGTCAAAACGCAGTGCAAAGTCTCAGACATTTAGGACATTTCAAAGTTTTCAGACCCGATTCCAGATATTTGCCCTGACTTGCCACGAACCCAGTAAAGAATGTGTACAGAAGCAGATGAATTCCACAGACGTTTTTATTTTACTACTATTGAACACAGCTGGAGGTCATTTCATGTGGCATTCAGAAAAGAAAGCCTTATACTTGAGCTGATCGTGTAAAATTTTTCTTTCAACATTTAAAAATGCTCTCTCTCTCTGTCTCTCTCTCTCTCTCTCTCTCTCTCTCTCTCTCTATATATATATATATATATATATATATATATATATATGTGTGTGTGTGTGTGTGTGTATGTATGTATATATATATATAAAATATAAAACCTTTGATTAGTGGTGGAAGGTGTTCCAGTATAAATAAGTCAGTAAAATTTTAACCAGTGGAGACTTCTGCAGTTAAACAAAACTACAAATGCAATGGACTTGACGCAGTACCACCAGGCCCCCCCCCCCCCCCCCCCCCCCCCCCCCCCCCCCCCACCCCCCCTTTGTTTTCCATAAACGGTTTTACTTTCTTTTTCTGGATGTCACATACTGATGGGGGCACATGGGACTTGTTTGTGGCATCACTTGATTGTTCATTCAAATTCATCCTTTTTGTATTTTATGGTACTTCGCATGACTGTTCGTGCTGTCCTGATGGGGCACAGGAGTAGTAAGAATATTTTAAAGTGTCCATTATAACATTTACTGTAACATTCAACATGTACAATCATATTGGCATGTGCCTGTTTCAGTGTTGGGCTAGTCTTTAAGGCTTTCTGTGTTCGTTTGTTTGTTTTTGTTTGTTTTAAACTATATTGACTCAACTGTTTTTCTTCATCAATTCTCAGCTATCATCACCAACTCACAAGAGGCCTACAGGGACGCATTTGAGATCAGCAAGGCCGAGATGCAGCCCACACACCCGATCCGCCTGGGCCTGGCCCTGAACTTCTCCGTCTTCTACTACGAAATCCTAAACTCTCCTGAGCAGGCCTGCAAGCTAGCCAAAACGGTGTGTGGTCAACGCAAAAACACCTACACACTCATTGTCCAACCACCATGTTGTATGCAAAATTACATTACACATAAGATTTTCTTAGGCTTAAAAACAAACAAGGGGAAATATTGCAAAAAATTGTTCACTTGGTTGAAATGGAACGGCTGGCATTTCAAGGAAGATAAGGTGCATTAAAGAGTGAAATGGATGATGGATGGAGGGAAACAGTGATGGACAAGCAGTCATGGAGAGACTGGAACACACTTGATACGATGTGGACATAGGTTTGGGTTTTCTTTTCATGTCCTTTCACTGACTTTTTGGAAGTTTGATTATGGGAACACAGCATGTAGACCAGCAGTCGATGCCAACCTAATAGTTACTTATGGTGTAGTAAAGTTCATTACATTAGATTGGAAATATATCACCTGGTCTTTTTCCAATCTTCTGCTGCCTTTTTCGCACCATTCTGTGCAAACTCTAGAGACAGTGGTTTCTGAAATACTCAAACTGGCACCACCAACCATGCCACAGTCAAAGTCACTGAGAACACGTTTGTTTCTCCATTCTGGTGCTTTATGTGAACATTAACTGAAGCTCTTGACCTGTATGCACGATTTTATGCATGACTGAGCTGCTGCCACATGATTCGCTGATTGGCTAATTGCACGAATGAGCAGGTGTACAGGTGTTCCTAATAAAGTGGATGGTGAGTGTATATAGTGCATAGTATGCCATTTGAGAACACAGCTCATGTAATTGATCAAGTTGAGGCAGGAAGCCACAGCCGAATGAGTGAGTGTTTTTCTTTAAACACTGAGGAGGCTTTAAGATGAAGTGCCATTTTTTTTTCATATTTTTCTTCCTAAATTTCCTCTTAGGCTTTTGACGAGGCCATTGCAGAACTTGATTCACTCAATGAAGAATCTTACAAAGACAGCACGTTGATCATGCAGCTGCTGCGAGACAACCTGACAGTGAGTTTTCTGACATTTGCTTGATACAGTTGTGTGTGTGATTGTTCTCCAGGCCTGGCTAATTCACAAATGGTATAGACTTATTGTTATTGCTTTCTAGGATCAATAAGCGAAAATAATCCATTTGAAAATATATTATTTCATGTGCTATGTTGAAACTAGGTGCTATGTATCCATCTATTCCATCCACATAACTGCTCTAATTTAATTACTTCATTTGGCTAACAAGTTAGCAAGGTAGATAATGTACTAGCTAATTAGCAAAGCAGCATAACTCTTTATAGCGCAAAGGAAATTGATTGTACAAATGATGAAAGAAATTCAGGTTACATTCTTGCTTACCTCAAGGAGTAAGTTTGTTTCAATATATATATACGCTCATCCTCCCCTTGTGCTGCAAGTGGCCACTCATGCCGTAAACCCTGATAAAGTCATGAGGGGTTGATGAGTCAACGAGAGCATCTTAAAAACATTATTGAAATGCAGGGCAAGTGACTTTGGTGCTGATATTTGTCTTCCCTCCTCAGCTGTGGACCTCAGACAACCAGGGTGACGCCGAGGACACCGAGGAAGGAAGAGAAAACTGATCCCCCTCTCCATCTGTCCTTCCCCTGACATCTGGCTTTCATCATCCCATCCACACTGAGAACACCACATCATCAAGCTTCTGCCTCCTTTAGTTCTTCCTTCCTTCCTTCCTTCCTTCTTTCCTTCCTTCCTTCCTTCCCTTTTTCCTTCTTCCTTTCCTTGTCACCATCATTAATCCACCCAGGGATCTGTCTGTAGGGAGGTAGGGGTAAAGAAAGGGAGGTGGAGGGGAGATTCAGGGGGTTGTTATGGGGGGAGGGAGTGACACTCGTCTGCTAGTGAGCTCATTAGTGTGGATGTGTGCAGGCGAGGGCAAGTTCTCAACTCCAAGTACTGTCTTTTACATTTGTATATCCTGTATGTCCATTGGTCACGGAGTTGGAGTGTTTGCCGTACTCATTATGCACAGTTGCAATTTTTATAAGGGTTCTTTAAAAAAATAAAATCAATAAAAACAGCCCTAATCTTTAAGCAGAGAAGGAGTGGCAGTCTAGATAGTAAAGAGACAACATCTGCTACACATTTTAATACAGCAAGAACATACTGATTAAAAAAAAACATTCCATTTACTGTCACTCTGTCAAGTTTTATGTTTGTTTTTTTTTTCCTTTCTGTGTTGCGGGTGAACTTCATATTTCACTTTTCTTTACTCTTCTTTAATATTACGAGGTAGAAAGGACCCCTAAGATCAAAGAGCACATAAGCTTGATACCAATACCGTAAGACTGCACAAGCAGAGCATCAAGCATTCCTACGTGCATATACAGTTACCATTATGTCCTATTACTTGTTTTATTTTAATTTTTTTCCTTTGATCATTTTTGATACTTGCCTGAACTGCATGTGGCTATGAAGTAGTTAATGGGGGTGGGGGTGTTATTGTTGGGCTGGCTAGCATTTTTGTTTTCATGTCTTTGCTATTTTCACATGAAACACCAAGCATAAATGTTATTTGGGGGGAGGGGGGATATGTAATTTCATCTAAGTGTAATAAACAGTAATAATTTAACATTTTAATATGTTTCCCTTTTTCCATTATTAAAAGCTATTAAAAATCTGTACATCATCTTTAATCCATCTCACTTTAAGATGGCACCACAGATGAAAACGAGCATTTTCCATTAAACAGCACTTGTGGAGGTTTAGAACGTAGCCGAAGTGCCAGCATCAGTGGTTTGGTCATATTGCAACGGCAATACGGGAGTTGTCTGAAGACTGTATGTTTCTGCTTTTTCAGCTAAAGCAGCATTTCAGACCAAACATTAAATAAATTGCCAGCAGAAAAGGCAATTCACTGGAACGCAGAATGTGAAAGAAGAACATGAACATATATTAGGAGGAAATACCCCAGTAACATTGACTCCTTTTATTTAATTATAGCCTAATGAAAGGTGCTTAATTCTTGACTTTCTGTAAACTTTACCCACACTTAAAACAAGGCCAGAGCACTGACTATAATGTTTTCCAGTTTTCTTAAATTCAACCTGAAAGTGGGGAGCATGGAGACAAAATTTAGGAATCAATATTAATTTGTACAAAGTTAAATTGGTATATTATGTTCCTTAAAGAACATTAAATTACAACACATATAAGTTAAAAATGTTACTCTTTACTAATGAAGTTAATTAAAAAAAGAATCAGTTCTGAGGGAGCATTAAAAATCTACTAGCCCTGTGTTAGAACTATATACAAAGTTAACATTAGATATAATGTGATGTAAATTGGTGTTGATTTTGGAAAAATGAAGTAAATAGTTTAGAAACAGGATATCCGGGTTTAACTTAAGGATTTCTCAAACATAAAATACATAATTAGCTTTAGGCTATTAAATGATCACGAGCCTTTCAGCTGAGTAAAATCTTTTAATACTAGTTTGTGATAACTGAAGAAATTTTCACTCAGTATTAACTGCCCCAATAGTGATCATATAGATTTCAATTCAATTTTATTTGTATAGTGCTTTTAACAATGGGCATTGTCACAAAGCAGCTTTACAGAAATAAATCATCTGGGTGCAATGGATAGTGCAATTATAAATAAATCCCTTCTATTATTGTGTACTATATGGACAAATAGTGCAAATGCGCAACCAGTAAATTCATGACAGTTTTCGCAAGAAGTCCGGTTGGTTAAAATCTATCCACTGTCCATTGATGGAGTCCTGAGTATGAAGATGCTCGTGGCAACTGCAGCCCCAAAGCCACCACAGCAATCGCAGTCCCAAGCCCCCACAGATTTCCTTTGTTCCTTGAAAAACCCATGGAAGTTTTGGAGCCATACCTATTAATTTATTTTCTAAGCTGTGAGAAACCTGCAAAGCTCCATGTGTTTAAGCATCTGATGGACAATAGGAGAATACACAAGCCTGTAACTGTAGTCCAATTTGTGAACATTAATCTGTCCTGTTCTGAAAAGATCTGTTACCATTGTTACTCTGTTGTGTATAATCTTTGAGGAGAAATTAAAAACAAAACCAAGAAAATCAGGGACATTCACTTTAATTGTGAAGGAAGTCTGATATAGAATAGAGGTGGAACAGTATGAAGAATTGTTTAATTTCTCCACACAACCCAATATGATGTCTTACAGTGTATCATGGTATCAGAATACAACTTTATGTTACCATTCAGTGTCTTACATACACATGTAGTGAGTTATTTGGGCCGGGAACCTGCTAGAGTATTAGATTTTCCACATGTGGAAAAAATCACCTCTTTAAAAAGTGTTACATTGTTAAACATTCCTAGTACAGAAATTAGCACACATTTCTTTTTCCCACGGAAATCTGAGCAAGGTTTAGGAATAACATTGATTATCTCTTTACAATGGCACCTGTCAAGGGGTGGGATATATTAGGCAGCAAATGAACAGTCAGTTCTTGAAGTTGATGTGTTGAAAGCAGGAAAAATGGGCAAGTGTAAGGATCTTAGCGACTTTGACAAGGGCCAAATTTTGATGGCTAGACAACTCGGTCAGAGTATCACCAAAACGGCAGGTCTTGTGTTCCCAGTATGCAGTGGTTAGTACCTACCAAAACTGGTCCAAGGAAGAACAACCGGTGACAGGGACATGGGCGCCCAAGACTCACTGATGCACGTGGGGAGCAAAGGCTAGCCCGTCTGATCTGATCGCAAAGAAGAGCTACTGTGGCACAAAAATTGCCAGTGTGATGCTCTGGGCAATGTTCTGCCAGGAAACCTTGGGTCCTGGCATTCATGTGGATGTTACTTTGACACGTACCACCTACCTAAACTTTGTTGCAGATCAAGTACACCCCTTCATGGCAACAGTATTCCCTAATGGCAGTGGCCTCTTTCAGTAGGATAATGCATCCTGCCACACTGCAAAGATTGTTCAGGAATGCTTTGAAGAACATGACAAAGAGTTCCAGGTGTTGAATTAGCCTCCAAATTCCCCAGATCCCTGATCGAGCATCTGTCGGATGTGCTGGACAAACAAGTCAGATCAATGGAGGCCTCACCTCGCAACTTACAGGACTTAAAGGATCTGCTGCTAATGTCTTGGTGCCAGATACCACAGCACACCTTCAGAGCTCTTGTGGCGTCCATGCCTCGACAGGTCATATATATATATACACCGATCAGCCATAACATATATTCACATATAGTTTTCTAACTGTCATGTGTTGGCCATATATTAATTATTTGATAAATTTTTTTAATATTTAATATTAGAAATTCATTATCGTTTTTTTAAATAACTTATTAAATTAGTACATTTGTTAATTTCAACTTCACTTTTATTTATATAATTTTAAATAAATATAGATTTCGATTTAGATCCCTAATGAGCAAGATAGAGGCGACAGTGACAAGGAAAACCTCCCTGAGATGACATGGGGAAGATGTGAAAGCATTTCAAGCTGTATGATAGAGTTAATGATTTGAAAAAAATTCAAGTACTGTATATGAGTGCATACTTTAATTTAAAAAGAAAAGATACAGCTATTGTTGGAAATTAGCAAATAACAAATTTGGGCGAAAATTGGGTAAAAGGAAACAAACGACAAAAGTTGTGTGATTAAAACTCACCACCTATAAAATAACTACAATTAGTCACAAACTGTTTACCTCAATACATAAAATAAGCCTTCTAATAGTTATCATTGTTGTCTTTTTCGATACGCCAAACTGCTAAAAATAAACAGATTAGTAAACATGAAAGTAAATGCATGTCTGCTACCTCATGTCTATTCCAAAAGACTGTAAAAATTTAACTACTAGCTGTCTACATCTACATTATACACCATATAGCCAAAAGTATGTGGACACCTGACCGTCATATGTGGTTTTTGAACATCCCATTCCAGGTTCAGCCCCCTTTGCTTGTTATAAAAACCTCTATTCTTCTGGGAAGGATTTCCACTAGATTTTTTTGTAACAGCTGTTTCGTAACATTTCCACTAGATTTTGTAACATAGCTGTGTGGGATTTGTGCTCATTCAGACATCATAGCATTAGTGAGGTCAGGCACTGATGTTGGGCGAGGAGGCCTGGGGTGCAGTCTGCGCTTCAGTTCATCCCAAAGGTGATCAGTAGGGTTGAGGTCAGGGCTCTGTGCAGGACTCTCGAGTTCTTCCAAACCAATCTTGGCAAACCATGTCTTCATGAACGTCGCTTTTTGCACAGGGGCATTATCATGCTGGAGGATTGGGTTAGGTCTCTTAGTTCCAGTGAAAGGAAATTGTAATGCTACAGCATACAAAGACATCCTATAAAATCGTGTGCTTCCAATTTTGTGGCAGCAGTTTGGGGAAGCAACATGTATGAGTGTGATGTTCAGGTGTCCAGAAACATTTGGCTATATAGTGTAGTAAGTTCAAACTGGACCTTGCATTCTATGAGATTACTCTTCCAATTCCCTAAACAGCAACTGTGCTTTGATTTGAAAAATTTCAGCATGCTTTTACGACTCACTCAAGCTAATCAGTCAAGTTGTAATGAATGATTACCACTACCGTATTTGCTAATGCACATTTGTAGTGCCTTGTTGATTTCACAATTATTTATACAGACTGTATCACATGCAATGCAAAGTAAAGATATTCCGTTAATTAGAAGGTAGTATAAGATTTCATGGAACCAATTTCAGCCATAGAAAGGCAAACAAGAACAAACACTGCTAAATATCGCAAACTTTGTCCTTTTGGGAGCCGAAAGAGTCCGCTCTTTCTGGCGAGTTAAGCCGAATGATTTGACTCACTGAAAAGAGTCGGGATTTATTATTTATTCATTCTTTACAGGGCACTGTATGCAGACACACACACACGCAGGAAAATGTAGTGTGGCCAAGCCAATCCACATACCAACGTGTTTAATTCAAATAATTGTGATCTTGTCAGAGCCAAATTTTTCTACCGGAACCCAAAACACTCAGCCGATGTTCCCTAACGACCATCTCTTTATTTTGGTCCTTCGTGTCTTGTCCGGATCAGGAAGAAGTAGTGTAGGCTAGGTCAGCGTGCTAATCAGCATCCTAAAGGTTGTGCTTTAAATAAGTCATTAATATTTAAATAAGCTTTACGTTTATAATAAAATGTCTGAACTGAATTGTGACAATTTTTAGCTTCATTTTATTAGCATTAGCATTGTGCAAAGACAGCAGGAGCTGGCCGCCAGCCGGTTAATGTGAAACCTAAATAACAGAGCACAACGTAAATAACATTACACAGCCTATATAGGCTACCTGTACAGACAATAAAGTGACGTTCGGACTTCTGTCTGTTAAGTAAGTAGCTGTCTTGTCATTTAAATGAGGTTTTCATTGTTTTGTATTTTAGTCCCGTGTGACTGACTCATTACTCTACATTTCTGACAGTTTGTAAGTAACCGTAGCGAAATGTCGGAGTCTGGGCACAGCCAGCCCGGAATGTACGGACAGGGACGCAGGAGACGAAGACGGAGAGACAGGGAGCCTGGACCGCCTGGACAGAATCTCTCCGGACCGAGTCGTGACCGAGACTACGGCCCGCGGGAGCGGAGGGTAGGAGTTTTGCTTTAGGTGAGTCCGGCATTACATCAGAGCGTTATATTAAATGCGATAAAGTGTTGTTGTTTTTTTTTTTTTTTTCACGGTGTTTTTAGGACGGGAGCGAGGAGCCATCTGGTCCACTTCTTCAGAAAACTCCCATTATTCTGGCCAAACCACCAGGAGAAAGGGTGAGTAAGTAGGAAACCTGGAAGTGACATCATTACTAGGGACTCATCTGTTATTTACTTTATATTGTTTCCTATGCATGCATGTATTGTTGTTCATCACAGTAAGCACATTATCCTGTTCAGGGTCATAGTGGATCCAGGTCCTATCTTGGGAATACTGGGTATGGGATATCGGTCGATTGCAAGGCACCATGCATACGCACATATGTTCACTCACTCATTCACACACAGGAGGAAGTTAACATAGCCAGTACACATACTGACATGTTTTTGGAAGGTGGAGGAAACCCACATGAACACGAGAACATGTGACGCTCCACACAGATGGTATCCTGATTACAGGATCGAATCAGGGACCCGAGAGGTGGCAGTGCTACCTGCTGCACCAATCCTGTTGAAAATCAATTATATGTGATCAAGGCCAGTGGATGTAATTTTGCCAGTCTAGGTGAAATGACACGATTTGCCTGTCACAAGATGAATTTCAACTCCGTCACTCATTATCGGACACGCAGCGTGATGGGAACAGTAATGCCTGATTAACTGTCCAAATGATTGAGATGTCAGGGGATTAGATTAATTTGATATGAGAAATTTTAGTTGCTTGTCTTACAGTGTGAGCAGCCTCACAATGTAAGACATGCAACTAAAATTTCTAATATAAAATTTATCCTGCCACAGCTCAAGCCCCCTGCCTGCTGTGCATTTTGTCCATACACCATGCTCTTTTTGTGCCATTTGGCTGACTTTCCTTGCTTTACACAGCCACACAAATTCTGGAAATGTGAATTGATTTGATAACATTTATATAGGTCACATTTCACATGCAGCATGAGCACTCTTGTGCCATGTCAGGCTATTTAGTGTGAGTTGTCACCAGGCAAGATTTTAAAATCATGCACTGTCTGGCTTGTCTTATTTGTTTTTATCATGTGGATGTCTCAAGTTTGAATCCAAATGATGCCAAGATAGTATAACTGTCTGGCTCTCTGGGTGAGAACAACTCTCTTGTGAGTGTCAATTTTAAAGAGATGCGCTGGCAGGCTTCACATTTGTCAGTGGCTGTGGTAGGGGGATAGGGGGAAGCTTTGATAATTGGATAAAACTTGGCACTGACTAAATCTGAGATATGTAGAAACAGAACAGAAGGAAGTGCCACATAATTGATGCACAATTTGATACACAAAAGCATCAGCTCGTCATGATTTGCTCCAATGTCTAGGGTTCAAGCACTTCTAACCTCCAGGTTCCCAAAAAAATGACACACCATCCTCTCTGTATGCACCATCTCTTTCTAATTAACCACAAAATAGATTTTACAATTTTTGCTACTGCGATCAAGTGCCACTCTGAGCAGTTGCCTTGTTTTTGGCACTTGGATGCATTTAGTTGTGTTTTTATCCAATCCTAGAATCTTGTGAGTATTTAATGCTTACACAGCATCCTAGAACTGATGAACAACTTAAGTCATTTTTTAACTAATGGTTTCCTGTATAAAGAAGATAACATCATTACAGTATGGTGATGATGCCCAAAATGCCATATGTCATGACATAACACATTTACTATAAATGCTGCTTGTGATATTTTTATTATAACTTGAAAATTCCTTTTATATTTTCCCCATTGTGTTAATCTGGGCATTAGCAATATCAATCTTTGTCATGCCAATAGTGCTCTTTTGATGATGAACATGTGGTCTTTCAGGCAAAGTCGAGCGCTGCTGTCAGCGGTGCCCCGTTAGAGAAGCCAATTATGCTGATAAAAGCCAGAGATGAAGGAGGCAAACCAGGCACCACAGCAGATGCTGCTCCTCCAGTTTCTGGCTCCGGAGCAGCAAAGCTGGAGAGGGAGGGTCAGCGTCCAACACAGCCTGTGTATCAGATCCAGAATCGCGGCATGGCTTCGGCTGCATCTACTTGTGCTGTTGATCGTGAGTTTTTCTCAGATGCTTTTTTTCTGTCAGTCACAAACTCGCACAAGGGGGCTTCTTGTTCTGTTACAGACTTGCTATGTCAGCCCACCTGCATCCTGCATTCTGCATGTCTCATTACAGAGGCTGTTAATACTTGCCTTAATTTTCCATTGGCAGCTGTGATTGGTCAGACGAAGCTCCTCCCTGCTGAGAAAATGAAACACAGCATTAAACTAGTGGATGACCAGATGAATTGGTGTGACAGTGCTATGGAGGTAAGAGTCCTGTATCGTCTGAAACTGTTTGGTTGTGAGATTTTGTTTTTAATAAGGTCTGAAATCTGATATAATTTGAGGTGTTTCTAGTTTAACCATGTCCATGAAGGTCAGTTGTATTATTTTTTTTATGTTCTTCTGAAAGACTTCAATTTTTAAAGAGACATCCATATGTAGCTGTATGTAAGTTCATTCCTAGCTGTGTGTCTCTGTGTATTAGTATCTACGTGACCAGACTGACATGCTGGTTGTGGGAGTCATTGGGTTCCAGGGGATGGGAAAGTCCACCATCATGTCTCTCCTCTCAGCCAACATGCCTGAAGAAGACCAAAGGTAAATGGTACACCATGGTTCTTTACTGTGTGACTGGTGTTTGTGTTCAACTTATAGAATTGTACAGCTAGATATAGAATTAATGCTGACAACCTAATGAAGGTGATTACAATTCTGAATATTGTATTTTTAAGTTAGTGAATAACAAACATATATCGAATAGTGATGAATACTTAAATAAATATATTAAATAAATAAATAAATAGATGAAAGGCTATTAGATGCAGTGATATAATAAGGGCTGCAAAATATAAGGAATTTCCTGCATCATTTAACATCCTAAAGTTAACAGTCATACCTTAAATGAAATTTTTTTTAAAATCCACTGCTGAACTACAATGTAATGTCAAATAACACATTTTGGTCATAACAAATTCACAGACCTGCTGCTTTTATTTGTGAAAATAAGCATGGCAGTGTGTTCAGACATGAGTCATGTGTGCAGCCTGTATACAGTTAGAGCAGCCTCTGTCAATACCCCTTTTGAAGGAACCAAAACAATTTTTGCTAATAATTATATTTAAATTAGCCCAATTAAAGGCTGAAAGTTGTTCAACTTTATAATGTGGTCAACTAAATTCTTACAGACATCAAACTTTCATCAAACTTTGATTAATCGTTAACAACCCTACTAGTAATTAAATAGAAATAGTCACCAGATAGCTATCAATAACTAAGTAGAGTAACTGAATAGTTAATATTAAACCTAGTATCTAAATAGGGTAATTAAATAGTCAAAAATAAATGCCATTTTTCCATATTACATGGTTTTCTACAAGCCCTGCGTGTAGATGGTATGCTTTTAGTCTAACCTGACCAAACTATAATGTGTGCAGTGTTGGTCTAATGGAATATCTCATTTCACAATGTCCCATATTTCCCAACAACCCATTGTTACCTCAGCTGTGCTGCACTTTAATGTAGCAACATTAGTGCATGCATTTTGTCTCTTTCAGTATCTTTTCTCAACTCTAAACCTGATCATTATAAGTGGAGTTACTGACAGTACTGGTCACATTGAAAATACAATTCCTTATGTCCAACTGTGTAATTGCCATGTGCTGCGCAGGGCGTACGTGTTTAGGGCCCAGACGCAGGAGATCAAAGAGAGAGGGGGCAACCAAACGAGTGGAATCGACTTCTACATTACACAAGAGAGAGTGATCTTCCTGGACACACAGGTTATTCTGGGACTCTTGGCTTTTTTGTTGTTCTCACTGTCCATTACTGATACTGGAGTATAACTTGCTGTGTTCTCTCTCTTTGTGTGGTCTTTACTGAGACTGGTTAGGTCATTATGAGATGAAAATCCTTTTAGAAAGTAAGGGTAGTTTTTAACTACTCATTTGAGTGGCTTTATTAGTTCTGTGTTAATATGAGGTTAGATCACAACTTCCAAACTCTTGTCCAGGAGAACTTCCTTTCCAGCTTATTTTGATGTTTTCTGCTCTAACGTGCCCAGTTCAGCTCTGGAAAGGCTGTTAATTAGCTGATTAGTTGAATCAGGTGTGTGAGCAGTGAAACACTAAAATGTGCAGGACAGGGGGGTACTCCAGGACCAGGGTTGGAGTTAAACGTGTGGTGAAATGTCCTTATACATTTATCAGTTGTCACATTTATCACCTTGAATAACTACTACCAGTTTTAAACCATGTAACAATAGCTTCATTTTGTCCTGAGAATTAATGAAGTTTCTCTGATGAGTTGTGAAACATCGTCAAGATTCTGCTACAAATCATCTTATGTTACTGCTAATAGATGTTTCAAGATGACCAGGATGATTAAAGATACATTTTATACATCTCCCTTACTGCTATAAACAGTCAGTTAGCCCCAACTGCGCTCACTGGCCACTTATTCATTATGCTTATTCATGCATTTAACCAATCAGCCAATCGTGTAGCAGCAGTGCATAAAATCGTGCAGGTCAAGAGCTTCCCACTGTAGCCTTAGATTCCTGTTCTTGGCTGACAGAAATGGAACCCGATGTGGTCTTTTGCTGTTGTAGCCCATCTGCCTCAAGATGCTTTTTTGCTCCCTACAGTTGTAAAGAGTGGTTATTTGAGTTGCCGTAGACTTCCTGTCAGCTCAAACCAGTCTGGCCATTCCCCCATCAGCATCGAAGTCACTGAATGTTCCCCCATTCTGATGTTTAATGCACATTACTTACAGCTGTTTACCTTTAAATGCATGATTTTATGCACCGTGCTACTGCCAGTGGCTGATTGGATAATTGCATGAATGTACAGGTGTTAGCATTAAAGTGGCCAGTGAGTACATGTGTGTTCTTATTTTGGGCTTGTGTTATTGAAATTTCTTGTTCTGTGCCCTTTTTCAGCCAATTCTGAGTCCTTCCATCTTGGATCATCTCATCAATAATGACCGCAAGTTGCCACCAGAGTATAACCTGCCACACACATATGTGGAGATGCAGGTCAGTCTGTAATAGCTAGGGGGTATGCTTCATTAATAATTAATAACTAAAAGGTGCTCATAAAAGAAATTTACTAAAACTGTTCCATTAAAATCTAGTTCTCATCTAAGTGTGCATTTAACTTATGTTAAAGTCTTAGCAAAAGATAAAGTTTTATGATTTTGAAAATATCAAATATTCTTTTAGTCATTTATTTTATCCTATTTATCATTTGTACTTGCGTGGGTTGGACAAAAAGGTTGAAATATTTATTAAATTAATGTCTTAAGCTGTATACAAAAGCCTTAGCAACTATCAAAAATGTAAAAAGTATGTTTCTTAACTCCTTGTCTCCTGGTATGTCTTTAGTCTCTACAGATAGCTGCTTTTCTCTTCACTGTATGCCATGTTGTAATCGTGGTTCAGGACTGGTTCACAGACATTAACCTCTACAGGTAAGAAGTTGTTTTTATTCACGACATGCTGTAATGCTTGTGTACATGGTGTAGTGCTTCAGCTATGCCATTTAAAATAGATAATGGTCAATGATGTCCACTATCTAACCCAAATTATCACCAGTGGATTTCTAGTTACTAGATTTCTAATTGTTGTTTCACATTAGCTATTTAAAAATAATAATAATAATAATAATAATAATAATAATAATAATAATAATAATAATGCTCTACTTACTCAAAAAACAATTAATCTAATCAGGTTTCTACAAACTGCTGAGATGCTGAAGCCTTCGACTCCATCTGCCAGCCACGACAGTGTTGGTTCATCAGGACCAGATGATGGATCAGAATACTACCCTCACCTCAGTAAGCCTAGTTATACTAAGATCACTTCAGTGTTAACTCTTTGCTGTTATTTTATTGCCAAAAGTCAGGTCACGGTCATTTCTTGTGAGTGCATGATTAAATAGATTTCCTTTGCTTATGCAGGAATATGTGTATGCATTCAAATTTACCCTGCTTTCACATAAAGTTGGCTCTTCTCTGTTTAAAAAATTATATTGCAGGTATACTAACATTGCATAACTGCTGCTCTTGAATTTCTCTCCTTGCTGTCAGATTTTGAATGCAGCAACACATTAAGTCAACCGATAAAAACAGGTTTTAGGCTCTTAGGATAAAACTGAGTGCACTACCTAAATGGTTTGCAAAAAAAAAAAACTTGAGTGAGGACGAGTTCAATTTAAGAGCTTGCATACAATTTTGTGTGACAACAAAGGAAATCTGCATGAGAGCTTGCATTGTGTTGAAGACAACAGCTTAAACACCTTAAACAATGTGAATAGAGACTATAGAACTCGGGGGAATCGCAAATTTGTTAGCTAGCCCACCAGGCATGTGAAAGCTGCCCAGTTCCATCTTTTGTTTGCCCAGAGACCTACCTAACTAGGCCAAAAAAATGGTAGCTAACGTAAAGTAATAAAGTATTATCATCTAGTTGGCTAGTTAAGCGCATTAATACAGTCACAAATGTGTATATAAATTCCTGTGTAGGGGACAACTCTGCCATAGTCACTATCTTTTGTAAAAATGCTTCTAATGTATCATGTTTGTGCCATTGACAGAAATTCAGAAATTCATTGTTCAGTATTTGGCTATGAGCAGTGGTGTCCTCTCTTCACATTACTTGTAAAAGATTATTTGAGTCTGGCTAGCATCTTTTTCTCTCGACAAATATAACACTCCACTTTATTTTGTTTGGTTTTGCCACTAAATTTATTGTGACTGTGTTTTGTAGTTTTCTTGCAGAACAAAGCAAGAAGGGAGGAGTTTTGTCCCCGAAACCTGAAAGATATGCATATGGTTGTGGATAAACTGATGGCCCACTCCCACCTGAAATATAAAGGTTAGTCCAGAAATCTTCTTAGCACTTCTAACATTTAGCAAGCTTTACAGAAGAAAAAGTGTCCTTCACAGATCTTGAATTCAGCAAATTTTGATATTCTCTTTGTTGATGTTGATGCTTAGCTCACTGACTGCTGAAGATGCGTTGTTGCTTCTTAGGCATGCTGTCCATGTTGGACTGTAATATATTCCCTGGACTGGATCGAGACTACTTTGAAAACGAAGTGAATCTCTTCCTTTTGCCAATTTTGGAGAATGATGGAGATGAAGCTTTGACAAGAGCAGGTCTGAAGATTTTTTTTTTTTTAAATTTTATTTATTTTTTTAAATACTTGCGTTAATTCATCATTTTGGAGAGTGTCATGTACTGTAGAACATGGGTGAATATTGGGCAGTAATATCAGTGAACAGAATTATCCATATGAATTGTTTGTTATAAGGATTTTCACAACTCTAAAACCTTTCTTTTGATCTCTTAAATTCATAAAACTGGTTTCTAACCTTGGTTTCTAGAAAATGTGGCCAATACCATGTTAAAAACATTTAGCTGATGAGTGTGTTTGTGTTGGCTTTGTATGCCAGGATCTGGATCTGCTCCTCTTTTCTCTCTGCTGCCTGGTTACAAAGGCCACCCGAGCTTTTCCTCTCTGGTGTCCAAACTGCGTAGCCAAGTCCTGGCCATGTCCCGCAATCAGCTCTCACACACCATCCTCACTGAGAAAAACTGGTAGGCCAAGTTGGGTTTGACAATCAATCAATGAACATGAATAAAGATTCTAGGTTTGTTTCATGGTAGGATTTGTAAAGATAAGTGAAAATCTGGAGTTACTGCTAAGCTTAAATGTAGTCATGAATGTTACTATTTACTTTCAAAGACATTCATAATATACACTTAATCACTATTTTTCTCATTATTTTAATCTCACAGCAAGATTTTCAGTTTTGTAAATGCCTATATCAGGGTCCAGAAGTCTACACTACTACCATTTTGTTATTCATCTTTTAACTTATAACTGAGACAATTAATGCTTGTTGCCATTTAAGAAATTCCTGGATGAAATGAAAAAGTATCTAAATAATATGCTATTTACTTAGATTTTTTTTCTTCCAATTTAAGTGCTAAGAGAAACTGTTACCTGTAGTCATCACTTAACACTTAATGACTTCTGATGTAGTGGACTTTATGATGTTAATGTATGTGGCTTGCTTATACCTGCACAGGTTCCACTATGCTGCCAGAATTTGGGATGGGGTAAAGAAATCCTCAGCGCTATCTGAATACAGCCGCTTACTGTCATAAACCAGACAAGACACGCATCTGGAAATGGCAGCTGTGGAGAAAGTCCCTCATCTTCACGTGCACCAAGGCTTGGCCTTGTGCCTTTTGATACACAGCGGGTCTGAGGCAATGTCCTTCATGTTCAGCTAGAACAGGGCTGACTCTTCACTGGAGCACTTGATGTTCAGACACCAGCTACAGGCTGCACACACACTGTTGTAGCTTAAACATGGAAATACAGCAAACATGCTTACTAAGAATGTTGGATCTTCTATCAGCTCCCTGACTGGGCTGGATTTGATCTATCAGCCATGGTCTACATCAGAGGTTTAGGGCAAAGAGCTGAACTCTGAAAAGCACTGCATTTTTGAAAAGAAAGGATCCCTTAAGAGACTTTAGTAATTTTTTTTTTTTTTTTTTTTTTTTTTTTTTTTTTTTAAAATTCATGCACTCACTTTCATTAACTGCTCTAACCTGCTCAGGGTCAGGGTGGATCCAGAGCCCCTCCCTTTAATGCATTTTATCTTAGCCAATCCACTTACTTGGCATGGTGGGAGGAAATGGAAGAACCTGGGGGAAAAACCAACACAGACACAGGGAGAACATGTAGAGAAAGTCCAGATCGACAGTAACTCGAGCTCAGGATCAGACTGGGGACCCTGAAACTGTGAGGTGGCAATGCTACCCACTGTGCCACCATGCTGCCTATTTATTTGCTGTCATTTAAAAAAATGTAAAACATAAGTTGTAAGATTAGATTATTATGGAACAAAAATTACTAGGTTTAATAAAACAACACAAGTTTAACCAATTGCATCAACAATGCTGAAGATATTGAACACTTTAATGTGACTGATGGATTGAGATACAGTCTACTAATTAAAAATATCCATTTTACAGTGTCTTATCCATTTATATCAATTAACCACATTATTATGCTGGATCTAGCCATTATAAGATGGGTAAATTGTGTCCATAAGGGGATGCACATGGTCAGCAACAATACTCAAATAGGCTGCCTTCAGCTCGATGGGTATTAAGGGGTCCAATGTGTGCCAGGAAACATTCCCCACACCATTACCACCACCAGCCTGAACTGTTGAAACAAGGCAGGTTGGGTCCATGGATTCATGCAGTTGATGCCAAATTCTGACCCTACCCTCTGCATGTTGCAACAGAAATCATGATTCGTCAGAACAAGCAACATTTTTCCAATCTTCAGCTGTTCAGTTTTGGTGAGCCTGTGTCCACTGTAGCCTTGGATTCCTGTTCTGGGCTGACACAAGTGAAACCCGATGTGGTTTTCTGCTGTAGTTGCCCATCCACCTCGAGCTCTGACATGAAATGCTTTTCTCCTCACCACAGTTGTAGTTATTAGAGTAACCATAACCTTTTCAGCTCAAAACCACCTCTCATCAACAAGGCTTTGCCACTGGTAGAATGGCCACTCACTGGATGTTTTTGTTTCATCACTAACCATGCCATGGTTAGTCACTGAGATAATTTCTTTTCACTGTAGATATTTGATACGAACATTGACTGAAGCGCTTAACCTGTATCTGCATGAATTTATGCATTGTGCTGTTGCCACATGAGTGGCTGATTTTATAATTGCATGAATGAACAGGTGTACAGGCATTCCTAATAAAGCAGTCAGTGAGTGTATACAAAATGTGACAACGGTATAATTGTCTAAAAATGTTGCAAAATAGTCTTAAAAACAAAAAAAAAACAAAAAAAACCCGCAGATTTGTTGCGCTTGATTCACTCATAGCAGTGTAACACCTGCTAAGATGCCACTGTCGTCATGGCCCACAAAAGGCACCCAATTAATAAATGGTCACTGATGGTCCCTGACACAATATGTGTGTAACATAGGCAATAAATTTACATGTACAAAGTGACCTATACGGTAGGTGTACCTGATAAAATGGTCCGTAAAGACACAAGGTAGGTTTATTTAATGACGTAACCCTGTGCGCGCGCGTGGGTACGTGTATACTATCGACAATTCGGTCTATCCTCTAGTAAGCCTTACTTTGTGACGTATTTCCGGCGACATAAACGTAATCCGAATACGCAGGAAACAGGGTCGGATTGATGTTTGACCATCACGCCAGTTTATTTTGTGCCACTTTAATTTCATAACTGCCGTTTGGCACTTTATCATTAAACAGTCATCTTTCTGAATGTGAGGAGCAAAAATGTCCAAAAATTGATATTGCTGGCTGTCGGCAAGAAAGTGGCTGTTTGCAGATCCTGCCAAAACACCCAAATATTAGACACAAGTGGACGCAGTTTATTTTTTTCCCGAGAACATCAGACATAAACGAACTATCTGTTCGGCTCATTTCAGCTCGGATTACTTTCTCAGCAGCTCCCAGGATTTGAAAAGTTATTATCAAATGATGAAGTCATTCCAACTTTACTGGACCTGACTACAATCACACACCATGTACGTATTTCAGTTTTTAAAAAAACTTATATTTTAGCTAGCTAAATAAGTAGCCTACACCAAGCGGCTTCTCGCACAGTTACTCTGGCGGAAATGCACGAGCGCCTCGCTGATGTATTTAATAGCATTGATGAGATGCACAACTTCCGGAGAAGGAAGCAGCTACAGTCCGGGGTGTGGGCGGAGCTACACCGGGTGGGCGGGGAAACGCGTATGATTGGTTGAAGCACAAAGGCCCGGGAAAAGCAAGTGATGTCATTTTCATGCGCAGCAACTATTCAGTGATCTCTGCAGAACTGTTTTGTAATTTAGTGTGACAATATGAAAATCCGTTTGAGGTGGGTAACCTACACCCAGAGGTAGAATAGCAGCTAATCAAACTATCTAAAGGCGAGATGACACATTATTTCTCCTCCTCTATGTTCCTCCCCATGTGTAACCCCAGCCCAAGCTCCTGGGTGCCTGCGAGAGAGAGCCTGCACACTGGCTCCATCCTGAAATAAAAATGAAATGGCTTCCACACCGTATGTGGTACATGATATAAATCATCATCCAAGTATTTGATATTCAAATAGATACCTAAGCAATTTAATACATACAGATTAAATTAGATATTCTCCAAGTATCTAAGTAATGACGTATGTACAGTTAATACGCCAGTATGCAAGAGTGATTAAAAATAAATAAACAAATATATTAATAAATACTACTATAATAGTCATGTTGGGACAGAAGGAAGAGTCTCAAAGTGACATGTAGGACTCATGTCGGTAAGGTGTGTGAGGATCATGGTGTAAACCCAACTTTAAAATCACGTGATGTCTTGGGGGCGTGGGTGTCGGATTTCACACATGAAACAGCAAGTCAATATTAATAAGTCTTCTTTACCAAAACTTTACCATTAGGGGCCGTACACGCAAAAATGTATTAAAACTCCATTAAGTATTGTACTCTCTCCCACACTTATTAAGTAGGGAGAGAGTACAATACGGTTTTTTTTACCTAGACCTTTTACGTCTCGACAAAATCAGAGACAAGAAGAATTAAATTCAAATTACTATATATATATAGTTGTTATACCTGTGTAAAAACGGAACACCAGACGTGTGCAGGTGAGAAGTGACGCCTCTGAGACTGAAGGACATCTCTGATACTCTCTCACTTTCCCCTGACACCCTGGGTGTTAGAGAATTCATTACAATTGCATATATTTTTAGATATTTATGCTTAAACAGATAATCCTAATGCCTTATTTGTTCTTTTCATATAGAATACAGGGGCTATAACTGTGGATATAGCAGTGCAAACAATGAACCTGGAACCGGAACTAATTTTTATTCTTATGAAAAACGGATTGAATTAACTGACGGACCAACGCTTGCGCAGTGCTGAAAGGAAATAGCGTCTCGGTCGGGTTTAATTGAACGACCTGCGCTTGCGCACATCCTGCCATAGGGTGCTCTCACATAAAATGTAGCGACGATAAATTATATGCAATGATAAAGAAGTATGTAGTACAGTGAAGGTATGGCGAGTACAGTATAACTGTTTTCAAAGGATGGAGGACTGACAGTCCCCCAAAATGCAGCTTTACCAGTGCCTCAAAGCAAATTGCGGTGATGACATTTAATCCTCTTGACATTTTGGTTAGCTTGCTAAGAAAGTTTGAAAAATGCGGTAGCTGGCCCAATATTCTTCTGTAAAACTGCGCACTCCGCCGTTTCTCTCATCAAAACTACTTGAATCTGGATGATGACTTAACGCAGAGACTTCATCGGTTTAGGTACAACTTTCCCAAGTTTCCTTCTTCATGGAGGATGATTGAATGAATTGATCACTTGCCCAACAGACCCACAAAATAATTATATTCAACCAGTGATTAAACTTCGGTTTTTTAATTATTTGTTGTATGTATTAATGTGTGAATGTGTTTTTGGAGTGTGCTAGTAAAAATGAGTAACTTTTCCCAATCTCTGACGGTGTTTCAGCTGTGGAGTGCCGTTGCCATGGAGATTGCCTGTAAAGAGAGGGCGCGTGCAGTTGGTGCTGAACGACAGCGAGATGAAAACACAGTTAATGAACGGAATGAAGTAAGTAAGTAAGTTGCTTGTTAAAGTGGGAACAGACTGAGCAGTACAAGCCTCAGGTTTATATTTCTGTACAAATATATTTTGTGCTTAATTGTGTGACGTGTGTTGGCCAATATTGTATTGATGCCACATTTACATCATTACAAAAATAGTTTATAAGAACCGGCATATTAATTTGAAAATGAATTTCTAAGAAATATTTATAATGTTAATTGATTTGTTGTGATTATTTTGTTTTAGTGCACAGTGACCTGGAGTGTACCAAAGCTGGAGGCCTCTAGTGAGGAGGAGGTTGTTTCGGGAGGATTCAGTGGTGATGTGTGCTGTGTGTGTGGGAGAAACGTCGCTTTTCTGGACCACCAGACTGAGCACTTTATCAAGTACACAGATGAGGTGTGTTGCCACTTGTGCCAGATGAAATTCTCCCACATGAACGCACTGGCCTTGCACCTGAAAAATGCCCATCCCAAGTACCATATTTTCTGTAAAGGCTGCAACATGTACATGGGGAGACATCCACTAAAGGAGTGGACTGTGGAAACTGACAAGGCCCCAGAGACCCCAAAAAAGAAACTTCTGGATGAAGAGGTAGAGGAGGTCATAATTGAGAATGAGGAAGTGGAAATAAAGTATGTGAAGGAGGAAGAGGAGGAGGTTGTTGTTGGAAGGATGGAAGAAACAGAAGAAAACAGCACTACAGAGACTCCAGAGGATAATAAGATGGTCAACAGAAACTTGCATGATCATACCTATTTCTCCACACAGACATTTGGCTCTATCAGGGAAACTACAAATAATGTTGTTATGTACACCAGCAGTGAAAATGTGCTTGTTTTTATTAATAAAACAGACACTAGTATATCCCCTAAAGACTTATATACTGAAAGTGACCAGCAGGGGACCCCAGTGGATGATCAGACGGTGTTTAGAGGCATACATGATCATACTTACTTTTCCATTCAAAACCTTGCAAATCACATGCCTCTAGAAGAACAAGTATCTGCCAATAACACATGCAGTTTCTTTTGCAAAACTGCAAACAATGTTATAAACTCCAGCACTGAAAACATACATGTGTTTAATAATAAAGCAGACACTAGGATATCCCCTAAGGACCCAGAAAGTACTGAAAGTGACCAGGATCAGATACAGAAGCATGAGCTGGTGTGCAGGGGCTTGCTTGATCATACTTACTTCTCCAGACAAAGCCTTGCAAATCACACTGTTCTCTCAAACCGAGTACCTTCACCTAACACATGCAGGTCAAGTACGCACAAAGCCAACAAAGAAAAATTGCTGAAAATCCAAACCCACAGAAATAATGTCACTATGACTGATGAAGAATCCACTCAGTACTCTAGCGCAGCTGTGTTGGAAGCATCACAGTTGGAGTATAATCTTAAGGTGGAGGATGACCTTTGTGAATTTGAACCCATTCAGGAGGATGTAGTAATAGGAGAATATGAGGAAAGTATTCAGAGAAGTGACCATGAGCACAGTAACTCTTTACCCATAGATGACTTCATATACACATCTCGGGATGATCTGAACTCAGATACAATGTCTTGCGCATCCACAGACAATAATGGTGACACTTGGGAGGAAAGTTGTAAAAGCAAAAGTTGGAGTGCTTGTTATAAACAGGATTGTGAAAACACTAACCAGAAATCACTCGGCTCTGTAGATTCTGTGAATTCAAATCCTGCAACCAGTTTATATAAAGACCTACAGATCTGCACTTGCTGTGGCCTTAGCAAAGTTCTCAACACAGAAAAGTCTATGGAGCGGTGCACGTGCACACAATTTACGTGTTCTCTGTGCGGAATTGTGTTTGGCACTGAAGAAATGTTACTGAACCATCATGCAGAGAAACACCCTTTGGCCAAATATATGTGTGTGAGGTGCCTGCAACTATTTCCCAACCAGAATATTTTCATACAACATGTTTGTAGCAAGTCCAGGGGGTTCAGTGGAGATTCATTAACCCCATCCAACAGCTCAAACAATGCAAAAGAGCCATTGCTCATGATTCTGAACCTTGTGCCCTCACCTGCTTCTGCGGAGTCTTCTAAGCAACCCACCAGCAGTCAGAGTGATAACATTCTTAATACAGCCCAGAATCTTGGAACTGTGTCAAATTCAACTTCACATTCATTGCCCAACAGTCCAACCACCTCTACCCAAAAGGTCCCAATACAAGCCATGGCCACTAGGTCATCAAGTTGTGCCCAGAAGAAGAAGTTGACATGTTTAGTTTTAAATGGAGACCAAGGACAAGTGACGACTTGCATTTCTACAGTCACTGAGAAACAAACTGGACAGGTGCAGGTTTTAAGTCCATTGCAGGCCAAAGTGGTAACTCAAACTCCTTCTTCTTCTTCTTCTTCTACTACTACTTCTACCCAGATCCTCCTTTCATCCCAGGGCCAAGGACAAATGACACCCATTTCTACAGTTACTCAGACAAAAAGTAGACAGATGCAGGATTTAACTCCATTGCAGACCAAACTGGTGACCCACACTCCTACAGGCAGTGCAGACTTGATGACAAGCATTGTTTTGCCTCAGCAGGACCCATCATTTGGAGTCCACTTACCTCATCCTTTTCTATCTCAAGTCTCTAGCTCAATGTCTATCCCATCCCAAACAGGCCAACTACCTGAATCCAGTGTTCCCTTCTTGGATATTTGTAGGTCTTCCCCATCTACCCAGATCCTTCCTTCATCCCAGGGGCCTTTAAAAATAGTGGCCATGTTTGTGAACCAGAGCAAGGAGCTGGCTCTGCAGAAGCGTATGCGCCAGAGTTGGCGCTCCAAGGCTGTGTTCCCATGCCGCCAGTGTGGCGCTGTGTCACGCCAGTTCTCACTGGGTGTGCGCCACCGCTACCAGCACCGTGGGCCACGCCTCCACAGATGCCAGTGTGGCCGAGCCTTCCAGCAGCGCATGCACCTGCTGCGCCATCAGGTTCAGCATGCCGAGGCCACACGCTATGTCTGCGCTGCCTGTGGCCAGATGTTCTGTGGTACGCAGCAGCTGGCCTGCCATAGGCCGCTATTCAGGATCACACCATCAAATAGGAAAAAACAAGCAAATAAAGAGTGCAGGAACATGTTTCAGTGCTACTGCGGACATTCCTTTACGAGACCTGCTGCTTTATTGTGGCATATGTTAAAAAACTCAAAAGCCCGCAAACCGCGCTTAAAAGTTTTTAGACTTACTTGATTTTGCTGGATTCTTTACAGTAAATTACTGTTTAAATTGAAGTTGCTTAAGTTTCAAAGTGAAATGGAGTGCTGTCACATATGTAGTGAAAGAGTCACTGAAGATTAGTAGAGTGGTTATATTTTTCTGCTGTAAAATAATCCTAAATGGAGAGTTGGGCTTCAAAATCCCTGTGGTGTTGGACTGGATAATCATGAGTTATTGTGGTGAGACTGATTAATGTACACGTTACTACAGACCATTTTATATAAAACTGATGCTTTGTGAATGTTGTATTTGCTATTGGGATTCAGTTTCTGGGGCACAAATTGATGTCTTTGCTGTCTTTGTTGACATTAGTTGGGCATCTGTATTTTGCCCAGAGAGAGGTTTTTTATATATATATATATATATATATATATATATATATATATATATATATATATATATATATAATTATTATTATTTTTTTTTAATTTTCTTTTCAGAGGTGTATATTAGCCTAGTAATTGATGCCTTTGGTCAGTCAGTGCTCACTGACCACACCACTACACTCCTAGGAAAAAATCTTTAATCTTTAAGGATTCTTTGGTTTGTGCCTCTAAAGGAACCCTTAAAGATTGTATGTAGAATCCTAAAACAGGGTTCTCCAGTACCCCTTTAGGAAGATAATAAGCTATCTAACCTGAGGAACCTATTTTTTTCTGAGTGTGTGTTTGATAGTGTGACACTAAGTGAAAGCATGCTAGTGCAGCCTAATCTAGAAATCATTTTCATATGCAAAATTCTTAACTCTTAAGTGGCAAAAAAAATGAGTTGGCAAACTCGTAAGAGTGCAATTGATATATTTGCCCACCAGAGGGAGCTACTTCCAAAAAGACATCAAAGTCAGCATCTCTTGTGGAGAATACTACCTCAGTTTTAAGAAACGTGAAAACAGGATTTAGTAATAAAGTTTTTCCGTTACAGCAGCGTCCTTGAGACTGTGTGAAGTCTGTGAGACTACAGTTTTCCCTCAGTTGCTTAAGTAGGACTAGTGAAATGTTCACTATATTTTTAAAACACTCATGCAAACATCACAACAGGAACAGCATGAAACTATATTAATTCTTATTTTACAACAGTTACTTCCAGTCCACTAATTTGATTGGACAAGTGGTGTTCCAAGAGTGCTGATATTTATTATAACAGTACTGGAATATTTCACTGTTCATATTGCTCTGCTTGTCTGTGTTCGCTACATAAATTTACAATTCTAGCAATAGTTCATGACACTGAAACCATTACTACACTTACTTCACTTCTGTGCATTTCAGTCTACCGAGCTGTGGCTTTTTGGGAACCATTTTCTTTAACAGAGCAAAAATTTACAAAATAAATGTAAAACCGCTTTAAAAAATTAAATAAAATAAATATAAATTGTTAATTCCACAATTTCTGTTAGCTAAAAGTTTACTTTAACTGGATATATGATAAAGTATAATTGTTCATGTGATCAGTAACATCAACATATCAATAACAGTTTACTATACTCATATCAGGTACACACTTTGTTGTGATAGGTATAAAAATAATAAAATAAAATGGAATGCCATCATCTTATGACATGTAAACTGATGCATCTCATATGGGAATGACAAATTGTTTTTCAGTGTTTGATGGGTAGGATGTATGTTTAAGCAACTGGAGAAAACTGCGTAACACTTTACAGTAAAGTTCCATTAAATAACATGGCATTAGTTTACCATTAACAAACTTCAATATCAATAAACCATGTTAATAAAGTAACAAAGTAACATGTATATTGACTTTTGTTTAAATGTTAACAAGGTACACTTGCCGTGTCAAATTTTTATTCAACCCATGATTAAATCCATATAAAGTCCATATAAATTCCTCAGTATAAAGTATTGCATCAAATAATAGAACAGGACATTCAGTTTTCTTGGCTCTGTAGCAGAATTAATCAGAATGCTTCAATAATACCTCATTAGAACTTTGCACTTCATAGAGCTTACTTTCTCTGCACCTATTATATTACAAATGTGATGTGCTAACAGTGATCCATTGAAGAAAATGATAGGAAAAGTCAGTATTATAGACTCACTGATGCACTGAGAAATCACTTGTGTCAAAGAGCAAAAACCACACAGAGCCATGTTAAAAAAAAAAACAGCTTGTGGTTACAAGAACTATTTTTATTTCCACAGTTATGGAAAAACTAACACAATTTTGTCAAATTATGTCTCGGACAAGATTATAGCATTATTTATCAATATGTCATAGTTATTTATTGAAAGTTCTACTACTGATACAACGGTGTCTATTTTTATCTTGGACGCCAAATGGGGGAATACATAGCCACATGCCACTGCTTATGTATTACTGGTTAAAAAAATTGCCATGCTTAATTGTCATTAATACATTGGCTTTTAATTCATGTGACTGGCTTAATGTGTTAGTTTTAAGCACTTTTTGTTCTGTTTGATTAGTGCTGTGTAATTAATTTTTAAATACATTTACACATCAGTTATATTGCTTCATTACAGCAACTAATTCCTGGCAAATTAAACAGATCATTTCCTCTGAACTAAGTCAAAATATTTTGCAATAATACTTTAAATATCCTTTACTGGTTTTCTACTTATCAGTAATGGCTACAATCCAAAGTCTAGGCTGCAGCCTGAGTACTTTGCTCTTCTGTCAGAAAAAAATGAGAAAATTCACAGGGGGTTAGGGTTATTACATCATTAGAAAGCCTCCAACCCTGTAATTGCAACACAAAACGTTAAGTGTATTTCATTTTGAATTTTCAATTTAACTACTGTAAGGTATATTTTAGACTAGGTCACAAAACTACCCTAGCCAGATTTGGCAACACTTTTTTTTCTTACATTTATTAAATACAGTGATATTGTGGCATCAACAAATTTAACTCGACCTGGACACTGCCATTTCTATAAGGTTCTAGAACTGTCAAAAATTCATCTAAAATTCAGAATATAGGTCAATGCTGTAAAACATCAAATGCATAGTGAAGATTGTTGCCTAAAACAGAAAAAAAGCTGTATTTTATTCTTTGTTTTCAATTTTTTAAATTTTAAATCAGATTGAATTTAAGACATGGCTTGTCTGGAAGGAGCCACTAGATTTCCTTGAAACATGAAAGCCAATGAAGTAACCTTATTAAATCCCTTTAGAATTTGAAAACAGGATGGTGGAGAATTTTGGAAGCTGATCATTATTTAAATTTGCTTTTATGCCATACCTGGAGTTCAACCCACAAACGTAGAGGATCATAGTAACTGAGTCAATGATAGGTGTAACATGGTGCATTGAAGGAAATGTGTGGCTTTACAACATTTTAAGTGAAGTAAATGGTAAGCAAACAAGATATCCAGATAGATTTCAAGTTCTTACATGATTTCAAACAGCAAAAACATTAGTCTCAGTTTTAATAATGCATTCTTTAAAGAATAAACACAGCTGGGCAAAATCAGTTAATGATAACTGATGAAATAAAAACAGTTCTTGGTCATAGACCCTAAACTGGACCTTCTGGAGTGGGCTCAAAAGCTTTAAGATCACTTTGCCTTTTAAAGCAATATGGAATTTGAATAGAAACACAGTTTCACTAAACCTTCAAAGTGTCAAACACGGAACCCCTTCCCTGTTGTTTTTTTCAGTGTTGCAGATATAGATACACATAAATATTGTCATAAATACATTTGATTTTTGTCATAATCCCATATTCAACAGCAATAATCTTTTTGTTCACACAAAAAGTCCATGTAGCCACTGCAGCCCCAGAGGTCTGTGGAAAAATAAATCATAAGTCCTCCATTTATGCTGATCCAAGTAGCTTTGTGCAGTTTTGATCTGAGCCTCCGCTGTAGTGTTTCGTAGGAGAAATATGCCACATGTCACCTGTTTAGAAAGAGAATACAAATAACACACAACCTCATCAATGACCTTTTTCCATCTCCTTACATCTAACCTAAATGTAATGGTATGCGAATTAATGCTATGAATGCTGTATAACCGCTAGGGATGGTGTTTTAGCACCTGGAAACCTTCCTGTGTGCGTGCACACACATGCCAAGACCACAATGTCTCATCATTTCAATGACTGTCTGCCCATGGAACCTTCTTGCCAAGTTTGTAACCAATATTCAATTTCACCACTCCTAACTGCCAGGCACAATATTTTAACACCTGGATAACTGATACCAAAGTGTCACAAGGAACTCACTCACCCTAAGGCTGATTGGAGGGGTGTCCAGAAACGACAGCTGCAGCTCAAAACTCCTGGAGGAGCACGCCTCTAAGTACTGCCCATGGGGTGGAGATACTCCCTGTAGTGTGTCAAGTCATGGCAGTGACTGGGCATATGGCCTGCCTGTAGGCAGAGGCAATGATATCCACCACCCTGTGGTTCAGCCTTTGTTTAGACAGGAGGGCTCCACATGTCTTTCCACTGTAACAGATGAATAACTGATCTAATGATTGATGATCGGGCATGCGCTGGGCATAGTAAGGATTGCCCATTCATAGAATGCGCCGAGGTTGACAGATTGATTCATAACAATGGGTGACATAACCATAGGCTAGAACCTAGAGTTTGATAAGAAGGTGGTCTTCAAAGAAATCCATTTCAGTTCAGTATCCTGAATGAGCTCATGAGGGAAGGACCTAAAGGACTCTGTTATAAGGGCGAGGTCCCAGGTGAGCTCTAGGGGTGGGAAAAGGCTATTACAAGTGCCTAGTTAGACACCATCCATAGTGCTGCGTTGCGTAGCTATGGCTGATCCAGTTGATATAAAAAAGTCTACTTACCCCTGTTATAATTGCAGACTATAACAGGGGTATGTTTGTGATGTAAAAAATGAAACCAAGATAAATCATGTCAGAACATTTTTCACCTTTAATGTGATATAGCAACCAACAAAATTTAAGGGAAAAATGGAAACTTTTAGGGATAAAAGGAAAAAGAAAAAACTACAATAACTTGGTTGCATAATTGTGCACACCCTTTTATAATGGGGCAATTAACCAATCATATACAAACTCATGTTCAAAAGTAATTATCATATACCTGTCATAAATTAAGTAATTCTGATTAAACCCAAATAAAGATCACCTGTTTCTGTAGGATTTTCTTGACATCTTCTCCGTTTCATCTGACTGCTGAAGCCAGGGTCCGCAAACAGCTTAAGAAGCATGTATAATATCTCACTGTTGATCAGGAGAGGGGTACAAAAGAATTTACAATACATTAGTTGTACCATGGAACACCATGAAGGCCATCATCAAAAAGTGGTGAAAATGGGGCACCACAATGACATTATCAAGAACAGGATGTCCTTCCAAAATTTATCAGGGAGGCTGCCAAGAGACCTACGGCAACATTAAAGGAGCTGCAGGAATATCTGGCAAGTACTGGTCACTCCCTGTATATGAAAACAATCTCTCGTATTCTTCACATTTCAGGTCTATGAGGTAGTGTGACTAGACTGAAGCCCTTTATCATGAAAGGCTTTATTTGCCAGCAGCAAAATTAAATTTCAACAGCAGCTTTTGCAGAGTAGGAAGCTGTCAAGGCATTCTCTCCATCATTGAAGTCAGCAGAGGAAACCAGGGCCTCACAGGCCACTTCAGAGCCATGAGCAGGACTCTTTGTCCTGATTGCTAAACTCTGCGTGAGGCTGACAGAATCAATGGTAGAGGTGGAAACACATATATTACGCAGTGAAGCCAGTCATGGGCCAGTGCATCCTGACAGATTCTGGAATCAGCAGAGTGGTATATCAAACTTCCCTGAGATTTGAGACACCACACCTGGGTGTAGACGCAACTCTCCTGGGTGTCTGTGCTGACTCGACAGTGCATCTGTGGCACTACTGGTTATCCTCACTGAGAGCAACTCACTATCTGGGATGGCACCCCAGATAGTGAGTTGCTCTCAGTGAGGATAACCATGTGTGGATAACAC
The DNA here is from genome assembly GCA_022985145.1 of Pangasius djambal. Lineage (NCBI taxonomy): Eukaryota > Metazoa > Chordata > Actinopteri > Siluriformes > Pangasiidae > Pangasius > Pangasius djambal. The sequence goes on from CM040975.1 coordinate 7,610,313, forward strand.
TTGAGTTGCCAGTGAAGAGTGCCATCCAATCTCATGCTACCCTGGTGACTGATATATTTTACCGCCTGAGACTCTCAGTTTTAGCCATCTGACTACGTAAGTGCTTGCCTATTTGCACAGGCTGAATAGACAGTTACCTGGGTGGGTGGAGTCCTTGATGATTTTAGCAACTCTAGCACTGCATTGCCTGGTGTAGATGTCATGCAGAGAGGGGAGAGTAGACCCAGAGATGTGCTCAGCTAAGTGCACCACTCTCTGCTTTGTGGTACTGAGTTGAGCAGTTTCCATACCACACTGAGATGCACTGAGTCAGTAAACCTTCTACAGGCCTAGAACATTTTCAGGATCACTGGGGAGACCCTGAATTTCCTCAACAGTCTCAGTTGGTACTGTTGTCTGGCTTTGTTCACCTGAGCTTGGATCTGATGAGTCAAGTTTAGGTCCTCAGAGATTTGTAATTCAAGGTACCTGAAGCTGCTCACTCTCTCCATGGGGGTCCTACCGATCTCAAATGGGGTGTAGTTCCGCTGCTGCCTCTTCCTGAAGTCCACAACCAGGTCGTTGGTTTTTCTGATGTTCAGAGAGAGACAGTTAGCCTGGCACCAAGCTTCCAGTTTCTCCACCTCATCAAGGTAGGTGGTCTCCTTGTTGCTGGAGATGAGGCTCATATCGACTGTGTCATCAGCAAACTTGACGATAGAAGTGCAGCTGTGAGCGGACACACAGTCATGTAGAGAGAGTAGAGCAGGACACAACCTTGTGTGGCTGCAGTGCTCAGGGTGATGGAGGTAAACTTGCCCACTCTCACTACCTGGGGTTTGCCTATGAGGATGTCCAGGACCCGATCACAGAGAGAGGCATTGAGTCCAAGGTCTCTGAGATTTGAGTCCAACCTGGTGGGACTACAGTACTGAAGGCTGAGCTGTAGTCTATAAACAGCAGCCTCACATAGATCCCTTTGTTACTGTCTTTGTGGGTGAGGATGGTATGTAGGACATGAGGTTTGGCATCCTCAGTAGACCTATTAGGGCAGTAGGTGAACTGGAGTGGGACGATGGTGTCAGGGATGGAGGAGCAGATGGAGTTTTTGATAAGACTCTCAAAAACCTTCATGACAAGTGATGTGAAGACTACAGGATGATAGTCATTTAGGCAAGAGGGATTATTGTTCTTTGGCACAGGGATAACAACAGATTTTTTTAAAGCAGGTGGGGATCACACACTTAGCTAGGGACTTGTTGAAGATGCAAGTGAACAAACCAGCAAGCTGATCAGTGCAGGATCTCAGTACACAGCCAGAAATGCTGTCAGGACTGGCTGCTTTCCTGATGATCACATGCTTCAGAGCCCTCCGAACCTCATCCTCTGAGACAGTGATTGCGCTCTCATTGCTAACAGAGCTGCTTCCTTCTGTAGCACTAGTCAGCATGCTAGTGCTAGCACAGTTAGCCTTGAAGCAGGCACAGAAAGAGCTCTCACCAAGGCGGAGGATTTGCCTCTGAAGGCGCTGATAGTCCTTAGTCCCTGCCACATGTATCAGGAGTCGTTAAGCTGGAAATGAGAATCCACCCGCTCCCTGTACCTGAGTTTGATGGCTCCCGCTGCACGCCGGCAAGCACAGAACACAGCTTTGTACTCGCTTGTATTCCCTGACATGAGCCTTGCGTTGTACGCGGCCATGCACGCATTCACCGTGGCTCGGATTGTTTTATCCACTCAGAGTCTCTGGTTAGAGAAAGTCCTTTCATTAACAGCGTGTGTTGTTTCCTCAGTTAGCATGCTAAGAAAGCAAACTTGTTGATGTCAGCAGAACTCAACTGGAACATGTCAGTCAACATTGTCAAGTGCGTTCCGTAGCACAGCTTCTGATTGGGCGGGCCAGCGCTTCACTGCCCTCCTCTTCGGAGCTTCCTGTATGAGTCTTTATTTATATTCCAGCATGAAGAAAATGGTGGCAGGTTCCAATTTACCGAAAACCGTTAGCAAGTTAGCTTTGTAGCCATTACTGAACTGAGAATAGCTGTGGTCCAGTGTGTTTGCCCCTCTAATTGGACAGGAGACGCCTGGAGACGCTTTTATCAAAATTGGACATGTTGATAAAACTCCGGTGTGACCTGCCTGAAGTTGGCTTTATTAAAGTCCCCAGCCACAATGAAGGCAGCGTCTAGATGTTTGTTTACGTAGACACTGAGGACATCATGGAACTTAGACAGAGCTCTTACAGCTGGGTCTGGTACCAAGGGGGTCAGCCATATTTCAGACAGAGTATGTTACAGTTCCTGATGTCCCATTGGAATATTTTCCTGGCTCTGAGATCATCCATCTTGTTCTCAAGAGACTGGACATAGGTGAGCAGAATACTGGGCAGGGGGGACTGTGTGCTCTGTTCCTCAGCCTGTTGTGAACCCTAGCACATTTCCCTCTGTTTCTTTTTTCATTGCCACTGGGGAGCGCTTGCATGGCCACTGTTCCCCTCCGTGTTGCGGAGTATCTCAGATGGCCATGTTGGTTCAGTGGAAAAAACGTCGCGAAATAGGTGAGTATAGTGGTTATCAGTGTTCAAAGGTGTTCTGCTGTCATATAAGATTAATGAGGATGTCGTCTGTGCAAAATAAGAGATTAAAAATAGGTAAAAAAAAAAAAGTAAATAAAAGCACAGTCTAAGTGGAACGACCATGACAGTTTCCCGACATGGCAGTGCCATCTTGGAAAAATGGACTAGAACATGACAGTGTCTCAGAACTGGTAGGAAGAACATGCTAGAGCTAGATAAACCACCCTCAGTTCCAGCTAACTGATGTGTTCTATCCTCAAACTGAAGCTTCATATGCCTCCCGTGCCTCTGTGACACCACACTGCTCCCCAGCCAGTGAAGGAACGTCCGCCGATGGGGCACTTCTCCCAAGCAGACCCGTTTTGGGAGAAAAGTCTTACTCCTTCAGAGAGCAGGGAAAGAGGGCGGGGGTCCATGCTAGGCTAAATACAAACCCTAGCTGGCTGGCTCTCCTGTCCATCCTGCTCTCCAATGTCTTCTTCCTGGACAATAAATTGGACTACATCCGACTCCAGCAAACTACACGGCATGAGTTTAGAGACTGATGCATCTTAGTTTTCACTGAGCCGTGGCTCAGCGACAATATGGGGCTATTAGCGAACTGCAGAATTCACACCCTGGTGGACTGTTTATTGTTGCCGGAGATTTCAACCATGCAAGTTAGTGCTCCCTAAATTCCATCAGCATGTGGACTTTGCAGCAAGAGGGGCAAATGCGCTAGATCTTGTTTACACAAACATCCCTGGCGCGTACCAGACAGAACCCCGCCCCCACCTCAGCTCAGACCACATATCTGTTATGCTAATTCCACGGCATCATTGACCAGCTATATCAGCAAGTGCGTTGATGATGTCACTGTCTTCAAGGTCATCACCACACACTCCAACCAGAAGGATGGCTGCAGAGGTGTGTGCTGCTGAGTACCCGAGGCTCTGCCTTCAGAGCAGGCGACAAGGCGGCCCTAAGAACAGTGAGGGCCAAACTGTCCCGGGCCATCAGAGAGGCAAAGCACGCATACGCACACTCACTTCAAGGCCAGCGGAGACATGCAGCGCATGGGGCAAGGCATCCAGGCCATCACCAACAACAGGACAACATCCCCTGCCTGTGACAGTGATGCCTCCTTTCCAGATGCGCTGAACAACTTCTACTCTCAGTTCGAGGCACAGAATGATGTGACGGTGAGGAAAGTCATCCTCTACCACCAACTACCAGGTGCTGTGTTTAACCACGGCTGATGTGAGGAAAACTCTACACAGAGTTAACCCATGGAAGGCTGCTGGACCAGACAACACCTCCCTGAGTAGCGCCATCGTTCCAACATGCTTCAAGGCCACCACCATCGTCCCCGTGTACTCACACCCATCATCAAGATCCCCTGCAATTCGTGTTTCTTCCCAACTGCTCAAAAGATGATGCCATTACCACCACCCTCCATCTGGCTCTCACCCTCTTGGACAAAAAAGACATATATTCGAATGCTGTTCATAGACTTCAGTTCAGCAATCATTGCTCAACTAAAAGTCTGTCCAATGTAATTGCTGCCCAGTGAGCAATGTCTGGCTGTAAAGCTGTGAATCCTAAGAAAACCAGAGCCATTTGTGGCCATGCTCTTTGCGTACTCTCTCTTGCCTGTCAATTACAGTGACACTAGCCAATTGTGGGCATCTGTGAGCTCATGTAAGTGGAAGAGGCCAGATAGTGCTTTCCTGCATTTGCCTTACGCTGCCCTGTGACACACCATGAACAGCAGAAACTGAAACTGAATGTGGAGCAGCATGCGAAAACTGAATCAATGAGTGAAAACAAAAATGGTTTAGTGGAGAAAAAATATAAAGTGGAGAGCTGTGCTCCAATCTTAGTCTGCTGCCAGTGATCTACCTGAGGGACCAAGTGACACCACTCTTGGCAACAGACTGAGAAGAGAATGGTGCACAACTTCATAACAATAATTTGTAGCTAACTGAAAAAATTCAGTTATATATAAAAAAATTATATAATTTTTTTTAATTTATAAAAAACATTTTACAAGTCTGATGTGTAGAAGGCAAGGAGAATAAAGGGACAGACAGCCATTGATGAGGATATTTTATAGCAAAATACTACATCATACAGTTACCATGTGACTTTGTGGTAAGGTCTTGGCATGTGTGCGCATGCACACAAGAAGGTATCCATGTGTTAAACACTGCCCCTGGTGGTTAGTAGGGGAGAAATAGAACAGTTACCAAACTGTCATGGTGGTCACATTTGCAATTTCATCAATCTGAAAATTAAATGCACTAGAAAAACTGGGACAGGACTTATGTGGTCTCTTTGAGTCATTAGCAGGCTTTAGACAGACTGCGGAAAATCAAACATGATCTGTCTTGTGTTAGGGAACTGCACACCCAAAGTAATTTACATTTGATATATCACATGAACTCTGGGCATATCTGAGACATGATTCTTCACAACACAGACATTTTTTTCAATGTTAGTATGAAAACACAGAAGATATATTCTCCACTTGAGCTTGGATAATATACTAAACTGGACTCTATTGCACTTTTAGAAATAAAATGTTATAGGTTCTGTGTCCCTCTTAGAGGACCCTTAGAGGGTCTATGTAAAACCAAAACAGAGTGCTTCCCTATCAGAAAAAAATGCTTTCAGGAGGCTAAGTATATTTGATGAACCCTTGAAGAATTCTTTTTCTAGTAGTGCACAAGTTGTGACTCTTGGTTCAGATACACAATATGGGCAAATGTTTGTAGACACTTGGCAATCACACCCATACATGTTCCTTCCCCAAACTGTTGCCACAAAGTTGGAAGCACATAACTGTTGAAACTGTCTTTGTATGCTGTAGCATTAATTTTTTTTTTCACTGGAACTAAGAGGCCTAGCCCAAATGTGTTTCAGCATGACACTGCCCCTGTGCACAAAGCAAGGTCCATAAAGACGTGGTTTGCCAAGGTTGGTAAGGAAGAACTCGAGTGGCCTTCAGAGAACCCTTATCTCAACCCCATATAACACCTTTGGGATGAAATGGAATAAAGGCTGCTCACTAGTGCCCAACCTCCTGTGCTTTTCTTGGCTGAATGGGCACAAATCCTCACAGCCAAGTTCCAAAATCTATTGGAAAGCCTTCCCAGAAGAACTGAGGCTGTTATAGTGGCAAAGGGGGAACAGCTCAATATTAATGCCCATAGTTTTTGAAAGGGAGCTTCAATACTCAGTCCACATACTTTTGGTCATATAGTGTTCAGTAGGTTTCTGTCACCAAACAGTCACCAGTGTTTGCTTATTTCACTCATCCAGTAACCAGAGAAAGAAAAAACTTTAATTCTTATTGCCTTTCCCAATTAAAACTTTTCATTTAATATATTTGTTTAAATGTAACATGTTCCAACTGGTTCATACTTTGGGTTTGGAAGGTATTCAGACCACTTCAGTTTTTGCACACATTATGTATTACAGATTTAACTGATTAAATTTACTTTTTTAGGCATTACTCTACACACAGTAACCCATAATGACAAAAAAAACATAATGACATCTTGAGATGTCTCTAGAATTTAATTGGAGTCCTCCTGTAGCAAATTCAGTGTAGAAAGGTACACAACTGCCAACAATTCACAGTGCATGTCAGGCCAATAACCAAGCCACGAAGTCCAAGGAACTCCCTGTGAACCTCTGCGATTAGATTGTGTCAAGACCTAGATCTAGGCAAAAGTATAAAACCATTTCTAAAGTTCTGAATGTTCTCAGGAGCACAGTGGGATCCATAATTGTGAAATGGAAGAAGTTTGGAACAAGCAGGACTCATCCTAGAGCCCCTTAGAACTCCATAACCAGGCTTGAAGGGCCTTGGTCACCTCACTGAGGTCAAGAAGGGGACCAAGAACCCAATGACCACTCTAACAGAGCTTCAGAAGTCCTCCACAGAGATGGAAGAACCTGCCAGAAAGACAGCCATCTCAGTAATACACCATCAAGCAGGCCTAGTAAAATGCATATGGCAGGCACTTAAAGGACTGAGAGCATGAGGAAAAAGTTTCTCTGGTCTGATGAGACAAAAATTTAACTTTTTGTGCTGAACTCCACACGCTATGGCTGATGAAAACAATTTACTGCTCATGAACTGGCTAATATCATTACTATGGTTAAGTATGGTGGTACCAGCATCATTCTATTAGGGTGCTTCTCAGTGGCAAGGATGGGGAGACTGGGGAGAATTGAGGGAAACTATACAGCGTACACTGTTGAACTATAGCAAACAATATTCTAAAAGATTGTAAAATGGAATGAAACCACATCATTCTTTATGATTACACCTTAGAAGAGTTTGCCATTTATCAAAATGTATTGTTGTAATTGTTATTTGAAGATTACTCAGCTGCAGACTACTTTCAGGCTGTAAGAGGACATGATCAGCTGGTGTTCCTTGATGTTGCTGTTTCTTATCCATTTCTGCCTGGGCTGTAAGTGGTCAAGAATGCATACCAGAATGCATTTTATCTCTAAACACATGCTGTCAGAACTAGTTACCAAAATGATCAGACAACTAGGCTTGAACATGACCTTCAGAATCAGACCCACTATACTGAGGTCAAAAGTTTACATACACCATAATGTCAGAGATAATTTTAAAACAATCGATTAGAGAGATTTATTTCGGTTTTAGTTCAAAATATTCCAGTGTGTCAAAAATGTTTACATACATCAAGTTGATTGTCTCTTTAAACAGTCTGGTAGATTCCAGAAATTGATGTAATGGTTTTTAGAAGCTTCTGATTGGCCAACTATCATAATTAGGAGTGCACCTGTGGCTGCTGTATTTAAGGGCCTACCTTCAGAACCAGTGCCTTTTTTGCCCTTGATACCATAAGAAAATCCAAGAAACTCAACCAAGACATCAGAAAAGAAACTGTGCGCTTCTACAAGTCTACAACCCCTGGCAAAAATTATGGAATCGCCACACTTAGAGGATGTTCACCCAGCTTTTTTACTTTATAGCAAACAAACGAATCACAGATATGACACAAAAAAGGTTTTGTTCAATAGCTTAACATTCTGGTTTGTGAAACATGCATCAAAAAAATTCACTGACATTTTTTTTTAATTAATGGCATGTCATTTTCCAGATCAAGTAGAGGAAAAAATTATGGAATCACTCAATGTTAATTTCCATTTCTAAAACAAATACCGGGACACGTTTAAGCATGCTAATTAGTCAGCGGTTAAAAGGGAGTGCTTACACACCTTAACGAGCTGTTGGACTTGACTAATTGAAAGGAAACATGGCTCCAACGAGAGAGTTGTCAGTTGAAACACTGGAAAGGATTATAAAACTCCTTCAACATGGAATTTCAACACGGAGTGTGGCCAAAGAAGTTGGTTGCTCCCAGTCAGCTGTGTCTAAAATTTGGTGCAAATATAAACTTAATGGGAAGATTATAAAAAGAAAACATACAGGCAGACTAAGGAAGACGTCAAAGCATCAGGATAGAAAACTCAAAGCAAAATGCCTTGAAAATAGAAAATGCACAACAAAACAAATCAAAAACCAATGGGCGGAAACAGGAGTCAGTGTCTGTGACAGAACTGTAAAAACCGGCTGAATGAAATGGGATTTACATATAGAAAAGCC